>OZ012706.1:62041394-62641394 GCA_963942595.1 Cylloceria caligata | reverse complement strand
GATAGGAACTCAGAAGAGAAATGCTTACTTAAAAGGATACAAGAAATAATTGCAAATATGAAAATTTAACATTATAGAAAATTGAAAAGCCAATATATTGTTTTAACTAAACAATTAGGATCATGAGAGGATATGAAAACCATAGACAGTTTGTTACTATAGTAGTTATATATGCCCATTTACGTTACACATTATTAAGAATTAAAATAAGTTTAACATTATCGAAGAACTATATTCGGTATTAGTCATAAAAGGGACAGCGGAAGCGACTCGGATCTACAGCGCAGCGTGGCCCGAAACCCTCGACACCTAGCTGCCTGACCGAGGCGCTTTTCTCTCTCTCTCTCTCTATCTCTACGCGTGCCACCGAAGCAAGGAATAATCCTTCAACCACTTCGCGACATGTGGTATCGCCTCGCATGCAACTCAAGAAAAGAATCAAAACGACGATGACGTCACAGCTAGAAGGAGAAAAAATGAATCATCGATAAAGTCCAAAGTCCGAGTTCTATTATAATCCCCGCATAGAAAATTAAGCCCTCCAAGACCTATATAAGGACGGGAAAAAGCCCGAAAAAAAGCAGTTGTAGTTAACAGTTAATAGTTGATAGTTCATAGTACAGTCAGTCGCCGAGCAGTCAGTAGACAGCCCGTTGGCGATAATTACCGCGGAGGAACCCCACCCTGTAGAGTCAACCAAAGTCCAGAGTGAGTACTGAAAATAAAAACGGTCGAACAGTCTAAGTTCAGTTCGAATGTACTTTTTCTCAGTTTTAATCATACGGAATTTATCTAAAGTTTAGAAAAAATTGAATTTAATTGTTTTCTGCCGTTTTTGTACAAGTCCACACTGTTTATTTCGTTTTACTGTTTTATCGAACAACAAGTATCGCGTTAAGTATATTGTATCGAGAAATAACGATCGCTCGCGCACGGTAATAGCGAACGTACGTGTATCAATTATTCGGTTATTTGAATAAAATCTAACAGCTTCACGATTCATCGAGTATAACGATTTCTTTTACAAACGATTGCCATTAATTTTCCCTTCCACGCATCGGTTACCGGCGAAACAACTTCACCAGGAAAACCAAACGTAAGTACCAACCCAATTTTTCTAATTTATTTTATCTGACATTTCCGTAATTTTTTCCCCAAGTGAAAGTAACCTACCACTTCCCTTCCACCTAAAATCCCTTCCTCCGCGGGGTAATTTATCAATTTAGTTTATCGAGACGAGTGACGTGTTAACGCGAATAATCAACGAGCATTCTCAGCCCTGTCTCGAGTAATTTTCCGAAAGGTTAGACTCAAAAGGGAGCTTGCGTCTTCGGTGTTTCTTCTCAGGTGTGGTAAAGGGAGAATTCATTCTCCTTGACCAGAGTATAGAAAACTCACGCCGAAACGCCTCACACGTCTTAAATTTGTCGGTTTTTGTAAAAACACCGCGCGGATTTGACGTAACACAAGTACAACAAGCGCATTGCAAATAACAGTGCCTCGTGCTAAATTTGTTTGAAATCTTTTCACCCTGGTTGTGGTAAAGCTTATCTCTCGTCTAAATCAGCCAACGCTTGCTGTACCTTACATCTTTGCAATATGCCTAATTTGATGCGATCACCACCGTCATCTCCTAAACGTTCTGCTTCTACTTCAATGACATCTTCGAATACACAACAATCATCTCACGAGGATCATCGACGCACACTAGATACTTCTGAAGATTTAATCGGTTCACTAGTTGATGTTACGAACGTTGCTCGCCAGTGTTCGCCTACGAGTCAACAACACGCGCTCAACATGTCAGATTGAGAACTTCTCATGACCATGCATGCCAATCTCTGTGCTTTCATTGCTTAGCAGACAATTGTCAATAATGATCACACGGATGGGCTAAATTGCATCCAAAATCATACAAAATTACTAGAAGCGCATGAGTTAAGAATTTTACGCCCCGAAGCTAACAATGCTCAGTTATATCAGCAGAATGCTGACCTATCAACTGAATATGCGATGATTAGAGCTAACTCCTCAGTTCCGGCGATTACATCGTTTCTCTCTGCTGAGATAACTCTTTCCGGGATGCCTCTCTCTATAGAGAGAGAGAGAGAGGTGCCTCTCTCTATAGAGAGAGAGAGAGAGGCATCCCGTTAGAATCGTCAATAGTGACGATTCTAACGAGGTAATAGTTGAAAAAGTTTTTCATGCCCTCGGAATCTCAAACTTTCTTGGTGATGTTCTAGACATTCGTTGTTTCAATACAAAGAGGAATTTTTTGCATATTGGACAAAATGAAAGTGAATCTTTTTCATCAGCGCTGCGCCAGAGAACATCGAAGTCTTTGATATTGACTTTAAAATCTCACCAGGTTAAGGATTATATAATCGACAACAAGCGAACGAAAAAGAATCTGTCCCTGTTACGTCCTGGACTTGTCGGACTTTATTCTTTTTTCAATTTTGAGCCAGAATGCGCTGGCTCGGGATTGGAGGACGGATGGTGAATGGCGAATTTAAATGAATAAATAAATAAACACAGAATAAACACAAGACGATTGTTCCAAATAGTATTTCACTATATATATTAAAACAGTTTAATGGTTGTGCGTCTTCAACATTAACATAAACTTTTATATATTAAAATAGTTTAATGGTTGTGCGCCTTCAGCATTAACATCAACTTTTAAACCACTAGAATTAAAGTCATTAAAATAGTAGCACGTATATTTCAACACTATGGCTATTAGAACGGTAGATGCATATTAAAACAGTTAACACAATTGTATATATAGTAAAAGTCTTTAGCACCACTACATATATATAGATTATAAAAGAAATGGGCGATTATAGGTAAGTACGGGCCCGTGCTGTTACGAGGACCGTGTTATTACGAAGGTATATTGATTGAAATAAATAGTCAGTATTCACTTTTGCAATAACTAAAGTCACTATATGTATTAGAATAAAATGTTATATTATAATGTTTATTGGAACGCGCACAATATTATTGGTTGCGCGAACAATGCTACGACCTATTGGGTATTCATGAATGTTAAAATATTAATATAGGTATCCCCTTCCGACCCACAGACTACGTTCTCTACTCTTGCTTGGGCCCTTGTAGTAAGGAATATACGGCTTAGCGCATCTGCATTTGTATTACGCTTTCCTGCCTTATATTCTACGTCAAACTTATGTTCCGTCAATTTTATTTTCCAACGCAGTGGTCTCGAACCTGGGTCCTTTACTCCCAACAGACAGGTGAGCGGTTGGTGGTCTGTCACGACCGTAAAGCGAATACCATAAGCATGTTATATGGCCGGAATTGAGCAAGAGCCCAAATTATCGCGAGTAGCTCTTGCTCCGTGTGTCCTATACTATGTCGTCGAGGTACACATACTACTGTGTTCAAAAAGTAAGGTGAATTTTTAATTTAAGCTCCCCGCGTTAACCGAATCGGACAAATGAATTTTTTTTCAAGTTGGTAGGACTGTTAGTGACATCTGTGACAAATTACATGTCAATATCATCATTAGTTTTTAGTTTACGTTTGGTTTTGTGAACAAAGAAAAGTGAATTTGGCGATTTTTACGATGTCGAATTTATTCCGCAAAGAAGTGCTATTAAATTTTGCTTGCGGAATGAAATTTCCGCCGCTGAAACGTATCCAATGTTACAAAAGGCCTTCGGTGACGAGACTATGTCACAGAAAAATGTTTACAAGTGGTACAAAGACTTCAAAGAAGGCAGAGAACGTGTTGATGATTTGGAACGCTCTGGACGACCATCGACGTCAATTGATGAGCAACACATCAAGAAAATCAAGGAATTGGTGCTCGAAAATCGTCGATTAACAATTGGAGACCTTGCCAACATGCTTCCAATAAAAATTGGATCAGTGCAAGCAATTTTGAAGGATCATTTGTGCCTCAGAAGAGTCAAATCGCGTTTGGTGCCAAAATTTCTCAATTTTTTCGAAAAAGAGCGTCGCGTTCAAGCATGTGAATCAATGATTTCTGACTATCAGGACGTCTACAAACAAGTTATTACGGGCGATGAGACTTGGATTTATGCCTGTGATCCGGAAACAACCGATCAATCGAGCGAATATCGTGCCAAAGGTAAACCAAGACCGAAAAATCCATGCCAAAGTCGCTCAAAAATCAAGGTCATGTTGACAGTTTTCTTCGATTATCGTGGTATGGTGCATTACGAATTCCTTCCCACTGACCAAACTGTCAACAAGGAATATTATTTAAGTGTTATGCGTCGTTTGCGTGAAGCTATTCACAAGAAAAGGCCACAATTATGGAAAGACAACACTTGGATTTTGCACCACGATAATGCACCGTCACAAACAGCACTGGTTCTTCGTGACTTTTTCGCCAAAAACTCCACTCATATCGCTCCACAACCACCGTATTCGCCTGATTTAGCACCGTGTGACTTCTGGCTGTTCCCAAAGCTCAAGAGACCACTCCGGGGAAATCGTTTTAAGTCGATTGAAGAGATCAAACGTGAATCGCTACGCGCATTGAAGGCTATACCTGAGGACGATTTTTTAGCATGCTTCAAAGATTGGAAAAAACGTTGACATAAGTGTATTGTAGCTAGGGGGGATTATTTTGAGGGGGACGAAATCGATTTGGAAGAATAAATGAAAATGTTTAATTTTAAAACAAAATTCACCTTACTTTTTGAACACAGTAGTAGCATTTGACGCTCTGTAGTCCTGCTAACGCGAAGTTCATTAGCCGCTCGAAAGTCGGTGGCGCGTTCCATTGACTCCTGCTGGGCTGGACTATTCCTTCCGCTAGCATTTTGTCTGTCGGCCTCTCCACTTCTCTTTCTCGTGAGCGAGTTTAGCCTCTCGCTTCGACGAGTTATCGTGGTTGCCTTGGGTATCTTCGACTCTCCGCTTTGTGCGGCTGTTCGTATACCCGATTGCGCTATCTTTCTCTTTCTTATGGGACTTTCTTTCCTGTCCCACTTGGGCTCGTGTGATCGCATATATGCGACTTAGAGCAGCTTTTTCCGGCTTTATCTATTTTACCGTAGCCATGCCCCGATTTTACGTTCTTCCCAGGCAGGGGTTGCGATCCTCGGTCCTTCGATCCGACCTTAACCCTTCGTGGTCCTATGTCAAGTGTGGCTCGACATCGCATGTTGGCTTGTGCGCACTTGCGAATTCAGCGCGGACCTGCTAGAACGAAACGGTGAAGAGCGCTCGGTCCGCAAAGGGTAAAGGGTGCGCGATGCTGCACCTCGTGCGTGCGCTGTCGCTCGTTCCCTCGTAGATGGAATACACCCTTGTATTCGCACATTATTCCTGCGTGGGCTGCTTGTTTTTTACTGCTGCGGGGCTCCAAGTCAAGCGTCCGTTGTCGCTGCTCCAGACGCTTGGCCCTTCTCCTGGAGCTCTCCCAGCTTACGTGCAGTGCCTTGACCTGGCAGCTACGTACGGTCTTCGGTATCTCCGACGGCTCGCATATCACCGTCAGCTGTTGCACTTCCCCGTCGTATTTAGAAACTTCTAAACTCACTCTTTTGGTTCTTGACGGTCGCGGTGTGACACGGGGTATCGCTATGATGCCTCGGCCGATCCCGCTCCTTGTAGGAAGTCCGACAAATTTATTCTCCTTGGCGGCATCCATGTTAGACCCGTTTCCGGAAGGAAGATTTATCTTTGTAACCAGACCTATGTATTTGCACGTGGCGGCAGTTCTACTGCGTGGTGACAAATATGTCCTCGTCACGCCGTCCCGTAGCGGCAAGCAGTGCCCATACAACTTGAGCATCTCGCCATATAGGATGTCCGCATTATGCTGCTTGATAAAGTCCATGCCAAGTAGTCCGTTGACCTTCAACGCCACATTGTTCGGAACGATGTAACACCAATGCTCTACATTTAAAGCCGGTGTCTCGAGCACAATTTTAGCTATCCCAATGGGGGTGCATTTTTCGCCCGCCACCCCCTGCAGCTCTACGGTGCAGGCGTTCACCATAGTCTCCGGGTTGACACAGCTTTCCTTGATTATGCTGCACTACGCTCCGGTGTCCGCGTTGAGGGTGAGTACCCCGGTCGTGGCCAACGGTGCATCGATATCGAAGTCACTGGCGGTGGCAATCGACGTCGGCAGCGTTACTTGTAGCAGCTGCAGGGTTGTTTTCTTCTACTTGCACGCAGGTCTCTGTTGGACAGTTAGCGTATTCAGCCTCAGTGCGCCTAGCGTGTTAACGCCTGCTGTGGCTGGATCTGGCCCCGCGGTTACTGTATATCTTGCATCTTTGTAGCCTGCATTTCTTGGCTGTTGGGGCAGCTGCGTCAGCTCGCTTTTATTCTGCGACAGTCTCTTCGGGCAGTCCTTCCACATGTGGCCTTTCTTCTGGTAGTAATTGCAGGTTACTTACATGTTGTGAATTGACTTGTTTTCACTGGGTACTGGTAGGCTTACTCGTCCCTTATCCCGGTTACAGTCTCGAGCCATGTGTCCAGCTTTTCCGCAGGTGAAACAATTTTCTCCCCACTAGGGTGGTGCGCCTTGGGATCTTCTGAGGTGGCTTAATACTCCACCTACCCCTCCCTTTGGCTGCACCATATTAGTGATTTTGATTGCTCCCGTTACTGACTCGTGGAGTGTGGTTTAGTTACGAGATCTCGTAGTCCATAGTCCATTTTCGAAGTTAGCCTGGGCGCTTTTCCATGTCATCTTCACAATGATGCGCATTTCATGTCCTGGCGGCGTATACCACGATATCCTCGCCCTGGCCCTGTCGGAGAGAGTTGAATCCTACATTTAACGCAGGCACGACTTTCGCTTCCCGTACAGGGCCTCTAGCTTGGTCTTGAGCTGTGCTACCGAGAGGATGGTTTTATGCTTCATCCTTTGGGCCGCCCAACCCTCCAGCTTGCTTCTCAGTACCAATTCCAACAGGATCTCGTGGTCCCTGGGCGCAACTCGTTTGAAAATGGTCTCACAGGATCGTATGAGGGCGTCCAGCTCGTCAGCGTTGCTGCCGTCAAAATATCTTATATTTTTTAAGGCTAGCCCTAGGTCGAGTGTTCGACCCTGGATTTCCGGTACCCACGGTTGCTCCCTTTGGAACATGGGATCTGCAAAAGGGTACTCTGGCTCCTCGAATCGGGTTTGCCTCGGCCGCGGCCGTGGTGTCGGGTGTTCTGCTAACCCCGCCCTTTCCAGCCTTCGCAATAGTTCGGTATTTTGCTTCCGTAGGGATCGGATGAGCTAGAACTCATTTGCACCTACTTCGTTCAGTGGGTCCGCGAGGTTTCGCCTTGCCGACGGCGTGTCGCGGCATTGGAGCCTGAGCTCTAGCTCAAGCTCTCTCTGAGCCCGCTCGTATACGTGGTGACTCCTGTCGAGCGCCTCTAACCGATCTCGTACTCGTGCTGATACCGACCGGGCTGCCGTACCGGTAGCGGATGGGAAACCTACGGGATCTATTGTTCGCATATTTTCGATTTCTCGCTCGACCATATCCTCTGTGATGCGCTCAGGCGTTCGTGCACCAATAGCCATGTTGAATATGTCGTCGCTATCGATACTGTTGTGATCTCCGAACGACGCACCTCTAAGTGGGTTCACGCCAAACTGGGCTGCCAAACGGCCGGTAAGGGCCTCCTGTCTGGCTGCGGGGATTCGTCCCGATGGCAAGAGCTCTGATAGCGCCCTGCGCGCTTCGTATACGATGTCCCCTAAAGCCGCAGCTAATCCGGCTGTGGAGTCCACCCCTGTGCCAGGCAACGTCGTGTCCAATGAGTTTCCCTTACGCTTTGGTCGGGCGCCCCTATATTCTGCCCTGTTGTGAATTTTGCGCTCGACCTTACTTTAAAAATATTGCCAACAATCTCAGGAGAGATATATCAGGGGTACAAATTGAAAATGCGGGTTTGATAACAGATGGCGTTACTAACGCTATACGCATCAGGCAGTACTGTGAGTATGTTCATGTGAAAGCTACGTCTTATAGCTTTAATTTTCAGTATGTGTCAATTTGTCGCAGTGTCAAATTCATAGTTTTTTTGAGCTCTCAATATGTCGAGTTTCGTGCCAACAAAACAGCATTTGCGGGAAGTTTTAATTTACTTCTTTAATTTGAAGAAAAGTGCTGCTGAAGCACATCGATTGGTCTCCGAGGCTTATCCGAGTCATGTTCCATCGGTTTCAACGTGCGAGAGATGGTTTGTGCGGTTTAGAAGTGGTGATTTTGACGTTGAGGACAAAGAGCGGCCGGGCCAAGTGAAAAAGTTTGAGAATGCTGAATTGGAGGCAATACTCAATGAAGACTCGTGTCAAACTCAACAAGAGCTCGCAGATTCATTGGGAGTGACACAACAAGCCATTTCCCATCGTATAAAAGCCCTCGGAATGATCCAAAAGCAAGGACATTGGGTGCCGTATGAGCTGAAGCCGAGAGACGTCGAGCGCCGTTTTTTTGCATGCGAACTGCTGCTCGAACGGCAAAAACGGAAGGGTTTTTTGCATCGCATTGTCACTGGTGATGAAAAGTGGATCCATTACGATAACCCGAAGCGCAAAAAATCATATGGTTACCCCGGCCATGCATCATCATCGACGGCCAAACCAAATATTCACGGCGCCAAGCTCATGCTCTGTATTTGGTGGGACCAGCTGGGTGTGGTGTATTATGAGCTATTGAAATCGAACGAAACCATCACAGGAGCACTATACCGAACTCAATTGATGCGTTTGAGCCGCGCACTCAAAGAAAAACGGCCACAATACGAGCAAAGACACGACAAAGTAATTTTGCAACATGACAACGCTCGGCCACATGTTGCAGCGCCGGTCAAAACATACCTACAAACGCTGAAATGGGAAGTCTTACCCCACCCGCCGTATAGCCCAGATATTGCTCCTTCCGATTACCACCTTTTCCGATCGATGACACATGGCCTAGCTGACCAGCGCTTCCATTCTTACGAAGAAGCCCAAAAATGGGTCGATGACTGGATAGCAGCCAAGCCGGCCGAATTTTTTCGCGACGGTATCCGTAAATTGCCAGAAAGATGGAAAAAAGTTGTGGCTAGCGATGGACAATACTTTGAATAATTCATTTGTTACCATTTTTTCAGAATAAACGTTCAAAAATAGAAAAAAATCCCGCATTTTCAATTTGTACTCCTGATATATTTCTAGTGGAATATTTTCCCCAAGCTATGGATTTGACTGACTTTGATATTACAAGACTTATGTATATGTATAATGTAACCGCCACTTACAGGAGGATGATCTTGCTGATGGTCCTCTCCATGGCGATGTTCCTTGGATGTTGTTCCTTCCTTCGGTACTGCGTAATTGGATAACTCGGTATTTGGTATAATATTAAAAAGTTATTATTTTGGCATCGTTTGCCGATTAGGAGATGGATATCGAGTAATTCGTGGAAGCGTGAATTTATGTAAAATGGAAGTACTTATTACAGGCGACGGTAACTTTCCATTGTCTATTTGGAAGTCAATAAAAGTATTCTATAATAAAATGTGGTTTCGAGCTCGTACGAGGAACCAACCTCTTGCGTTTGAATCTACTGATAGAATTTAATATTTCGGGTGAGTCCGACCCCCGATCAACCGTACAGGTTGATGTTAAACTTTAGATTGATTTTGGCAAAGCAGCTATTCACTCCTTTTGACCGAAATCGAATGTCGCGATGAATTTCACAGTAACCATCGCCTGCAAATTCCAGAAGTCGTAGCTCGAGCTCGTAGCAGTCATTGCTCGTAGGTCATTGCTTACGTTTGCACATTTTTTCTACTTCGGTGAGTGGCCTCACGCTAAGAAAGAACAATGGCGAAATAACGTATAATGAATTAATTCGCTGCACAACACAGTAAAGTAGTGGTATTTATCAATGAGTTTCTTCCTGCAGCAGTCTATAAGCTTCTACGCCTCACTAAAACGCTTGCTTCTGAATGCAACTATAAATATGTGTGGGTTCGATCTGGCAAGATTCATGTTCGTAAAGGAGATAGGCAAGCGCCATTTATCATTACTGAGGAAACTGACCTGCAGAACTTAGTTTAGCACAGTCAAATTCGGTTCTTTCGTTCCCCTCACCATCTTCGTCGCTTTTAAAGGTTGCCCAATTCAATGCTAATTCTGTTCGTGGTCACATTGAACTTATTCAATCGACCATAATTTAACAAAGCTACCATATAGTTTCGATATGCAAAACATGGCTTCACCCTCACGCTGCTGACGACCTAGTAAGCATCAATGAATATTTTCTTATTCGCAACGATCGACAAGGCAAAGAAGGGTTGCTTGCTACATCCATAATTCCCTTAAAGCAAAAGTATTGGCGTCTTCTCCGAATCAGTTTTCCAATGCGCCAGAATATTTGATCGTTGAAATTACCAGTTCCAATGCAAAGAAGCTACTTTTTGCTTCAGTATTTAGGGGACCAAAAGAACTCATGTTTGATGACTTTATTCAAGTCTTATCTAATTTTTCACAGGTTTATGAGATTATAATTCTTGCAGGTGATCTTAATTGTGACTTAAGTAGCATTAATTATCAATCGTCATACTTGCGCCATTTCTCCCTCTCATTTTATATTGTTGATTCTGGATCTACTCATCACTTAGCTGACTCTGATACATGGATTGATATGTTCATTATCGATATCGAGAAAAAAGAACATTCCTTTGTCAAATCAGAAGCCCCATTCATAGCGGGTCATGGTCTTCTTGAACTCGTTTACCGTCTTGACGTTGAGCTTCCTGAAGATCGTATTATCTCACGGCGAGCTTACCGCAATTTCAATGAAACCAGCTTTTGCGAACCTTTATCTCATATATTTAATATTACTGAATTATTCCATTTTAGTACTAGATTTAGTTTTTACTCCGGTTTCATAGATAATATGCCATTAGATATTAACTTGATCTTTGAAACAGTATCCAAAGCGTATCTCACGTCATTAGACTATCACGCTCCATTCCGTTCATTCCGTATATGTCGGCCACCAGTATTGTGGCTCACACCTGATTCGAAAAATCGTATGGCTCAACGTAATGCCTTATATACACGTGCGAAAAGATCCAGTAATGTACTCGACATGGCGATAATTAGGGAGTAGAGACACGCTTAAGAACGATCTCAGACGAGCAAAAAATGATTTCCACCTTCAGAGGCTATCTAGCATCACAGACCCCAGTAGATTATGGAAGGAATGAACGAAACTCGGCCGTATTAAGTCATCTTTTCCATCTCCTATTCAATTTTTTAAACCGCACGAACTCAATGAGTTCCATTCGGAAATATCCAGTTAACTGCCACCGTGTTCACATGATGAGTTTTGTAGGCTGAGTTCCAATATCCAGCCAATTCGTCCTACATTTAGTTTTCCTGAAATTACATGCTCTCAAGTGCGTCTTGTTATCCCTAGCAACTCCAATTCAACATCGTATGCAGCTGGTCCCGGGGGTATTTCCATGTTTTCTTTAGTTAAATCGCTTACGTAATTTGTGTTGGAAATCTCATGTACAGCATATGGCACAAAAAGTGCATTTTATTATTCACAAGTTGAAATTTCATCTCAATGCTCATTCCATGAAAGTAAGGAAGTTACTAATCACTTCTCTTATTTTTCCACAACCAGATTATTGCTGCCTAGTCTACCACAAATTATCGGGTGTGCTAAATACAAAATTGGAACGCCTTGTCAACTGTTGTATTCATTTTATCTTTGACTTGCGACGGGACACTCACATCTCAACCTTTAGGCATCAACTTGGCTGCATCACAGTGAAAGCAAGACGTCTTTACTTTCTTGGTATTATTATGTTTAGGATTGTCCATCAAAGTTCACTAGCTTACATTCAAGAATTATTTATTCGAGTAACAACCCCAGTTGAACGACCTTTATTCTTAATTTGTTCATGTCCGAGTATGTATCGTTTTTGCCAAAGGAAAAATAAACCAATCTCTCTCTCTCTCTCTCTCTCTCCCTCTCTCTTTATATATATATGACTGTCTTCAGTGTATACTTTATAATATTTCGAGCAAAATGTACACTATATACAATTATTTACAGCTGCGTCTTTACCACAAATAGATACACAAACGGAGAATTATTGCGTTTGCAACGCAACACCCGATGCATGACCAGCGATATGACGACGGTACAGCACAATTATTTTGGACAAAATAATAATAATTTTTATAACCTCTATATCTTGAGGCGCTAGCAAGGTCGTGATGTGCTGGAGCGCTTCTTCAATGAATTCCTCGGAACCGATGATCTCATACGCTGCTGCACGAGGTGTTTCACTGACAACCATCTTTTCACGGGCATATGATACCACCTCGTTCATACACAGCAATTCTTCTACTTATTTCGACGAGCATATTAAATGGCGGCCACTGCAGAACAATGTTTGCACTCTAACGGTCAGCATGGAGGGACTTGAATCTTTTTTCAAGAGTTTTCCCTCTATGGCCTGTGGATATCATTGGCGGCGCGTGTCACCGAAGTCTTTGGTTGATTCGTACCTGCGTGCTCTGTTGGCAATTGCCGGGTGCTCGCTTCCTTCCCCCTGTCATGTACCGTATCTGGGTCACCAAGGTAGACCAACTGCCGTGGTAATGTCTTCGTTGCCTTAGAAGTTCTAATACGCTACGACGTATGATGCAATGAACAAGAAAATTCATATTCAATTGTAACGGTATTTTACGTTATCATCATCCTTAAATGGTTTTAGTTCGGATTCGAGCAGGGAGGAAATGAATACAGGCTTCAGTATTAGGTAAAAGTATGGTTTATTAGACAGATGTAATAAATTATACAGAGAAATGTTGAATAATTTAAATGATAGTTAAATGCACTCCTTTTTACTATATTTTTGGTGATTATGCACCTTACAAAAAATTGACCCGTGCTTACGCAAGCCTCTATAATCGTGTCCGCACGAAGTCGGAGATTTGATTTTCAATTATTGAAATATTTTCTCTATTGGTATGGCAGAGTGGTTTCTATATCAGGCAAGAGAGAATATTTTCCTACCGGGTTTGCCATCGATAATTTACCCATGCTGCCTATGTTGTTGTTCCTAGAATTCGGAGCTAGCCTATCCTATATCTATATTGAGTGGGCCGTAGTGAAGATAGAGCTCTCGCTCGAGCTTTTCTGGCTACGCTATCTAGTCGCTGGCCCCGCCGCCGCTGTGGTGGAGGCGTCAGCGCGATGCATCCTTAGTGCATCGGCGCATCAGAACCGCGATCGGGGCGTCCCTACCTAATTTTTAGGGTGTTTTTTAAGTCCCCATGGATTCAATATATTTAAATCCATACCACTTGGTTTTTATTCGATGTGAGATCTCGTCGACTCGGATACTGGGCTGTTTGAACGGCTGGTGGCTCAGTAGTTGGCCTTGGGAGATGTTCGTTTTAGCTGGCTCACCGGTATCAGACCTGGTTCTTGGAGTAGTGCAGTTGAACCTGCTTCTCCTTGGGTTGGCTAAGTGGTCCTCCTTTTAGCTGGTTGGCTGGTCCTCTTTTGGTTGGTTAGCTGGTCCTCCTTTGGTTGGTTCGGGATGTTGGCGAAAGTCTGTGAACAGAATGCTCTCCGACTGTGGTATGTCGTGTCCTTTTATACCAACTTCCCCGCTCTTCGTCCAAGCTCTGCCAGTGTATTACTATATCTGATAGTCGGCCTGTAGCCCATCTCCTGTAGCCCATTTGTCCCGTTAAGGGGTTATACGCAGTTATGAGGTAAAAAAAAGACGGTTTTTCAAGGATTTATCCTGAAGAGACTTTTGAATTTATTAATTTGAAAATTTTTGTGGTTATAAAAGCATCCTTCAAGAACGTAAACAAATTTTTTATTTATAAAAATGATGATTATAGAGGGCGCTGCAGGTGATTTCCGAAACCTCCTCTAAAAAAAGACGATTAACGGTGTACATCGTAACTCAAGATTGGATTTTCTGAAATCAAAAACCAAACAAATTTCGTTAATATATGAGATTATCTAGTAATTAATCGGTCGGCTAATCAAAGTATTGAATTTTCACAAAATGGCGGCTTCTCAAAAAAATGATTTCGATTTTTTATGTAAAATTTGGCCTTAAATTGTTTATGAAATGGAAAATAAGTATCGGATTGACAAAAGAAACGACTAATTACTAGAAAATGTATCTAAGAAGAGTGTGTTAAAATTTTAGACCGATCGAACAAGCCGTTTTTGAGATATCGTGTACACCGACTTGAAAAATGCTGTTTTGAGAAAAACGCGCTTAAAGTTTCAAAACCGGATCACACATAGAAAAAATTTTTTTTTTTCAACTTACATGGTGTCGTCTATTCCAGGGCCATATAATAAACCCTCCATTCCTTCAGCAGCCTCCAGCAATTCAATTTGGTGCTGTCTTCGAGCCATCCTTCCCTCTCGTGTCGCTTCCTGCGCTCTGCGCTCGGATAACGTAACGCGCTCTTTGTCCTCCTTTTGTACATATGCATGCGCATTGGGCCCCAAAGACAGTCCCATTGCATTCATATGGTACAAAAGTGAAATTGAACCTTCATTAAACATACCGGCGGCGATATTTGCGGCCATTTCAACAATTTTTGAGCCACTCGGAATGATTTTCGGCGTAATTTTCCAAATGATTTGGTTGTAACTCTCAGGTACAAGGAAAACACTACTACACTCTCACACAATATATAAGAATACAATACACAGGTATATAAAAGGAGCAACGGTCCAGATAAACAGCTGCCACTTGAGCCTCTGCCCCACCTACTTTCAAATGCGCCGAGGCGTCTCTACATATATAGGTATAACTCCGAAAGTATTGCTCGGATCGACTTGAAATTTTGTGTGTATACTTTTGAATATATGTACATTACAAAAATGCAATAAAAAATCGATTTTTTGAACATCATAACTGCGTATAACCCTTTAATTTCTTCTCTTCGGTTATGGTGATTAACGTGTTGCTCGTGGATTGTTTTTCACACTTCTCTTGAGACTATAGTCTTACTGCTTGGTAGTATCACTATAGCTTAAATAACGGTAGTTTATCATTGGTCTTCATAAGTGTGCGTATTGTATGGTACGGATCCCTGTGTTTAAGTAGGTAGGTTTAGTTCAGGCTAGTTACTCTGGCGGTACAATTAATTATAAGCGAATTTGTCGTCTTACAATATTACACGAAGACATATATATGTCCTATTAATGGTATTGATAGAAAATTGGAATTTGTTTTTGACATCAGAACACCGAAAGCTCAAAAGGCAGTTCATCAAAATTTCTGAATAGATAAATAACAAATGAAAACACAATTGTATCAAAGATTTGGACTTTTTACGAAGTTAATATTTAGGTTACGGAATATATATCTAATAAATACATCAAGAATCATACAGATTACCAGAATTAAAATAGGATAAAATAAGAAAAGATATGAGTCATATTAGTCATTGGAGCGATGGCAGAGGTGACTCGAGGCAACTGTAGCAGTTGCCGGCGAAGGAATATGCCGCTCAACGCTTTCAGGTCGTCCCCGAGCCGATGCCGTCTTTCCCCTCTCTCTGTGTTAACACTATAAGATGAGGAGTGTCCTCTCGAAACAATACATATTTATAAAACATATACTTTGCGACCCACTGCAAATCTAAGCAGCCATTTGATATAAAGGGTGGTTAAATTTTAAGGGCTGATGTTGATTTTGAATAAAACACAAATTATTTAGGAAATTATTGTCAATTCTTTTTATTATGATAATATGGTATGGTTTAATTATGTATGGAACAAAATATCGGCCAAATGGCCGCCGCGACCTCGGCGGCACACCGCCATCCGATGGTCCAAATTTTCGATGACGCTTAGGCATAATTGAGGTTCTATGCCGTTAATGTGCCGAATTATCTCATCCTGTAGCTCTTGAATTGTTGCTGGCTTATCGACGTACACCTTTTCTTTCAAATAACCCCAAAGAAAGAAGTCCAACGGTGTCAAATCACATGATCTTTGCGGCCAATTGACATCGCCACCACGTGAGATAACACGGCCATTGAATTTGTCACGCAAAAGAGCCATTGTTTCGTTAGCTGTGTGGCAAGTGGCACCGTCCTGTTGAAACCACATATCGCCCACATCCATATCTTCCAATTCGGGCCATAAAAAGTTCGTTATCATCTCACGATAGCGAACACCATTCACAGTAACTCCCTGACCGGCCTCATTTTGGAAAAAATACGGCCCGATGATGCCGGCAGCCCATAAACCGCACCAAACAGTCACTCTTTGTGGGTACATTGGTTTTTCGACAATCACTCTTGGATTATGATTCGCCCAAATGCGGCAATTCTGCTTATTGACGAATCCACTGAGGTGAAAATGTGCCTCATCACTGAAGATGATTTTCTTCGAAAATTGATCATCCACTGTTGCCATTTCTTGCCACCATTCTGACCATTGACAACGTTTGGAATGGTCAAGAGGCTTTAGTTCTTGAGTCAATTGCACCTTATAAGCGTGTAAATGCAAGTCTTTATGCATAATGTTCATCAACGACGAGCGTGAGAGGTGCAATTGTTGGGCACGACGACGAGTTGAGGTGGACGGCTCTTCAGCCACACTATCGCGAACAGCAGCAATATTTTCTGCAGTACGAGCTGTACGAGCATGCACTGGTGTTTTAATATCTCCTACAGACCCGGTTTGCTCAAATTTTTGCACGATTTTTCCGATTGTACGCACATTTGGACGATTAAATTGACCGAATAAATCACGAAGTGCACGATATGCATTTTGATTTGAACGCCCATTTTCATAATAAGCCTGAATAACTTTAACGCGTTGCTCGATTGTGTATCTTTCCATGGTTCAAATTGAGTTAGTCTGAAATTGAGAAATGTTAAATGAAATGCAGAAAAAAACTTGACGTTTAGGTGTGGTTCACATTTAACATCGGCCCTTAAAATTTAACCACCCTTTAGAATCATTTGGACTTACGAATAATTTTAATCTAAAATTATGATAAGAATTCAGAAAAGAAATGCTTACCCAAAAGGATACAAGAAATAATTACAATTATGAAAATTAAATATTAATGAAAATCGAAGCAAGTTAGCGAGTAAATTAAAAATCGAAAAGAAAGAAGGTGTGATTTTATAAAAAAAAATATTCGTGTTGTTCAAATCAATTAATCGGTTCTTTTGTGGATCAATTGAATTGTGAAAATTGATTTCTTAAGGGATCATCTCGGTGTGAAATTTTCAAAAAATCGTTTTTTTTTTATTATTATCGGATAGTATATACGGTTACAAACATGCTGTTAAATTTTTTAATCGAAATTCGAATTATTTTCGTCACTACAGCATTTTTTAGAGAAATGGAACATAGCGTTACATCTGCCGCGTCCGTCCGGTCGTTCAACCGTTATTCCTTTTGTTGTGCTCCTACCTGCGCGTGACATTCTATCGGTATTCAGTTCTTTAAATTCGTTGAAGGTATAGAACTGGTTCATTGGGAAGCCAAGCATTTCAGTTTATCTTCGGCATTCACTATAGATGGACCTCCGAGAAAAACACCGAAAAAACCTCCGTCTCAAGATAGAAAAGGCTCAAGGAGCACACATCCGCGATACGAAAAAAAAGAAAAAATTCCGGGGGATTTAAAGGAACGAATCGGCATGTTATCGAGAGTGATACAACGTTTGCAAGCATATCGGCGGCGAAAATATCGAGGAAGAGTCCGCAGTTCGATGTAAAATTCGACCAAACATTCAGTTATGTTTTGGTAGAATTTTTCTTGGTGTTCGGCGCTCTGCAAGAGTTATTGAAGTGTAAAAAGTGCAACAGCGACGTCAAATTTTATAAAAAGTCGATTCGCAGTTTAGGCTTCAAGATTTGTCTTGAGTGTTCGTGTTCGGATCCGGCCGAGATCAATTCTTGTCCGCTAATAAACAACGCGTACGAAATAAACCGCCGTTTCTGTTTCGTTGTGCGAATGCTCGGCATCGGCATACATGGAATTAGAAATTTTGTCGCTTTGATGGATCTGACTTTCACTTTCAATAGCACCACGTATTATGGCATACTGAAAACGCTGCACTTTGTTGTGAAAACAATATACGAGGCCGTCATCCGCAAAGCAGCCGACGAAGAAAAGGAAAAAACTTTGGAAGCCGAAAATCGCGCGAATGTGCTGACAGTTTCTGGTAACGGATCTTGGTCGAAGCGCGGTTTTACTTCGCGCATAGGTATTGTGTCTGTGATCGGAAAATACACGAATAAAATTCTAGACGTTGCAGTGAAATCAACCTTTTGCAAAGCTTGTTTGTTTTGGAAAGGAAAAGAGAACACTGTCGAGTACGAGACATGGTTTGCGACGCACGGATCGGATTGTAACGTCAACCACGAAGGCAGCGCGGGAAAAATGGAAGTTGACGGTATCGTCGAAATTTTCAAGCGATCTGAGGAAGTACATAGTGCAAAATACGGGTTTTATATAGGGGACGGCGACACAAAGACTTTTAAAATGTTGTTAGAAGCTAAACCTTATAGTGACGATTTTATCGTAAAAAAAAAGGAATGTGTTTTACACGTAAAAAAATGCGTTTATAAAAGGGGAAACGAAGCGAGAAAAAGGTTGGTTCAATTGAAAAAAGCGAAAAAACAAATTGAAGACAAACAAATTGAGAGTGAGCCCAAAAAAAAAGGAACTCGTTCGCGTGCTTCAAAAGCCAAAACTCCAACACGAAAATCTGCTGACGAACCGAAAAAAGCGCAATTGACACTGAAATTGTTCACAAATCTTTCGGAGTATTATGGTTTAGCAGTTCGTCGAAACTCCGATTCCGTTAAAAATATGAGGAAAGCAATATGGGCACCTTTTTACCACAAAAGTTCAACCGATGCAAATCCTCAGCATCAGTATTGCCCTTCGGGAGGAGATTCGTGGTGCGAATGGCGCAAAGCTGAGGCCAGTGGATTTCAAGAAAAATATTCTCATCCACCAGCGCTCGATGATGATGTTCAAGAAGTTCTGAAGCCGATTTACGAAGATTTAACTACAGACGATTTGTTGGAAAGATGTACGGGTGCCAACACGCAGAATAACAATGAAAGTTTCAATCATTGCGTGTGGCAACTTGTTCCGAAACACATTTTCTGCGGAAAACAAACTGTGGAAATTGCTACATATTGTGAAGCTTGCACCTTTAATGAAGAATACGATGCTATTCTTAAAATCATGGAGGCAATGGGTTGCACCTTAGGACCGATAGCGGCTGACTTCGCTGCGAAGTACAAGGCAGAGCGCATCGCAACCGCGGAACGGCGAAGCTCTTTGGACAGTAAAGAGGCAAGAACAGCTCGTCGACAAGAAATGTCCCCCGAAAATGAGGAATTCGAAGAAGCCGAAGGGATATTGTATGGACCTGGCATCGCCGATTGATCGTAAGTGAATGATTTATCTGAAAATTCCTGATCTCAAAGTTTAAGCGCGTTTTTCTCGGAATGGTGTTTTGCAAAACGGTATCCGCTGCCGAGAGAAAAGTTTTCAAGCTATCGATTTTAAAGTTTTACAGAACATTTTTCTTGTCATTCTCTATCGTCCTATGGAAGCTTTTTTTTTTTTAAACTTCCTATTTTTTTTCTCGAAAAACTGTCGAAAAAAAAGGCCAAATTCACTACTATTTGTTCAAATCGCCGCCATTTTGTCAAATTTTTTTTTTTTTTTAGCCTCCATAGGACGATAGCGGCTTTCCTACAGATTAATAATCTTTTTGAAATTTTTGTTTCAGATCAAAATTGAGCCCGAAAAAGTGGACACCGATTAGGACTCTTTTTTTTTTTACAACATTCTTGATAATTAATAACAATAATAAAAAACTAAAAAATCAGCGCAACAAAAATCATTTTGTATTCTTCATCGCTGCTTTAATTTATTTAAAAAAACCCAGGCCGATTAGGATATCCTAACCATGAAAAAAAAATCGCGAAAATCAGTGATTTTTCGGGCGGTCACACTGAGATGATCCCTTAAGAAAGTGTCAGTTTCGTTCGTGTTAATCGACCTGCCTTTGTAATTCGATTTAATTCATAAAACCCAACTTTTACCTTTTTACCACGTCTTCAAGAAGTGATTTAATTCATAAAAATGGATTTTTTTCTTTTTATTGAGTTTGAGTGATTTAACTTATTTCATGGAAATGAATGACTCTTTTCTTCTCAGTTTCTGTAAACGGATTTAATTCATAAAATCTAGCTTTTCTCTTTTGACCGCGTTTTAATATCTTGATTTAATTTGTGAAAATCGATTTTTTAATTTTTATTGAATTTTAGTCAAATCAACCCAATTCGTGATTTCCTTTGACCGCATGCGTTGTAAATCGTTTAAAGGCATAAAATCTAACTTTTCCCTTTTTACCGCGTCTTAATATGTTGATTTAATTCGTGAAAATCGATTCATTCTGAGACGTACTGGCTAGCTAATAACGCGCGGTGCACACATCAAGTCACCGCTACCGCGCGTTACGTACACCAAGTAAGACCGGCCTATACTCGGCAACCAACGACGCTCGGCACACACACAACAATGTGCCGCTACCGAGCGTCACTCACACCATTAGGCTGGTACGTCGAAGACGAAGTCCCGTTATTCGTTCGAAAAGCACCGGTAGAAAATTTAAAACCTACGACCGATTTCAAAAAGTACCAAAGCTACCGGTGGGCTACAGGAAGATGGGCTACAGGACCGCCACCAACTATAGTTATGCCGAAAGCATGGGCTAGCTGGAGGGGATTCTGGTATAAAAATACCAGAATTTCGGCGCCCGGTGAACAGTTTTGTTCGCAGGTCCCGCCAACGCAGAAGTCCAGCTACCAGGAAGGAAGAACGAACGAGCCCTTGCTAGGTGCACCCGCACTAATATCTGGAGAGCCCAGCTGTAGAACCTAACACACATATTTGACGGGAAGCAGCTGAGTCGATGCTGCGTTCGAGGCCGACGCACCGCAGACCCAAATATAAACAAAGCGGTCTCTGTCTCTCTCTGGTAGCCAAGGATCAAGCAAACTCAACAGTCTACTCTCTCTGAAACGAAATGCTCTTCGCAATATTTTAAATAACGAAGATATAAGATCTTCATATTAAAGATCAGGGAATTATGGTAGCGTAGGCAATTCAATAGGGATATAAATCAAATATAGATTAAAGGAAAGATATAAAAAGGTGATAAATGCACAGGGTACGGGCCTGATATACCGAGTAGCTGCGCATGCACTCAGAGTGCATACCACTGACGCCGGATCGTGGCGGCGGTCAGGTGGACGCGCAAGTCAACCTTTAAAAAATTATTATATCAGCAGGAACCTCCACGCCCACCAACGGGCCTGTAGCGAGTATAGAACGACTTAGTGGTAGACTCAAGGCTAGTCTCGATTCCATGAGCGGCGGCCAGCTAGTTACCGACGGTACGCGTGCTAAATAGCTTACCCACGGAAAACGAAGGGTAGACATATTTATCGACCGACGCTTAACTTCATTATTATAAATTATATTATTAATTAACGAATACTTTTTTCATTCTATCAGTATCAACGACTTCTCTCATATCAAAGAAAGTATTATTAGCAGAATACTATCTCGTTATTTTAAAATCTATTACCGACCAGAACATATTTCTATTCTCATAAATTCTCTAAAATTCACCAGCGTACACGATTATACATGCACTCGAGTGCCCGGGAATAATTGATTGTAAGGCGCAAGGTAGCCATAAGACCGAGAGAAAAGGGTTCGATAATTAGATTTCATATTTATTCCTTTTTCTGATGTATCACACAATTTTTATCTGGTTCTTTGAATAAACCCTACTTTTACCTACTACAAAAGCCTAAAATTACTTTCCTTCCTGCTCGAGTCCGAACAAGCCCTTTAAGGGTAATGTTAACGTTTAATACCGTTACAATCATTTTTATTGAGTTTCAGCGAATCCACCGAATTCGTAAAAATTTACTATTTCCTTTCAATGGCGTGTGTTGTTAATCGTTTAAAAGCATTAAATCTAACTTTTACCTTTTTACCGCGCTTTCATTTGTTGATTTAATTCGTGAAAATCGATTTTTCATTTGTTGTGTCGCGGAATATTCCTCTTCACGTATTCTCAGGAATATTCCTTAGCGAACACAGCTAGAGGTGGAATTCTGAAAGATAGCTGTCATACAAGACAGGATGCGAGGTAGACGCCGACGCAGCATGAGGCGACTCGCTAGGCGATCTACGATAGGCTAAGGCTAAAGCTGCGAACTAAGGGTTTTTAGCAAACGCAGTTGCTAACTGCTTTACTGAGAGCAGAATTAATTTAGACTCAAGATAGAACGGGTTGGTTCCTCGTAAAGACTCGAAATAACTTTTTATTGTACTTTCTTACTTTGACTTTTAAATAGACAACGGAGAGTTACCGTTGCCTATAATCAATACTTCCTTTTATATAAATTCGTGTTCTCATCAATAACTCGAGATTCATCGCCTTATCGGCAAACGATCCCGAAAATAATAACTTTTTAATACTATACCGAATACCGAATAATCCAATTACTCGGTACCGGCATAACATTTGGTGGCAGCGGTGGGATCTGCCGAAGTTAAGTGATTCGCGATTTATTAGGACAAAAGTGTTTTGGACAAAGTTAAGAGCGACACTAACGTGACGACTACAACGCGTGCAAGGATACCAGTGTAGCTCGTGAAAACCCGACTAATCTAACTCGAAGACGCGAAGTGAATGTCGGTGCAGGGTGACGTATCGGTCAACCGTTTAAAGTCCCGATTGACGGTGTCACGTCAAGTCGCGGAAAACTGCACAAAGTGTGCAACCGAGTACGCGAAACAGCTACTTGAGAAAAAGCCGTCGCGCATCCATTGGCGACGCACTAATGACGAACCCAGGAACCAACAAGGAAACGGGTCAATAGCGTCAAGGAAGACGTCAAAGACCATCAACAGAAAGGAGCTGCAGAACATCAAGTCGGTAACACCTTAGAACATCACCATGGAAAGAACCGTCTACCAGATCATCTTTCTCTAAGTGGCGGTTACATTATACTTATACATATAGCCGATAAACCAAAGCCAGTTAGGACAAATATTTGAAAAAATTTCAAAATATATATATATTCCACTGGAGATATTTTTGTCGAAATTTTGTGGGCATATTTCAGAGTTTTGTTCGCCGCGAAATGAGCAACATGCCGATATTTAGGGGAGCGAAACCAAAACGTAGAGTCAATTCATTAGGAACTGAGATACCCGGTGAAGGGGTAGACTCCACAGCCGGATTAGCTGCTGCCGTAGGGGAAATCGTATACGAAGCGCGCAGGGCGTTAACAGAGCTCTCGCTGTCGGGTCGAATCCCCACCGACAGGCAAGAGGCCGTCGCAGGCCAACTGGACGCCGAGTTCGGCGTTAACCCACTCAGGGGAACGGCGTTTCGCGACAACAGTAGTATAGGTAGCGACGACGTGTTCAATATGGCTACTGGCGAACGAACGCCCGAACGCTAAGACGAGAACATGGATGAGCGGGAATTCGAAAACTTGCAAAGGATAGATCGCGTAGGTTTCCCGACAGCTACCGGTACGACGGCACGGTCGGTGACCTCGAGAGTACGAGATAAATTAGAGGCGATCGACCGGAGCTACCGCGATTTGGTAAGAGCTCGACGGCAGTGCGAAAGGCTGCAGCGCGAGCATGAGCAAAGTCAACGCGAACTCGATCGCGAACTCCAGGGGGCGGAACCACCGTTGGCGAGACAAAATTTGGCGGATACGCTCAACGAGATTGGCGCGGTCGAGTACGAGCTCATTCACTCCCTAAGAGAGCAAATTGCCGAGCTCCAGCGATGGTCAGGAGGTGCAGGGATGGAGGATGTTCCGCTCCCCGCACCGCCCCCGAGGTGAACGCGGTTCGAGAAGACGCAGAGGCCTTCAAATATGCTCAGTCTCAGCCTCGGAATATAAATGGTGAAAACGTTCGACGGCAAAGACGCGAAGGCATTGCCGCTTTTCTTAAAGTCCTGCGAGACGATTTTTCGCAGGGTAGCCGAGGAGGAACATGACACCCTCCTCGAGTTGATCGTCATGAGCAAATTAGAAGGTGCGGCAGCAAGACAACTGCAGCACAAAACCATCAGTACCATAGCGCAACTCAGGAGCGAGCTGGAAGCGTTGTACGGACAACGGAAGTCCCTGGCTGCGTTGCAAATGGAGTTCAGCTCCCTCCGGCAGGGACAGAACGAAGATATCGCCGCCTACGCGGCAAGAATGGAGAGAATCACGGTAGACATCGCCGAAATACTGTGCGAACCGTTGAAAACAGAAGACCAGAGGATCACTGTCGAGAGTGTCACCCGACGCAGCGCACAGGCCAACTTCGAAAACGGCCTGCACGGCCAGGTGCAAGTGCTGGTACGTGCGAGAAATTACCAAAATCTGCATGATTCTGTGGCAGGGGCCATAGAGATAACCAACATGGTGCAGCCAAAGGGAGGGGCTGCCGGAGCACTAAGCCACCGCAGAAGGTCCCTAGGCGCACCATCCCGGCAGGGAGAAAATTGTTTCACCTGCGGAAAAGCTGGACACCACAGAGAAGGCCGTTGAGGTACAACGCCCGGTGGTGGAACTCGAGCCCCTAAAGATAGCGGCAGTGGGTCACGATCCCGAGGCCGCGACGCCTGAAGTATGCACAGTCAGCGCGGAGCGAGGGGCCGACCCTCTCGCGCGACTAGCTCGAGAGCTCGACACAGAAAATCTCAATAAAGAAGAGCGCGAAGCGCTCGATGAGATTACAAGGGAGTACGAAGACGTATTCCACTTGCCAGGGGACAAGCTGCCATTCACGCCGATGGTGGATCACGTAATTCCCCTTGAGGAAGGGGTGCAGCCTATTAAGGTGCACCCGTATAGACTGCCGGAAACCCACAAAAAAGAAGTGGAAAGGCATACCTGCGAAATGCTAACAGAAGGCATTATCCGGCCCAGCAGAAGTCAGTGGAACGCGCCACTGTTAGTCGTGGCAAAGAAACCAGACGCCGCCGGAGTAAGGAAGATGAGAGTAGTTGTGGATTTTCGTAAACTAAACGAAGCCACCATCGGAGACTCGTACCCACTGCCGAACATCACGGAGATATTGGACCAGCTGGGACGAGCACGATATTATACGACCTTGGACCTCGCCTCGGGATTTCACCAAATTCCGATGGCGCAGCAAGATAAGGAGAAAACCACGTATTCCACTCCGCAAGGCCATTTCGAATATAACCGCATGCCATTTGGACTTAAGAACGCGCCACTGACTTTCCAGAGGCTGATGAACTCAGCGTTCCCGGGACTGCAAGGAGTTAAATGCTATGTGTACCTGGACGACATAGTAATACACGGAAATACCCTTAAGAAACACAGCGACAGGCTGCTGCAGCAGTATCTCTGCAGCGGCTAAGAGAGGCCAAATTGGCCGTGCAACCCAGCAAGTGCCAATTCCTTCGAAAGGAAACGCAGTACTTCGGCCACATAATTTCCGAAGAAGGAGTGCAAGCGGATCCCCAGAAATTAGAAGCGGTAAAGGAATTCCCGGTGCCGGGAGATGTAAAAGGAGTTCAATTCTTCCTCGGACTAGCCGGTTATTACCGAAAATTCATCAGAGATTTCTCGAAAACTGCTAAGCCGCTCACGGAATTAACCCAGAAAGGGGTTAAATTCGAATGGACCGCTGTAAGGGATGCCGCATTCGAAGAATTGAAGACGGCACTTACCACGGCACCAATATTGCAGTATCCGGACTTCGAAAAGCCTTTCGTCGTGACAACAGACGCATCAGATCGGGCGCTCGGCGCAATACTTTCGCAAGGCAAGATCGGGGACGATCTGCCCATATACTACGCAAGCCGCACCATGTCGAAGGCTGAGCTGAAATACACTACTACGGAAAAAGAATTACTCGCAATAGTTTTGGCCCTCGCTCAATTTTGGCCATACATTTATGGTACTCGCCAGTAGTGACCGACCACCAATCGCTCACCTGGTTGTTCGGAGTAAAAGACCCAGGATCGAGACAAATGAGGTGGAAAATAAAATTGGCAGAGCATGAGTTTGATGTCGAATATAAGGCAGGAAAACGAAATACCAATGCAGATGCACTAAGCCGAATATTCCTCACAACGAGGGCCCAAGCGAGAGCCAAGAGCGAAGTCCGTGAGTCGAAGGAGGACAGCAAGCCGGGGCAAGTAGGCACAACGAATGACCACACAAAGCGGACAGCCGAAGATACCCCGTATAGCCATGGTAGCTCGCTGGAAGGAGAGGTCGAGCCCGCCCGCGAGAGAGACAAGGACAGCAAGCGCCCGAGTACGGACAGCCGCACAAAGCGGAGAGCCAAGAATACGGCGGGCCAGCAGAGCGACGCGGTAGAGAGAGAGGCCGCGCCGGTCAATGCGCCAGAAGAAGATGGAGAGATCCGCAGCGTGGATGCAGATCGCTCTACTGAGCCCGACAGCCCTGCCGCGAAACCGAGCGGTCGGGGAAGGGGCATACCACGCAAGCTAGTGCAGAAAGGCACGAGTAAAACTGAAAGCAACGCTGAAAGGGACAGAGCGAGTACAGCAACAGCGGAGCTACCGTTGCACACCGAGCAAGGAAATTGCAGGCCGAGCGCCACATAAGCCTGCTGAGGAAGCGAGGCAAAGCGGAGGCCGCAGCCCGCGAACCTCCAGCAGCACAGAAGAAGACAGCGTTATGAAAGAGCGCAGCGACTGCCGCAGTGGCGTAGCCACTCCCTCCTTCGATGACCGCCTGAAAATAATAAGAGAATATTACGACACCCCCATAGGAGGGCATCAGGGTATCAGGCGTACGTTGCATCGGCTCCGGACCAAATACGACTGGCCCGGCATAAGAAGGGATCTGGAAAAATACATAACATCCTGCGAATCCTGCCAAAAGAATAAAATCGGGAAAAAGGAACGAGTGCCGATGGTGGTAACGGATACCCCATCAAGGTCATCCGAAAAAGTCGCAGTCGACATCGTAGGAACGCTACCGGAAAGCGCTTCCGGGAAAAAATATATACTCACATTTCAGGACGCACTTACCAAATACAGTGCAGCTGTCCCCCTGCCGAACCAAGAGGCTCCAACGGTAGCAAGGGCGCTCGTGGAAGAACTAATTTGCCGGCACGGAACGCCGGAAATAATACTATTGGACCAGGGCACCGATTTCCTCAATGCAACCTTCAAGGAAATGTGTCGACTGCTGCGAACTAAAAAGATACAAACTACGGCCTATCATCCCGAATCGAACGGCGCATTAGAAAGGTCACATCGTACCCTTGCAGAGTATCTGAAAAATTCCATAAGCGAAGATTAGGGGAATTGGGACGAGTGGCTGCCGTACGCAATGTTCACGTACAACACCACTTGGACTATGTCCAAGAACTAAGAGAGCGATTACGCGCAGCATGGACCGTAGCACGCGACAACCTGAAAAGCACGAAAAGACGGTATAAGAATAGGTACGACCGCTGCGCACAGGAACAGGAGTACCACATCGGCGAACGCGTACTCCTCCGTGACGAGACGGTGCGCAGGGGGCGGTCAGCCAACCTGACCCCCAAGTGGACGGGACCCCACGAGATAGTGGAGGCAAGGCCCCCCGTCAACTACGTCGTCCAGAAGGGACGGAACACTCAGGTGGTACATGCCAACCCTCTGAAACTTTTTATAGAACACTAAAACTAAATAAAAACTAAATAAATGAGGGAAGGGAGCTCCACGGAGCGCAAGGAGAGGAAATTCAATAAAATAAAATAAATTTTTTTTGAATATAGAACATATAATAAAATGTTGGTACAATGGTCGAATAGAATAAAAATTTTGGTACAATAGACGATTACAAATTTTTAAATTAAAATTTGTCTAATTAAATTTTAGTAGAGGAAAATTTAGTAGTAAGGAAAAGCAGTCCTACACGCAGGACATATAATAAGGGGCCCCTCAGCGAATAAACTGCGCAATCCAATAAAATCGAAATAGGGCTCCTCGTCCCCGAGCCAGGGCCTGATGCCGCACAAGCAGTCGATGGCCCTGCGATTGTCTCGGCGGCGGCTACATAAGGCCGAGCGCGTGAGGAACTCATCGGACAGCCACCTTCTTACTTGGCCCTAGTACAACCACCAAGCAGCTCTGAAAAATTAAAAAAGAGAAATTTTACAAAAAAAAAAAATATATATATAAAAACCCAAGAAGGCAAAGAGAATACTTACAATGAGCTCCAACACCTCGGGAGACAAATCCATCGCCGTACAAACGACTGCTCCATAAGCACCGGAGACGAATAGTGATGGGGATATTGACCATATTCGACCCCCTCGGGACGCGCCTCGTCAGAGAGCGCAGAGGATTGATAGACGGCCTTGGAAGCATAATCAAGGCCATCACGGGAAACATGGACGCCGCCGACGCGCGGGAGCTCCACAAAGAAATAACGCAACTTGGGATTTCCTACCAGAAGGAAGGGCTGAAAAATCAAATCCAAATCATAAAAACCACGCCTAGCCTATTTAATGAAAGCGCGCATCACATACAGGCTAACGAACAGACCCTGCAGGCCCTGATGCAGCATATCAACCGTACGCTCAACAGTGACAAGAACCTAAAGAGACGCCAACACTTGGACGAGACGCTCAACGCGATAAGTATTGCGGTCGAAGCATTACTCAGCGACGTACAGGAGCTAGCGTGGCTGGTGGACAATATAGATAGCGGTAAGGCCCGAGCAACGTCCCTGCCGCCACGCACACTCGCTAGGCACCTCGTAGAAGGACTACCACACCTACCGTCGGGCAGTAGCTTTCCAGTCGCAATAGCACACGACCAAGTGTCAACACTTATGCGACTGGCAGATACCAGGGCTTACAGCGAAGGCGACGCAGTGGTACTCGTGCTGGATATACTGCTGATCGGGCAGCAACGATATAGTATGCAAAAAGTATATCCTATACCCATGCGAGCTGACAACGGCAGACACTACTACATAGATAAGGATGATATCCGATGACATAAAAATTTGCAAGGTACTGGGCAAATCATACATTTGCCCACCAACGCACCCTAGTATTCCGGTCACAAACCACGGACCCTGCGAAGTCCTCATCTATGCGAAAATGGACATCGGTAACGGAAAAAATTGCGCGAAAAGGGTTATCAAAATCACCCATCCATTAATCGTTCCAATGCAACAGCAAGGACGATGGTTGTACGTCGCGCCAACCCCTGTTCCCGTAGGAATAAATTGTAGGAAAAATCCCACTCAGCACGATATACTAAATAATGCGGGAATACTAGCTTTGGTAGGCGTATGTATAGTAACCGCCCGAGATTTCAGCATCAAAACCGTCGGGCGAACGTCGCAGATCATACGGGAAATCTACCTTTCGTCGTTTAATTTGACATTAACGGAGATCGAAGCTCAGGCGCCCCCGACGCAGACCGAGAGGACCATCCCGCTACAGAGCGTGCTACGAAACCCCGAAGAGCTCCAAAAGCTTGGAGCTTGAGCCGACCAAATCATGGACAACCTCAATACTGCCGGAGACGGGATGCAACACATCCACAACCTGAGTTTCTACTCCTTGGGCGCTATAGCGCCGATAGCCTTGGTTGGCTACGTCCTGCTTAAATGTTACAGGTACAAAAAAAACAGAACACCACCGAGGACTAGAGAAGCAATAACCCCGGCAGCCGCCGAGGTAACTATCAACCTCGAGCCACTCGGATGACAACAGCCAGAGGAACGACTGCGAACCGAGCTGGCCAGGTTATGCAATCGTCCCCCCAATCGAGAACGACTTGCTCGACTTGCACGACATTAACAAACAAGAATGAAACATTTTACGTACTATTACACATATATTATATATTATATATTGAACCGTAAAATTGTATTAAAATTGTAAAGTACGGGAAACCAACTGAAGAAAAAAATTTTTTTGAAAATTTTTCCTTCTAAGGGGGGAGGGATGTTGTGTCACGGAATATTCCTCTTCACGTATTCTCAGGAATATTCCATAGCGAACACAGCTAGAGATGGAATTCTGAAAGATAGCTGTCATACAAGACAGGATGCGAGGTAGACGCCGACGCAGCATGAGGCGACTCGCTAGGCGATCTACGATTGGCTAAAGCTAAAGCTGCCAACTAAGGGTTTTTAGCAAACGCAGTTGCTAACTGCTTTGCTGAGAGCAGAATTAATTTAGACTCAAGATAGAACGGGTTGGTTCCTCGTAAAGACTCGAAATAACTTTTTATTGTACTTTCTTACTTTGACTTTTAAATAGACAACGGAAAGTTACCGTTGCCTATAATAAATACTTCCTTTTATATAAATTCGTGTTTTCATCAATAACTCGAGATTCATCTCCTTATCGGCAAACGATACCGAAAATAATAACTTTTTAATATTATCCAGAATACCGAATAATCCAATTACTCGGTACCGGCATAACACATTTGTATTGAGTTTTAGTGAATCAAACTAATTCGAAAAAAAGTCCTATTTCCTTCTAACCACGTTGTAATAAAACATTGTAATAAAACAGTGTGAATTTAATGTGTAAAAATTGATTTTTCCCTTTTTATTATTATTATCGGGTTTTAATAAATCGATTTTATTCATAAAAATTGATTTAATTGAAAGTCACACTTTTATTTGAGTTAGATGATCGGAACTTTCTTCTGATAATTACAAATTGAGAACGCTCGTTGATTTGGCTCGAGTCCATTAATCGACATCGTTGCAAAAATTGATTTCTTTTAGAGAGTACCCGCTATTATTCAAGTTATTTGGTAAGCCTTTTTCGTAACTAAATTGACCTTGTAGAAATCAAATATGGAAGGTAATTTTCAATAATGACTCGTGAATAAAAAGGGATAGAATTTGTATTGAAGGACATATACGTGGATATATATACCAGGTGTATGCATAAGTTTTTTCCGGTTTTTTGGTAAAAAAAAACACGTAATTTTCAAGGGAAATCAATTTTTGTTTTATTCAAAATATTGGCCTTCGGCTTCTACACATTTCGCCCATATTTCAGGTAACCATGTATATTATGAATACCATGCCAGAAAAACTGCTTGTCTTTTGCGGCAAACCATTCGTCGAGCCATTTTCCAACTTCCTCGAAATTGCTGAAGTGCTGCTCTGGGAGCGCGTGCCCCATTGATGCGAAGAGGTGATAGTCAGATGGCGCTAGGTCTGGCGAATACGGCGGGTGCGGAAGGATGTCCCATCCAAGCGATTTCAAGGTGTCTTTCACTGCTTTTGCTGGGTGAGACGGCGCATTGTCGTGTAACGAAATCAATTTGCCATGTCTTCTGGTCCATTCCGGTCGTCTTTCGATTAATGCGTGGTTTAAATTAATAATTTGTTGGCGATAGCGTTGTGTATTAACGGTTTCGCCGGGCTTCAAGAGTTCATAATACACAATACCGCTCTGGTCCCACCAGACACAGAGCATATTTCTTGCCGAAGCGATTTGGCCTTAGTGTTGAAGGACCGGCTTCGCCAGGTGAAAGCTACGATTTTTTCCGCTTCGGGTTTTCAAAATAAATCCATTTTTCGTCACCCGTCACAATTCGATGCAAAAATGATTTCCTTTCGTGGCGTTGAAGCAGCACTTCACAAGTGACTTTGCGATTTTCTATTTGACGTTCATTCAAATCGTGTGGGACCCATTTACCGAGTTTACTGATCTTCCCCATTACTCGTAAACGTCTGCTGATTGTTTCTTGTGACACATGTAATGCTTCTGCTAATTGCCGTTGAGTTTGAGTTGGGTCATCATCCAATAACTCCTGCAATTGCTCGTCTTCGCATTTTTGTGGTCTACCAGAGCGCTCACTGCCTTTCACATTGAAATCACCACTTTTAAATTGTCGAAACCATGTCTCACATGTTCTAATCGATGGAGCGTGTTCACCATATGTTTCTACCAGCAAACGTTGACTTTCAGCAGCTGTTTTCTTTTGATTAAATAAGAAAAGCAATGCGTGCCGCAAATGTTTTTTTTCGGGCACAAAACTCGACATGATCACTGAACGATAAAACAAAGACGCTAGTTTTTGGCGGACTCAACTTGTGTGTGTTTGTAGGTAAATGTCAGACGAACAAAATGACGTATGTGTCAAATTAATACGCTGCGTACTTTTCGCTGGCGCCATCTCTTAGTTAAACCAGAAAAAACTTATGCATACACCTGTATATATATATATATAATTATGAATTATACTCCGTTGCATGGGACCACTGGAAAAATTAGTGGTACTTCGAGTGTGCATATTTGACATTCTTAAGTTAACTCGGTTTAGAACGAATAAAACAGCAAGAAAGAATAATCGCTAAAACGTACGTGAGGAGAACTACGAGGAAAATAGCTTCCCCGAATATTAACTATAGAGAGTAATATTAGAATATATGTGTTTTAACCAAGCAACCATTAAACTTCTTGTGTTTTTTCTATGCGATTCGCTCCGTAATATTAACTTCCGTATACGGTAATTTATATATGTATTGTCAACCTGCCATGTGTTAAAGCAGTGAGCATACAATTCTGAAAATATTAGTACAACAAATAGCCTCTAGTCCTTCTTGAACCCAACGTACTCATTTGTTTCCGAAGAAGTACGACCTCAGTTAATAGCTACTGCGTCGACCAAGAATCAAAGTCATCAAATCAGCGCACCTAATTCACATCCCACTTATATTATCCGACCCACTCCTAACAACATAATCATCATAAGAGACGATTGGGCAACCAGATTTGCCCGCTCACGGATCACATTACACTAGTGAGAGAAACCCTATGTTTTAGCCCCTCGCGTAAGTGAGGTTAAGGGCTAGCAAGGCTCGCTCACGAAACACATAACATTAGTAAGAGAAATCCTATATTTTAGCCCCTCGCGTAAGTGAGGTTAAGGGCTAGCAAGGCTCGCTCACGAAACCCATCATGCAAACAAGACGAACATAACTACACGTACTACATACTTATTTTTACAATTACTCTACCACTATCGACCCGAATCATTCATCCATGCCGAAAACCCGTAGAGCAGGAAGGAACATTCAAGCACAGAAATTAAGGTGACGAGTCTTAGAAGAACAGTACCAAGTTCCAATAATTGCATGCAAGTCGTATGACGAGGAAAATTCTAGAATCTCTGGCATTGCAATAGAAATCGATAATAAAACTATCCCTCTCAAAGGAAGGAAAAAACAGAACATAAGAATCATTCCGACGACACAATTGCAGAATGTAACGGCTACTCGAGGCAAGAAAGGAATACAAATTTAAATTCTAGTAAAACAAATTGTCCTTTAACAGTAACAGCGACTGAGTCGTATAGCAAGCAAAATTTTGGGGTCTCTAGCATCGAATCTATAAAAGATAACGAAGGTATTTTCCTTAACAAAGAAAAAATAATAGGGTTTCAGGGACCTTTAGGTAAACAAGTCGCAGAGTGTAAAAATCACTCGGAAGTTGGAACATCGCATCAAGTCGCACTTACGACTGCATACAAAAAAAACAGCAGTCGGGACTTTCAAATTGCCAGCACCGAAATACCTGATAGCGACCAAATAGATCAACTTAAAGAAATAAAGAGCAGCTGAGCGAAAAAAATTCATAGACAAACTTATTACTGATTACAAAGATAATTCGAGACTTGGGATACGATATCATCCATTTGTGACACCCTTAAAACCTCAGATTACTAAGAGCGTATCGTTGAATAACCACCAAATCATTTTCTTCAAGGGAAAACCATATTTGATTTCACCACTAGGAAATTTTAAAACGAAAGTAAAAGAATAAACGTCTATAATTCTTCTTTGTTACATATAATAAAAAGAAAGGTACTCCTATTCTTTTCTCCTGCCCGATTTCCACCCTAATAATACTCTTATGTATTGTTGCATGCAAATTAAAACTCACTCAATACTTATGTATTTGCATGTGTCTTTGATGCGGTATACCAAAAATTATATTTGTATAAAATACATCATAAATGAGGTCAACTCGTTCAAATGTAAGAATTGATGATTCTATAATGCACGAGTATCCTGAGGAAAGAAGAAAAAGGCTCCCAAAGGATAATCCTAATAATTTTACACTTGAAACTATAATCGAGCCCCCATGTAATAGTCCCAGTAATTCACCTTCCGAGAAACTAGCTCCAATTTCTAAAGAAATTTCCTCCACCAACAGTTCAAATAAAAATTCTGTTGTGTCCACTGTAGACTCAGACTTCAAGAAGCTAACCGAAACTGCCACCCATAAAGCAAAAGTAATGAAGTTTGATCAAGACAGTAATATACAATCACTCGAGTTCACTTCTGACAATATTATCATCACTCGATCCCAAGAGAATATAGAAGACGAGATAAGTTCATCCGATACAGTTGAAATTATAGAAAGCAATTTTGGGAAATATTATAGTCCAGAATATAGTCCTTTATAGATCAGAGGATCTGACGACGAAAGTTCAAATCAATTTACAAATCAATTGAAGGAACCATTAGAAGCAAAGTGCCCAAATAACCCTTTGTCAATAGTCGGGTTTGTCATAAGGCCGGACGACGATATCAACGGATATCTTCCAGCGTTAGTATACCCCACCCTCCGTAGCGAAGACCTAGGTCGGTCAGTAAAATCCCCCGAAAATATCGTGGAGAATTTCGAGTCTCTAAGCGAACACGAAAACACTGATACACCTTCACATACCCCCTCGACCGTTGCAAGCGCTACGCCTAGTATAATCCCTTTAGCTAACAGCGATATATTTTACACGCCATTAGGCGGATCTACCCCTTTCGAGGAAGCTATTCCCAGATCACCTTCCCTTGTCGACAAAGAATCATTATCAACTCCAAAGGGAATACTTGAGAATTGCACATTAAAGTCAATTATCAAATCCTCACATACAAAACCTAAAAATGCGCTGAAAAAATTATCACATCATTTACCGGAATACAATTTGTCCACTCCCGGTTGTTCCACATATCCCACTGGCAAAGACTCAAGCCCAGATAAGACATCGAATAGAATACCGCCAATAAAAATTCCAACTAAAAACCAAATGAAGTCTAACGACTCATCACCAAATACACCTCCCACAATGGATAATAATAATCAAACATTGTCTCATCAAGATGCCCTTGCTGTCATAACGAATTATGACGGTCATTCTTCATCACTCGGTACATTTATTCGAGGATGCAAAGAGGCCTTGGCTATGATGGGGCCAGGAGCCGAATCAAATTTAGTAACAGCAGTTCGCATAAAAATAATCGGCGAAACTCGACGCATCATACAGGGGCAACTTTTTGAAACAATAGAGGATCTGGGTAAATTTCTTAAAGATGTTTATGCACCTACGCGAAATGTGTAGTAACTCCAAGGGGAATTGGGATCCATATATCAAAGAGAAAATGAGTCCGTCATTGCATATTCCAATCACGTAAGAGACTTGGGAAATTTAATACTCGAAAATTATGATGCGAGCGAAGATAATCCTTTGACTGTCGCATTTATTAATAACACTAAAGAAAATATTTCGGCATGTTTTTTACACGGGTTAAAACCGGAAATTGAACAACGTTTAAGTCCGAACAATAATCTCGATGAAATAATTAAATTCGCGGTTGGAACAGAAAAAAAGTTTAGTGTCACTTGCAGCCTTGCGCAATGGTGGGCTGGAAACTTTGGGTGCAAAGGTAAATAAACCTGAAACGAACCGGGGAGTACATGTGGTAGCAAGCGAAGAAGTGCATTGCCAGCTGTGCAATAAAAAATGGCACAATGCTAAAGAATGCTCGACCCAGAAGTCTAGCCAAGCATTGGTTGTCAGTCCACAAAATTCGGGAAATATCGATAAGGGACCGAGCATGTGACAGATCTGTCAGAAGACTGGACACTCGGCGGACAATTGTTTTTAAATCTTTCCCCCTTTAAATAACAATAAATCCAAGTTCGAAGCCTCTTTACTTATTATATGCCAGGTCTGTAATAAACGCGGATACACTCCCGAACGTTGTTATAAAATTTCTCCTCCGGAAAGAAAAGAACAGGGAAATATATCTGCATTTTGTCAACTTTGTAAAAATTATGGTTATTCGGCTAATAGATGTTCACGTTTTCCTCCGACCCCCCCCCCCTAAATTGATGTCCTTGCCGCAAGAACAGGTACCGCAGAATCTTTGATATCAGAATTCAAGTGACATTTGGTGTCAGATATGTAAAACGAAGGCCATAGAGCCCATATTTGTCCTTTTCGCAATAATAATTCACAACCGTTAATTAACAATCGATTTGATAACCGAACGAATTTTGATAATAATAATGTTGGACCCACCGAGATAGGTAGGGAGTGTTTTCATTGTAAACAGCCAGGTCATTTTATACGGGATTGCCCCGTCCGACGTATTAAAGAGAATGAATACGAAAATTCGGGAAACGGCGGCGGTCTTCCGAGTACGGGTACGCCTGGGGAGATCCCGCAGAGATTGCATCCGATCCATGTAATTTATATCACACCCGAGAATCCCAATCGCGAGTAGTCCGAATCTTTAATATACAACTGCATCGAGAAAGTGGAGTCCCGACGGTTACGGTAACGGCATCGGAAATAAAATCTCCGTTTCTAGACCCTGCAGAACTAGCTGCGGCAGGGTTTTATTATACTGGAATAAATGACGAAGTTAGTTGCTTTGACTATAGGGTGATTATTAAAAATTGGGAAGCAGGTGATATCCCTATGAAAGATCACTGTAGCTGGCAAGAACAATGTACGAGGTATTGCCTGCAGAAACGTACCCATCGGGACGGACCCACGAAAGATTTCTTTTCCTTGCAACAAGGAACGTTTCGACTCTCGATTGGAAGAGTCAACGCGACCCCCGATTGTCACGACGACAGACCTCCGATACGAAGTTAATTTACACTATCGTATCCAGCTTTTGAAAATTATAGAAAACGATTAGAAAGTTTCACTTTTTGGCCCGAAATCTACGCGTAAGATCCTATACGATTAGTTTCCGCCGGATTTGTCTTTTCGGGAAAAAAGACGAAGTAACGTGTTTTCATTGTGGAATAAAGATGGGAAATTGGGAAATTTGAGATGATCCTTGGGAACAGCACGCTTTTTGGTACCCAAGTTGTCGCTACCTGCACATGACTTTGGGGATCTCCCCACCCACTCAATACCCAGGTAGGTCTCTGACCACGTCTAGTCCGCTGCCTCGTAGTCCTACTACCCCAACACCATCTCCCGTTGACAAAAATGATCTCTCTAGACCCCCAACCCCCTGGTCGAGAACATTAAATCTATCCTCCTCATCCATAACTGTACTCGTCTCTAAATAAAATAAATAGAAAAAAAAGAAAGAAAACATACATATATATTTTTGCATTTATCAGTATGATTAATAAAACCTGCACACCCACATTAAGAAAAATATTATATCAAGTATTTAAAAAATGTAACCGCACTACTACTAAAAGAAGTAAGAAAATTTAGGAAAGGACGTATAACACGAAAGTATCTTAGTAATAAATAAGTAAGCAAATAAGAAATCTGAAACAGAACCAAGTAGTCTAGGAATGGAAATAATCCATTAATTTAACATAAAAAGAAAATATTCCGGGAAATAGATCCCTACGGGTGTGTAATTAATCAGTAATTGTATTTGAGGCAAGTTACGCATATTAACATTAAGACATATATACAATATGTCTACCATCTTTTTGCTACAAGTAAATTCAATCAAATCTTTGATAAAAAAAAAAAGAAGAGAGAGACAACGAAAGCTGTCACCATAGATTCCAATTTAGTACATTGAAAAACATAATAATATTTACTAATTGCAAAAACAAAAGGAAGTAATTGTGTTGGATAATCCGCTGGCGCACGGCGATCGATATTTGCCGTGCGTCGACCTGTTGCTGTGCTCGAGCACGCAGCGTTCGGTTGGGCGGAGATAGCCGAGGCAGGGCTTCGCGGAGCCGAGGTTGTGCCTCGTAGGCAAGCCGCGTCGAGCGAGAGGATGTCTCTCTCGCTTGACTTCGGCTTCGCTCACCGGCTATCTCTCTCAATTGAATTCAGCGCCCAACGACGCTTTCATATCCCGCAGCCATGTTGGATATTTTGGACACTTACGTGAAAATCCACACGGAACAGCGCACGCACTTTTCAAGGCTCGGACAATTTCACTCTTCTCAACCGGATTATCTCACCTTCGTTTGCTCAACAGGACTCAAAATCAGGTACGAGTGCATTCTTATAATTTACCATAAATTCAATGGCAATGAGGAGTTGGATTCTCATCGGTACATCAAAATTTTTGGTCTCACTTTTTTGCGGCATTGCAGCACATGTCACGCCACGTTTCCTCTCAGCTTAATTTGCCGGTATAATCAATATAATTATGCAGGTGTACTTTATTCGCTGTACTTTTCCCCAGGACATCTGCTGGAAGAGTACAGCGACTATACACTGCTCATTTTGTGCATCCTCATTATGTGTTGTTTTGTGCTACGCAGTGCTGCCTGCGTAGCTTGTCTCATACATGTAGGGCACTCAAGCAATTCAATTGCAAGTGCTGTCACCTATTTGCTGCAACTTCTAACTGATAAATTTGCTGAGAGCTTGCAGTAAATAATTGACACATTTTAAGCACTCAATTTTCTCATAGCGTGACGTGCTCCGCAGCACTGGCTGCAGCACGCACACCGCTCTCATTACCTACAGCACACAATTAATATAATTGTGTGCTGGTTCTCAGTCCAAATAGTAAAATCAAATTTAGCCTATTTAATTAAATTCAGTTTTCTAATTCTCAAATTTTTGGTATATTTATTTTCATTATTTTGTATTTTTCTAAATTTAGTATATTTTGTGTTTCTTTTCATATTTAAAATAACTGTTTTAAAATGTATTATTACATTGTGTGTGCGGAAAGTAATAAACCACTTTCTCCAAATTCCATCTACTAGTCTGGTTTTATTTCCACCCTGTTGTGAGTGAAGACTCATATTTTTCCAATATATTCGCAGGTTCAAGATCTGTTAAGTTACACCGGACGGATTTCTCAAACAAATTGCATGTTCATTATTTCGATTATTAGGTTTCTCCTAATAATCGTTTTAAGGGGGGAGGTGTTACGTCCTGACGTAACCATGCTCTAATATCTTTCTTTCTTTGAAAGAAGATCATAAGCCTGCACTGTGATCGGGTCCCATAGTTGCCAGAGATTATAGAGGTATAATGACGGCGGGAGGGGTGAGACCTGCAACCACACCGAGGTAGGGCAGTGGGAACACATGGTGCGTGCCAGAAATGAACGGCCAGGTTTACCACTGTACCTAACAACGACAAAACAGGAGTTGGTAGGCCACTGCCCCACTCTAACGGTCAGCATGGAGGGACCTGAATCTCGTATCAAGAGTTTTCCCTCTATGGTCTGTGGATATCATTGGCGATAAGCTCCAAAAGTCCGAGCGCTATTGTAAATCTAAGAATATCCCGCATAGAAAATTAGACCATCCAGGACCTATATAAGGACGGGAAAATGCCCGAAAAAGATACACAGTTAGTGAGACAGTTAGTCGGAGAGCGAGAGTAGGCGTTCCCAAAAGGTAGAACAGCTTCCACTGCGTACAGCCGCAGTGTTGAGCGTTCGACAAGTCGCGATAAAAACTGACGAGCTAAACAGGCTCACCACCGCGGAGAAACCCCGCCCTATACAGTAGGCTAAAGTTCTAAGACGAGAAACGGTTGAACAGTCTAAATTCAGTTCGAATTTACTTTTTCTCGGTTTTAATGTCAATCGTACGGAATTTATCTCAAATTTAAAGGAATTTCAAAGAAATTGAATTCAATTGTATTCTGCCGTTTTTGTACAAGTCCACACTTTTTATTTCGTTTTACTGTTTTATCGAATCATAAGTATCGCGTTAAGTGTATTGTGTCGAAAAATATCGATCGCTCGTGCACGGTAATATCGAACGTACGTATATCACTTATTCGGTTATTTGAATAAATTTTAACAGCTTCATGAATCATCGAGTTTAGGGATTTTTATTTTAACAAACAGTTGCCATTATTTTTCCCTTCAACGCATCGGTTACCGGCAAAACAACTTCACCAGAAAACCAAATGTAAGTACCAACGCAATTTTTCTAATTAATTTTATCTGATATTTCCGTAAATTTTTCCCCAAGTGAAAGTAACCTGCCATTTTCCTTCCCCCTAAACCCCTTCCTCCGCGGGTTATATTATCAATTTAGTTTATCGAGTCGAGTGACGGTTAACGCGAACAATCAACGAGCATTCTCAGCCCTGTCCTGAGTAATTTTCCGAAAGGTTAGAATCAAAAGGGAGCTTGCATCTTCGGTGTTTCTTGTCAGGTGTGGTAAAGGGAGAATTCATTCTCCTTGACCAGAGTACGGAAAAGTCACGCCGAAACTCCTCACACGTCTTAAATTTGTCGGTTTTGTAAAAACATCGCGCGGGTTTGACGTAACAGTAGTATCGTTATTTGCTATTTTTATTACTTTCTCGTAGACTCTAACTTTTCGAATAAATCGTCGGTGGTATTCATACTCCGTTTTATACAGATTACCCCTACCACCTAATTGCATCGCCTCTTCTTTTGATACTGCAAATCATACGACCGAAAATGGCGTACCAATATCCTTTGATATTTGTCGCATTATCCTTGACAGCCTAGTAACAGCAGCATCAAATATATCCCAAAGCACTTGCATACTCTCGCACACGCATGTGCATACGCACACCTGACATACCAATAAGATGTGTCATGAAAACTAAATGATATTCGTCGACGAAATTTGATGATTTTCCTCACGGCCGAGGGTCTTAAAATTAGATGAAAACAATATCTCTAAATATTTTCCTGGGTCTTGCTTTTGTAAAGTGATCGTGTGCGGCCATCTACATGGTTAGTCATATTCCTTACATCGCTGCAGTTTATGCAAAGAGAGAGAGAAAGAGAGGAAGAGCGTGCTAGAGGAATATATAAAAAAATGTGACGATTTGAAAAACTCTAGTTAATTGGCTGATTTACTACTACTCTAACAGCACAATCATGGTCAGAGTGGTAAAGCGCTCATTGATAAGAAAATTGATAGAGTTTATATTGAAGCACAGGCCGTCATTGAGTTCGCGGTGGGGGAGAAGAAGTTTACAGATCACCCTATGGGAACTTCCGACACAAGCGGTTGTTCGTAAGATTCGCGGTATGCTGTGCGAGTGTCATCAGCGCGATTCAGTTGACGCACATAATATTAGATGGTTTGGTAATCAAACAATTATTGATTCGATGGTCCGTGTTATTCGTCGACGCAGGTGGCTCAATGAGCCTGCTTTGCAGCCTATAGTCAGTGAAAGACGTAAGATATATACAGTGTTATTTACTTTTATTTTATTTGATTTATTTCAGAAGATTTTTATATAGTTCGACGGTATGAAGAAGAAAAAGAAATGGGATCCGACACCTATGATTTCAATGAGGAGGGTAGAACCGATTCAGATCATCATAGCGGGGATAACGATGGTGACAGCAGCGCAGGGAATCGTTGTATTACATTTCAGTATCGACATTGAGCGAAGCCGATATTTTCCACGCCTTAGGATGCAGGGTCGGGAGACAGATTTTTGTTTTCGTCAACTGACGAATGGTATTGATCATGTGACTTGGTTTGAGGGCGGTGTATGAGATGTTCTCACACGTCTTACAGAATCGTGCGAAGGACATGATTATGTGGGTATGACTCTGAGCGTGCCGCCTTTCGCGCAAGGACATGTATAGTTATCATTTCGACCAGCTCGTGACATCGTTCCTGACGATATATGGCGACTAATTAATAGTGTACCTCACAGAGCGCTTGAATTTTGAATAGACGCTGGTACGTGTAGAATAACGACATATATAGTACGGAGCGTCGGAGGCGCCGGTGTGGAAACCAGGCTTACACACGAGTATATGGCAAAAAAGTTAATTTTACGCATAAGTAATAGCGATAATTTGTGTCTACAACGATCTCTTGTCACAGCCCGAGTGCATGCCGAACGCGGTCAAATTCGTACGGGCCAGCTGCACAGACGATGGTGTCAAATTCGGAACGGGTTTCGAGGAGCGCAATATGCAAGAGCAATAGAGTTCACGCGTAATGCGGGGGTAACGTCGCCGTCCAGAACGTGCGGCATACGCAAGATTCAACTATTTCAGGAGTACTTGCGAAACCGCTGCTGTTGAAACATTTGGGAGGAAAAATAGAAATTCTGTGTGACAAACTACCGGAGGATCTGAAGGTTGACCGTGAGGTCTCCTAATATCTGCCGTGCTATGTACATTACAACAAATCGGGTAAGAAAACATATATTGACGGTCCACCAACAGCTCGCCGTAACTGCACTGGATGTCATTGAAAAGTACGGGTGAACAAGAATAATGCAACTTTGTTATACGAGAATGTTAAAATAAAACAGTTTTTTATGAAGCTGAAAAATAACGAGTGTTTTCACTTACCGTTGTTATAACTAGTAGTTTTAATTAAAAAATTTTTAAATTAACAAAACTTAAAAAAAGCTACGGAGGGGACTCGGTTATCAACGACGGGGCTTGTTCAACCGGTGGATGGGTACTCAATATTAATTACCGTAAGACCCAATCTACTTATCTTCCGTAAGTCCCGAATTTGCTCTAGCGATGGTCGGTTACATACCTACGATTGACAACCGATCTACTTTACCGATCGCCGATACATTTTCTACTCGCCTTGCTGCTATCATTCGGTCTTCTTTACCGATTGTCGGTAACATAATTGCCAATAGTCGATGGCGCATCGCCAATTAAATATAGGTCAAAATCCGTCACACAGCGCGGCGGAGCAGCACCAGTCAGAACACTAGGATAGGTGGGCTGGGGGGTGGGAACTGCTGGGATATTAATCAGGGATAAGGGTAGGGGTGGTGAAGGTTGTAGGGGCCCAATCAGGAACGGGGGTAGGGTGGTGGGGGCAAACACGCCCCTTTCACACTAAAGGACCCACCAATGAGAATACAGCGTCGGTGGGGAGGAGGCGGGTCTAGTCTAGACACGCCCTGGCGCCAAGAGGAATAGGGGGAGCCACGACCTGTCTATCTATAAACGGCCCCTTCTACTTGTGTCTATGGTGGTGACTCAGAATTTCAGCGTTTGTACGGAACTTAATTAAATCCTTCGCATCAAACCACTAGTAATAATTTTGTTACAGGTTCTGTAGTTAACTTGCGTTATCGTTTGCAAGTTGATTTTTGCGTTAATCTCTTATGAGTATAAATATTTTTGTTGAATTATGGCTTATTCTAATCGTTATTGGTTATGCGTTTAATTAGTAATAACTCTACTTATAATTACCCTTTTTTTCTTGAATAACTTGTTAGTGAAACAATTATTCTCGTGTTATAGAAACGACAGAGAGAGATTGATTGATTGATTGATTGGTTTATTATGCCTTGGCAAGCCTTTGGCAAAACGATACATACAAAAGTAAATTAAGAATAAAGTAACATTAAATATGGAATATAAAATAACTATTATTAGAATACAAAAAAAATGAAAATATAAACTAAGAATACGCAATAAAAACAATCTAAACTACGGACGTACCAAAAAAGAAAAAATAAAAGTAAAAACTAAAATAAGTTCAGGAGAATAGCAACTTAGCTCTTTAGTGGCAATATAAAATACATTGAACTTATGAAATACTTTTAACGCTAACATGTATCTACATGGTTGAATAAATGAGTAGGTCACAGTACGATGTGTAGGAATGACAAAGCTTGATCGAGGCTGCCTTGAGGGTCGTTCAACTGGAGTTGTTACTCGAATAAATAATTCTTGAATGTAAGATGGTGTACTTGGATGGACAATCCTAAACATAACAATAAAGAGAAAGTAAAGACATCTTGCTTTCACAGTTATCCCTCCAAGTTGACGCCTAAAGGTTGAGATATGAGTGTCCCGTCGCAAGTCAAATATAAAACGAATACAACAGTTGACAAAGCGTTCCAATTTCGTATTTAACACATCCGATAAGTTGTGTTAGACTAGGCAGCAATAATCTAATTGAGGGAAAATAAGAGAAGTGATTAGTAACTTCCTTATTTCCATGGAAAGAGCATTGCGATGAAATTTCAACTTGTGAATAATAAAATGTACTTTTTGTGATATATGCTGTACATGAGATTTCCAAGACAAATTACACTCCATAGTGACACCCAGATTGCGGGCTTCATTAACGAATGGAAGAATAACACTATTTGATGAGATCGGTAATATTCCAGAGAAATTTAGCTGCCGGGTGTAAGAATTACTACTTAGTATAAGAACCTTAGACTTAGAAATATTGAGCTTAAGACCATTTGTTACCGCAAAGTTAGCTATAGCATGGACATCATCAGATATCAACCTAATGCCTTGGTTGAGTTGTGACGAACAACAATCAAGATAAATTTGGGTGTCATCGGCAAATATCATGTGCCGTGAATTTTGTAGTACAGAACCGATGTCATTGATATACAACGAGAATAAGAGAGGTCCAAGGACAGAACCCTGCGGAACTCCTGACGTCGTTGGTAGCCAGGTAGAACAGTCACCGTGGTCATCGATAACTGCTTAAGTCTTTCCTGTCAGATATGAGAAAATCCAGTCAAGAACCGAGTGAGAAAGTCCGTTCTTCTTTAGTTTCAAGAGAAGTTGCAGGTGCGGAACTGTATCTGTTGGAAAATCAGCTGGCGCACGGCGATCGATATTCGCTGTGTGTCGACCTGTTGCTGCTGTGTAGCACGCTGCGCTCGGCTATACTAGAGATAGCCGAGGCAGGGCCTCGCAGAGCCGAGGCTATGCCTGGCAGGCATGCCGCGTTAAGCGAGAGGTTATCTCTCTCGCTTGACTTCGGCTTCGCTCAGCGGCTATCTCACTCATTTGACTTCAGCGTTCAACGACGCTTTCGTAAAGTGCAGTCATATTGTAAAATCTGACACTTCTGTGAAAACCTGCTGGGACAGCGTACACATCCTCAGGACATCTCAGACTTTTCACCGATTTTCATCGGATCTACTTAACTTTTCGTGCTCACCAGGACGCAAAACTCAGGTAAGAGTACACCGTTACAATTCGTCGTAATTCAATGACGGTGAGGAGTTAAATACACATCTGTGCATCTTCATAAAGGTCTCACCCTGTGGCGTGCTTGGCAGCGCTGGCTGCACCACGTTTTCACATCACTTGTTGCACACTCGATTAATATAATTGCGTGTGTTTTTATTAATTCACTGTACTTTCCCCCAACTAAGCGTGCTGGGAAAGTACTGTAAATTCATTCCACTCATTTGTGCATCCTCAAGCTCACTTGGCCGTGCTCTGCCACGTTGGCTTTGGCACGGTCTGTCAAGTCAAAATTCCAGCACTTAAGCGACATATTTGCAAGTGCTCTCACTCTGTCCCTGTACATTCTCTTTTGCAATTCTACAGAGAATTTACTGGGAACGAGTGGCATCTTATAAGCTCTCACATATCTCATCGCGTGGCATGCTCTGCAGCGCTGGCTGCAGCGCTGGCTGCAGCGCATACACTACACTCAAGCAATACAGCACACAATTAATAATTGTGTGCTACTCAAGTAATAAAAGACAGCACACAATTAATATAATTGTGTGCTGGTCTCTCAACCAAATTCAATTTAACTTAATTTATTTTTATATTTATACTGTATGATAATGAGTGAAAATGAGTTGGAATTAGCTTAAAAGTCCAAACCATGTATGCAAAAGATTGAGAGTGAATTTGAAATATTTGATAATGGTTCACATAAAATTATTAAGGACTCTAGAATGAAAACTAACTGATGCGGCAGAGCGCTATAAGAAAGATCGACAAGTGCGCGGAGTGAGCGCCTAGACAGCTTGAGTAACACACAATAAATGGCAATGAATATAGTGCTCTGTGCAGTGAACATGTATCGTTTGAGTATTTTTAATCTGTCGACGGGTAGCAGGTCGATGCATTCACACGTAGCATGTCGAGTGACAGATGCGGATAGTAAGATTAAGGATTCTGGTCACAAGTATAAATAATTAAATGCACTCAGTAATTAACAATAATAATTCATTGTTTATTTAATTAATTCACAGTGGTTGGATAAAAAGAAAATACTTGGTGAATACAAAAAAAATATGTAATGTGATTTGTCTGGCCTGTTTGATGATGTACTGGCGGTGAGTGGGATCTCAGGCCGTTGAGTTGGCTATGAGTGGCCACACCGCAGGCTGATGAGTGAGCTATAGCCAACGTGCGATGCGAGGCTGAATGGCGTCTCTGCTGCCGACGAGGAACCACGCCGTTTACGTTTATGTGAATGTTGCAATTGTTGTGTTGATTTGTGGCGATTCGCACTGACACTGAGTTGAAACACGGGTGATTTGGCCAAGAATGTAATACGCTACAATACTGAGTGCACACAAACGATAAATCGATATAGCATACCTGCGAGCTATACCATATGACCCGAGGCGTCAGATGATTGTGAGTGTAGCGTGTGCATGAGTTGAGTGTTTGCTTGGTAGGTGCGAAAACTGAACATATACTTTATCATTTATATTTTTCTAAATTTAACATATTTTTATAATTGAAGTGCCGAAGGTAGAATAAATTACTTTCTCTACCATCATCTGTCAGTCTGGTTATTTATCACCCTGCCGTGAGTGAAAACTCATAATTTTCAATATATTACAGGGTCATTCCAACTACACCAGGAAGGAATTCTCAAACAGGATCAAATGCTTTACTACAATCGAATAAAATTAGGATGGTCATGCGTCTACTATCTATATTACGCCTAACATCTTCGCAAATACGCAGAAGGGCGGACTGAGTGCTGAACCCGCTACGGTATCCTGATTCACGTGAATCATATATCTTATTGCTATCAATCCAATCAGTTAATTGTCTATGAACAAACAGCTCAAGTACTTTTGAAACTTCAGACATATTAGCTATTGGTCGCATGTCTGATTGTGAGAGAGGCTTTTTTATTTTAGACAAAGGCCGAAGAAAGGCTCTCTTCCAGTACTGAGGAAACTCTGAAGATACAAGAGAGAGGTTAAACATAGCCGTCAGGATAGGGCAAGATACGGTAAGCGATTTAAATAAAGAAAACATGGAAATACCATCGGGACCAGCTGCATACGATGTTGAATTGGAATTGCCAGAGATGACAAGACGCACTTGACAGCATGTAATTTCAGGAAAACTAAACGATGGACGAATTGGCTGGATATTGGAACTCAGCCTACAAAACTAATCATGCGAACACGGTGGCAATGGAACTCATTGAGTTCGTGCGGCATAAAAAATTGAATGGGAGATGGAAAAGATGACTCAACAAGGCCGAGTTTCGTTAATTCCTTCCATAATCTACTGGGGTTTGTGATGTTAGATAGCCTCTGAAGGTGGAAATCATTTTTTGCTTGTATGAGATCCTTCTTAAGCGTGTCTCTATACTCTCTAAATATCGCCATGTCGAGTACATTACTAGATCTTTTAGCAAGCGTATATAAGGTATTACGTTGAGCCATACGATTTTTCAATTTCAGTGTAAGCCACGGTACCGGCGGCCGACATATACGAAATGAACGGAATGGAGCATGATAATCTAATGACGTGAGATACGCTTTGGATACTGTTTCAACGATCGAGTTAATATCGAATGGCATATTATCTGTGTGACCGGAGTTAAAACTAAATCTAGTACTAAAATTGAATAATTCAGTAATATTAAATATATGAGATAAAGATTCGCAAAGGCTAGTTTCATTAAAATTACGGTACGCTCGCCGTGAGATGATACGGTCTTCAGGAGGCTCAACGTCGAGACGGTAAACCAGTTCAAGAAAATCATGATCCGTTATGAATGGGGCTTCTGATTTGACAAAGAAATGTTCTTTTTTCTCATTGTCAATAATAAAAACATCATTCCATGAATCTGAGTCGGTCAGGTGATGAGTAGGTGCAGAATCAATAATACGAAATGAGAGAGAGAAAGCTAATTGGCGCAAGTATGACGATTCATAATTAATGCTACTCAGGTCGCAATTTAGATCATCTGCAATAATTATATTCTCATAAACATGTGAAAAAGTCGATAATACTTGAATGAAGTTGTCAAACATAAGACCTTTTGATCGCCTATATACTGTAACGGTTTTTTTTCACGTTAGCATATATTTTTATTTTTCGTGGGAATTCGGGCTCGATCACAGGACTAATTAATTTAGACTTCTTAGTGGTTAACAGTAGGCCTTTATTCTGAGAAAAACAATTTCGTAAAAACGGCACTTTTTAATTATGGTCACTCGATTTTTATATAATGTTCGTCTGATTCCGGAATTTCAGCGAGTATTTCGACGATTATAATTTGTTTTATGTTTACCTATCCCGGTATTCTCGTAGGCTTATTATTGATCTTGCACCGTCGTGTTGTCGTACGCTCGGTGCACAGATATTTCACACTCGTTGCTCTTATGCTTCACATTCGCTCTTTTTATAGGGTGTATGAACCCTATTTACAATTCTTTATCACTCATTCGTCTTTCACTCATTCGCGCGTACTTGTTTTTCCTATGTTTTATACCACTTATTCTATATTTAATTACAATTATCCTATCTCTGTATTTCTTATTCCTATCTTTCGGTCTCGAAAATCAGGGAATTCCCTCGATTTTAGTTATGATGATTTCCACTTATTTTCACATGAATTCGCGGAATTTCGATGCTCGGGCTCCGGTTGCGTCGCTACGCTTCGGTGTTTCACTTCTCACACACACACCTCAATTTCTCAGTGTACAGAGTGTATGAACTCTGTTTATAATTCTTTCCCTTTCGCTCTTATTCTGTTCTCGCTCTTTCTCACTTCCACTCGCACAACGGATTCGGTCCCTGGACTTTCGCTCGTTTAAAGACCGCACTGTTCAATTTATACTTATATAACCGGTTTTTTTATTTCTATGCACTATTCTAGATTATCAATACTTATCAGCTACCGAATTCTATGTGTTAATTTATCTATAAATCCACTAGATTATCCCGTTCTACGTCCTACTGAGTAATCATATGATGCTATTCACTGTTCGCAAATATTTTTATGCACTCATTAGCTTTTCAACCGACAAATTCTCTAACAATCTTTACCCTGCTAAACTTTGCTAAACTGCCTAAAAGACAAGAGAGACCCCCTGTCCCCGCACCGGCCTTTTATAGGCTTCCCCTTACCTCAGTCCCCTCTGTACATTTTTCATCGTAATTTTTGAATCTAACGCCTTCCTTGGCTGACGCGGGACGCTGTCACACCGCTCTCCGCCTTCCCCTCACCTCTTCGCAAAATTAGTTGGTCGCTGTCCTGCTGTTATGTCAGCGAGGGCATTCCGATGTCGTGACGTCGCATGTTTTTCACGCGAGTTCGACGGCCTATTGCCCGCGAACCTCGGTACACGCCTCGGTACAAATGTACCGAGTCTGTCGCTCAGGTGTTTTTACATCCTTGAAATTTATACCGGCTCTTATAACCGTTCGACCTAATAACGTGGACTCGAGAGTATAACTCTATTCCACTGCCCGATCGTAATCGCTGCATCTATTCCTACGCTCATGCATGTAACTATGTTACATTATCCCCCCAGATTTTGAAAAATCTGCCTTCGCGACTTTATCGAAAATCTCCTACCAGCTAGATTATATATTGTAACGGTATTTTTTTTTTTTTTTTTTTTTTTTTTTTTTTTATGTACATTTCTTTTATACCTACCAATCCGGTGTATTCATCTCTCCGGTCTCTTGTCTCTCGCCCTTGCTTATTCGCCAAGTTCGCACTTTCTTATTTTAATGTCGCACGTATATCGCTCCTCTATCTCTTACTCATAATAGAATGAAATTCGCTCTTATCTCTAAAGACAAAACACAAATAAATTTCAACACGAGTATATTATTATGATTATTTTATTTCTCTGATTATTGTCCGTCACTGTTGTTTTCCCGGTCCTCGTCACTGCCTGTCTCGTCTGTCGTGGTCCGTGTAATCACTCCCCAAGTTAACAGTGTTTGTCTTGTCTCTTCATCTGGCTCTGGTGCTGCTAGCCATCTCATCTCCTCCTCATCCTCTTCCTGAATTCCGTCCTCCGTCTCGGTCCACTCGTCCTCCGTCTCGTACCCCAAATCATCCATGGTCTCTGGGTGCTCCCCAACAAAAGTTGTTGTAGTCCTCACGGCAGCGCCTCTTCTCTCCCTCATCCGTTCCTCCCGAAAATGTTTTCCAAAACGACCTCCGTCATTTCCAAATTCATATTTTGGGTTATGTTGTACCCTCTCCGCCAATTTCTCTCTGCTCAGTACCTCAGAAACGTCGTATCCTCTGTTCTGGAAAGTCGTGTGCACCTCGACCCATATTGCCTCCACCTCTGGATCCACCTCGTTGACATACACGTCACAGGTTCCTTCAGACATTAGTTCGATCATTCGGTCCCTGGCAGCCTCCGCCCAGTCAGTCGTCGCGGGGCCAAGATGATCGAGGGCGCAGGCAACCGCAAAATAAGGTTCACCTAAATACCGCGGTATCACGGTGTACAACGCATCCATTTCCACCGTGACTCTTCTCGCTAGGTCTCCCAGCCAGACATAAATTTTTCCACTCGCTCTCTTTCTAATTACCGTGCCCCGGAAGAACGTATACTCGTTGGTGTTGTCCTCATTGACCATGAGGAAAAGTACCGCTCTTCCGGGATACATCTCCTCCTCCAATATTCGGTGCAGCTGCGGGTGATCCCGTGGTGTCGTCGCGACCAGCTTCATCATGGATTCCCTCCTAGTTTCGTCTTGTTTCAGCCAGATATAAAAACGGGACGGATTTTCCACTCCGATGACCTCTGCTTCATAAGGCTCCCCCGGTATCAACCGTATCACCGAACTCTCCACAAACCGATGCATTTTCAAAATTTTTACAAAATGAAAGAAACTAAAAAAAAATATTTTTCGTTCTTCTTCTTTGTCTAATTGTCACCCTTTTGATACTTATTTACTGGTTTTGTCGGGCAGCGGTCCGGTCCTTCCTTTTATATCCTTCCTGGTCTTTCGCTTTCTTCCGATGGTTGATTTCCCCTCAAGTCGTTCGTACTAGCCAATTAGGTGTTCTATTTTTCGTTCCTCTTCACTCGAGTTGCCCTACTTCCTTGGAAACCGGCGCATTCTTCTTGGAAATACCGTTGACCGTGACGTCAAAGCTCTATCCCGATTCCGAGGCTTCCCGGTCGCTGTGTTAGTGTCGACTCTATTTCAGCTAGCATTACCTCGTTGTTATTGTTTCGCGTACTTGACTCTCGCTCTGTCTCTCTTCTTTTCATGATAGCTGAGCCGGTTATGTCCTCGTCTTCCTTCTCTGTCTTTTCTGTCTCTGTCCGATATCTTTTAAACATACTCGCGTGAAATCTACCACGCTCTTTCTTATTCTCTAGATCTACGACTAAATATGTAGCTATTCCTACGCATTTATCAATTCTATACGGTCCCTCATATAATGGCATGAATTTCGATGTTAGCTGTTTTAACGGGTCTGATACATTTAATGCCTTAATTAAAATTAAATCGCCTACCTCATAACTCGTTAACCTATGGGATGCATCGAATCTCTCTGCCCGAAGCAGGCCTTTTCTTTCCATTCTCTCGCGTACAATCTTAATTTTCATTTCATATGTTATTCTATCATCCTCTTCCTTTTCTATACCCATCTGTTTATTCCATTCTCGTACCGGCCTTCTCTTGCACTGTAGTTCCATCGGCGTGAATTCAGTCGTGTCGTGATGACTCTCGTTCATACAATTTTCAATTATTTTTATCCACTTGAACCATCCTGCATGATTATTTGTTAGGAAAACTCGAAAAAACCTTCCGAGTTCCCGATTCACTCGCTCGACGATATTTCCTTGGGGGTGCCGGATCGATGAAAATACGGCCATAATACCCTCGTCCTTGAGCTTCTGTATCCAGTTCTTAGCGGTGAATTGCGTCCCATGATCGAACTGAATTCTCCGTGGTTTCCCGTATTTTGGAATGTAGTCGTCGAATATTCGTTTAATCACCGTCGACGTGTTTGCTTTCTTCATGGGGTATAGTCTGACGAATTTACTAAATGCATCCAGAGTCACCAGGATATGTTTTACTCCACCCACCGATGCAGGCAAAGGCCCATAAAAATCTATAGAAACTAAATCCCCCGGTCCTTCCGGTATGATATTTTGCATCGCTGCGTAACTAGTCTGTACCGCGATTTTATTTCTTTGGCACGTGTCACAGGTGGACAAAATGTTTCGAGTTATTTTTGCCATGTGTGGATATGTAAAATCTTCTTCTAACAATCGCAGACATTTCCGTACACCCAGATGCCCATACATGGTGTGGCACGTTTTTATCATATCTTTAATCATGACCTTTGGTATTACAACCCGCCAAATTTCGGTTTTCGACTTCTTCTGCAAAACTCCTCTTTGTAGACGAAATTTTTTATCCTCTTCTTCCTTCTTCCCTTCCGCCACAAAATCCATAATGATTCGTAAATCCTCTTGCTCCCTCTGTACCGCCCCCATGTTCTTCAATTTCCTTGCTAACTCACGGGGAATTTTCTCTGCCAACGTTCCCGCCACCACCACGATTCCCTCCTTCTCGGCCAACGGTGCCTCCTCGTCGTTTTTCATTCGGCTCAGTGCATCCGCCACTACATTCGTTTTCCCCGAGACATGCTCTATCTGTATGTCGTAGTCTTGTATCGATAGTGCCCACCGCATCAGCCTTTCAGACGAGAATCTACACGTCTTTAAGAAAATCAACGCTTTGTGATCCGTCTTTATACGTACTTGGACACCCTTCAGATACGTTCGAAATTTTTGTAATGCCCACACAATTGACAGTAGTTCTTTCTCAGTAGTCATATACGCGATCTCTGCTCCTTTCAATGTCCTGCTTGCAAAAGTTATGACTTTTACTTCTCCGTCCTCATCCTCTTGTGACAGAATCGCCCCCAGCGCGTACCCACTCGCATCCGTAGTGAGAGTATATGGTTTTCGTGTATCTGGGAACCTGAGTACCACTTCTTCACAAAATAAATCTTTTATTTCTTTAAATGTGTTCTCCATGGCCTCATCCCACTCCCACCGTATACCTTTTCTCAAAAGATTTAATAATGGCGCCGTCTCGTGGGCATGGCGATTGGTGAATTTAGTATAAAAATTTATAAGTCCCAAAAATCCTCTTAATTGTTTTATTGTTCGAGGTCGCGGATATTCCCGTATCGCTTTTATTTTCTCGGGGTCCGGTTTTAGTCCTTCAGTTGTCAGGATATGTCCGAGGAATATTACTTCCTTTCGAAAAAAATGCGACTTACTGAATTTCAGAGTCATTCCATGTCGACGAAATCTCTCAAATAATTCTCTTAAATGGTTGATGTGTTCTTCATGTGATGTTGACATGACCAATAAGTCATCGACAAAATTAATAACGAAATCTAGACCCTTAAGGACAATATCGAGGGCCCTTACCAAACTCGCTGTACTGGTCTTCAAACCGAATGGTGTTACTGTGAACTCATAACACTTCCCGTTGTTCTGGAAAGCTGTATATTTTCGCGATTCCGGATGGAGCGGGATTTGCCAGAAACTACTGGTTAAATCTAGTGTAGACATGATCTTCTTTCCACCACATTGTTGAAAAATCTCTTCGATCGGGGGCGCATTATTATGATCATTTATTAAATAATTATTCAGCTCTCGAGCATCTAAACAGAGGCGGACGGAATTATCGCTCTTCGTGACCGGCATTAGAGGATTTATGTAAACACTCTCGGACTTTTGGATAACTCCCATCTTGAGCATTCTTTCGATCTCCCTCTGTACTCTCTCCCGTTGGGCCAACGCGACCGGATACGCACGGTGGAAATACGGTTTCGGGTCTTTCAACACCAGTCGGTGCTCATATTTCGTCATCCTTCCAGGGATCTTATCAAAGATCTCTCTTCTTTCTTCGACGATTCTCTTGAAGTTTTTTTTTACTTGCGGATCCAGATCCCAACATTCTTTCATCTTTTCTTCGAACTCTTCCTCTGTCAGGCTGATGGTCTCTCCCCCTTCAGGGCTATCCTCTCTCTCCACGCTGCCACATATCTTACTTGGTATATCTGAATGAAAAATTTCCGGATCGATGTGTCGCCATCTTCCCTCCTTCAATTTTGCAACGACCCGGTCCTTTACTGCCAGAATCTTCTGTTGGGCGTCGATCGATATTTTCAACACTAACATCCCATCGATCCCGATCAACACTGGTCTCACCAATTTCGGCACAACCAGTACCTGCAGATCACCACTCGACCCATACGTTTGCATATTTACCATGATCTGTTTCTTAATTCGGGCAGTCTCCCCACCAAACGCACCAACCACCTGCGTCGTCGTCACAGGCAGCATTGGACATTTTTTAAATAATTCTTCATGCTCTTTTAAAAACAATTCCGAGATACAGGACACCTCGCTGCCACTATCTATTAAACTCATCTTCGATATCCCTGCAACTGTAATCGGTATTTCTGGACATCTCGGATACTTCTCGTCGTACCATTTGCTCGAGACACCTTCCGCCTCATCGCGCAAAATTTCCCGTGGATTTTCCATGAGTGTGGAACACATCACCTGCTTTGCCTCTTCCTCATCTACCACCCTCGGTGCTGGCCCTCTGATATCCGGTACTCTCAGAATTTTAGCATCGTTTTCAGGACACACGTTTCCTTTATCTTCACGCGTGCTTTTACCGACTTCCAAAACACTGCTTTCCACGTATTCAGCCTGCCCTCGCCGTCCGGTGTTCACTTCTTTATCTTCCTCCACTCCTTGTCCGCTACTCCTGCACTGTTCGTCTTTCCTCCGCTGATTCCTCACTCTCTTCTTCTCTCTCTTCCTCGCGTTCATCTTCTGTCTGATACTCTTCCTTTCTTCATTTTTAAACGTTGCGCTCCGTTCCTCTATGTTGTTGTTTATTTTTCTTTTTTCCTCGGGCGCAACGCTTATGCGTTTCCCGAATTGCTATTCACTACCCCCGAGCATGCTGGCACTGGTTCTCTCGGGATCGTGTGTGCCACGAATGGACCCTGCATCCCACGATTTAGATTGTGCACTTGACTAACCGGCTGCTGCTCCTGTCTCGGCATTTCAGGTCTCGTTGATCTGTTATTTTCCGGCCTCGGAACATCCTCTGACCGGTTTTCCTGCCAAGCAGGTCGCGATGGTTGCCATGGTCCGTTACTTTGCCACGGTGGTCTATCCCCCCGACCACTTGGCCGTCCTGGCGACCATGGACCACCGTTGCCGCCATTGTTTGCAGCATTCTCTCGATTTCCATAACGATTATATGGGTGCGCCGTCTGCTCTCGCACCGCTCCTCTATTAAAGTTCCTCTGCGGCTCTTGAGACGCGTATCCCCCGGTACGACCAGTCACTCTTCGGTAATTTAGTGGGCCTGCCACGTCCGTGCTCTCTAGGAGTTCCAAAAATTCGTCGATATCGCAGATTTGTCGAACTCTCACGGCACTGCGTACCTCTTCATCAAAATGTTTCGCGAGACGACGTATAATATCTTCATCGCTCAATTTTTCACTTAAATCTCGGGCGTTACCAATCACACGTGTTGCATACTCGGCCCGTGTCAACGCTTGACCTTCGGTATAGAATGATCCGAATTCCAAATTCTTCTTAACTTTGTCCTGCATGTCGCGAGCCCAGTACCTTGCACGGAATTTTTCTTCAAATGTTTGAAGGTCGTGTACTGCGCCCTCCACCACGAGCCACTAATCGTTCGCAACCCCCTTCAATGCCGTGCCGATCGCGTGCCGAATTTCCGTATCCTCGATCCCACCTGCGATACAGAATTCGCGAAATTCCTTCAAAAATCTCATCGGTCTTTCCTTTCCGTCACCGTTGTATGTGGGTGGCTTTTGAGCTGTCGTATATAATCGTGTGACATTCAACCCTCCTCCGATCGTTTGTCCGAAACTCATGGATGTATTGGTTCGCCGCGATGACTCTTCTAATTTCTTAATCCTTTTATTTTGGTCTTCTGTAATTTCCTGTGCTGCACGAATTTCCGCCATCATCTCCTGCGTTCTTTTTTCCAATTTCTCCATAGTCACCTTCTGACCCGCGACCTTTTGTTGGATATAGTTATTCGTGACGTTTTGATTTTCCAGTATATTTTCCTGCGCTTCTTTGATTTTTCTATCCGTCCGACATTCCACCGCTGCGATCCCTTCCATCAATGCGTCCTTCGTTGCCTCTCTCAATACGGATATTTTTCCTAGACACTCGTCTTTCATTTCCTGCTGCATTCTCACTTCCTCCTCGTGCTTCTTATCGATTTTTTTTTCCATTTTCTGTTGTGACTTTATCACCTCCTCGTGCTTCTCCTGCAAAAACTGCATTAACTCCCCTACGCCGATCGGATCAGGTGGAATAGTTGCAGTCCTGTCGTTGGGCCTTGGTGTACTACCGTCTTCCCTGTTCATCTGGTTATCCGAAATCTCTTCTACTGCATCTTCGTTTTCCACGACCGGTCTAATCTCCGAAAACCGCTGGATATTTCTTCTATCTCTCCGCCGCCTGTCCTCTAATAAATTTTCCGCCGTCGTAGACTCCCACTCATATGTCGGGCCTACTCCAGCCTCCCCCTCAGGCCGATGCTGTTCCTCCATGCTCTCCATCATTCGTAACTCTTCGAGCTCTGTCGAGAGATTCGCTTTATCGCCTGTATCCATACTTCAATTTCGCTGAATTTATTCTTCTAACGCGCGCCCTATTTAACCACTGCAGTTTTTCTTAGCTGTGTCGAGCCCCACGTTGGGCGCCAAATGTAACGGTTTTTTTTCACGTTAGCATATATTTTTATTTTTCGTGGGAATTCGGGCTCGATCACAGGACTAATTAATTTAGACTTCTTAGTGGTTAACAGTAGGCCTTTATTCTGAGAAAAACAATTTCGTAAAAACGGCACTTTTTAATTATGGTCACTCGATTTTTATATAATGTTCGTCTGATTCCGGAATTTCAGCGAGTATTTCGACGATTATAATTTGTTTTATGTTTACCTATCCCGGTATTCTCGTAGGCTTATTATTGATCTTGCACCGTCGTGTTGTCGTACGCTCGGTGCACAGATATTTCACACTCGTTGCTCTTATGCTTCACATTCGCTCTTTTTATAGGGTGTATGAACCCTATTTACAATTCTTTATCACTCATTCGTCTTTCACTCATTCGCGCGTACTTGTTTTTCCTATGTTTTATACCACTTATTCTATATTTAATTACAATTATCCTATCTCTGTATTTCTTATTCCTATCTTTCGGTCTCGAAAATCAGGGAATTCCCTCGATTTTAGTTATGATGATTTCCACTTATTTTCACATGAATTCGCGGAATTTCGATGCTCGGGCTCCAGTTGCGTCGCTACGCTTCGGTGTTTCACTTCTCACACACACACCTCAATTTCTCAGTGTACAGAGTGTATGAACTCTGTTTGTAATTCTTTCCCTTTCGCTCTTATTCTGTTCTCGCTCTTTCTCACTTCCACTCGCACAACGGATTCGGTCCCTGGACTTTCGCTCGTTTAAAGACCGCACTGTTCAATTTATACTTATATAACCGGTTTTTTTATTTCTATGCACTATTCTAGATTATCAATACTTATCAGCTACCGAATTCTATGTGTTAATTTATCTATAAATCCACTAGATTATCCCGTTCTACGTCCTACTGAGTAATCATATGATGCTATTCACTGTTCGCAAATATTTTTATGCACTCATTAGCTTTTCAACCGACAAATTCTCTAACAATCTTTACCCTGCTAAACTTTGCTAAACTGCCTAAAAGACAAGAGAGACCCCCTGTCCCCGCACCGGCCTTTTATAGGCTTCCCCTTACCTCAGTCCCCTCTGTACATTTTTCATCGTAATTTTTGAATCTAACGCCTTCCTTGGCTGACGCGGGACGCTGTCACACCGCTCTCCGCCTTCCCCTCACCTCTTCGCAAAATTAGTTGGTCGCTGTCCTGCTGTTATGTCAGCGAGGGCATTCCGATGTCGTGACGTCGCATGTTTTTCACGCGAGTTCGACGGCCTATTGCCCGCGAACCTCGGTACACGCCTCGGTACAAATGTACCGAGTCTGTCGCTCAGGTGTTTTTACATCCTTGAAATTTATACCGGCTCTTATAACCGTTCGACCTAATAACGTGGACTCGAGAGTATAACTCTATTCCACTGCCCGATCGTAATCGCTGCATCTATTCCTACGCTCATGCATGTAACTATGTTACAATACTGAAGCAAAAAGACGTTTCTTCCCATTAGTGCTGATAATTTCAACGATTAAATATTCTGGCGCATTGGAAAACTGATTCGGATAAGACGCTAATACTTTTGCTTTAAGGGAATGATGGATGTCGCAAACAACCCCACCCCCTTCTTTGCTTTCTCGATCGTTGCGAATTAGAATATATTCGTTGGTGCTTACGAGGTCGTCAGCAACATAAGAATGAAGCCATTGCATTCAGAAGCTCGAGTTTTAGAGAGGCGTAGAAGCTTATAGAGTGCTGCAGGAAGAAACTTATTAATAAATACCACTCCTCAACTGTCCAAACCAAAAACTTCTCTGAGGGACAGATTCTTTTTTGTTCGCTTTTTGTCGATTATATTAAGACGACAAATTCGTTTTATAATTAAATATACCGCCAGAATAACTAGCCTAAGCTAGACCTACACATACAAACAAAGGGATCCATACCACACAGCACGCACACCTATAAAGACCAACTACCGTTACTCGAGCTATAGTTATACTACCAAGCAGTACGACTATAGTCTCAAGAAATATGTTAAGAACAATCTAAAAGGAACACGCTAAATCACTATAAACAAGGAGAGGAGATTAACGGGACAAATAGGCTACAGGAGATGGGCAACAGGACGACTAGCAGATATAGTAATACCCTGCTATACCGGCAGAACTTGGAAGAAGAGCGGGGAAATAGGTATAAAAGGGCACGACATACCACAGTCGGAGAGCATTCTGTTCACAGACTTTCGCCAACATCCGGAATCTACCAAAGGAAGACCAGCTAACCAACCAAAGGAGGACAAGCTAATCGACCAAAGGAGGACCAGCTGACCAACCAAAGAGAGGACCAGCCATCCAACTAAAGAAGGGCCACCGAGTCAACCCAAAGAGAAGCACCTTCAACCGCACCACTCCAAGGACCAGGCCTGATACCTCTGGCCCAGGGAAAACGAACATCTTCCAAGGTCAACTACTGAGCCACCAGTCATTCAAGTAGCAGAGTATCCAAGCCGACAAGATCTCCCATCGAAAATAAACCAAGTGGTATCAATCAAAAATATATTAAATCCATAGGGACTTAAAAAACACACTAAAAACTAGCTAGAGCCGATCCTGTCGCATTTCCAATGCGCCGATGCATCGAGGATGCACCGCGCTGACGCCTCCACCGGAACAGCGGCGGGACCAGCGAGTAGATCGTGTAGCCTGGAGAGCTCGAGTGAGAGCTCTGTCCCCACTACAGTCCACTCAATATAGGTATAGAATAGGCTACCTCCGAAGGCGAGGAATAATAACAGGGCTGATATAGATATACTAACGATGGCAAGCCCAGCAAGCTGTTTCCTTATGTAGAAACTATACTACCATATAACTAAAGAAAATATTTCAATAAATCAATATAAAATCTCCTACTTCGTGCGAACACGATTATAACGGCATGCGTAAGCCCGGGTCAAGTTTTTTTTTGTAAGGTGCAAAATCACCAAAACTAAAAAGGAGTATATTTAATTATTATACAAATTATTTATCTGTCTAATGTGTCTAATAAATCATACTTTTACCTAATACTCAAGCCTATATTAATTTCCTCCCTGCTCGAGTTCGAACTAAAACCCTTTAAGGGTGATGATAACGTAAAATACCGTTACAATATAATCCTTAATCTGGTGAGATTTTAAAGTCAGTATCGAAGACTTGGATGTTCTCTGGCTTAGCGCTGGCCAGGAAGATTCACTATTGCGCGAAGCAATAGTCGAAAAAATCCTCTTATTGTTGAAACAACGAATGTCTAAAACATCACAGAGGAGGTATGAGATTCCAAGGGCACGAAAAACTTTTCCAACTATCACCTCGTTAGAATCGTCGATAGAGAGAGGCATCCCGGAAAGAGTTTTCTCAGCAGAGAGAGACGGTATAATCGCCGAAACTGAGGAGTTAATCCAAATCATCGCGAGTTCAGTTGATAGGTTAGCATTCTGCTGAGATAATTGAACATTGTTTGCTTCGAGGCGTGAAATTCTTAACTCATGCGCTTCGAGTAATTTTATATGGTTTTGGATGCAACTTAGCTTATCCGTGTGAACTTTGTTGACATTTGTCTGCGGAGCAATGACAGCACAGAGATTGGCATGCATGGTCATGAGGAGTTCTCTATCTGACATGTTGAGCGCATGTTGTTGACTCGTAGGTGAACTCTGCTGAACAACGTGCGTAACATTAACAGGCTAACCGATTCTTCTGACGTATCAAGTGTGCGTCGATGATCTCCGTGAGATGATTGCTGTATATTCGAAGATATCATTGGCTTGGTAGCTATCGTATTAACGGTGCTAGCAACATATTCGTGCGCCAAACGTTCTCACTCGACAAATGTGGTGTGGGAGGCCATTATCGGTGCCACGGTGACACGTGATTAGTAATACGTGGAACGATCAGGCATTCACGGTGATTATGATATACAGTAGCGGACAAAAGTTTAAGACGGAGAGGAAAAAAAAAGTAATCGTTGATTTTTTTATGAAAAGAATTGACTCAGTGGATTTTTTTTGTATTAGCTAATTAATCATTAATTCATATATTTATTACATAAATTCAATTTTGCGCGTAACAACATTAGATATAATAAACTAAGAAAACATAAATTTGATTGATATCTTCGGGGACAAAAGTTTAAGACTATACGTAAAAAAATATTTTTTGGTAGAAAATATATAGATATTTTCCTCCCTTCAATACTTTGTCCACAGTTCATTATTTTTTATCACATCAGCACATCTTTGAGGCATTGAATCAATTTATTTTTTGCAGTCGTCCACAGTTGTTTCACTCCACGTTTTTTCAACCAAAGAGTACAAATCGTCAAAATTTTTTGGTTTATTTCTTTGAACCCTTCTTTTTATGTTACACCATAAGTTTTCAATTGGATTTAAATCCGGCGACTGCGACGGCCACGGTAATAAAGTGATTTTTTCATCTTGAAAAAAACTTTTCACTACCCGAGCCGTATGCTTTGGGTCATTATCTTGTTGATAAATAAAATTATCACCCATATTTTCGTAGGCATACGGTAACATAGTATTTTTCAATATATCCAAGTATTGAAAACGGTCCATGATTCCATTAATCCGGCGTATTGGTCCAGGACCATTGCGAGAAAAACATGCCCACACCATTACGTTTCCACCCCCATGCTTAACTGTCGGTAAAACACATCGAGGATTTAAATCTTCGCCAATTCGACGTCTTACATACAGTATCCCGTCAGAACGAATTCGATTGAATTTGGATTCGTCCGAAAATAGCACATTTTGCCAATCCTCACTTGTCCAATGCCGATGAGCCTTAGCAAATTGCAGTCGTAATTTTTTATTCTTTTTACTGAGCATCGGCTTCTTCCGTGGCTTTCGTGCTTTCAAATTGAATTCGTCTAATCGTCTTCGGACAGTTCTTACACTAATTTGTGCCTTATTATTACTGGATATTTCAGCTCTGATATCGACTGCTGAACGAAAACGATCTCTCTCGCTTAATCGATGAATCCGACGATCCAGCGTTGGCGTGGTTTTCCGCGATCTACCGTTTTTTGGTCGATCAAAATAGTGCCCAGTTTTCACAAACTTGTACCACGCTTGCTTACAAGAAGTTTCTGATCGATTCATTTGAGTTGCAATTAAAGAAAATGTCTCATTTTGCTTCCGTAGAGACACGATTAGTTTTCGTTCAGTTGATGACAAATTACGGGCTTTACCCATACTCTTTTCGTACGTAATTAAACTTAAGACACTGGATGATACACCACAAACTATTTACAGTATTAATATATCAAATTATTGCGTGGATCGACTACGGGTATCTTGTTCGACAGATCGTCTTAAACTAATGTCCGCTGTTTACAGATGGTTGGAAGAAAAAAAAAATTGTATAATCTATATTGTCTACATTTGACGACCGAGACTTCTACATTATGAAGGTCAAACGTACACATATATTGTAAAAAAACAACAAGCCGAAGGAAACGTTAGTACTTGTATGACAGATCTATGAACCAAATTGTAATTCATCGTCTTAAACTTTTGTCCGCTACTGTAGTTATCGGTTGGTATGTACAGGTATACGCGTCGGTAACTTATTAGCTACTACAGCAAAACATGGACAATACGGGCGACTACGACGAGTATCGGTGCTCCACTTGCAAAAAAGCAATCAAAAGCCAGATAGTACGATGCAAAATTTGTCCGAAACTTTTTTACCACCCAGGGTGTGTGAATAAACATAAAACAATGGATAGGAATCGTGAACTAGTATAGTGCAAGGGTCCATTCGATACTTTCAATGCAGAAGATGAACTTCTGAAGACAGTGACGCCGACAACAGGTGGTAGCAGAGATCGATTGGCATCGACTGGAGCGATGGGAGGAACCAGAGGTATGAGTTCATCGATAACGGGTGACGCAAAAATAGTCTGGCTGATAAAAACAGTGAAAACAATAAAGGACGAAAACGCTTGCAAGAATGAAATAAAGAAGATGATCCAAGAGATAATTGGTGCAGAAATGGAAGGTGTGAAACAACAGATAGAGGAACTGAATATAATGATACAGGGAGAAGCTTCGAGCACCGCAAGGGTAACCTACAACGATGTGGTGAAAGAAAAAAAAAGGAACAGGTCATAATCATCAAACCAAAAGTGGAACAGGAAAGCGAAAAAACTAAAAGAGAGATAAAAGAGAAGGTAGATATAAAGAGTATGTCGGTGGGAATAACAAAACTGAAAAAAGGCAGTAATGGAACTGTGATCCTGGGATATGACTCGGGAGAAGAAAGTGAAATACTGAAAGCTGCAGTACAGGATAGAATGGGTGAGGGTTTTAAAGTTACTGAATCGACGCAGATGAATCCGAAGATAAAAATAGTAAATGTGGAAGAAGATGAATTTAAATTGACCGATGAAGACCTAGTTGACACAATTAAAAAGCAGAATGGGATAGAAGTAACCGAAGGAAGGGAGATGAAAATCGTGAAAAGATTAATGAAGGGAAGGGAACAGGAGCGAAACAGAAGAGAAATCAATTATGGATAAATAATACTAGAAGCAGATGAAGTAGGTCACGAGGAGCTACTGAGAAAAGGTAAGCTTAGCGTGGGATGGAGAAAATGTCCGGTTTTTAATCACGTCAACATAAAGCGATGCCTTAAATGCTGGGGCCATTATCATATAGCAAAGAATTGTACCAGAGGAGCAACCTGCTACAAATGTGCAGGAAAACCCAACACAAGAGAGTGTACAATAAATAAGAGTAAGTGTGTAAACTGTACGTTTAAAAACCAAACGTACAATCTGAAGATAAATGTAGAACATAGTGCACTCGACCGGGAATGTCCAACATACAAAAGAGCGTTGCAAGAGGAAAAGAAGAGAACTGGCTGGATAGAGTAGCAATTACAGAAGGAAGAGACGATATGGTACACAAATGCGGAAAGTCTTTTAGCACATAACGATAAGATACGATACCAGGTGGTTGACAGAATGAAACCTGCAATCATATCGTTATCAGAGACAAAGGTGACCGCTAAAATCGGGGACAGGGAAGTATATATGCCGGGTTATAGTGCAATTAGGTGCGATGCAGAAAATAGAAACACAGGAGGGGCCATAGTATACGTAAGAGGTGGTATTAAATATGAATTAGTAAGGAAGAATAAAATTGAGTCAAACTACTGGAGTATAGCAACAGAGGTCAATGATAAGATATATAAAGGAGTCATAATAGTAGTGTACCATTCACCGAGTGCGTCAGATGCGGAATTTATAAGATTCATAGAGGCTATAACTGAAGAGTTGACAATAAAAGTAGATTGCTTAATAATAGGAGATTTTAAAATAGATGTCAAGGAAAACTCGTTTTATAAAAAACAACCAATATTAGGAATTTTAAGCTTAGGGATGAAACAGTATGTAAACGAGTCAACGAGAATAACGCAGGATAGTCGAACAATTATTGATCTCGTATTTGCAAATACAAGCGTTGTTGGATAATCAGCTAGCGCACGGTGATCGTTATTCGCCGTGCGTCGACCTGTTGCTGTGGTGTAGCACGCTGCGTTTGGCTATGCCGGAGATAGTCGAGGCAGGGCCTCGCATGCATGCCTCGTTAAGCGAGAGGTTGTCTCTCTCGCTTGATTTCGGCTTCGCTCACCGGCTATCTCACTCATTTGACTCCAGCGCTCAACGACGCTTTTGTACAACGCAGCCATGTTGCAAAATATGACACTTCTGTGAAAACCCGCTGGGACAGCGCACACATCCTCGGTACACTCGCTCGGACTTTTCACCATCTCACCGGATCTTCTCAACATATTCGTGCTCATCAGGACTCAAAACTCAGGTAAGAGTACACCATTACAATTTATCGTAATTCATTGACGGTGAAGAGTGGAAAACTCATCGGTACATCAACACAAACGTCTCACCCGTTGACGTGCTCTGCAGCGCGGGCTGCATCACGTTTTTCACACTATTTGTTGCTCACCCAATTAATACAATTGCGTGTGTTTTTATTAATTCACTGTACTTTCCCCTAACTAAGCTTGCTAGGAAAGTACTGTGAATTTATTCCACTCATTTGTGCATCTTACTCTTACTCAGGTAAGAGTACACCATTACAATTTATCGTAATTCATTGACGGTGAAGAGTGGAAAACTCATCGGTACATCAACACAAACGTCTCACCCGTTGACGTGCTCTGCAGCACGGGCTGCATCACGTTTTTCACACTATTTGTTGCTCACCCAATTAATACAATTGCGTGTGTTCTTATTAATTCACTGTACTTTCCCCTAACTAAGCTTGCTAGGAAAGTACTGTGAATTTATTCCACTCATTTGTGCATCTTACTCTTACTCAGGTAAGAGTACACCATTACAATTTATCGTAATTCATTGACGGTGAAGAGTGGAAAACTCATCGGTACATCAACACAAACGTCTCACCCGTTGACGTGCTCTGCAGCGCTGACTGCATCACGGCCTGTCACATTACAGCTCCAGCACTCAAGCAGTACAACTGCAAGTGCTCTCATTTATTCAATACATTTCTTCACATAATTTTCACAGAGAATTTATTAACAGTAATTTAGATTTTGTCCACGCTCACACTTCTCGCTTCGTGGCATGCTCCGCAGCACCGGCTGCGGCATGCTCACTCTCAAGCGCACATAGCACACAAATAATATAATTGTGTGCTGGTTCTCATGCAATCGTAGACAGCACACAATTAACATTATTGTGTGCTGGTCTCTTCCACTAAATTTCAATTCAATTTCATTCAATTTTTGTATTTTCTTTCTGTTTGAGAATCCATCCGGTGTAACTTGACAGATCTTGAACCTGCGAATATATTGCAAAAATATGAGTCTTCACTCACGACAGGGTGAAAATAAAACCAGACTTGTAGATGGTATTTTGAGAAAGCAGTTTATTGTACCTTCCGCATGTCAATTACAAAAATTAGTTGAATTTAGAAGATATAGGGATATAAAATAACTACAATAATAGGTTTAATTTGGACAAGATAAATAATATAAATAAATACACCACAAATCTGAGAATTGAAAACTGACTTTAATTTTGGAACTGAAATTTGGTTTTGAGATGTTGCAGCCCACAATTATATTAATTGGGCTGTATGTGATGAGAGTGGTGCGCTCGCTGAGAGCAGTGTGCGTGCTGTAGCCCGTGCTCCGGAGCATGCCACGCAATGAGATAAATGAGTGCGAAGACAAATTCAATGCCTGTCACCAAGTACTCAATGAGACCGTGAATTAGAAATTACAACAAGGGAATGCTAGCACATGAAAATCTGGCCACTGTATCTAATTCTAGTGTGACAGGCTATGAAGCAGTCTACGCTTCAGAGCATAGCAATGTGAGCTTGAGGATGCACAAAATGATCAGACTGAATTCACAACACTTTCCCATTCAGTTCAATTAGGGGAAAGTGTAGTGAATTGGTACAACACACGCAGTTATACTAATCGCGCATGCAAATAATTGAGTGAAAAACGTAGTGCAGCCCGCGCTGCAGAGCACGTCAAAGTGTGAGACCTTTAGTCTTAATATACCGATATATGAACCTCCTCACCGTCATTGAATTACGTTAAACTATAACGGTGTACGCTTACCTTAATTTGAGTCCTGGTGAGCAAAGAAGGTTGAGATGATCCGGTTGAGAAGAGTGAAAATTGTCCGAGCCTTCCAAATGCGTGCGCTGTTCCGTGCGGGTTTTCACGTAAGTGACAAAATATACAACATGGCTGCGGAATATGAAAGCGTCGTTGGGCGTTGAAGTCAGTTGAGCGAGATAGCCGGTGAGCGAAACCGAAGTCAAGCGAGAGAGACATCCTCTCGCTCGACGCGACCTGCGAACGAGGCACAGCCTCGGCTTCGCGAAGCCCTGCCTCGGCTATCTTCGGCTCAACCAAACTCCGTGTGCTGGAGCACCGCAACAGGTAGGCGCACGACGAATATCGATCGCCGTGCGCCAGCTGATTATCCAATACTTTCCTATAATTTTCTGTGACTTTTCAAATTTTAATATATGTTTGGAAGGTGAATAAACCACTTTATCTGGATATCATCTTTGTATCTAGCTTCTTTTTTTCCCTGTCTCGAGTTAAGTTTCATAATTTTCAATATCTTCACAGATTCGCTCAACTACATCTTGACGGATTCTCAAACAAGCGAGCAAGTGCGTATGGAACACGATCCAAAAAGAACAGACCATGCGTGGATAAAAGTAGTATTAATAACGAGCAATACAGAGAATAAACAGAGAGAACATAATACCAGTAACTATAGTAAATTTGACGTGAAAGAGTTTATAGCAGTGTTGAAAAACTCCTTGCGACAATGGACAGATGGAGATATAAATTGAAAGGCAAAGATACGACGTCTGTTAAAAAAGTATCGCGAATTTTGTGTTTTTTCAAAAAGTATTTATTTATTCATTAATATCTATTTTGTCCCCTTCAAAGTAATTCCCCTCGGATATAATACATTTATGCCAACGTTTTTCCCAATTTTCGAAGCACTTAAAAAAATCATTTTTTGTGATCTTGTTCATCTCCTCCTTTGATGCCATCTTTATCGCTTTTCGTGGCGTAGCGTCATCCTTTCATGGGCCTCTTCAGTTTTGGGAACAGGAAAAAGTCACAGGGGGCCAGGTCTGGGGAATACGGTGGCTGCGGCATCATTAGTAGAGTGTTTTTTTGGCCAAAAATTCGCGCACAAGCAACGATGTGTGAGCAGGGGCGTTTTTGTTCGAAATTGAGCAATTTTGGCACGAATTTCGCGGTGACCCGTCTCATGCCCAAATCATTCGTAATAATCGAATAGCACGAGCCAATCGTTATGTTTAGGTCCTCAGCAACTTCTCTAACGGTGATTCGACGATTGGCCAATATTATTTTCTTCACTTCATCAATGTTTTCGTCTGTTGTTGATGTGCTCGGGCGTCCGGCACGCTTTTCATTGTTCGCATCTTCTCGGCCCTCTGAGAACATTTTGTACCACCGATAAACATTGCTTTGGTCGAAGGTAGCTTCACCATATGCCACAGTCAACATTCGGAATGCGTCCGCGCACTTAATTTTGTTTTTCACACAAGATTTGATACAGATTCTTTGATCCATTTTTTGGAATAGGCAAAAATCGAAGACAAGTCAAAACACGTCCAACCAAAATAGCTGTCAACAATTAACTAAACATTCAAAATAGCCGACTTCGTCAGCATAAGTGGGGGACATAAGTACCAACCTAACGCCACAAAAAAATCGAAAATCGAATATACGTAGTCCGCGGAAATTCAAAATTCGCGATACTTTTGAACAGACCTCGTATTTGTCGATAGTATAGTAGGTACTTTAGATATAGTAGCACCAAAAAAGGTAGTTAGAATTCCAAGCGTATGGGAGGGTAAAAAATGATACTCTGATGAGATAAGAAATGTGGCATGCAAAAGGGATAATGCTTACAGGGAAGGAATTCACGAGGGAAAGGATAATAATTGGGAACAGTTTAAAGTAGAAAGGAATGCAGTAGTTAAATTGATAACGAAAGAGAAAAAAGAGTATTACGAGAATATGATAGATTGCAATAGGAACGACCCTAAAAAAATGTTGAAAACTTTGAAAGAACTTATAAGAGAGGAACCAGTCAGAAAGAGAGAAATTGGAAATATAAATTGTTGCTATTGTACGAGAAGGTCTTAGAGTTGTTAGTAAAGGGTCAAATTGAAAAGTATTTGGAATTAAATGAGGTTATAACACAGCATCAGTCGGGTTTCAGAAAACAATTTTCGTGTGAAACGGCGATTCAAACCGTGATGTACGAATGGAAATAAAACAATAGCGAAGGGAAAATAGTAGGATTAACGTTCATGAACTTAAAGCGAGCATTTGAGACAGTGGGTAGAGAATCGTAATTAGAAAAAATGTTTCAATATGGAATTAGAGGTAAAGTGCTAGATTGGTTTAGGCCGAACTTAAACAATAGAACGCAAACAGTACGGTTGAATGAGGAATTTTCAGACATTATTACAACGAAATACGGGGTACCACAAGTATCCGTATTAGGGCCTCTGCTGTTCATTATATATCATATATAAATGATATAGTCGAAATATGTCCAGAAGATTGTGAAATAAAAATGTTTGCTGATCATACACTAGTATATGTTACTGGAGACAGTAGTGCGGAGGTGAAAAGAAAGGTAAATGAGGCATTAAACATAGTGGAACTATGGATGAATAAGAATAGACTGAAAATGAATGCGGAAAAAACTAAATATATGATTGTAAGGAGTATAAGAAAAGAATTAAGGGGGAATATTGTACTGAAATGCAGGGATGGAACGGAGTTACCAGGTCTATAAATATGAAACCGGAATTTTCTCAAAGATGGCCCTAGCTGTCAATTTAGTTGCCGTAAAACCGCGTCATTGGCGCCATTTCCTTGTTGACATCTCTGACAAATATTTTCAACTCACAACAATACAAGTTTCATACAACAGCATAGTTTGTAATAGCGCTGAACATGTCGAATTTTGTGCCCGGAAACTACGATTTGCGGACAGCATTGATTTTCTGTTACCAATTGAAGAAAACTGCTGCAGAATCGCATCGAATGCTTGTCGAAGCTTACGGTGAGCATGCTCTTGGTAAATCACAGTGCTCTGAGTGGTTTAAAAAATTTAAAAGTAGCGATTTTAACGTCAGAAACGAAGAACGTGGAAGACCACCGAAAAAGTTAGAAGACAGGGAAATGCAAGGATTGTTGGATGAGGATGGCGCTCAAACGCAACAACAACTCGCGGAACAATTAAATGTGACACAAGAAGCCGTCTCCATACGTCTGAAAGCCATAGGAAAGATCCAGAAGATGGGAAATTGGGTTCCACATGAACTGAATGAAAGACAGCAGGAAAACCGAAAAACCACTTGCGAAATGCTGCTCGCCAGGTACAAAAGAGAGTGATTTTTCCATCGAATTGTGACTGGTGATGAAAAGTGGATATATTTTGAGAATCCTAAGCGCAAAACATCATGGGTAACTCCAGGCGAACCATCGACATCGACTGCAAGGCCAAATCGCTGTGGACGGAAAACAATGCTCTGTGTTTGGTGGGATCAGAAGGGTGTGATCTATTATGAGCTGCTAAAACCTGGCAAAACCATTAATACTCAACGCTACCGACAACAAATGATCGATTTGAATCAAGCTTTGCGTGAAAAACGACCAGAATATCAAAAAAGGCAACACAAAGTGATTTTGGTTCATGATAATGCACCATCACACACAGCAAAACTGGTCAAGGAAACGATTGTGGCGTTTAGTTGGGAAATACTTTCGCATGCGGCTTACTCACCAGACTTGGCTCCGTCCGATTACTGCTTATTTGCATCGATGGAACATGCACTTGCTGAGCAGCGTTTTACTTCTTACGAAAATGTACGAAAATGGCTCGATGACTGGTTTGCCTCAAAAAAGCAACAGTTTTTTTTCGCGTGGTATCCACAAATTGTTAGACAGCCGGGAAAAATGTGTAGCTAGCGATGGGCAATACTTCGAATAAAATATTTTTCATCATTTTCATACAATAAACGTGTATTTTCTATACAAAAATTCCGGTTTCATATTTATAGATCTGGTAGAGCGAGTAGAGGTATCTAAATATTTATGTGTAATGATGGATGATAAGCTACGTTTTAAGACCACTGTGAGTATATTGTAAGAATGCGCTTGTAGTTTGTATTTCGCGCTCTACAAGATACTCCAGCCAGGGGTCGCCTAAGTAGTCAAATTCGTTGGTACCATGAAGAGAGTCCCGATGGTACTAGGAAAGATAGTCTCACCAGGACCGGTACATCGAATGGTCGCAGGTCGCCGACTCATCAGGACTCCTCACTACAATAAAACCTATCCGAGGAAGTGGTATCCTCAAGGGGCCTATCCTTTTATATGGAAAACTATGGGCCACGTCTCTGTCTTTCCCGTCGTACGGAATTACCAGGGAGGATCTCCGACAGACTGACTCCAACACCTAACAAGCAGTGGCAGGTTAGAGCGACACATGGAAGTATATCTTATTTAAGTCATCTCCTCTGATCCATGCAAAGGAACAGTGGGTATGTGCGACTCAATGGATCTAACTCTGCTCCGTATCTTGTGAGTACTGCCTTCTATTTCATATGGTGGAGTTCCGGTTTTGATTTTTTATATTACCTTGTATGAGCCAAGGCCCATCTCATATTAGTTAAATATATCACGACTCGTCACCTTGGTCGACCTACGGGTCAAAGACTAACCGTATCTCAACGACTTTTGTCTCGATGCTGGAAATCAGAATACTGAAACGAGAACAACAATTTTTTCTGGGTTGAGGCTAACACCGTGGGAACCACTCATCAGTCGCCTTGTTGATACGAGTCTTTCTCTCATAATAACAAAGGCTACCTTGGGAGTTCAGGGATACTTTGGTACGCATTTATCATTTATTGTCATAGAGAAAATCGAAACAAATTTTGAAGGGAAGATGGTTATGTAACTACTCATGTATCTAGTCCGTGGACTTGAAGCCTCGCGAGGATGAAATAATATTAACTTGGAGTGAATTAGAATCTCCTTTGACTGTTGTTAAAACATCTTCTATTTGTTATTAGTCATTGTCTAATTCGAAACGTACTTGAGGTCGAATAATAAGTTCTGCATAGCTAAACTGTTAATAGATGATTTTATATTGTGTTAATAAACCATGTTAGAATGTAACTTTTAAATTTTCCTTGCAAAGGTTACCTATACAAATTTGCGTTTTCTCAAATTCTGTCAAGCATGATAAGATTCTGATTATTTTTTCGCTTACGAATGTTGTTTACGCTTTTACTGCAAAATATAATTCAGTATTTTGTCCTAAATAGCCCTTAAAACGCCAAATTCAGATTCGGTTGAAAAATTAAAAAATTAATAAATACCATGTCCAGCTCAAACCTCTGGCGCTGGAATCTTGGTTTTTGCTTATGATGGTTGTTTATGTTTATAATTAGTGTATCTATATTGTAACGAGAAATTTGCTCCTCAACGCACCACGTTACCTATGACTGGTCCAAGTTATTTTTCCTTCCTTTTTATTTTCTCTTTCGAGATAGGCGCCAGGCGCTTTCGCGCCGGAAGGAAAAATACCGAGTTGGATGACCAGTCTCGACCCAGGCCAGCTACAGCTGTTCAAGGCAGAGTGGGTGGTTCGGACTATCAAGTCACCAATTAGTCAAAAATAAAATATGGTCAGTTAGATAAATAGCAAATACATAAATAAAATAATAACAGTAAATAATTTAAACAACAATAGCGGGTACGGGACTTACAAACTTCTTTATTTCTCCAATAAACATCAATTTAGAATTTAACTAAAATGTCCCGTAAAATTATTCTCTCCGGTGTTAACAATTTTCCAAATCCAGTTAGATATCATAATTGGAATCTCTAATTCGGCGGCGTACGTTATCCCACGCTCTCACTCACTCTCATGCCCGGCATATGTCGTATAGCCGCTCTCGCCTATTTCTAATTTCAAATAATATTCTTCGATACCATATCGATGCCTGGTAGTCCTTGTTCTCCGTCCGCGATACGGCCTATCCCGAGCTAATCCCACATACTTTCAACAAAACCAAAACAACGGGACGTCGAGAGGTCACGTACGCGAAGCGACTCACGGCTGGCTATTACAATTCCGAATAAAATATGCCGTGCAAAAGTCCGACCACCGGGATTTCCTGCGATAGGTATGATCACAAATACCGAATAAACGATCGTCGATAATTTGATAATAATAAAGAATAGTAATAGTACTAAAATAATCAATGTGAGAGTAATACTCTCGATCGGTACCTCGTGGCTTGAATAAAATATAATGAATCAAATATAACAAAGAAAATATAACGAATAAAATATAACGCATAAACTATAACAAATAAAATATAACCAATTATAAAAAAAGAGTAATAAATAAGAAACAAATAAATAATAAATAAAATAAAAGAAAGAATAATAAATCAGAAACAAATAAATAAGGAATAAATAAATAAATGAATAAATAAGTAAATAAATAAGTGGATAACTAAATAAATAAATAAATAAGAATATAAATAAATAAATAACTATGTAAATAAAGAAATGAATAAATAACTAGATAAATAAATCAATAGATCGGTAAATAAAACAACGAATAAAACGATAAATAAAATAAAGAAACGCCGATGGGTCTATTCGATACGCGACGAGGTCTATAACGTGCTAGTCCCACACACCAAGCATACAACGGGACGACGTACTAACGAGCGCACGACCTTCTAGCCCGAACGAAAAAAACTCAAACCAAATCAGGTACCTCTCAAACCCATTATTCGTTAAAATACGTGACACGGTCTATTCCGTTCAGATCCCACACAACCAACTAATGAATTCAAACCACTCCGGGATAACGGCCTAACGCGCGCACGATTTAACTATCAAACAATTAATTAATTTAGTGACTTTTCCCCGGCTTCTATACGTTACACGATCTCGAGTTATTCTTTCTAAACGCCGCGCTACCCAGTACAAATTAATACTCTGCACGCGGTGTGCCAGAGTCGCAGGGGTGACCAAGCTCGAAGTAATTAACCGACAACAATTTTGAATGATTAAAATAATAAAATAACAGCGAAAGACCGTAGAAGGGAAGAGAGCTCACCGGGACGATGACACTGCTGTGCTTATTGCAAGTCCTTGATAACGCCAACAACTGCCTCGGTATGATTCGATCGTTCCAACAGGTCCTCCGGTCCCAACGACTCGCAAATAAATTCTTTGAAACGACAGCCGAAGGGAGAGCCGATCTTTTCCTTCGATAGTAGAGCGGGACAGACTGGAAGAGAGTGCTACGTCCTGCTCACTCGACGGTAACCGGGAAAAAGCCTCGAGGTCCGTTCGGCACGCGTGCCCGTGAACTATGGCCCCCCCCTTAACCCGCTAGACTCGGTTAATTGGGGGAACCTGCCTCGCACGATGACCGCGACTAGCGCCTTAGCTGGACAACGCATAAATTAACCACCGATAGTACCGAGAGTAGCTGATAGCCGACGATGGATAACAGTGTATCGTTGGTAGATGTACGTTGGGCGGGACAGTATCCTCCAACAGGGAGAGGTGTAAAATATCGGCGAATGTAAAATATCGAATCCCGCAGTCAGCCATCGATGGATACGGCGTGGTCATCCTCCTCCTCCCTCCATCCCTCAGTCGTATCGGACGTGTTATATGTATATAAAAAAATACAACAAAAAAAAATAAAAATAAAGAATAAATAAAATACGGAAATCACCCCCTGCAGCCCTGGGCGATCGTGCTGGTAGCCGTTGAGCGAGGAGGACGCAGCTCGAGTATTCTGCCACGTTACAATATATATAAAAAGAAAAGTCCTGACTGACTCACTGACTCACTCACCCAGTCATCAACGCCCAGCCAAAACCCCTAGGCCTAGAAACTTGAAATTCTAGGGATATATTCCCTTCGTGTCGTAGACGCTCACTAAGAAGAGATTTTTTAAAGATTCCCCTCCTAAGCGGAAATAAAGCGTTAAATATGTTGTTTTTCGTTTTTTCAATTTTTCTTAACCCCGATGAGATACTGCATTAGTTTTTACTCACGAAGGTTGTTTACGCCTATACTCCAAAGCATAATTCAGCATTTTGCCCTAACCGGCCCTAAAGGGCGAAATCCGGATTAAGTTGAAAAATTAAAAAAATCAAATAAATACCACGCCCAGCCCACCTCACCTCAACTCCTGTACTATCAGGAGTACAAATTGAAAATGCGGGATTTTTTTCTATTTTTGAACGTTTATTCTGAAAAAATGGTAACAAATAAATTATTCAAAGTATTGTCCATCGCTAGCCACAACTTTTTCCCATCTTTCTGGCAATTTACGGATACCGTCGCGAAAAAATTCGGCCGGCTTGGCTGCTATCCAGTCATCGACCCATTTTTGGGCTTCTTCGTAAGAATGGAAGCGCTGGTCAGCTAGGCCATGTGTCATCGATCGGAAAAGGTGGTAATCGGAAGGAGCAATATCTGGGCTATACGGCGGGTGGGGTAAGACTTCCCATTTCAGCGTTTGTAGGTATGTTTTGACCGGCGCTGCAACATGTGGCCGAGCGTTGTCATGTTGCAAAATTACTTTGTCGTGTCTTTGCTCGTATTGTGGCCGTTTTTCTTTGAGTGCGCGGCTCAAACGCATCAATTGAGTTCGGTATGGTGCTCCTGTGATGGTTTCGTTCGATTTCAATAGCTCATAATACACCACACCCAGCTGGTCCCACCAAATACAGAGCATGAGCTTGGCGCCGTGAATATTTGGTTTGGCCGTCGATGATGATGCATGGCCGGGGTAACCATATGATTTTTTGCGCTTCGGGTTATCGTAATGGATCCACTTTTCATCACCAGTGACAATGCGATGCAAAAAACCCTTCCGTTTTTGCCGTTCGAGCAGCAGTTCGCATGCAAAAAAACGGCGCTCGACGTCTCTCGGCTTCAGCTCATACGGCACCCAATGTCCTTGCTTTTGGATCATTCCGAGGGCTTTTATACGATGGGAAATGGCTTGTTGTGTCACTCCCAATGAATCTGCGAGCTCTTGTTGAGTTTGACACGAGTCTTCATTGAGTATTGCCTCCAATTCAGCATTCTCAAACTTTTTCACTTGGCCCGGCCGCTCTTTGTCCTCAACGTCAAAATCACCACTTCTAAACCGCACAAACCATCTCTCGCACGTTGAAACCGATGGAACATGACTCGGATAAGCCTCGGAGACCAATCGATGTGCTTCAGCAGCACTTTTCTTCAAATTAAAGAAGTAAATTAAAACTTCCCGCAAATGCTGTTTTGTTGGCACGAAACTCGACATATTGAGAGCTCAAAAAAACTATGAATTTGACACTGCGACAAATTGACACATACTGAAAATTAAAGCTATAAGACGTAGCTTTGACATGAACATAGTCACAGTACTGCCTGATGCGTATAGCGTTAGTAACGCCATCTGTTATCAAACCCGCATTTTCAATTTGTACCCCTGATAATTTTGAAGTTTTCAAAACTGCATGTCATGTGGTACGCCCACTGAGAAGGGATTTTTTAAACAGTCCCCTCCTAAGCGGAAATAAAGGGTTAAATATGTTGTTTTTCGTTTTTTCAATTTTTCTTAACCCCGACGAGATACTGCATTAGTTTTTACTCACGAAGATTGTTTACGCTTATACTGCAAAGCATAATTCAGTATTTTGCCCTAATCGGCCCTAGGGTCAAATCAAGATTAAGTTAAAAAATTAAAAAATCAAATAAATATGCATAAGACTGTATCTTATATATAGAAATGAATGTTTGTCTGTCTGTCCGGCTATACAAAGCTACACGCGTTGACCGATTTCAGCCAAACTTTATACCAATATTGCTGAAGACCAAAGGAAGACGACTGTATATATCTCACCCCTGAAAACCACCCCCTTAATCCCCTAAAAAAAATTCTTAATAAAATCCACACGCCTTCACCGATTACAACCAAGCCAAGCACAAATATTGTTAAGAGCCTAAGGAAGGTCACTGGATATATCTCAACCCTAACCTCACCCTCTTCACCCCCTAAAAAAATCTTATATATAAAAATGAATGTTTGTTTGTCTGTCTGTCTGTCTGTCTGTCTGTCCGGCTATACAAAGCTACACGCGTTGACCGATTTCAGCCAAACTTTATACCAATGTTGTTAAAGACTAAAGGAAGGCGACTGTATATATCTCACCCCTGAAAACCACCCCCTTCATCCCCTAAAAAAAGATTCTTCAAAAATATTCACGCGAATCAACTGATTTCTACCAAACCTTACACAAATATTGTTGAAGACCAAAGGAAGGCGACTATATATATCTCACCCGTGAAAACCACCCCCTTTATCCCCTAAAAAACATTTTCAATAAAATCCACACGCCTTCACCGATTACAACCGAACCAAGCATAAGTATTGTTAAGAGCCTAAGGAAGGTCACTGGATATATCTCACCCCTAAACCCCACTCTCTTCACCCCCTAAAAAAAGATTCTTCAAAAATATTTACGCGGATCAACTGATTTCAACCAAACCTTACACAAATATTATAGCGGGTCTAAGACGGGTACGACAAAGGTCGTACTGTATACACATCCACCCACTTGAATCCCTAAAACAAGATTTAGTATAAAACGCAGGTAATAACTCCCGAACTCTACTCTTTAGAATTGCGACTTGATGAAGTGGAATTCATGCACAATTTAATATGGGAAAAAGGTATAGAAGTTTTTCGGAAGCATGATTCCGAATTTGAAGATACTTATGTGACTCGTCTCCTCGAATGGAGATATAACGTGGAACGCGTTGCCGATATCTATTTGACTAATTTGAAAACAATAGAAGACATCATCGTATTCACTAAGTTGGGATTACTCCAACCCGATTTATTAAACCAAAAGATCTTAGAAGAAGCTGCCGAAGGATTCGCAAATATTCATCACGAACTACGCTTTCCACTACCTACACGAGAAGTGTATCCAGAAATATTATCGAAAATATCCCGATTTTCAGCAGTTTATCATGATGGGAAAATCATCATCGTTTTACACATACCACTGCTCGAGCCAATCGGATATACATTGTATGAACTTCACCCCTGTCCTACTTCTCAAATTATTGGAATCAATACAAACGCCGCCATGTATATATATCCTAAGACTCCATACTTAGCGAAATCATAGACTCAAGACAAGTACGCACTAATGACGAGGGACGATTTGACCCAATGCCAAGAGCTTGGCTACGACAGAATTTGTATACCCTCATATCCCATTTTTAGTATATCCGTAAAGCCCACCTGTGAGATGTTATTATTAATGGAAGATAATATTCAAGACTATAAGGATTGCGACATAAGAATTACGGAAAAACAAGAATCATATTGGAAGCAACTCGAGTACACTAAAGCATGGTTGTTCTCCCTCTCAGGAACCGAAAAGGTTAACTTCACCTGCGCCAACAAAACTCGAGCCATGGAACTATCAGGAAAAGGAATTTTTTAATTAAGATCAGGATGCATAGCACGCACTAATTATGTAACAATTATTGTACTTCGGAACCCAAAAATGGATATTGATCGCGAGTATTTACCATTAACCTCACTAAATGTCACAGAGTTAATGCCCATTATAATAAACTACTAGCCCCTGCAAGTTATTGATATAGCAGGAACACCTACTCCAAGTATAATCATCAGAGGAACCACAGGAAAAGAGGTCCACGACATCAGTTTAAAGGAAGTGGAACGCCTACTGAGCGAACGTACCAATCAAAACAATGAAGAAGCAAGGTATGGTCCCGCCATCGCAACCCTCGTTATCAGAGGAATAATATTGTTAATACTAACAAGCAGCCACCTCCTATTGAATCTAGCCTCCGTTTTGTACAAACTATTCTCTTCAAAGGTACAGGAGGATCGGTACCCTGCCTACAGTTACCAGCGGGCCGAACCACCCCCTTTGGATATTCGGTTTAGCGAAGTTGTATACAACGTACCCTCGCGCCCACGACCGACCGCACAAATTTTCCCTCCCACGCAAACCAATGATATTTATAACACACCGCGTCGGCCGCGAGCTATTACGTCGACGCCTAGTTGGCCGGAAAATTCAACGGGTAGCCCAAGGCTCGGTGTAGCATCTAGTCCCCACTTCCCTCCCTCGCCACTCAACCTCCTCAAATAGCCAACTCGGCCAGACCGATGATAGCTTTCTCGAAGGGTCGGTGGACCCACGACCTATGGAAATGTCGGTCCTTTCGACCCCTCCTACTGGTTAAAAGAGAAAAAAAAAAAGAGAGAAAAAAAAGAAAAGAAAAAAAGGAAGAATACATATATCTCGCAATAGCCTACTGATACTATATTTATTTTTTTTTGTTTTATCGCGGCACGAGTTTAAGATTTGTTGTGCCTGAATTTTGCACAACAGTATCAATCAACAAAATGTATATATGTATTTTTTTTCCTCTCTATCCTTCTAATAATATAGATAGTTAAGCGAAGGATATATGTATATTTTTTTCTTGATAATAGCAATAATACTAGTATTAGTACAGGGTGCGCCATCTCAATCTGGTCGGTAGAAGTATTGAATAACTTAGAGAATTTTCAACAGATTTCACAAAGTCGTATTTTTTTATTAAATTTGATTCACTACAATTTATTTTGATTAGTTTCCAAAAACCACATCGATCAAATGTCCGCCTTTATTACTGAGACAAAAATGAGCTCTTTTTTCGGCATTTTCCATTGTATTTGCCAGCGTCTCGGGCGATATCGCTGCGATTTCGGCTCGAATGTTGTTTTTTAGCTCCTCTATGGTCTTCGGCTTGTTGGCATAGACTTTACTTTTCAAAAATCCCCACAAGAAGAAGTCCGGTGCAGTCAAATCCGGCGATCTTGGTGGCCAGTCAATATCACCTTTCTTTGATATCACACGTCCTGGGAACTTCCGACGCAAATAGTCCATTGTTGAGCGCGCAGTGTGACATGTCGCACCATCTTGTTGGAACCAAAATTCCTTAAGACCTTTTTCACGCATTTGTGGTAAAACAAAGTGTGCCAACATCCACCGATATCGATCCCCATTGACAGTTTCACCAGCTCTGAAGAAAAATGGTCCAATGGTGGTTTTCGAGCAAACACCGGCCCAAACTGTCACTTTCTCATCGTGCAATGGAGTTTCGTGAATAATATGAGGATTATCGGTGCCCCACATGCGACAGTTTTGTTTGTTGACAGCGCCAGAGAGGGTGAAATGAGCCTCGTCGGTCATCAGAATTCGCTCCCAAAAATCCGGCTCAGCTTCCTTCATTCGACTAACGTTATTAGCGTAAGCCAAGCGTCGCGGCTTGTCAGTTTCCAATAATCTTTAAGTCAACTGCACTTTGTACGGAAACATGTGAAGATCTTGCTTTAAAATCCTTCTCAAAGTGGTTCCACTGATGTTTAATTGCTGAGACCGGCGGCGGTATGAGACATTTGGATTTTCTGCAACACTCTGTCGAACAGCTTCGATATTTTCATTTGAACGACCTGGACGCGGTCGAGCTTAATGTTGGAGATTCGCTACAGACCCGTGCTCCATGAAATTTGAAGCTAAATGACGGATAGTGTCGCCTTTGGGCGCAGAACGTCCGCGATATTTTTTACGATACGCACGCTGAGTTGACACAACTGAACGATTATTTTCAATGTAAAGCGAAACTATTTCGGCGCGTTCTTTCGGCGTATAGCGATACATGGTTGAAATTGTACTGAAATAACCTAAACGAAACGTGTTGTACGACGCTGGTCGGTTAAAATCTATCAGAGTTATTCAATACTTCCATCGACCAGATTGAGATAGCGCACCCTGTATAATAATAAAAATAATAATAATCTAAATAGAAATACAGCAAAGGAAGAATAATAGGAAGAATTAAAATAGTTAGCATTTTATTCTTAAAACTAGATTATTATCATGATTATGATACAAAAATAGAAAAAAAAGAGATACATTTAGTGTCTTTATTATGTTTTTTTTGTGCGTGTTTGTTTTTCTTTTGTTTGTTGTTTTTGTGCTTTTATCTGTAAGGTGAAAAGGGAGGGAATCGGACCGGCCGGAAGGTTGTCGGGTCGAAATCTGGATCGCCCCAGAAATCGAGTTCCTCCTGAGAAACGACGATGACTGGTTCTGAGAAAAAGAAGTAATAATAATGATAATAAAAATTGAAAAAAAAATTTTCAACAGGGAAACGACAATTTGAAAAAACAAAAAAAAAACAAGAAACTCACCCAGGCATCGCCTCCGCACCTGGCGATGTAAGTCTTCCTCGTCATCCCCTCCCTCACCCAACTCTTCCCTAGATCGTTTGTTTCCACGAACGTTCTCTGGAGGATCAGTTGCCTCCGGAACTGCTAGAGAAAAAGAAAAAAAAACACATATATATTAGGTGCGCAACTAAGTTCCCGCTGTTATTCAAGAGATGGCTCCAGTAGTAAGTGCTGGTCGATTGGGACATAATCAAAACGTCATGAACCAAGCTTAGACATATGGTAAACAAACCGCTTTCACACATTAGTGATTTTGTTCTTGTCATATACTTTTGGTTGTGTGAAAATATCTGATTTTGTGCGAAATAATCGTCATTTGCGGGAAGTGTTGCTTTTCTTCGTTCATTCGAAGAAAGCGGCGGCTGAAGCGCATCGAGAACTTTAAAAAGTGTACCGAGATGCTGCTCTAAGGGAAACAACATGCCGTCGTGATTGGTTCCGTCGCTTCAAGGACGGTGAATTTGATGTTGACGACCGTTCGCGTGAAGGAAGGCCAAAAACCTTCGAAGACGCTGAATTGGAGGCATTGCTCGATGAGGATCCGTGCCAAACGCAAAAAGAGCTTGCTTAAGCATTGGGAGTTACCCGCCAAGCCATTTCCAAGCGATTGCATGCGTTGGGGATGATTAAAAAACAAGCAACTTGGGTTCTTTATGATTTGAAGCCCAGAGACGTTGAGCGTCGTTTTTTCGCCTTGAACAACTGCTGCAGCGGCAAAAGAAGAAGGGCTTTCTTCATCGCATCGTTACGGGTGATGAAAAATGGATTCATTACAGCAACCCAAAGAGAACAAAATCATGGGGACTGCCCGGTCATGCTTCTACGTCGTCGGCTCGGCCGAATATTCACGCTGCGAAGATTTTGCTGTGTATTTGGTGGGACCAGGGCGGTGTTATTTATTATGAGCTGTTAAAACCGAACGAAACCATCACTGAGGAACGGTATCAAACTCAATTGATGCGATTGAGCCGAGCGCTACGCAAAAAGCGGCCACAATACGAGAAGAGGGACGAAAAAGTGATTCTACAGCATGACAACCCTCGGCCTCACGTTACCAAACCCGTTAAAACCTACTTAGAAACGCTCAAATGGGAAGTCCTACCCCACCCGCCATATTCCCCAGATATTGCGCCGTCCGATTATTACTTGTTCCGTTGGATGGCACATGGTCTGGCTAATCAGTAGTTCAGCTCATATGAAGACATCTCAAAATGGCTTGATTCGTGGATAGCCGCAAAAGACAAACACTTCTACCGTGACGATATTCGAGCTCTGCCAGAAAGATGGGAAAAAGTTGTCGCTAGCGATGGGCAATATTTTGAATGATTCATTTGTAAACATTTTTTCACAATAAAGTTGCATTTTCATTAAAAAAAACAGCGGGAACTTAGTTGCGCACCTAATATATTGTAACGGAACGCATTAAGGCGATCCGCTACTATGACTCACAACCTTCACCACATCTCAACCAACCTATACAAACTGAAATAAGACATAAAATATACCAAAATAAGACAAAGCACACAAAATAGTTCTGGGTAGACAAAACACTCCAGACCGGATCGAAAGAAGTATCGACCGGACGAGGAGAATAGGAAGGACTAGTAGGTACACACGCAGAATTACAAGTACACACCCTAAAAGTAATGGCGTAAATAAGAGGCCTGCCTAGCCAAAGAGCACGATGTAAACATAACAGTAGGCGTAACAACAAGAACACACCGGCCTACTAGACAAGCATAGTAGCCCCCGCCCTACACAATCACCAGACCAAGCCTTAAACATACGGCACAACCCCCAAATAGGCCACTCTATCCAAAAGGCGAGAACATCGGGAACGCCACGGCCCGGCAAACGTAGGAAAGAATTCATGGAACCATCGAGATACCACGACACATAGAGAAAGATCAACAAGGTAACTCCTCATGAAACGTCGCTACGTACCCCCACTCATGAATTAAACATTAATATTAATGAAACACATAAAACAAACTCATATCGACCAAAAACCAAACAAAAAACAGAGAAAAACGATCCTCACGTAGGAGCACACCAGAAAATAACAAAAACATATAAATCCACAAGAAATCGGTCCAAAACACACCAAGGAAGAGATAATTAACCACAATTAATTATCCTGGGCAATTAGTCATCAACGAAACAGCAGGACAGCAGCCTACAAAACCGAGAAAGACCCATAGGGGCCTGAATCGGGGAAAAACCTTAATCAAACCGGAGAAAAAATAGATAAAAAGTTTGAACCTACAACAAGTAGGAGAATAACATTGGCCAACGAATTTTAACCTCGCAGAAACCTCGCTTGAAACCCTAGAGGGACAAAGATCGGCTAAATATAGAAATTCGAGAAATAACGGTACTCCGACACGTCACCCCGCACCTCTCTCACCCAGTGATTGAAGTGTGACAAACATCACGTGACCTACCTCAAAACACCCTCCCGGGGTCCATCCGCCAACCTATATAAATCGCGACAGGATAAGCCTCGGGGCTCTTGCCAAATCTAATAAGTCAAGACGAAGTGCTGCTCAACAGCACACCTAGTACATAAAATTACACGTAGACTCTCCATGTAACAAAGACGTGTTCTTTCGATCAAATCGATTCCCCTGCATTGCGCTTGGCCGTCGTTTGACCGAACGAACCGATAAAGCACAATATACTAATAGTTTGGGAAACACCATGTTAGAACGAGTGTTCTTTTTCTCAACCGATTCCCCTGCATTGCGCTTGGCCGTCGGTTGAGTAAACGAACTCATTAGGATACTCTGTGAGGAGTAAGGCTCCCCTGCACTGCGCCTGGCCGCCCCTACTCACAGCGTCAGGGCACACTCCACTAACGGGTCCCCACGCACGGCGTCGTGGCTATCCGTCTCTTGGAGTGTGAAGCAGCACGAGTGACACAAGGTCAAGGGAGTGGCATCCCGACTGAGTGCACCGCGCATTAGACTCGTAGGGTGTACCTGCGTGGGTGGGACCACGTTAGGGCCAGCACCAGCTACCACCTGCATCTTGCGGATACCTCGGCTGGTCTCAATTAATCGGGAACCCAATCGTACGCCTCTTAATGGCGCGAGAAGGTGGTTAATTAATTGCGAATAAAGGCTTCAGTATCCGGGGTCTAGGAAGAGCTAGCTGGTCAAGCTGCGAACCCGGTGTCTCTTGCGAGCAGAGAGCTATAGCTAGGGACCTAAACAATAACAAAGCGAGAAACGATAGGTAGGTACAATCATCCACACCACCTCACCACACGACACTCGCGTCCCTACTATAAACTCTTTGCGCGACCATCGGCAGGGCGGAGCCTCGAGAGGCAAGTCCGCAAATGGGCAGTCCGAAACAATAACATTCGAAATAGCACAACACCAGCTAACGTCCAATGATTAAAATAAGGCGAACCGGTACATCTAATGAAAGTACGAAGGAACGCCCCGTATGAAGACCAAGCCAGCGACTAGGCCCCCCCTTCAACATCTAAAATAGAGACACACAAAACGCAAATGGCCAACAGGATTCTACCACCCCTATCCTAATAGAGATCGATAGCTAACGTCACAATTATATCAGATATAACGAACCCGAAAATTAATAAATTGAGTGTTGAGCTCCGTAAAGATGATATCTAATCACTTTACGAATTATAAGATCAAAAACCTGATTTGAACTGGAATATCATAAATTCCACATACGTAGGATAAGAAAAATCGCGTGCTAAGCAGCCGCGATCCCCTTGAAATATACAAATTGAGTGTAGAGCTCCGTAAAGATGATACTTAATCACTTTGCGAATTATAAAGTCAAAACCTGATTTGAACTGGAATTTCATGAATTCCACATACGTAGGATTAGAAAAATCGCGTACTAACGAACGCGACTCCCTTGAAACTTGATAAATTGAGTGTTGAGCTCCGTAAAGATGATATCTAATCACTTTGCGAATTATAAAATCAAAACCTGAATTAAACATGGAATTTCATAAATTCCACATATGTAGGATAAGAAAAATCGCGTACTAAGCAGCCGCGATCCCCTTGAAATTGATAAATTGAGTGTCAAGCTCCGTACCAGTGATACCTTATCACTGTGCGAATATTAGAGTCGAAACCAATAAAAAAAAAAGGAACTGGAAGAGAGTCCTCATAGGTAGACGTTAAGTAACTAATGTAAAGCGAGCGTGAGTGCATAAGAGCAACTAGATCGTTCCACATACCATCCTCCCTACCTTAGCTGAACTAACCATCGAGCAGAAGCTTCTCCAGCAATCACGGGCCTTCCGCCCAGTAAAAATAAAGAAAAGAACTACCCAAACAGAAAAAAAGGACCAATGATGAAAGGGTAAACAAAACCGCATGTCTGTCACGGACAAATGCGACGCAACACAAACCTAAACTGAGGTCCGACCAATAAAAACAATAAAAATTACTAATAACAACCTAGTATTGATTGCAAATCCACACATCCACGGATCCTCTCGCTCCCTCCAGCCCAGTGCACGAACTAGTTTCGAGCAAGCTGCCTCTCCACACGATCACGGTAGAGATCACTCGGAACAAAATTCAAACTTGACGCGATCTTACACCGCAACCAAACTCTCGCACATCGTAGCCGAAAACAAAAGTAGTGTTAGAAATCGCGAAACGTTTCAATATAGGTGGGCTGAAAAGTTCGTAGGCTAACATAGAAAAAATCTTTTTTTTTATAAAATTTGATTTTATTATTCATCATAGTTGCCTTCGAGGGCGATACAACGATTATAGCGGTCATACAATTTTTCGATACCATTTTTATAGTACGATTTGTCTTTAGCCTCAAAATAGGCTTCAGTTTCGGCGATTACCTCTTCATGGTGCTAAATTTCTTTCCAGCGAGCATTCTCTTGAGGTCTGAGAACAGGAAAAAGTCGCTGGGGGCCAGATCTGGAGAATACGGTGGATGCGGAAGCAATTCGAAGCCCAATTCATGCAATTTTGCCATCGTTTTCATTGATTTGTGACACGGTGCATTGTCGCTCGCGCTGCACCCACTTTGAACAGAGCTTTCGCATACCCAAATATTCTTTCACAATATGTTCAACACGTTCCTTTGATATCTTTAGGGTCTCAGCTATCTCGAATAACTTCACTTTACGGTTATCCAAAATCATTTTGTGGACTTTTTTGATGTTTTCATCGGTAACAGCCTCTTTGGGTCGTCCACTGCGTGCATCGTCCTCGGTGCTCATTTCGTCTCGATTAAATTTAGCAAACCACTTCTCAACGGTTGATTTTCCTGGTGCAGAGTCCAAATAATGTTTATTAAGCTAAGCCTTGGCTTCAACAGTATTTTTCATCGCCAAAAAGCAATGCTTTATTAACACACGAAATTCCTTTTTATCCATTTTTTCAAACTAACAAAAGTTGCTTTACTCAAAATGCTATATCTCACAAACTAATAGTGCGACAGCTGTTAAATTTATACACGTCTCTTTTGAAGGTTAGGGCTAACTAAAAATCATATGGATTTAATACTAGTAGCGCCATCTATGTGTCAGCCTACGAACTTTTCAGCCCACCGATATACATATAATCAACATTAACCAAATTCATAGAAATTAGTTCAGTAAATACAATGATAAATATATACAATCGATATCCAATGAGAAAGGTATAGGCATGCAGCGAAATTTACTAATAATAACAAGATATAAAAACATATATTTACCAGGCTTCTTGAGTGTCACCGCCAAGGCTTGACAGCCTTTCCGTCAGAGCGCGAACCTTGAGCGAAGTAGCTGCCATGGTGTACGTGAAAATAATGACTACAGCCGTGCTGTGGAGTTTTGTAGTGGCAATTTTCCATCCCTTCCCGGTTACGGGCCTGATTGGTTAAGACTGTGGAGGGGCTGGGACCAACATCACCACTTTGTCACTATTAGAGGTGGGTGAGTGTGACATCCCTCAGCAAGAAGTAAACGTAACGAAAAAATACATTCAACTAATGCAAATTAACCAATATGGGTCTACCCACGTAATGCAATGTAAAGTAGAAATTTACAGAGAAATTCGAAGATGTGAAATGTTCTCACATACTATGGATGTACCTAATGGGAAGTATTCATATTGTTATGCCGGTACTGCGTAATTGGATTATTCGGTATTCGGTATAATATTAAAAAGTTGTTATTTTTGGGATCGTTTGCTGATAAGGAGATGAATCTCGAGTTATCGATGAAAACGCGAATCTATATAAAAGGAAGTGTTTATTATAGGCAACGGTAACTTTCCGTTGTCTATTTAAAAGTCAAAGTAAGAATGTACAATAATATGTTGTTTCGAGTATTTAACGAGGAACCAACCCGTTCTCTTTTCAATCTAATTTAATACTGCTCTTTCGTGAAGCAGTTGCAAACTGTCTTCACGAAAATCCCTTAGTTTGCGTTTTTAGTGTTAGCCTAACGTCGAACGTCAAGCGCGTCGCCTCATGCTGCGTCGGCGTTCCTGGTGTCGATCGTACGATCGGGCATTGGACATCGTTTCCTGTCTTGAACGAATTCCAATGTTTCTTTGCTATGGAATATTTCCGAATATATGAAATACGGAGTGGAATATTCCGCGGCATAACATCCCGCCCCCCTTGAAAAAAAAAAATGTTTCTCTAAAAATTTTTTCTTCGATTGGTTTTCCGTATTTCCTCTTACAATTTGATACAATTTTACAGTTTGATGTTTTATAACTATACAATAAAATTTTCATTTTTTCATTAGTTAACGATGAAGTTTTTTTTTTCTTCTGCTTCTTATTGTCTTTCGTGCCGAGCGAGTCGTTCTCGGTTGGGGTACGGGTGCATACTCTGGCCAGCGTGGATCGCAGTTGCTCCTCTGGCTGTTTCCGTCCGAGCGGCTCGAGGTTGATGTTCACCTCAGCTGCTGCCGGGGTCGTTGCCTCGCTTGTCCTTGTTGGCGTTCGGTTTCGCTGATACCTATAAGCTGAGTGGGATTTTTCCCACAATTTTTCTAGGGTTGGCGCGACGTATAGCCAGCATCCTTGTTGTTGCATTAGGACGATGAGGGGATGGATTAGTTGGATAACCCTTTGCGCGCATTTCTCGCCGTTATCTGTGTCCATTTTCGCTGTAGGCCCTTCTGTGCTCTATTCAGCGTTGGGACTAGATTGTCGACGCGTGCCTTCTTCCTCACTCTGAGGCTTATTAACATGTGTATATCAACCGAATAGAGTGTGCACGTTATTCTTTTTACACTCTACGCTGAACACTATCCCGTGTCAGTATTAATATGCTATATATTTTTCGTGGTGCTTTTTTGGCATGGTCACAATATTCCGTCCCCGCCGGATTGCGTAATGAAATTGCAATTTCTTTTCAATTGTTTTGTTCAATAAATTTTTCCGATATGTATACGCTCTTTTTCCTGTTGATAAAATTAGGTCTCCTAAGACCTTTTCTACTTTATTGGAGCTCCCTACCCTGCGTCCTGAGGGGCTCCCTCCCACATTTATTTTCTGGCTAATATTTAGTTTTCACTAGCTATAAGTATTCATATTCCTCAATTCCTGAGCTATTAGTGCTCGATAAAGAGCTTCAGGCGGTTTGCGTGCACCGCCTGGATTTTACGTCCCTTCTGGACCACATAGTTGACGGGGGGCCTCTTCTCTACTATTTCGTGAGAACCCGTCCACTTCGGAGTCAGCTTGGCTGACCGCCCCCTTCGCACGGTCTCGTCACAGAGGAGTACGCGTTCGCCGACGCGGTACTCCTGCACCAGTGCGCCATGGTCGTATGTAGTCTTCGACCGTCTTTTCGCGCCTTCCAGGTTGTCTCGTGCTACAGTCCATGCGGCGCGTAATCGCTCGCGTAACTCGTGGACGTAGTCATCGGGCATAAGTGCTGCGTGGTTCTTGTTTCACGGCGGTCGGCAATTCGGCCTCGCATCCGTACACCAACGCGTGGGGCGACAGTCCGGTCCCCGTATGTGGAGTGGTGTTGTACGTGAACATCACATACGGCAGCCACTCGTCCCAATTTCCTTGATCCTCATCTATGAAATTTTTTAGGTACTCAGCGAGGGTGCGATGCGATCTTTCTAATGCGCCATTTGATTCCGGATGGTAGGCTGTCGTTTGTATTTTCTTGATTCGCAGCAGTCGACACATTTCCTTGAAGGTCGAGCTGAGGAAGTTCGTACCCTGATCTGATAGTATTATTTCCGGTGTTCCGTGTCGGCAGATCATTCCTTCAGCGAGCGCTCTAGCGACTGTCGAAGCCTCTTGGTTCGGCAGTGATATTGCTGCACTGTATTTGGTAAGTGCATCCTGGAACGTAAGTATGTATTTTTTCCCGGAAGCGCTTCGGGCAGCGAACACCGGTCTCGATCGACACTCGTTCCTTTTTCCTGATTTTATTCTTTTGGCAGAATTCACAGGACGATATTTAATTTTCTAAATCTCTTCTCAGGCCGGGCCAGTCGTATTTGGTCCGAATCCGATGTAACGTACGCCGTATACCCTGATTCCCTCTTATGGGGGTGTCGTGGTATTCTCTAATTATTTTCTGGCGGTCATCGGCAGAAAGAGTGGCTACGCCATTGCGGCAGTCGCTATACTCTTTTATAACGCTGTCTTCGTCCGCGCTGCTGGAAGTTCGTGGGCTACAGGCCCCGCCGTGCCTCGCTTCCTCAGCAGGCCTTTGCGGTGCTCTGTCCGCAGTTTCGTCGCTCGGTGTGCCCACCGTTAGCTCCGCCGTTGGGTCGCCCTCTGTCTCGAGCGGCCTTGCTACGTTTGCTTTTCGCGGCCTTCCGGGCTTCGCGGGTCCGCCATGCTGTGCTGGGCCTGCTCCGTCCTTGTCAGCGGTGCTCGCAGTTTTACCAGTGGCTTGCGTTGCTTACTTGCGTGGTCTGCCCCTTCCCCGAACGCACGGCTTTTCGGCGGGGCTGTGGGGTTCAGTAGAGCGATCTGCATGCACGCTGCGGATCTCTCTATCTTCTTCTGGCGCATTGGCCAGCGCGGCCTCTCTCTCTGCCGCGTTGCTCTGCTGGCCCGCTGTATTCTTGGCTCTCCACTTTGTGCGGCTGTCCTTACTTGGGCGCTTGCTGTCCTCGTCTCGCTCGCGGGCGGGCTCGGCCTCTCGCTCCAGCGAGCTACCATGGCTATACGGGCTATCTTCGGCTGTCCGCTTTGTGCGATCATTCGTTGTGCCTACTTGCCCCGTCGTGCTGTCCTCTTTCGACTCACGGACTTCGTTCTTCGCTCTCGTTTGGGCCCTTGTAGTAAGGAATATTCGACTTAGCGCATCTACATTCGTGTTGCGCTTTCCTGCTTTGTACTCTACGTTAAACTCATGTTCCGCCAATTCAATTTTCCAACGCATCAATCTCGAACCTGGGTCCTTTACTCCGAACAGCCAGGTGAGCGGTTGGTGGTCCGTCACTACTGTGAAACAGGTACCATAAATATATGGCCGGAATTGAGCTAGAGCCCATATTATCGCAAGTAGCTCTTACTCCGTGTGTTACTATGGCGTCGAGGTACACATAGCATTTGACGCCCTGTAGTCCTCTAGCATTTAGTCTGTCGGCATCTACACTTCTCTTTCTCGTAGGCGAGTTTAGCCTCTCGCTTCGATGAGTTATAGTAGTTGCCTTGGGTATCTTCGACTCTCCGCTTTGTGCGGCTGTTCGTATACCTGATTGCGCTATCTTTCTCTTTTTTATGGGACTTTCTTTCCTGTCCCGCTTGGGCTCGTGTGGTCGCGTATATGCGACTCAGAGCATCTGCATTAGTATTTCTTTTTCTGGCTTTATGCATTTTACCGGACCCATGCCCCGATTTTACGTTCTTCCCAGGCGAGGGTTGCAATCCTAGGTCCTTCGATCCGACCTTAAAGGGTGCGTGATACTGCGCCTCGTGCGTGCGCTATCGCTTGTTCCCTCGTAGTTGGAATACGCCGTTGTATTCGCACACTATTCCTGCGCGAGCTGCTTGCTTTTCACTGCGAGGGGGCATCAAGTCGGGCTTCCGTTGGCGCTGCGCGAACCGTTTGGCCTTCTTCCCCGTGCTCTCCGAGCTTACGCGCAGTGCCTCGACCTGGCGGCTACGTACGGTCTTAGCTATCTCCGACGGCTCGCATGTCACCGTCGGCTGTTGCACTTCCCCGTCGCATTTAGAAACTTCTAAACTTACTCTTTCGGTTCTTGACGATGTGACACGGGGTCTCGCTATGATGCCTCGGCCAATCCCGCTCCTTCTAGGTAGTCCGAAAAATTTATTCTCCTTGGCGGCATCCATGTTAGACCCGTTTCCGGAAGGAAGATTTATCTTTGTAAGCAGGCCTATGTATTTGCACGTGGCGGCAATTCTACTGCGTGGTGATGAATATATCCTCGTCGCGCCGTCCCGTAGTGGCATGCAGAGCCCATACAACGTGAGCATCTCGCCATGCAGGATGTCCGCTTTATGCTGCTTGATAAAGTCCATGCTAAGTAATTCGTTGGCCTTCAACGGCACATTGTTCGGAACGATGTAGAACCAATGCTCTACATTTAAAGCCGGTGTCTCGAATACAATTTTAGCTATCCCGAGGGGGGTGCATTTTTCGCCCGCTACCCCCTGCAGCTCTACGGTGCAGTCGCTCACCATGGTCTCTGGTTTAAGACAGCCTCCCTTGATTATGCTGCACTGCGCTCCGGTGTCCGCTTTGAGGGTGAGTACCCCGGTCGTGGCCAACGGTGCATCGATATCAAAGTCGCTGGCGGTGGCACTCGACGCCGGTAGCGTTACTTGTAGAAGCTGCAGCGTTGTTTTCTTCTATTTGCACGCAGGTCTCTGCTGGACAGTTAGCGTATTCAGTCTCAGTGCGCCCAGCGTGTTCACGCCTGCAGTGGCTGGATCTGGCCCCGCAGTTACCTTATTTTTTGCATCTTTGTAGCCTGCGTTCCTTGGCTGTCGGGGCGGCTGCGTTGGCTCGCTTTTATTTTGCGACAGTCTCTTCCGGCAGTCCTTCCACATGTGGCCTTTCTTCTGGCAGTAATTGCAGGTTATTTCCACATTATGGATTGACTTGTTTTCACTAGGTACTGGTAGGCTTACTCGTCCCGTATTCTGGGTGCAGTCTCGAGCCATGTGTCCAGTTTTTCCGCAGGTGGACAATTTTCCCCCTGCCGAGGTGATGCGCCTTGGGACATTCTGGGGTGGCTTAATACTCCACCTACCCCTGCCTTTGGCTGTACCATGTTGGTTATCTCTATGGCCCCTGCCACAGAGTCATGCAGTGATTTGGAATTTCTAGCACGCACCAGCACTTGCACCTGGCCGTGCAGGCCGTTTTCGAAGTTGGCCTGTGCGCTTCGTCGTGTGACGCTCTCAACGGTGATCTTGTGATCCTCTGTTTGCAATGGTTCGCAGAGTATTTCGGCGATGTCTACCGTGATCCTCTCCGTCCTTGCCGCGTAGGCGGCGATGTCCTCGTTCTGTCCTTGCTGGAAGGAGCTGAACTCCATTTGCAGCGCGGCCAGGGACTTCCGTTGTCCGTACAACGCTTCCAACTCGCTCTTGAGTTGCGCCATGGTACTGATGGTTTTGTGCTGCAGTTGCCTTACTGCCGCACCCTCTAGCTTACTCATGACTATCAACTCCAGGAGGGTGTCATGCTCCTCCTCTGCTACCCTGCGGAATATCGTCTCGCAGGACTTTAAGAAAAGCGGCAATGCCTTCGAATCCTTGCCGTCGAACGTTTTCACCATTTTTATACTGAGACTGAGGCTGAGCATATTTGAGGGCCTCTGCGTCTCCTCAACCGCGTGCGTCTCGGGGGCAGTGCGGGGGGCGGAATGTCCTCCATCCTTGCTCCTCCTAACCGTCGCTGGAGCTCGGCAATTCGCTCTCGTAAGGAGTGGATGAGTTCGTACTCGTCCGCACCAACCTCGTTTAGCATATCTGTCAAATTCAAAAGAGTTCGCGATCGAGTTCGCGTTGCCCTCGATCGTGCTCGCGTTGCAGCCTTTCGTACTGGCATCGCTCTCTCTCCATTTCGCGTTGGCTTCGGTCGACCGCCTCCAACCGATCGCGTACTCTTGCTGGTACCGACTGGGCTGTCGTACCGGTAGCTGCAGAGAAACCTACTCGATCTATAGTTCGCATATTCTCTATTTCCTGGTCAACCATGTTTTCGGTGACGCGCTCGGGCGTTCGTTTGCCAGTTGCTATATTAAAAACGTCGTCGCCAACGTCGCTGTCAAAATTTCCGAACGATGCACCCCTAGGTGGGTTTACGCCAAACTGGGCCGTTAGTCGGTCTGCAAGGGCCTCTTGTCTGGTCGAGGAAATTCACCCCGACGGTGAGAGCTCGAATAGCGCCCTGCGCGCTTCGTAAACGATGTCCCCTACGACCGCGGCTAATCCGGCTGTGGGGTCTACCCCTGCGCCAGGCAACGTCGTCTCTAGTGAGTTGCCCCTATGTCTTGATCGGGCTCCTCTAGACTCTGACATGTTTGCTAATTTCGCGGCGAACTCTACTTTAAAATATTCACACAAAATCTCAAGAGAAATATATATCTAGTGGAATATTTTTCCAAATTTCGGTTCTACTCTGGCTTTGGCAAAATTTTTTTTTTATTTTCACGGCAATATGTAATAGTAATGTAACCACCACTTACAGAAAGATTATCTGGTAGACGGTCCTTTCCATGGCGTTGTTCTCGGGTGCAGTTCCTCCGGTGCTGTAGACCTGTTATCTCGTAGCTGCCCTCGAAGGCTGGTCCAGTTATCCTCCCTGGTATTGTTGACCCGTCTCTTGGTGGTTCCTGGGCTCGTCGTCTGTGCATCGGCAATGACTGCATGACGGATTCGTCTCGAGTAGCAGTTTCGCGTACTCGGTTGCACACTTTGTGCGGTTCTCCGCGACTTGACGTGACACCGTCAATCGGGACTTTAAACGGTTGACCGATACGTCACCCCGCACCGACGTTCACTTCGCGTCTTCGCGTTAGATTAGTCGGGTTTTCACGAACTACACTGGTGTCCTTGCACGCGTTGTAGTCGTCACGTTAGTTTCCCTCTTAACTTTGTCCAAAACACTTTTGTCCTAATAAATCGCGAATCACTTAACTTCGGCAGATCCCACCGCTGCCACCAAATGTTATGCCGGTACCGCGTAATTGGATTATTCGGTATTCGGTTAAATATTAAAAAGTTATTATTTTTGGGATCGTTTGCCGATAAGGAGATGAATCTCGAGTTATCGATGAAAACGCGAATCTATATAAAAGGAAGTGTTTATTATAGGCAACGGTAACTTTCCGTTGTCTATTTAAAAGTCAAAGTAAGAATGTACAATAATATGTTGTTGCGAGTATTTAACAAGGAACCAACCCGTTCTCTTTTCAATCTAATTTAATACTGCCCTTTCGTAACGCAGTTGCTAACTGTCTTCACGAAAATCACTTAGTTTGCGTTTTTAGTGTTAGCCTATCGTCGAACGCCAAGCGAGTCGCCTCATGCTGCGTCAGCGTTCCTGGTGTCGATCGTACGATCGAGCATTGGATTTCGTTTCCTGTCTTGAACGAATTCCAATGTTTCTTTGCTATGGAATATTCCCGAATATACGAAATACGGAGTGGAATATTCCGCGGCACAACAATATGTAGATGTAATTTCTCATGATAATTGCCGCCAAATGCACCGCGATGGAACTATAAAAATAGGAAAAACAGAAATTGCTGGAATTTCTCGAAATTTTTCCACCACGCGACCAATATTCATCGCAAGCGATTTAGGCCCCGATGGTAAGTGCCTCGGTGTGTACTATTCGGACCCCTATGGCAATTGGGAAAACGTTATAGTGAAATGAACTGTAAAAATAACATTGCGAGTCTATACAGCAGAAGTAAATGTAGAGGCAAATAAAGTACACTTACGTTCAGGTACCAGTTGTGAATTAAACACAGGCCAATGTTCGGATATAGACGCCGGAAACTCTTTTTGGGAGCCCTAACCTGAAGACTCGTGTAGAACAAAAAGATACGGGTTGCTTTAGGAAGGACTCGCTGACCAGACTGTAAACTTACACACGCACTTTAAACAAACCGTATACTCACGAATGGAAGGGGACATTATATTCGCTCTGACGGCCCAAGGAAAAACCACTATTTGTGGGTATACAATGACGCGTACTGAACACCCGAAATTACTAGTCGTCGAAATCGAAAAAGGAAACCCATTTGTAAAAAACGAGGTTATTAACGTAAATAATCTGAATATATTCGCTTATGTAAATTCCAAATTCGTTTACGTAGAAAAACATGTCCGAACGGAAATGAAACGGATGTATCGAGACATACTAGTCCAGAGATGCAACCTGGAACGCCAAGTGCTTCAAAACGCGCTGTCTGTTACCAGACACTCCGATATTGAGTTTGCTTACAATATAATGGAAGGACCGGGTTACATGGCCCTTCTAGCCGGGGAGTAGCCCACATTATTAAATCCATCCCTGTAGACGTAAAAGTTGCTCAAACCAAAGAATGTTACCACCAATTGCCCGTATCCATTAGCAATAATACCCTATATGTATCACCACGCATACACATTTTATCAAAGATAGGTACACAAATTAATTGTAACAGGCTAGTTTCACCCAAGTACAGACTGGATGGCGCTTGGTATAGCTTCGGTTCCGAGCCGGTACAGGTCATGCCACCGTTAGTCATGAAACCCCTCACCCTGCCCACGTGGCAATATAGAAATCCCCACAGCCTGGCCACCAGCGGCATATACACCCAAAAGGATCTTGACGAACTCCGAGACCATATTATGTTCCCCGCGGAACGACCCGCTATCCATCGCGGGGGAATAGCAGGACAGCCCACTGTCACACAAGGAAGATCAATCTCCAATTTACTAGACGACCAATCTATTAAAAAAATTATTGAGTCTACTTGGAATAAAACATGGGGATACTTATCGGTATTCGGAAATATTAGCGCGGGTTTAATCGGACTGTTACTAGTAGGTCAAATAATAAAATTTATTTTCGACACCCTTATACACGGATATGCGTTGCACACTGTATAAGGATGGTCTATTTACCTAGTAGGAGCCCTATAGGATTCAGTTACATATCTTTTACTACATTTGAATAAACGACCCCATGTACGACCAAGTAACGAAGGTCCTGCAGCAGAAGCATCTATTCCCTTACAAGAATTAGGAGTCACCAAATTGACTAAAAACCAAGGTATAACACCCCCTTCAGGAAGACCTGAACAGTATCTCAGCGGAAATACGATCTCCAGACCTAAACAACGAGGTCAAGAATTCTACGAGTCTGCTCGTAGTAACCCCGCGACAAACCCTCACGTTACCGCCGTACCAAGCTTTCCAGCAGACTACTCCCCTCCCAAATATTACCCACTGTTCAGTTTTCACGCTTACCAAGTACACACTCAACTCATGCACACGCTACAGTCACAATCATCTGACGCCTCGCGTCATATGGTATAGCTCGCAGGTATGCTATATCGATTTATCGACCGCGCACTCATGCATATTGTCCATCTGCTCACATCCTCGATCGAAGCTCACTCAAGCGGCCAACACTGTTAGCGTGGCCCCATCGGCAAGACCACTCACAAGTCTCGCCTTCCATCGCTGACAGCAAATTACCAGCAAGCTGTGACGCACGTCCGTCTTCTTGATACTCTGCCGCGTGGTCGACGGATGTGGCCTTTGTTCTCACTCGAGTCGCTCGCAGTACACGTTCCCGCGTAAAACTCACAGAGATATTCACTCGTTCTAATCACTTTAGTGCGCATTCATTACTATAGTGTAGTACATTCTTGGTCAAATCACCCGTGTTTCAACTCAGTGTTAGTCAAAATCACAGCAGATCACCAGAAACATAGAACCATTCACATAAACGTCAACGGCGTGGTTCGCTCGTTGGCTGCATAGACGCTATTCTGCTTCGCACCGATCATCGGCGTCCGGACTCTCATCAGCCTGCCGTGTGGCATTACTCGAGCTCTACAATCAGACCTTATCACCAGGATCAACCACACGGAATCACCAAGGCAACTCAGACGCCTGAGAACCCACTCACCAACAGTACATCAACACGCAGGCCAGACTAATCACAGTAATATATTTGTCATAATCAACAGGTATTTTTCATGCAACCAATGTTACATAATTTCAATAAACATTGAATTTATTATTGTTAATTACTGAGTGCATTTAATTATTTATACTTGTCACCAGGATCCTTAATCTTACTATTCGCATCTGTCACTCGACATGCTACGTGCGAATGTATCGACTTGCTACCTGTCGATAGATTAGATATAATTTACTCACAATCATTAACATACATTTTTTGGTCCTTCGAGCCGGATATAATGTACTCATACTCATTAACATACATTTTTTGGTCCTTCGAGCCGGATATAATGTACTCATACTCATTATCATACATTTTTTGGTCCTTCGAGCCGGATCCTGGTCAAGTATATAAATTTTATGCCTCGATACTCACATAAATCACCAATCAACACATGTAATACACTACAGATTGCGCAACTCAGCATGCATCGATACAAGACAATGCTCAATAATAATAAAATACTCACCCAAGTGCGCTAATCATTTATTGTAAACCATTCAACAGGCTCAACCAGTTCAAATCATGGCTGACGATCAGAAAGCGCAGTCAGACCAAAGCAAATCCTCGCAGGAAGGCAACTCACATGATGGTGATGTGGAAGCAATCGATGAAGCAACAGTCATTAGCGAGACACTCAATGTACCACCCACGGCACAGAGACCACGCACCAGATCGCCTTCACCAAGCACCAATCAAGCTAACCTCATGGAGTATAAGGTCGCATCACAGCATGCGAGGATAGCAATGATCAACCAGCTACACGATCACCTGCAAAACTCACCAGGCTGCGTTTTCGACGAACTCAACGGCCATTTAGAGATTTTAAATCGCACTTGGGAATGTTTTTGTAACGAGCATGATCAAATGGGAGAAACATGTAAACGTGCTTTTCTCACTCACCCGTATGTTACAGCGAAGGTGTACGAATCAGGCTTTGATAGTTACTTCAAGGCACTCACAATCATCCTGCGAAAGAAGGCAATCGCAAAAACTCAAGAGACCATATCAAGCAGAACTGATCAACAGAGTCAACCAAGTCAGCACCGATCAACATTGCCGAAAATAACGTTGCCGGAATTTGACGGTGATTTTACATCATGGCCGGCATTTAGAGACTTGTTTGCCTCAATGGTGGTCGACAATGAACAAATTAGTGACGTAGAGAAACTTCACTATTTAAAGATCAGCCTCAAAGGATCAGCCGCTCAACTGATCTCCAATGTGCCGATCAACAATGATTCATTTAATTCATTGTGGCAAATAATCAAAGACAGATTCAACAACAAGGAAAGACTCATCCTGTCTTATGTTGAGAAACTCCTTAGCAACACTCGACCAGTGGCAAAATCTGCAGCCGCACTCAACACATTAGTTAGCTCAACGAAAGAGATAATCAACGCACTCAACGTTCTCGGAGTTGAAACAGAATCGTGAAATTATGTATTAATTTTCGTAGTTGCTCAACGCCTTGATACGTCCATGCGTGAAGCATGGGAATACAAAAGGAGTGCGCACAAGCAGCCAACCTCGTTTGAAGATTTGATGGGATTCATCGAATCCAGAGCGAGAGCTTTAGAAGTCATCCCAATCAACCCTGATCAATCGGCTGACAGAGCCAGCAACATCTCAAAACACTCAACAAAAGCTACACTTCTGCCAGCAAGACCGGTTCACCATGCGTCCACTCAACCGAGGACACACCAGTATCCATGCGATCACTGTGGTGGTTCGCATTACATAGTGAGCTGCGCCAAATTCAGAGATCTACAACCTGCAGATCGCCACAAAGTTGTGACTGAACACCAACTGTGTTTCAATTGCTTTGGTCATCACAACCTCCACTCGTGCCAATCAAACATCAACTGCAAGACGTGCGGTGCCAACCACCACACGATGATTCATTTGCCATCCACCGCAAGAACTACACCAAAGTCAAATCAATCAAGCACCTCAGCTACACCTGCCACAGCTTATCCAAGCACCAGTTCACGTCAATGAGAAATTGACGTGCCATTTTGCCAACTCATCAACTCACACGGTAGAACAGCAGTTCTACTAGCAACGTGTCAAGCATTACTCATCACATCTTTCGGCACTCACCAAGTCAGATTACTCATTGATCCAGGATCAGAGCTCACCTTCATCTCAGAACAACTTGTATCGGATCATGGGCTTACTCGTCAACACTCATCAATTCCAGTCATTGGCATTGGAAACACGAGATCAACACAAACAAGAGGTACCACCACATTAACATTACGATCAATTCATTCATCACGTGGTGTTACCATCGCAGCTCACATACTCAATAAATTGACGAGTACATTGCCATCAGTACACACACAACCACAGCAGTGGCCACACATTTCATCACTGCAATTGGCAGATCCTGACTTCTTAACACCACGGCCAGTAGATATCATCATCGGGGCTGATTCATACGGGCTCATCATCCAGCCTGGCTTCAAGAAACACTCGGACGTCTTACCGATTGCACAATCAACAATATTTGGGTGGATTATTCTTGGTCCAGTCCCAGAGAATTATTCAACACCAAGCAACTCATACCACATAGCAGTAGAATCATCAAACAAGGAAATTCAAGATCTTCTCACGCAGTTCTGGGTTCAAGAAGAAACTCCGTCGACAACAGATCACAAGCTCACCCCAGACATAGAAGCGTGTGAAAAGCATTTTCAAACGACTCACACTCGAGACGAAGAAGGACGATACATCGTGCGAATCCCGCTCAAATCATCACCATCGAGTCTAAGAGACTCAAAACTCACTGCTCAACGATGTCTACAACGACTCATGAAGAAACTCTCAACAAATAATTCATACACCAATTTATACAACTCATTCATGAAAGAGTATGAAGATTGTGGTCACATGATACGTGTACCATCCTACCACCAGTCAACTCAAATGAGCGACTCTGTTCATGACTATTGTGAAACCGAGACGACTTTGGCACATGATGCTGTAGCATCAGGAGGGTTGAGGGTCTCGGAAGATCAATTGTCAGAATAAACTTACGCTCATCCTCCATATTATCTTCCTCATCATGGTGTACTGAAAGAAGATCGAATCACAACAAAGTTGAGAGTTGTCTTCAACGGATCCAGCCCAACGACGTCGCAAGTATCACTCAACGACATCCAGCATGTTGGAGCAAAATGTCAACGTGACATCTCAGACGTGCTCATATGGATCCGACAGCACAAACTCATCTTTTCAACAGACATCACAAAGATGTACAGACAAATCAAAGTCCATCCGGACGATTGGGATTTGCGACGAATCATATGGCGAGATGACCAACTCAATATGGTGCCATATCACCTAATAACAGTGACGTATGGAACTCGCTCAGCACCATTCTTAGCAATCAGATCATTGCTTCAACTAGTTGAAGATGAAGGTCATCGGTTCCCGCTCGCAATTGAACCACTCATGAAAGGCAGATATATTGACGACATATTTGGAGGAGCTAATCAGCTTGACACACTCATCGAAATATCAAATCAAGTCACCCAGCTCTGCATGGCGGGCGGGTTGCCTCTAGCAAAATGGCACAGCAACACCGAGCAATTCATCGAGTATATCGACCACCACTCACCATCAAACTCACACTCATTCGAAGATAGCAGTACCAAGTTACTCGGCCTGTCATGGATACCTCGTGAAGACGTATTCAAGTTCCACGCAAAGCCTCCATGCTCAAGTTCCAAGCTCACAAAGAGAATCATCTTGTCTGAGACAGCACAACTCTACGATCCACTCGGGTTTCTCTCACCATTCATCATCAAGGCCAAATCATTATTACAAGAATTATGGCTGGAGAAACTCAGCTGGGACGATCAAGTTTCAGATCAGATACACACCAAGTGGACGTTGCTCAGACAAGAGCTCACTCAAGTCGATGAAATCTCAATTCCACGATGGATTCAACTCACAAGCTCAACACTTGTGGAGTTGCACGGATTCTCCGACGCATCTCAAATAGCAATGGCGGCTGCTATCTATATCAAAACAACAACTCCAGGGGAAGAAACCAAGGTTACACTCATCTGCGCGAAATCAAAAGTGACACCACTCAAGCGACTCTCCATCCCTCGACTCGAGCTCACAGCAGCACTGATCTTAGCAAAGCTCATGAAGTATGTGCAAACAACCTTGGAACTCACCAACACTCAAACGTTCCTGTGGACTGATTCCTCAGTAACGCTCACCTGGATTAACTCACACCCATCACGGTGGAAGGACTTTGTCAGGAACCGAGTGTCAGCAATTCAAGAACTAACTCCAAACAGCGTATGGAAATTTGTTCCTGGCAAAGACAATCCAGCCGATTGTGCTTCAAGGGGCATCAGCATCTCCCAGCTCCAGAAGCACCTCCTGTGGTGGACAGGACCACAGTGGCTCACAGGCGATCAATGTTCATGGCCAACTCAACACTATCAACAAGACTCACAGACTCATCAGGAAGAGCGACCGGGGCTCGCACTCACAGTGGCAACAAATCAAGCCGTATATCATTGGGAGATGATATACAGACACTCTTCTCTCACAAGACTACTCAGAGTAACCGCAATATGCTTTCGAGTAAGTCAACTCATCAAGAAATTGCCAAACTCAACGCTCTTTAACCCTCTCTCGCCACAAGATATTGAGAGAGCAAGAGTATTTTGGATCAAAGCAACTCAAGCAGCATATTTCTCAACAGAGCTCAAATTGATCACCATAGCTCAACTACTAACAGCTCATCCCTTCAATCGCCTGACTGCCTATATCGACACTCAAGGCATCATTCGGGTTGGAGGAAGATTGACTAACTCACAACTGGAACTTGAGGCAATTCACCCAGCAATACTCCCACGACATTCTCACTTCACCACACTCATCATAGCAGATGCACATCACAAAACCATGCATGGAGGCACTCAACTCACCCTGAACTACACAAGGCAATCGTACTGGATTATTGGTGGTAGAGCTCCTGTACGGTTGCATATACTCAGCTGCATGAAATGTGCTCGACAACGTGGCGTCAGAGCACAACAACTCATGGGTCAATTACCAACCAAGAGAGTCACCCCAGCACGACCATTCTTCTACTCAGGTGTGGACTACGCTGGTCCGCTGAACATCAAAACCTGGAAAGGTAGAGGCGCCAAACAACATAAAGGATGGCTGTGCATTTTCGTGTGCTTCGTCACCTCGGCCTTGCATCTGGAGGCCGTGAGTGACTACTCAACTGACTCATTCATCGCTGCATTCAGACGGTTCATTGGACGCAGAGGCATCTGCAACACTCTCTATAGTGATTGCGGCACAAACTTCATAGGAGCAGATGCCATACTCACCAAACTCTTCACTCAAGGTACAACAGAATCACTCTCACTGCATTGCTCACTCACCAGCGATGGAACTACGTGGAAGTTCAACCCACCAGCAGCTCCACATATGGGAGGAAAATGGGAAGCAGCAGTCAAATCAGTAAAATATCACCTGAACCGAACAGTTGGAGACATCGCACTCACGTTCGAGAAATTAATCACGTTGCTCATCCAGATCGAAGCAACGCTCAACTCACGACCATTGGAACCACTCACAGAAGACCCTGAAGATACTTCAGCACTCACACCAGCTCACTTTCTCATAGGAGAGCCGCTCACAGCTATACCAGAGCCATCACTCACAGATCTGAACGTTACTAGACTATCACGATGGCAACTAATACAACAAAGGCTTCAATATTTTTGGTCCAAATGGTCAACTCAATATCTCCAGCGCCAACTGTCTACATCGAAATGGCATCATCCATCTAACATTATCAATGTCGGTTCATTAGTACTGATCACTGATGAGAGGTCTCCGCCATCAAAATGGCCTCTTGCCAGAGTCACTCAACTCCATCCAGGAAAGGATGGACTGACCAGGGTAGTGTCACTCAAAACTGCAACAACAACACTCGTTCGACCAATCACCAAGCTCGCCATCTTACCAGCTCAAACTGAATGAAGAACAGATCACACTTAATCATCAACACCGTTGCTGATGGCGGGCGGAATGTTCAGTTTTCACGCTTACCAAGTACACACTCAACTCATGCACACGCTACAGTCACAATCATCTGACGCCTCGCGTCATATGGTATAGCTCGCAGGTATGCTATATCGATTTATCGACCGCGCACTCATGCATATTGTCCATCTGCTCACATCCTCGATCGAAGCTCACTCAAGCGGCCAACACTGTTAGCGTGGCCCCATCGGCAAGACCACTCACAAGTCTCGCCTTCCATCGCTGACAGCAAATTACCAGCAAGCTGTGACGCACGTCCGTCTTCTTGATACTCTGCCGCGTGGTCGACGGATGTGGCCTTTGTTCTCACTCGAGTCGCTCGCAGTACACGTTCCCGCGTAAAACTCACAGAGATATTCACTCGTTCTAATCACTTTAGTGCGCATTCATTACTATAGTGTAGTACATTCTTGGTCAAATCACCCGTGTTTCAACTCAGTGTTAGTCAAAATCACAGCAGATCACCAGAACCATAGAACCATTCACATAAACGTCAACGGCGTGGTTCGCTCGTTGGCTGCATAGACGCCATTCTGCTTCGCACCGATCATCGGCGTCCGGACTCTCATCAGCCTGCCGTGTGGCATTACTCGAGCTCTACAATCAGACCTTATCACCAGGATCAACCACACGGAATCACCAAGGCAACTCAGACGCCTGAGAACCCACTCACCAACAGTACATCAACACGCAGGCCAGACTAATCACAGTAATATATTTGTCATAATCAACAGGTATTTTTCATGCAACCAATGTTACATAATTTCAATAAACATTGAATTTATTATTGTTAATTACTGAGTGCATTTAATTATTTATACTTGTCACCAGGATCCTTAATCTTACTATTCGCATCTGTCACTCGACATGCTACGTGCGAATGTATCGACTTGCTACCAGTCGATAGATTAGATATAATTTACTCACAATCATTAACATACATTTTTTGGTCCTTCGAGCCGGATATAATGTACTCATACTCATTAATATACACCCACACTTCAGTAAAAGACAGACGATGCGTCCGTTGTCATTCGTGTGGGCCCCCAAGGGCCCTACGAATATATACCCATCCCATTCTATCCCCGAAATATCGACGACAAACGACCAATAACCAATTACTTCAACAGAAACCACTTTGATTTACCCCTCGCTTAAGGTTGATGACCAACAATCCAACAACAAACCCACCTAATATCAAATTTTCCTGTGATTAGATGTATAGGTTTTGTTGTTCTTTCCTCTTCTCTCTCTCTCGCACGTTTTAAATATATACATATATTTAACTTATAGTATGAACAAGAGCAAATGCGCATGAAGTACATAAAAATTTATGGATAAATAAAATTTAACAACGAGTTTTGATAATTTTTCTTTCGGTGTGTGTGAGTGCACGAAGAGAATTAATAACACAATAGAGTAACAATAACAAACTAACGTCGATCAATAAAGAATTTAATAATAAATCATCATAAGTGTGTGGTCACTAACGAATAATTAAAATAAATTACTATCTGAAAGCCAGTAATCACAATTATACTAATCACCTTAGCCACCGCCATGTCTCAATGGATGTATGAAGGTAACACAGAGCTCCGTCATAAGGAACAACAATCAAAGCACAACAACCTGAAAGAACCGGCATTGCCCATACGATTACATTTCTTCAGACTATGACGAAATATACTAGGAGCAGAAAAAATTTACTGCTACTGGCGGATCAGGTTATGGTTGGATCTTGCCAGAAGAACGTTTGATTTATACGTGTCCCTCGAGTGGAGAGACATTGACTTCTCTACTCTCAAGTCCTGGACACATCAACTCCGAGACAAACCTTTCGAAAACATATTGTTGGGAAATATTTATTACCAATAGCATATAGATACTACTGTGTTCAAAAAGTAAGGTGAATTTTTAATTTAAACTTCCCGCGTTAACCAAATCGGACAAATGAATTTTTTTCAAGTTGGTAGGACTGTTAGTGACATCTGTGACAAATTACATGTCAATATCATCATTAGTTTTTAGTTTACGCTTGGTTTTGTGAACAAAGAAAAGTGAATTTGGCGATTTTTACGATGTCGAATTTTGTTGAGCAAAGAAGTGCTATTAAAATTTGCTTGCGGAATGAAATTTCCGCCAAAGAGGCATTAGGTCCCTTCCGCATGGAGAAGCCTCACCCAGAAAAAATGTCCTCATGGATCCAGACTGCAATTTCCAGAGCACCAGGGAAAATCGAATTAGGAGGTGTACCATATTCATGGATCGGTAGAACACTAGCACCTGTTACGCAACACCCTTTCGGAATCCAATACGAAGCAATCCGGGAAAAGGAAACTAACCCAACGGATCTTTAGGGAAATATACCCCCGTCTTTGAATCTCTCGAATCCCCTACTCGAAGAATCTTCTGAAAATATTTTACCTCCAGTTACCCAACTTGCACATTGCACAAAATCACGTCAAATACCCCTCCGCCTTATTCCTCAATCCCACCTCCTTCCATTTCCAAAGCCTAGAGAACCGAAAACCTTAGCAGTATTGATACCGAACAGACGATATCTCCTATCAACAATACGACAGAAACCAGAGACCTTTTAACACCCCTAGAAACAATGGACACAGAAGAAGATTCCAACAGCATCCAACTCACAAGTATGATTCCCGGCCCTGTCACTCGAAGCAGGACCAAGATACCCACATTTTCTAATTTAGGAAGACCAGTCACTAGTTCTACCGCTGTGTCTCCAATACCAACCCTTCCTATTTCCAAAACCCCACGTAGTACCGAACAGATTACAATCGAAAACTTGGTGGACTACTTGTTGGAAAGCGACTCTACATTACGCCACCAACCACAAGCATCCACCGACGATATACACTCTCTTATCGACAAGTCATGTGACTATTCAAAAACGCCATAATGGGACCCTGGTACCACTTTCGCTACACAAATGGTAAATATGAAAAAAATGTATAAGCAAAGGAATAATGCAAGGAAAACTTCTCTCAACACCGAATATTCACGTAAGTAAATCAATTTTGATCTAAAACTATATAACCATACCCTTACATATATTTTTTTGATTCATAATACACAGAATTATTTTATTTATGCCTTTTCGCACTCTAAAAAAAAAGTGTTGCATTTTTCTCAGAATAATAATAAAAAGAAAAAGAAAAAAAATATATATCAGGAGTACAAATTGAAAATGCGGGATTTTTTTCTATTTTTGAACGTTTATTCTGAAAAAATGGTAACAAATGAATTATTCAAAGTATTGTCCATCGCTAGCCACAACTTTTTCCCATCTTTCTGGCAATTTACGGATACCGTCGCGAAAAAATTCGGCCGGCTTGGCTGCTATCCAGTCATCGACCCATTTTTGGGCTTCTTCGTAAGAATGGAAGCGCTGGTCAGCTAGGCCATGTGTCATCGATCGGAAAAGGTGGTAATCGGAAGGAGCAATATCTGGGCTATACGGCGGGTGGGGTAAGACTTCCCATTTCAGCGTTTGTAGGTATGTTTTGACCGGCGCTGCAACATGTGGCCGAGCGTTGTCATGTTGCAAAATTACTTTGTCGTGTCTTTGCTCGTATTGTGGCCGTTTTTCTTTGAGTGCGCGGCTCAAACGCATCAATTGAGTTCGGTATAGTGCTCCTGTGATGGTTTCGTTCGATTTCAATAGCTCATAATACACCACACCCAGCTGGTCCCACCAAATACAGAGCATGAGCTTGGCGCCGTGAATATTTGGTTTGGCCGTCGATGATGATGCATGGCCGGGGTAACCATATGATTTTTTGCGCTTCGGGTTATCGTAATGGATCCACTTTTCATCACCAGTGACAATGCGATGCAAAAAACCCTTCCGTTTTTGCCGTTCGAGCAGCAGTTCGCATGCAAAAAAACGGCGCTCGACGTCTCTCGGCTTCAGCTCATACGGCACCCAATGTCCTTGCTTTTGGATCATTCCGAGGGCTTTTATACGATGGGAAATGGCTTGTTGTGTCACTCCCAATGAATCTGCGAGCTCTTGTTGAGTTTGACACGAGTCTTCATTGAGTATTGCCTCCAATTCAGCATTCTCAAACTTTTTCACTTGGCCCGGCCGCTCTTTGTCCTCAACGTCAAAATCACCACTTCTAAACCGCACAAACCATCTCTCGCACGTTGAAACCGATAGAACATGACTCGGATAAGCCTCGGAGACCAATCGATGTGCTTCAGCAGCACTTTTCTTCAAATTAAAGAAGTAAATTAAAACTTCCCGCAAATGCTGTTTTGTTGGCACGAAACTCGACATATTGAGAGCTCAAAAAAACTATGAATTTGACACTGCGACAAATTGACACATACTGAAAATTAAAGCTATAAGACGTAGCTTTGACATGAACATAGTCACAGTACTGCCTGATGCGTATAGCGTTAGTAACGCCATCTGTTATCAAACCCGCATTTTCAATTTGTACCCCTGATATATATATATACAAATATATATATATATCTAAAATAAAACAAAATAATATAAAGAAAAAAAGCAAAGAAAAAAGACAGATATATAATAATAATAATAATCGTTAATCACACTATGATATCGCATATTAGTAATAGGACATTATGTTTCACAGACACAAGAGTTTACAAGTCACTCATTCCGAGGGCCACCGTACCACACTGTATATCTCAACGAAACATCTACATCTCCTCAGAGTAAAAGGAAGCATTCGTCTTTAAATTAGACGATCGATGAATCCTTATACCAAATCTTATGGAGCCACCCATCATGAAAGTGAGACAATACGAGCATCCACATGAGCGTCCACCATTATATACACAAAATTTTTAAGAATTTCACGAACACCTACAACTCTAAAGAAACTTCACGAACGTCAAGAACTTCAAAACGCTTAGAACATCAAGAACTTCAAAACGCTTAGAACGCCATGAACTTCAAAACGCTTAGAACATCAAGAACTTCAAAACGCTTAGAACGCCATGAACTTCAAAACGCTTAGAACATCAAGAACTTCAAAGAGCTTAAAACGTCAATACGTACATATTCTTACATACGTCAGTTGCTATTATTCAAATCAAGTTAACCACTCCGATGTGTGGTATAAGAAAAGGAGAAAAAGGATATTTTAACCATGTCATTAGACATAAATAATATTTGAGTTACAAAAAAAAAAGAGAGAACAAATATTCTAACGAAGCAAATATTTAGATAAAGATTACGAATTATAAGAAGAAGTAGAATTAAGAACACATACACTGTAACCAGTAGGTCACGTTCGATATTCACCGTTAATTAATCATAAGTAACACTTAAGAAAAATTCACTTAGCTTATTCTACGGTTGCAAGAAAAAAAGAGGTTAGACATTTCAAAGAAAAGAAAATACAAATGTAAAATCAAGAAGCGAATAAACAAAATAAACAAGCGAAGAAAATATTAGGAAAAGAAAAAGAGAGAAATACAAATGCCCATAAATAAAGGGACGCATATATAAGTACAATAACGTAACACCTATCTTCGGGAAACATGGAGCAACGAAATAATTAAGTTAAGAATTAGAACCATATAATATTCCCACTGAGCATAGTACGGACAAGTCCGAAGAAATATAATCGCACATATGCATACACTTAACGTAGAACAATATTTAACCAAAGTAAGAATAACAATATGGCCAAACAGTTGCCAATCAAATATCCTTTCTTTATTAAAAGTAACATTTTATTTGTGTTTAATGAAATTCATCATGGTACGAAACAAAAAAGCTAGTACCACATATAGATTCCAAGATCTTGCAAGAGATAAGTCGTTAAAAGAAAAAGAATAGTACGACAAGCATAATTGGAAAATTGTTAGCTTCACCCTCGGATTCGATTATTAGGCTTCTCCTAATAATTGTTTTAAGGGGGGAGGTGTTACGTCCTGACGTAACGTCGCATTTATCTTTTTTAATTTCGATTACGTTAAAGTTCTTCTGTTTTAGTTTCGCTACAGTAAAAGTAACTTTCCACATTTTTCTTTTATTTTCGAACTTCTTAAGAGGAGAGGAGAGCGATTTTAGCGACGGAGATCGGAACAGGAATCGGAATTTTTCAGCGCTCCCGGTTAAAAGGCAAACTTTCAAAACATGGGATCTACTGCGTAGACCCGGTTATCGACTGCCATTTATGGATCTATGATTCAGCGCAGCCTTACCCTCAATCCTAGACCAGGGGTTCGGCTAGTCGCCGTCGGAGCGTTGTTGGTCATAGGGGAGCGGTTGGAGGGAACGCTATCACGTGAACAGGCGACCACACCCTTTCTTCTCGCTCTTGCCTGAAATCTTCTCTCTCTCTCTCTCTCTCTCTCTCTCTCTCTCTCTCTCTCTCTCTCTCTCTCTCTTCTCCCTCTTTACAAAGATGATGAAATCACGAACAATTATTAACTGAGCAAACATTTAACAAAAGTGGAGGAACTGTTGATTTAAACAAAAGATTTATGACTATTAAAGTGTTCACACGAATACTGTAGGTAAAATATCAGCAGCAAAAAGAACAATCGTGCTTCTATATGGAAACTACCCAGGGCTGTAACTCGAAAACGAGTACAACCCACATTGAATTAATGAGCTTACCAGTTGTAATCGGGTAATAGAAGAAAGATCAGTATATCAGGATTAATTTCCTTTTCCTCTTAAGATTATATTAATAAGTCTCTCGTAAAATATTGGAATTTATAGTAAAAATACCATCTTATATATACCAATATAGAATATGTTATGCATACATAGAAAGGATAAAGGAAATATTAGGATTAATTTCTGGTAAAATAGCGAAAAATAGACAAAACGAGAAAGAGATGAGACTAAAATTGAGTTGCAATGAAGCTTCTCCTGCAGGAAAGCGAAGCTGGCCGACTCTCCGCGCAACGATAAACGCCTTGCGCGAGGTCCGAACAGCGATCTAGCTGACTTGCGTACGGACGAAATATACAAGTAACCAAGTCGCTCTCAAGAATAGTACTTTCTCACTCTCTCTCGTTTCCATGCATAAAAATACTTGTTTTACCAGTGTTGGAATATGTAAATCGTATACTCGTGATTGATATCTGCTATGGTACTCATAGCGACACCTGTGAGTTAACAGCGAGTGTGTACAGCGAGGAGAGTACAAGTGTAACGAGGACTCTGCCTCTCTCTGTTCCAAAAGTCGGCGACGGCGGGGGGTACTGAGCTCGTGCTCCGAAAGCGTGAGACTACTGTGGAGACTTCCGATATGAACGGAAGCACTGCCGACGGGCATTTTGACACCTTACGAACTAAATATATTTTATACATATAATTAACCTCACAGTGTTCATTTATTTTCCGAACCACTCCAACAACCAGCAAGTTATTTATATGGAATATGTTACACACATATATATAAAGGATAAAATGAAATGTTAAGATTATCTTACAGCTAAATACCAAAAGTAAGACGAAACGAGAAAGGGAGAAAACTGTAACACGTTTCAATAAAGCTTCCTTAAGAGTATAAAAAAGCATCGAAGAAATTATCGAGATAGGACATAATAGCAAGCAAGAAGCATATTTAAGAAAAAGTAAGGCAGGTCGGCTGATAGCTGTTTTGACAGAAAGCTCGTGATCATAATAAAAGCGAGAGGTCCGACAGCGAGTGAGCGAGAAACTCGGTTTAGGCACCTAACACTGCGGGCATGAGACCACTGAACCCGGAGAGGTGATAAAAACGACTACGTCACACCTCCGGAATTCCCTCGATGCCGTAAACAGTGGGTCAGCGACCAGCTGGCCTTGCTCAGCGGCGAGGGGAATGCGGTAAGCGCGGCAACGGCGAAAATAAAAATTAATAAATACGGTAGATTTTAAAAAATGTACAGCGATAAGAGGAGAGAGGAGTCGAACTCCGGCGAGGACTATAAAAAGGCCTGCGCGAGGAGAAGAGGCCTTAGTCTTTTAGACCAAAAAGTGAAGGTATCGAAGTAGAGAAAAACGAAATGTGCAGATCCCTGAGAGTTCACCAGGAATTATTTTCAATTTCGAAGTGTGGAGTCTGCGTCTTTGTATGTTAAACAAGCCAATTTGCGGGTGGAAGCAGAGACCGAGTCGAAAACAGGAGATAAAACAGGCGAGAAATAGCAATTTAATCAGAAATAGCCAGTTGCGTAGAGTAGAAGGTGGTGGATCATGAAAATATAGTTAGTCCATAAGTCAAAGTGTATAGGTGCGTAGAATTAATGCATACGATTAAGCGAGTTATCTCAAAGAGAATAGGATTAAGAGGATAGTTTAAGCATATAGAGTAAGTGCAACGAAACAAGCAGATAATATTTAAGGAATAAAATCAAAAAGTGTGGATTTTAAACCTGCGATCTAGACAAGAGTCGCCAATATCGTGCGAGTGGAAGAGCGAAAGAGCGAAAGTGGAACAGAAGTGAAAGAGAAAGAATTATAAACAGAGTTGATACACTCTGTCCACGGAGAGTCTGATGCGTGTGGCTGTGTGTGTGCGGGTAACGAGACAATACCAAGGCGTAGGTACGTAACCGAAGCTCAAGCCCGAGAATACCGAGAATTTAGTTTCGAATAAGAAGAAATAATAATGATATAATCGCAGGAATTCCCGAATATCCATGCATGATAGAATATCAAACGAGAAGGAGTCAGAGAATAGATCTAGGTGAAATTAAGTGCATAGATTAAGTAGTACATACAAGTAGATAGTGTATAAGGCATAGAATCAAATCGAGTAAATTATAATCGCAGTCTAAACGGGAATCGCCCGACTCGATAAGTGGAAAAGAGAAAGAGAGAGAAAGCGAACTAAGAGTGAAAGAGAAAGAATTGTAAATAGAGTTAATACACTCTATCGAAGGAGTAAGTGCGAAGAAAAAAAACTAGTGGTGTGGGGTATCTATGCACCAGGTATACAGTAATACCGCGGCACGAGGAGAGAGAGAGAAAGCGAAGTAAGAGTGAAAGAGAAAGAATTGTAAATAGAGTTAATACACTCTATCGAAGGAGCGAGTGCGATACAAAAGAGCTTGTGGTGTGGGTATAACTGTGCACCGAGCGTACAGTCATACCGCTATCCAAGAAGAATAATAATATCCCGAGGATACCGAGAATCGATGCGCGAATAAGACGAAATGATAATAAAATAATCGTCGGAATCTCCGAAATTAAATGCACTATTCTGGATAATAGAGGACGGAAACTGTAAAATAACTGTTAAGAATTATTCATTCTGTAAATAAAACCCTACTCTCACGCACCTCGAAGTCTAACATTAATTAGTTTTGTGTTCGAGCTCGAATCCCCACGAAAAATAAAAAAATAATTGTCAACGATAAAAATTACCGTTTAACTACATAGAAGCGAGCATAAGGATATTACCTAGGCTAGGAAACTCTATCGAGAGTAGGCCAAGAAGCGGGGTGGTAAAAATCGCCTCATTTTCAGGGGAAAAACGCCTCGAGCGCGTTCCCTCACTTAATCGCGTGGTCCTCTGTGTATCACATCGCGCGGACAAATCAGAGCACGCCATACCGATGCACTTGCATAGATCTATGGCTCTGCATGTGTGGAAGCTACTCTGCGGAGTAGGGGGAACGAATACGTGTATGGTTGAGATAGCCCACGGGGAAATTCTTATAATCAGGATAGGGTTTTATCCCTTCTTTTCTTTTTACGCGCTTGACGACAAGAATTTTCGAGGCTCAGGAGCCCTATAAAAGGCCGCGAAAATCGGCCGGAGACACAGTTTCACGGGGAGTGAAGGAGACAGTTTCACGGGGAGTAAAGGAGACAGTTTCACGGGGAGTATAGGGCTAATCACTCGCCAGGCAGTCAATAAGTCATCAGGCAGTGAGTCAATAGCCCGCAGGAGTTAGACTTACTTTTCACGGGGAGTCAAGTTAGACAGTCTCATGGGGACCAAGTAGTACACTTCAATAGTTTTTCACCGCAGCTCAATTTCACAAAGTATAGTTTCAAGTAGTACAGAGTACAAGTACAGTACTTATAATTATTAACGCGTGCGAAATCGGGAATATTGAACGTGCAACATTCGACTACTCATGTAGTTTTATTTCAATAAATAATTATTAATACGCACCAACGCATACGTTCGATTTTGTGTTTATCTGACTACACCAATCTACGTCAAACCAACGTTCAACAGCAAGAACCACACCAACAAACAACCGTACGTTCAATTTTCTTTTACCAATTAAAGTGAAATCTTGCTCCGCGTGAAATTGTCATTCAAGTTCCACCCCATTATTCGTGAAGTGATTATCCCCAACCAAGAACAAAACGCACTCCAGCCCTAAACCAAGTAATTTTCCGCGAGGTTAGGCTCAAAAACGGGCTTACGTCTTCGGTATTTTCTCGTCGGGTATGGTAAAGGGAGAATTTATTCTCCTTGACCAGAGCACGGAAAATATACACCGAAACGTGCATCTATGTTAAATTTGTGGGTTCGTAAGATAGGCCGCGATTTTGACGTAACGCATGCACGGAACAGCGCACGCATTTCTGGACTCTCGGACCCTTTTGTCGCTCAATTCATCGGACTCGCTCAACATTTCTCGTTCACCAGAACTCAGCACTCAGGTAAGCGTACACTGACATAATTCAGAGTAATTCACTGTTAGTCAGGAGTAAAGAATTAACGGTACATCAACATTATTGTCTCACTTTGTGGCGTGCGCTGCAGCACGGGCTGCATCACGTTTTCCTCACACTGTCTTGCCGGCTTAATTAATATTACGCATGTGCTTTATACTCACTGTATTTTCCCCCAGAAAATCTGCTGGGAAAATGCTGTGACTATTCTCTGCTCAATTGTGCATCCTCAGTCTCTGTTGTATTGTGCTACGCAGTGCTGACTTCGTCGCTGTTCTCACATTCACTCGCAGCACTCAAGCAATCCAATTGCAAGTGCTCTCACCTATTCACTGCAACTTCTCTCAGATAAATCTGCTGAGAGCTGCAGTGAATGATGGACACATTTTACGCACTCATCTATCTCTTAGCGTGGCGTGCTCTGCAGCACTGGCTGCAGCACGCACACTGCTCTCAGTACATACAGCACACAATTAACATAATTTTGGAGAAAATATAAGAGTGAAAAATAAATACAACAATGGGTTAAATTTAGACAAGATAAATAATATATAAATAAATACACCAAAAATCAGAGAATTGAAAATTATATGAAAATAAATAAACTGAATTTAATTCTGAGACTTTGAGCAGCACGCAATTATATTAATTGAAAATTATATGAAAATAAATAAACTGAATTTAATTAATATAATTGTGTGCTGCTCAAAGTCTCAGAATTAAATTCAGTTTATTTATTTTCATATTAGGTGCACAACTAAGTTCCCGCTGTATTTTTTTGATGAAAATGCAACTTTATTGTGAAAAAACGTTTACAAATAAATCATTCAAAATATTGCCCATCACTAGCGACAAGTTTTTCTCATCTTGCTGGCAGAGGTCGAATACCGTCACGGTAGAAGTGTTCGTCTTTTGAGGCTATCCACGAATCAAGCCATTTTGAGATGTCTTCATATGAGCTGAACTGCTGATTAGCCAGACCATGTGCCATCGAACGGAACAAGTAATAATCGGACGGCGCACTATCTGGGGAATATGGCAAGTGGGGTAGGACTTCCCATTTGAGCGTTTCTAAGTAGGTTTTAACGGGTTTGGCAACGTGAGGCCGAGCGTTGTCATGCTGTAGAATCACTTTTTTGTGCCTCTGCTCGTATTGTGGTCGCTTTTCGCGCAGTGTTCGGCTCAAACGCATCAATTGAGTTCGATACCGTTCCCCAGTGATGGTTTCGTTCGGTTTCAACAGCTCATAATAAATAACACCGCCCTGGTCCCACCAAATACACAGCAAAATCTTTGCAGCGTGAAATTTCGACCGAGCCGACAACGTAGAAGCATGACCGGGCAGTCCACATGATTTTGTTCTCTTTGGGTTGCTGTAATGAATCCATTTTTCATCACCCGTAACGATGCGATGAAGAAAACCCTTCTTTTTTTGCCGCTGGAGCAGTTGTTCACAGGCGAAAAAACGACGCTCAACGTCTCTTGGCTTCAGATCATAAGGAACCCAAGTTCCTTGTTTTTTAATCATTCTCAACGCATGAAATCGCTTCGAAATGGCTTGGCGGGTAAATCCTAATGCTCTTTTTGCGTTTGGTACGGATCCTCATCGAGCAATGCCTCCAATTCAGCGTCTTCGAAGGTTCTTGGCCTTCCTTCACGCGAACGGTCGTCAACATCAAAATCACCAATTTTTAAGCGACGGAACCAATCACGGCATGTTGTTTCACTTAGAGCAGCATCTCCGTAAACTTTTTGGAGTTCTCGATGCGCTTCAACCACCGTTTTCTTCAAATGAAAGAAGAAGAGCACCACTTCCTGCAATGTGTCAAAGCGGTTTGTTCACCATATGTCTAAGCGTGGTTCATGACGTTTTGGTTATGTCCCAATCGACCAGCACTTACTACTGGAGCCATCTCTTGAAAAACAGCGGGAACTTAGTTGCGCACCTAATATAATTTTCAATTAATATAATTGTGTGCTGCTCAAAGTCTCAGAATCAAATTCAGTTTATTTATTTTCATATAATCTTCAATTCTCTGATTTTTGGTGTATTTATTTATATATTATTTATCTTGTAAACATTTAACCTATTGTTGTATTTATTTTTCACTCTTATATTTTCTCCAAAATTATACATAAATTATATTTTATGCCGCATCAGGAAGGTAGAATAAACTGCTTCCTCAGTACAACACCATCGTGTCTCGCTTATTTTCCATCCTGTATCGAGTGAAGCTATATTCTTGCTCAATATATTCGCAGGTTCATTCGGTCAAGTACATCGGACGGAATTCTCAAACAGTTTGTATAAAACAAACAGAGGTATCAAACAGAACGGAGATCTGTTTGATTTGCGTGAAATTCTACTCTCAAATTGAGAAAGATTCTATTCGTTTAAGAATTACATTCTCAGCGGACACGATTACATAGGCGTGCGTGAGCACGGGTAAAGCTTTCTGTGAGGTACATGGTTGCCAAGAAACATATAAAAGGGATTGAGAATTATAGTCCTTAACGATATTCTATTTTTCATTATAATATTGCGTTATAGCATAGCGCATATGACGGGTACGCGATCGGCGGTCAACCGAGCCTACCGAATAGGTCGAATAGTTAATAAGAATAATGTGTCGCGGGACGGAGCCTGCTACGAACCTGCTCACATAAGTGAGTTGCCGTACTAATAGACGAGGTAAGCTAACCCGTCGTCTCTGTGCTCTCGCCTCTATCACTTAAGTACTTTTACGCGACTAACATATTAGTCTGTCTTTTACAAGATATCTACTGAAAGAGTTCATTAAAAATCTCGGTAATTAGGGCTAAAGGATAACCTAAATGTGCTGAAATATATGTGCGTGACAGGAAATGAAAAGGTATGCAGATTTTTATCTTATATTATATCCCATTCACAGCATAAGAATAGATAGCAAAACATCTGTATTACGATGTAATGAGTGTCGGCGGTCACGCAGGGTGGCTGGGCCAAATTTCGGAACACTAAAATACGTGATTAAGGGCGTCATGTTGGATTGGAGATCCACTACTATTGCCAATCATGAAAATATCCTATCTGGGAAGGGATAGTATTCGTAAAGCTATGTGGAAAGGAGCATAATTTGCATCTGCTGGAATGACCTACCGATGTTCGTGTGTCGGTGACGCGACGCGTGGCCGTTGTAATTGAACTTTTTACGCGACGCTTGGTCTCGTCCTATGGACCTTCACACTCGCCTCCCTACCACATCTACAGCGAAAACGACCGCAAGTCGGCGTAGATAGATAAGTCTCATACCTAAATTATTAGTATGATCCGTGTACCTCGCCATGTATCATGATTAACAAATAAGAATTATATTAGAATTTTGTTTGCAAGAGTTAATTTCCCTACGGTTAACTGTCTGAATATTACTACTGTTACGTAAAGGGGCTATACCAGTGTGAACGCTGAAAATTTGGGTAATTTTTGGGAATATTTTGGAAGAAAAGTACTCAATTAAATGTTTCGGAAAATTAAGAATATATTTGACTATATTTGACCTATATTACATAATTTTTTCATAGAAAAATATTGAGATCCAAGCGACTTATGCGCTGCCTTCGGAGACGCCAAAAAAAAAGTTTCTTCACTGCTGACATGATTCCAGCCGATTGAGTAGCTGAAACCGGGAAAGAAAAAAATGTCGTTAAACTAGAAGGTAATTCCTATACAATCACAGAGGATTTTCGAAAAATATCAAAATCTAACAAAATGGCGTAATTATGAAAAAAACGTATGTTTTTTTGCCTAAAAATGGGTGTTTTTTTCATTGGCAAATCGTCAATTTCCATCCAATTAAAAATGTCCTCCTTCATTGTAGAGTAAATGTATTCAAAAGTGTTTAATTCAAATTTCAAGTCAATCGGATAATTTATCTTTGAGTTACGATGTCAGCAAATTTGAAAAATCTCATTTCGAGAAAAACGCGATCGAAGATTTATACATCGATTTTTGCAAGATAAAATTATATTTACTATAAAAACTGCTAATCAGCTATTTCTGGCCCATACAATGGACTTTCCTCTTCCTCGAATGATGCCTGCTGAGAGGCTGAAGCTTTTCTCCGAGCTGTTCGTCCCTCTTTTGACGATGCTTCATGACGTAACTCCGCCCGGTTGATTCGGCTGTCATCTCATTCCATGGCATATTTTTTTGCAATAGGACCGATGATGACGTGCTATTACTTGTAGCATTTTTAGAATAGCATAAAAACCATCGTTTAATATTGAGACTGCAAGAAAATTAGCGAGTTCGATCGTTTTCAATCCATTATGAAGGTGCTTTGGAGCAAAGTGCCAGAGCAAGCCGTTATTATTTTCCATGTTATTCTGCGTGTAACCTCCTTTGCATCGCTCTAGTGATTCCCTTGAGCTCAAGTCAGTATAAATAGGCTCCAAAGCTTTCGTAACACCCATGTCAAGTGGCAGATAATCATGTTTGAACTTTCATACGTCCATTCCTTGAGCTTTCGCGTAGCGATATGAGCACCAGCTATTCGCACCTGCAGGGCAATTTCCGTGGTTCGGATTTTCGTCTGTCGAAGACAAATGATGCAAGGTAGCCCAAATTTCTTGATACATTTCATCAACATTATCTTGATGCCTGGTAATTGCCAATCTATAGTATTTCTGGAGTTTATTAATAGCTTTGTCAGTTAGCTTCACGGTATTGTTACTCCTTCCTCCTAAACCTTTGGTTCGTTCAACTGCGTTAATCGACTCCTGAGTACCTTTTAAATGGCAACGCTGATTTCAAATAGCCCTATAGAGTCCCCTCTATAGTGTCCCCTCCCCCTATAGTGACCAAAGAATCAGGTAACAACACGTCAGCTCCGAGCTCCGCCTTCAGGCAGATGGGTCATCTTATACCTACGAGCGGTTGCTCTTTAGAAGGCTGCCATTCAGGAGTATTGAAGATAGGGCTTTGAAATTTTTACAGGATATTCTTCAAAGTATAAACTGTCAAAAAAGGCAAAAAAAAATCGATTTTTTCAAATAGGCACACTGGTATAGCTTTTTAAGGCTCTACCAGAATATAAAGTGATGATGTAATTCTGCGCTTGTATATTGAATAAACGATTGGCGGTGACGGAATCCATTTCCCTGTGGATATATTGGTATGGCGACGATATTTGTCATGAAATTGATATAAGGATGGTAAAATTCTGTGCAATTTACTGAACTCAAAGATTATATGTCATATGTGGTGAAATTTGATGAATTTCAAGGATACGCTTCATACATATTGTAAAAAACAAATGAATTTAATGACTATGCGTCATACATATTCTGAGATTTGATGAATTAAATGACAAGGTGTCATATATTATGTCATATAAATGTCATTAATTGAAGGATTAAGTATCATGTATGACGATACTTATCGACTGTGCATCATATCTAGTGTGAGATTTCAGGAAGCTAATGACTATGCGTCATATATTATTAAATTTATTGAATTTAAAGACTGTTGATCGTATGTTGTTAAAATTAATGTTACCTGAACTTATCTATTGCATTTATGAAACTCATATGTGAACTATTATACGAAGGGTCATGGATTTGGGCCTCAGTTATGAATATTGTTCCAGAATAATGTTTGGTGATATTTATATGTGAATACCAGGTGTACAAGTATGAAGCGCGGATTTAAAAAAAAATGTTAAATTCGGAAGAATGATAAAAAGTACTTTATTCCAAGTATGCTCCATCACTTCTTATACATTTTTCTCATTTTTCGGGTAATTTGTAAATATCACGCCAGTAAAAATCTTTCCCCTTTGCTGCGAACCATTCTTTGAGCCATTTTTTCACATCTTCGTACGAATCAAAGCGCTGCTCAGCAAGTGCGTGACCCATCGATGCAAACAAGTGGTAATTGGAAGGAGCCAAGTCTAGTCAGTAAGGCGCATGGGGTAGAACTTTCCAGCTGAGTGCTTCCAACGTGTCGCGAATCGGTTTTGCCGTATGTGATGGAGCATTGTCATGAAGAAAAATGACTTCGTGTTGCCTGTTTCGGTATTCTGGCATTTTTTCAAGCAGCGATCGGTTTAAATCAGTCAATTGTTGTTCGTAACGTTTAGTATTAACTGTTTTCCCAGGTTTGTACAGCTCATAATAGACCATGCCCCTCTGGTCCCACCAATCACAGAGCATCGTCTTTCTTCCAAAGCGATTTGGTCTTGCGGTCAACGTGAGTGGTGCGGTTGGGTCTACCCATGATTTTTTATGGTTGGGATTCTCAAAATAAATCCACTTTTCATCCCCTGTAACCATACGATGCTAAAACGACTTCCTTTTGTACTGAGCGAGAAAAATGTCACATGTGTTTTTGCGCTCTTCCATTTGCCTGTCGTTCAACTCATGTGGTACCCATCTACCGGTCTTCTGAATCTTTCCCATCTCTCGTAGCCGGTTGGAAATAGCTTGTTGATTAACGCCTAATTGCTCGGTGAGTTGTTTTAGTGTTTGCGAATCCTTTTCATCCAACAATGCTTGCAATTCCACATCTTCGTATTTTTTTGGCGGCTCTACACGTTCTTTATCTGCAACAGAAAAGTCGCTACTTTTCAAACGCCGAAACCATCGTTCACACGTATCTTGCGATGGAGTATATTCACCATAAGCTTCTCGAAGTAATCGGTATGATTCAGCAGCAGTTTTCTTCAAATGAAAACAAAAAATTAATGCTGTCCGCGAATGCTCTTTGTTCGGTATAAATTTCTACACATTGAACACAACAACAGAGCACTATGCACACACTTTTCCAATTTATCCGCAGAAATCCGCATTTAATACTTCTACACCTGGTATATAGTGTAAAAGTTCCAGGAGTCCGGTGAGATTACTGTTGTGCGTATAATTCCGTCCTTTGGGTCCAATTTAATGTGTCAGGTACACATGATACTAATAAATGCCAGTTGTTACCAGTTAAAATAATGTCCTTAATTATTTACTACCCCTCTAATTCAAGGAACTGAAGAAAATAGTCATAAAAAAAATAGTCATACTACTACTACTACTACTACTACTACTACTACTACTACTACTACTACTACTACTACTACTACTACTACTACTACTACTACTACTACTACTACTACTACTACTACTACTACTACTACTACTACTACTACTACTACTACTACTACTACTACTACTACTACTACTACTACTACACTCGTACAAGAGCGAGAGACAGCAATTGACAGCGTACCAGCAAGTTCTACATCGTTAATTTCACTTAGCCACTCGGCCAAGTATTCACGATAAAACAGTACCGAATATTCCGTCAAAACGAAAAATAGCAATACTGGATAGCCGTGAGAATGAAATCAATGACGTTATTATGAACGAAGTAAAATCTCGGCTTAATGACATACTTATTATCGATATCGTACCAAAAAGAAATTTATCTAAAGCAATGTTGTTAATTCGCAATTTGCATCGCAGAATGTAATGAAATGACATGGGATCGTAACGGTGTTGTTTCCATAGGCAGCAGAAGAATTTCGGATTCCAATAGGAAGCTCGACAAACCCGTCGGCCGATCGCGCTTTGCCAAACTGCTACGAACAATACAGGTGCCACGCAAATTTATTGGCGATACCGAGTTACTACACGAACATACACTTACATCATCCTCGACACCGAAGCAGCGGCTCATTTTACCACCGGATAGTGATAGCAACAGCAGTAGCAACAGCAGCAACAATGAGGCCGAGACCGCTCACTCAAACTGAGACTTAATGCTCACGGCGGACAACGACATCATCGAGGGGCAGAAGGAGGAAGAAGAAGAGGACGAACATTTGCAAAACATCGCATATGTAGAGAGCCAACGACACTCTAGCGAATATCAGTCTTTATGATAAAATTATGAAAATCCTTGAAAAATCTATTAAGACTCCGCTCATCCTACATCCTATTCTCGAGCAAAAAATTTAGCTCAGGTGGATCGGAAAGTGGCAAGGAAAAATGTTTTACCATGGCTCGAGACACGGGATTCGTATAACATGCATCGTCTCGTGCGACGGCGATTTCTCCGTCGTGCGTACGACGTGAGTAATATAGACGATGTGTGGGAGACTGATTTAGCTGATCTTTGGTCGATAGCTACGTACAACGATGGGTACGCATATCTACTTGTTATCGATGTATAGAGCAAATACGCGTAAGTCGAGGCTTGACGCGGCAAAACGAGCGCGTTCGTGACCCGAGGTATCACACGCATACTTGCACACAGTAACAATCGTCGCCCAAGATTTTATTTTATAAGGAAAGAATTTATTGGCGCTTTATTTCAGCAAATTCTCAAGAAAAAGAATATCGATTTTTGGACTGCTCGTAACCCCGATATAAAAGCCTCGATTACCGAACGATTAATCGCACCATAAAGGAGCGAAAGTAGCATTATTTTACATAGACGCGAAATAAGAGTTACATCGATGTTTTACAAAATTTTTTATATGCTTATAATTACATTAGACTTAGCGGAACGCGTATTCCTCCGACCAAGGTGACTCTAGAAAATGCTTACATTGCCCTAGAAATGTTATCACGGCGTTACGTGCGTAACGCGAAAATGAAACTAAAAAGACAATACAGCTAAAGCAGCATTCGTGGAAGAATATGGGCGCGGTTGGAGTAATGAGTTATTCAAGATTCAACGAATGTCAGCGAATTAAGAACCATTCGTGTATATTTTGCACGATCTGAATAACGAGACTATGGACGGTATTTTCCACGAGGCAGAATTATCGCGATTACAAGTGCCTCTGTCTCCTGAGAAGACGAAAGAGAAGAAGAGGAAGAATGCTTTGAATCACTGTCCGTGATAAATATGAACTCCAATGATAGCTTTTTATTGTCGTCCGATCGAGCAACAGTAATAATACGCAGTATTTTCTGGATAATACCACGATGAAATTTATTACAAAACTATCGCGTCAGATAGGTTTGCACGGAGAAAGGTTTGTTTCGCTTGTGGAAATTGCTTATCCGATGACTCGTTTACATCTTCCTACTGTAAGAAATCTTGTTTTTTTTGGGGATGGCGATTATGATTTATCGTTTCAAATTTTTTACACGGAGACGCGTAGATAGAGACCAAGTTTCATGTGGTGTATATCGCTCTATAGACGCTCTTTTGGAGAGTATAAATAAGTTACCTTACCTGGCCGGTCTTCTACACTTTAAATCGCTTCCGTACGGTCGGGTTGAAGTTACGCGCGTATGCACCGATCTACGATACCACGACTTTCGCGTATCGCCCGCTATCGCCAGGCTACTCGGATTCTCGGCATAGACCTGTAGGTCTGTGATGATAAAACCGCATTGCGAATACACGGCGTCGAGGCCCTCATCTCTCACCGGTGCTATACCTGGCAGCATGTTTCTATAGAGCGATATTTGCGAGAGCTGCCTTACAGGCAATGTGCAAACACCCCTCTTACGAATTGTTCCCTTTCATGCTGCCGACTTTTAGTACGATTCGATAAACATTAAATCGTTTTCGGCGCCATAATATGGCGCCTTCTCGCAATAATTTTCACACTATCGAGATCGATATAAGAGACGAGTTGGGAAATCCTAAACCATTCGAACAAGGAACATTGACTATGATACTACATTTCAAAAGGTCCCACGATTGATTACGCCACTATGGATGATATTGACAGTGTGCAGCATGGATGCGGCCATAACGGGTATGACGTTTTAGCCATGCTTATTCGGAATGCCTAATCAACGAGGCCACGGTATCGGCAGCTTTTTCGGGGGCCTGTTTCGTCAAGTATTGCCACTTTAAAATACGGGTGTTAAAGCAGATGTAAAAGAGGCATTGCGTGCTGGTGTGACCGTAGCTGGTGATATCCTCGAATCAAGAACTAGTTTCACCTGTAAATAGTGCCTACGTTTATCGAGCGTACATAGAAACCATTTTGAATTACGGTACAGCTGCCAAAAATCGTCGGTAAATGCGGGTCTTGTAAAGAGAAAATAATTTTTGAATATCAGAAAAACTGTAGACTTGTTCGGCCATCTGCATAGCGATATATTAAACTAGGAGCGGTTCGTGTGCGATGCACTCAAACGGTGTTGAGGTGCGACAATGACTGGTACGGTGTAGAGATTCATTTCGTCTTGTGGGCGATACAAAGAATGGTTAATGCGACTTAAAGATTCTCGAAGCATTGCTTCTCGTTCGTAGAACAAAAATAGCTCCTGGTGCTCTGGCTCCTGGCTGCTCTTGTATGCTAGAACTCTGGCAAAATCTACGGCTAAATATCGTCTTACGAGAGTTAACGTAAAGGCTGTTTCAATACACGCCGGTGTTCCATGGAGAGACGATCTATAATATCGTGCTAGGTCAATTGCTGAAGCGTATAATTATTGCCATTGTCGATAACAAAGCGTTTAACAGCGACTTCAGTATGAATCCATTCAATTTCCAATATTGCAATATAAATTATCTCTCATTATATGTAAATGGTGCTCAAATACCTTCGAAACCGTTACAACCTGACTTCACGAAAAATCATCTGTGTGCGGATGTTTTTCAAATGTTGTTTACAGGACCTGAAATACATTTCTTGAACGATGGTAATTCGATCGATCGCGATAATTATCGGAATATGATAATGTCCTTGAAATCGATGCCTCTCGGCAGGTAATGGTGGATTTTTCAAGATAAGCGAAAAATGTGCTTTTGTCGGAATAAAATTGTGCCGTGTTAAGAGACGTAGAAGCATCTTTGTGAGTCACTAATCAGTCGAACTTGAGCACTTGCACAGATTAGACGTGAATAGCAGTGATAGCAGAGGATAGACCGTACGCTGCTCACTGGATCGTCGCACCTCCGTGTCACTTTGCCGAATTACCCCAGCATTCGAGAAGCCAGAATAATTTTCTCTCGAAATATTTTCACGATCTTGAATGGACGATGACGATGTGAGCTGTAAACAAGCATACGCTAGTTTGCGTATGTTATGCCAGTACCGCGTAATTGTATTATGCGGTATTCGGTATAATATTAATAAGTTATTATTTTTGGGATCGTTTGCCGATAAGAGATGAATCTCGCGTTATCGATGAAAACGTGAATTTATATATAAGGAAGTATCTATTATAGGCAACGGTAACTTTCTGCTGTCTATTGAAAAGTCAATGTAAAAATGTACAATAATACGTTGTTTCAAGTATTTCACGAGGAACCAACCGTTCTCTGTTGAATCTAATTTAATTCTGATTTTAGTAAAGCAATTAGCAACTGCGTTTGCTAAAATCCCTTACTTGGCAGCTTTAGCTTTAGCCAATCGTATATCGCCTCGCAAATCACCTCATGCTGCGTCGGCGTCTACCTCGCATCCTGTCTTGTATGACAGCTATCTTTCAGAATTCCATCTCTAGCTGTGTCCGCTAAGGAATATTTCGAGAATACGTGAAAAGGAATATTCCGCGGCATAACATCCCTCCCCCCTTAAAAGGAAAAATTTTCAAAAAAATTTTTTCTTCAGTTGGTTTCCCGTACCTTACAATTTTAATACAATTTTACGGTTCGATATATAATATATAATATATGTGTAATAGTACGTAAAATGTTTTATTTTTTGTTTGTTAATGTCGCTCGGGCCGAACGAGTCGTTCTTGGTTGGGGGGACGATTGCATATCCTGGCCAGCTCGGTTCGCAGTCGTTCCAATGGCTGTTGTCGTCCGAGTGGCTCGAAGTTGATGGTTACCTCGGCGGATGCCGGGGTTGTTGCCTCGCTCGTTCTCGTTGGTGTTCTGTTCCTTTGGTGCCTGTGACATTTAAACAGAACGTAGCCAACCAAGGCTATCGGTGCTATAGCACCCAAGGGGCAAAAGCTCAGGTTATGGATGTGCTGCATCCCGTCTCCGGCGGTATTTCCATGATATGGTCGGCTCGAGCTTCGAAGCTCTTCGGGGTCTCGCAGCACGCTTTGTAGTGGGATAGTCCTCTCGGTCAGCGTCGGGGGCGCCTGAACTTCGATCTCCGTTAATGTCAAATTAAACGACGGAAAGGATAGTTTTCCCGTATGATCTGCGACGTTTGCCCGATGGTTTTGATGGTGTAATCTCGGGCGGTTACTATACATACGCTTACTAAAGCCAGTATTCCCGTTTTATTTAACATTTTAAGCTGAGTGGGATTTTTCCCACAATTTTTCTAGGGTTGGCGCGACGTATAGCCAGCATCCTTGCTGTTGCATTAGGACGATGAGGGGATGGGTATTCCAAAGCCAGTATTCCCGAATTATTTAGTATTACGTGCTGCGTGGGATTTTTCCCACAATTTATTCCTACAGGAACCGTAGTTGGCGAGACGTATAACCATCGTCCTTGCTGTTGCATTAGAAACGATTAGGGGGATGGGTGATTTTGATAACCCTCTTCGCGCATTTTTTCCCGTTACCGGTGTCCATTTTCGTATAGATTAGAACTTCGCAGGGTGCGTCGTTTGTGACCGGAATAGTAGGGTGTGTTGGTGGGCAAATGTATGATTTGCCCAGTACCTTGCAAATTTTTACGTCATCGGATGTCATTCTTAGGTATTTGCGATTCTCTATATCTATTACCAAGTGGGTCTCGGTCGCGTCTATGTAGTAGTGCCTGCCGTTGTCAGCTCGCATGGGTATAGGATATACTTTTTGCATACTATATCGTTGATGCCCGATCAGCGGTATATCCAGCACGAGTACCACTGCGTTGCCTTCGCTAGAAGCCCTGGTATCTGCCAGTCGCATAAGGGCTGACACTTGGTCGTGTGCTATTGCGACCGGGAAGCTACTGCCCGAAGGTAGGTGTGGTAGTGCTTCTACGAGGTGCCTAGCGAGTGTGCGTGGCGCCAGGGACGTTGCTCGGGCCTTACCGCTAGCTATATCGTCCACCAGTCACACTAGCTCCTGTACGTCGCTGAGTAATGCTTCGACCGCAATACTTATTGCGTTGAGCATCTCGTCCAAGTGTTGGCGTCTCTTTATGTAGTATATGTCGCTGTTGAGCGTGCGATTAATATGCTGCATCAGGGCCAGCAGGGTCTGTTCGTTAGCCTGTATGTGATGCGCGCTTTCGTTAAATACGCTGAGCGCAGTTTTCATGACTTGGATTTGATTTTTCAGCCCTTCCTTCAGGGTCTGGTGGGAAGTCCTAAGTTGGGTTATTTCTTCGTAGAGCTGCCGCGCGTCGGCCGCGTCCATGTTTCCCGTGATGGCCTTGATTATGCTTCCAATCGTCTACCAATCCTCTGCGCTCTCGGATGGGGCGCGTCCCGAGGAGGTCGAATATGGTCAATACCCCTATCTCATAAAAGATGGCTTTCTAATGAGTTTCTCGCGCGCTCGGCCATACGTAGCCGCCGCCGAGACAACCGCAGAGCCGTCTATAGCTTGTGGGGCCTGGGGCCCTGGCTCGGGGACGAGGACCCCTATCCCGATTTCATCGGGTTACGGCGTCTATTCGCCGAAAGGGCCCCCATCATTTGTCCCGCATGCGTGACCGTTTACGATTAATTATAATAATTTCTACTTTCAAATTTATGTTTTTTATATCTACTTTCAAAAACAATTTTATATTTAATGTTTTTTATAAATTAAACAAGTTTTATTTTACCTCGTTAATTATTGGAGTTCCTACCTTGCGCTCCGTGGAGCTCTTCACCGACATTTATTTGGTTTTATTTAGCTCTTAATGATCTATAAATAGCTTCATGTGGTTGGCATGTACCGCCTGAGTTTTCCGTCCCTTCTGGACGACGTAGTTGACGGGGGGCCTTGCCTCCACTATCTCGTGGGTTCCCGTCCACTTGGGGGTCAGCTCTGCCGACCGCCTCCTGCGCACCGTCTCACCTCGGAGGAGTACGCGTTCGCCTATGCGGTACTCCTGCTCCTGTGCGCTGTAGTCATACGTTTCTTTTGATCGTCTTTTCGCGCCTTCCAGGTTGTTGCGCGCTATAGTCCACGCGGCACGTAATCGCTCCCGTAGTTCTTGGACGTAGTCATCGTATGCGTAGGTGCCGCGGGGATCCTGCCTTACGGCCGTCGGTAATTCCGCTTCGCTACCGTACACCAGCACATGGGGAGATATTCCGGTCCCCGTATCTGGAGTAGTGTTATAAGTAAACATAGCGTACGGCAGCCACTCGTCCCAGTCTCTTTGATCCTCTCTCATAAAATTTTTCAGGTATTCTGCGAGTGTGCGGTGCGACCTTTCCAAGGCGCCATTCGATTCTGGATTGTAGGCCGTTGTCTGGATTTTCTTTATTCTCAACAGTCGACACATTTCCTTGAAGGTTGCACTGAGGAAATTGGTGCCCTGGTCTGACAGTATTGTTTCCGGCGTTCCGTGCCGGCAAATTAATTCTTCAACGAGCGCCCTTGCTACTGTCGAAGCCTTTTGGTTCGGCAGGGGGATCGCTGCACTGTATTTGGTAAGCGCGTCCTGGAACGTAAGTATGTATTTTTTTCCGGAAGCGCTTTCCGGTAGCGGTCCGACGATGTCGACCGCGACTTTTTTAAATGACCTCGACGGGGTGTCCGTTACCACCATCAGCACTCATTCCTTTTTCCTGATGTTATTCTTTCGGTAGAATTCGCAGAATGTTATGTATTTTTCCAAATCCCTTCTTATGCCGGGCCAGTCGTATTTGATCCGGATCCGGTGCAACGTACGCCTGATAGCCTAGTGCCCTCCTGAGGGGGTGTCGTGATATTCTTTTATGATTCTCAGGCGGTCTTCGAAGGTGGGAGTGGCTACGCCACTGCTGCAGTCGCTGCGCTCTTTTATAACGCTGTCTTCTTCTATGCTGCTGGAGGTTCGCGGGCTGCGGCCCTCGCTTTACCTCGCTTCCTCAGCAGGCTTGTGCTGTGCTCGGACCGCAGTTTTTTATCTCGGTGTGCCCACCGGTAGCTCCGCCATTGCTGCGCTCGCTCTGTCCCTTTCGGCGATGCTCGCAGTCTTACTCGTGCCTGTCTGTACTAGCTTGCGTGGTATGCACCTTCACCGACTGCTCGGCTTCGCGGCGGGGCCGTGGGGATCAGTATAGCAACCTGCATCCACGCTGCGGATCTCTTCATTCTCTTCTGGCGCATTGGCCGGCGAGGCCTCTCTCTCTCTGCCGCGTTGCTGTGTTGGCCCGCTGTATTCTCAGCTCTCTGCTTTGTGCGGCTGTCCGTACTCGGGCGCTTGCTGTCCTCTTTTACCTCGCGGGCGAGCTCGACGTCTCGCTCCAGCGAGCTACCATGGCTATACGGAATATCTTTGGCTGTCCGCATTGTGCGGTCGTTCGTTGAGCCTACTTGCCCCGTCGTGCTGTCCTCTTCCGACTCACGGACTTCGTTTTTTGCTCTCGCTTGGGCCCTCGTAGTAAGGCATATTCGACTTAATACATATGCATTCATGTTGTGCTTTCCTGCCTTGTACTCTACGTTAAACTCATGTTCCGCCAATTTAATTTTCCAACGCATCAATCTCGAACCTGGGTGCTTTACTTCGAACAGCCAGGTGAGCGGCTGGTGGTCCGTCACTAACGTGAAACGGATACCATAAATATATGGCCGGAAGTGACCTAGGGCCCATACTATCGCGAGTAGTTTCTTTTCGGTAGTCGTATAATTCACCTCGTCTTTAGCCATGGTGCGGGTTGCATAGCATATTGGCAAATCGTCTCCGATCTTGCCTTGCGAAAGTATCGCGCCGAGCGCCCGATCTGATGCGTCTGTTGTCAGGACGAACGGCTTCTCGAAGTCCGGATACTGCAATATTGGTGCCGTGGTAAGTGCCGTTTTCAGTTCTTTGAATGCGGAATCCTCTACTGCTATCCACTCGAATTAAATCCCTTTCTGGGTTAATGCTGTGAGCGGCTTAGCGGTTTTCGAGAAATCTTTGATGAATTTCCTGTAATAACCGGCCAGTCCGAGAAAAGATTAAACTCCTTTTACGTCTCTCGGCACCGGGAATTCCCTTACCGCTTCTAGTTTCTGGGGATCCTCACGCACTCCCTCTTCGGAAATAATGTAGCCGAGTTACTGCGTTTCCTTTCGCAGGAATTGGCACTTGCTAAGTTGCACGGCCAATTTTGCCTTTCTCAGCCGCTGTAGCACCTCCCGCAGCCTGTCCTTATGTTCCTGGAAGGTTTTTCCATGTATCATGATGTCGTCGAGGTACACGTAGTATTTTACTCCCTGCAGTCCCGCCAACGCGGAGTTCATCAGCCTCTGGAGGGTCGGCGGCGCCTTATTAAGTCCAAATGGCATGCGGTTATATTCAAAATGATCCTGCGGAGTGGAAAATGCAGTTTTCTCCTTATCTTGCTGCGCCATCAGAATTTTGTGAAATCCCGAGGCGAGGTTCAGGGTCGTATAATATCGGGATCGTCCCAGCTGGTCCAGTATCTCTGCAATATTGGGCAGCGGGTATGAATCCCCGATGGTGGCTTCGTTTAACTTTCGAAAATCCACCACTACTCTCATTTTCCTTACTCCGGCGGCGTCTGTTTTCTTCGCCACAACTAACAGTGGCGCGTTCCACTGACTTCTGATGGGCTGGACAATGCCCTCTGTTAGCATTTAGCTGGTCTGCCTTTCCACTTCCTTTTTGGGGGTTTCCGGCAGCCTATATGGGTGGACCTTAATGGGCTGCATTCCCCTTCCTTAAGGGGAATCACGTGGTTCACCATTGACGTGCATGGCAGCGTGTCCCCTGGTAGATGAAATACATCTTCTTACTCCCTTGTAATCTCATCGAGCGCTTCGCGCTCTTCTTTATTGAGATTTTCCGAGTCGAGCTCTTGAGCTGGTCGCGCGAGGCGGTCGGCCCCTCGCTCCGCGCTGAAAGAGCATACTTCGGACATCGGGGCTTCTAGACCGTGACCCACTGCCGTTATCTCTAGCGGCTCGAGTTCCACCACGGGGCGTTGTACCTCAACAGCCTACTCTGTGGTGTTTATCAAACTTACTGCACAGCTACTACCGTGCTGCGGCGTGATGCAGGCTCCCATAATGACTCCGTTTCTGAGTTCCATTTTCGAGAGTAGTCCGATAAATTTACTCTTTTTTGCGGCATACGCGACGGTCTCGCTGCGTTGCGTCAGGGTCATCTTGACTGAACCATCCAAGAGCGGCATGCAGTGTCCGTACAGTTTAAGCATTTTGCCGTGCATGATATCTGCCTTATGACGTTTAATGAAATCCATTTCAGGCAGTCCCTTGACTCTCAGTGGCACGGTGTTCGGAACAATGTAATACCAATGCATTACATTTAGAGCCCGTATCTCGAGCACGAATTTGGCGATTTCTAGTGGAGTAAATTTTTCGCCGCCACCCCTTGCAGCTCGACTGTGCAGTCCTTTACCATGGTCTCTTATTTGAGACAGTCTTCTTTCATAATGCTGCATTGCGCTCCGGTGTCTGCCTTAAAGGTGAGTACCCCAGTCCCGGCCATCGGTGCGATGATATCGACGTCGCTCGCAGTGGCACTTGACGCCGGCAACGTTACCTGTAGGAGTTGTAGAGTCGTTTTCTCTAGCTGGGGTCTTTGCTGGGCTGTTAGAGTATTCAGTCTCATCGTTCCCAGTGGGCGAATGTCTGTATTCGCTCGACTAGTTCCTGCTGTTACAGTTGTTTTTTTTCATCTTGTCCCCTGAGTCCTTCTGATGTTGGGGCTGCTGTGACGTCTCAGCTGGCTCGCTCTTGTTTTGCGACAGTCTCTTCCTGCAGTCCTTCCACACGTGGCCCTTCTTCTGACAGTAATTGCACACGATGTCTACGTTGTGTATGGACTTGTTTTCGCTAGGCATTGGCAAACTCACTCTTTCCGATTTTCCGGTGCAGTTTCTAACCTTGTGTCCAGCTTTTCCGCAGTTGAAACAATTTTCTCCCTGCCGGGATGTCGCGCCTAGGGACCTTCTGGGGTGCCTTAGTGCTCCACCTACCCCTCCCTTTTGCTGCACCATGTTGGTTATCTCTATGGCCCCTGCCACAGAGTCATGCAGAGTTTGGTAATTTCTCGCACGTACCAGCACTCGCACCTGACCGTGCAGGCCGTTTTTCGAGGTCGGCCTGTGCGCTTCGTCGGGTGACACTCTCGACGGGATCTTCTGATCCTCTGTTTTCAACGGTTCGCAGAGTAATTCGGCGATGTCTACCGTAATTCTCTCCGTTCTGGCCGCGTAGGCGGCGATGTCTTCGTTCTGTTCCTGCCGGAGGGAGCTAAACTCCATTTGCTACGCAACCAAGAACTTCCGTTGTCCGTACAACGCTTCCAGCTCGCTCCTGAGTTGCGTTATGGTACTGATGGTTTTGTGCTGCAGTTGTCTTGCTGCCGCACCTTTTAATTTGCTCATGACGATTAATTCACGGAGGGTGTCATGCTCCTCCTCGGCTGCCCCGCGGAAAATCGTCTCGCAGGACTTTAAGAAGGGCGGCAATGCCTTTGCGTCTTTGCCGTCGAACGTTTTCACCATTTTTATACCGAGGCTGAGGCTGTGCATATTTGAGGGCCTCTGCGTCTCCTCGAACCGCGTGCGTCTCGGGGGCTGTACAGGAGGCGTATGGTCTTGCATCCCTGCTCCTCCTAACCGTTGCTGGAACTCAGCTATTTGCGCTCTTAGGGAGCGGATGAGCTCGTATTCGTCCGAACCTACTTCGTTTAACGTATCCGCCAAGTTTCGTCTTGCTGACGGTGTTTCAGCCCCCTGCAGTTCGCGATCGAGTTCGCGTTGACTTTGCTCATGCTCGCGCTGCAACCTTTCGCACTGCCGTCGAGCTCTTACCACATCACGGTGGCTCCGGTCGATCGCCTCTAGCCGATCTCGTACTCTTGAAGTCACCGACCGTGCTGTCGTAGAGGTAGCTTTCGGGAAACCTACGCGATCTATCGTTTGCATGTTTTCGAATTCCCGCTCGTCCATGTCCTCGTCTAGGCGTTCCATATTAGCGTATGGAAAAACGTAACGTAGCTATATTGACCGTTTGTGTGCTGGGTCTTTCTTCATAATATGTACTAAAATTGCGTGTTAAAAAACAGGGAAAAAAATGAAAAATTGGGATGCTAAATAAAAAATCATAATTTGGTCAAATATTGAGCAACACACTGCGGACGCAGCGCATCAGCCGAATACCAGAGATATACTGCGCGTCATATCGTCGATATATCGATGACACGTAATTTATGATAGATTTTCGTTCGTCGAAATATCGACGATTAGCCTTCAAACGGTTAAACACGTCGTCGCTACCTATACTACTGTTATCGCGAAACGCCGCACCCCTGAGTGGGTTTACGCCGAACTCGGCATCTAGTCGGCCTGCGACGGCCTCTTGCCTGTCGGCGGGGATTCGATCCGACGGCGAGAGCTCTGTTAACGCCCTGCGCGCTTCGTACACGATTTCCCTTACGGCAGCATCTAATTTGGCTGTGCAGTTTACCCCTTCGCCTGGTATCGTAGTTCCTAACGAATTGACTCTGCGTTTCGGTTTCGTTCCCCTAAATATCGGGATGTTGCTAATTTCACGGCGAACAAAACTCTGAAATACACCCACAAAATCTCAAAAAAAATCTCTCTAGTGGAATATATATATTTTGAAATTTTTCAAATTCATGTCTTAACTGGCTTTGGTTTATATGAGCAATATGTATTAGTAAAGGGTGGTTAAATTGTAAGGGCCGATGTTGAATGTGAACCACACCTAAACGTCAAGTTTTTTTCTGCATTTCATTTGACATATCTCAATTTCAGACTAACTCAATTTGAACCATGGAAAGATACACAATCGAGCAACGCGTTAAAGTTATTCAGGCTTATTATGAAAATGGGCGTTCAAATCAAAATGCATATCGTGCACTTCGTGATTTTTTCGGTCAATTTAATCGTCCAAATGTGCGTACAATCGGAAAAATCGTGCAAAAATTTGAGCAAAACGGGTCTGTAGGAGATATTAAAACACCAGTGCATGCTCGTACAGCTCGTACTGCAGAAAATATTACTGCTGTTCGCGATAGTGTGGCTGAAGAGCCGTCCACCTCAACTCGTCGTCGTGCCCAACAATTGCACCTCTCACGCTCGTCGTTGATGAACATTATGCATAAAGACTTGCATTTACACGCTTATAAGGTGCAATTGACTCAAGAACTAAAGCCTCTTGACCATTCCAAACGTCGTCAATGGTCAGAATGGTGGCAAGAAATGGCAACAGTGGATGATCAATTTTCGAAGAAAATCATCTTCAGTGATGAGGCACATTTTCACCTCAGTGGATTCGTCAATAAGCAGAATTGCCGCATTTGGGCGAATCATAATCCAAGAGTGATTGTCGAAAAACCAAGAGTGACTGTTTGGTGCGGTTTATGGGCTGGCGGCATCATCGGGCCGTATTTTTTCCAAAATGAGGCCGGTCAGGCAGTTACTGTGAATGGTGTTCTTCGCTATCGTGGGATGATAACGAACTTTTTATGGCCTGAATTGGAAGATATGGATGTGGGCGATATGTGGTTTCAACAGGACGGTGCCACTTGCCACACAGCTAACGAAACAATGGCTCTTTTGGGCGACAAATTCAATGGCCGTGTTATCTCACGTGGTGGCGATGTCAATTGGCCGCCAAGATCATGTGATTTAACACCGTTGGACTTCTTTCTTTGGGGTTATTTGAAAGAAAAGGTGTACGTCGATAAGCCAGCAACAATTCAAGAGCTAAAGGATGAGATAATTCGGCACATTAACGGCATAGAACCTCAATTATGCCTAAGCGTCATCGAAAATTTGGACCATCGGATGGAGGTGTGCCGCCGAGGTCGCGGCGGCCATTTGGCCGATATTTTGTTCCATACATAATTGAACCATACCATATTATCATAATGAAAAGAATTGGAAATAATTTCCTAAATAATTTGTGTTTTATTCAAAATCAACATCGGCCCTTAAAATTTAATCACCCTTTATAACGTAACCGCCACTTACAGAAGGATGATTTGGTACATGGTCCTCTCCATGGTGAGGTTCTCCGGTGCTGTCGACTTGGTGTCCTGCAGCTCCTTTCTGTTGACGGTCCTTGACGTCTTCCTTGACGCTGTTGGCCCGTTTCTTCGCTGGTTCTTGGGTTCGTCCTTAGTGCGTCGCCAATGGTTGCACGACGGCTTCTTCTCAAGTAGCTGCTTCGAGTACTTGGTTGCACACTTTGTGCGTTTTTTCCACGATTTGACGTAACACCGTCAATCGGGATTTTTAAACGGTTGACCGATATGTCACACCGCACCGACGTACACTTCGCGCCTTCGCGTTAGCTTATTCGGGTTTTCACGAACTACACTGGCGTCCATTGCACGAGTCGTAGTCGTCACTTCAGAGTCACTCTTATTTATGTTATTTTGTCCAAAACACTTTTGTCCAAATAAATCACTTATCACTTAACTTCAGCAGATCCCACCGCTGCCACCAAATGTTATGCCGTTACCGCGTAATTGGATTATTCGGTATTCGGTATAATATTAAAAAGTTATTATTTTTGGGATCGTTTGCCGATAAGGAGATGAATCTCGAGTTATCGATGAAAACGCGAATTTATATAAAAGGAAGTATTTATTATAGGCAACGGTAACCTCCCGTTGTCTATTTAAAAGTCAATGTTAGAATGTACAATAATACGTTGCTTCGAGTATTTCACGAGAGTAGTATGTGTACACCTTTGCTCCATCCCACTCCTATCCCCACTCCTTCCCCCACCACGCGGCTACCCCCACCACCTCACTTTTCCACAGCCGCGCTACCCGCTCTGCTTGACCAGTGCCGGTAACATGGAGATGGTAAAGTGAGGTGGTGTGGGTACCTTGGTGAACAAGGAAGAGTAGAGATAAAAGTAGGATAGAGCAAAGGTGTACACATACTTGGAATAAAATTTTCAACTCACCCTTGTGTTGGCGGCATCTGCGACGACTCTCCAGGGTGACGGGCACAATATTTAGTCCAGGACACACACATATGCACTCTCTCTCTCTCTCTCTCTCTCTCTCTCTCTCTCTCTCTCTCTCTCTCTCTCTCTCTCTCACTCACTCACTCACTCAGTCACGCACGCACACGCTCACCCACGCATCAAAAGCCGCAGCTACGCGCCCTGGTAATACGAATTACCCGCACCCATGGAGCGTGGGCATCGGCAGGGGTGGGGATACGTATCCCGATCAACGTATCGTTACCGCGCGTTACATCGATTCGATCTAGATTTCCGTCCTCGTCAATTAAATGATCGAGGCCGAATATCGTGCACTCCACGAGCAACACGGGTAACTCGCTAATCAGTGGCTCGGGGTGATATAGTTGCTGCCAATCGACGTATACCGATTCATCGATATCGACAAGCAGCACCTCGCAGCACCCGTCATCGTCCATGTTTACGATCTCACCGCGCAGAGCCCTTTGATGCCGCACAACGACGCATGAGGCTCCCGCACACAACTCCTCAAATTTAAAAACACTCCTGTCCACAATTCTGTCAATATATAGTCGCTCCAAATCGTCCTCTAATCTCAGCCACGCAGCACACATTAACTCAGTGCGCAGGAATAACGCGTTATCCCACGCACCGCAAACCACCCGAAACACAAAAGCCGCGGCTAGCGCGAAGTTATCATTTCGCGGATACATTTTTTATATTTAAACTAGCGACGTGCACTGCTAAAGACAGACTGAATGCTCCGGATGAGTCTGGCGGTGATCATAGTGTTTGAAGATAACAAACCCCCCTCTGAGTCATAACTAGGTGTGCAACGCTTTGAATGCAATGTCAGCGGTTTTGCACGTGCGTACCGCTTTGCGCTGTGCTTCTCGTGAAGCGAATGCTCTGCAGTAAAAGACGCAGAATATGATACCGTGCCGCGAGAGACCTCGATTATAATGTATATATAATTATAAAAGAAGAGACACAGTAAACCGATGTATTTGTTTTTAATTAATCAATATTTTATTTAAATCACTTTACAGATATTTACCGTCGTATGCAACATCCCTGCAAACACGGTAATCTTCGTTCGGGGACTCCTCTACCGTTAAATTTATTTTTATCACTGTCTGATCGTCGAGAGGCAAAAGCATTGTAATATTCACGCACTAATCTGTCGTTTTTCGTTACATTATCGCTAAAGAGATTATTAAATCGCGACATGGTAAAGCCGCACGACATAAGGTGTAGGAATACGATGCAAAATTGTCCACACACATCCGACGTATTACTCTGTAGCTGCTTGAGGCCGTACCGATAGAACTTGCAGTTTCTTCGTAGTCGGGCGAGATGTTGCGGTATAACCGGTGGTAGCCCGTAGCTATCAAAGTACATTCCTTTTCCATGATGGTTAACGTACATGGCGATCCAATGCTCCCCAGGTCCGTCGTGGTTATCCGTGTTAACTACGAGTCCGGCTGGTAACGACCATACACGCGGAATTCTGTCAGCCGGGTATACGCCAACGGTTGAAAGTGGTAGATACTGCAGACTCTCGTAGATTTGTCTAGTGTTCATGCTGAACACATAGTCAATGATTAAATGATGACCGATACGCTTTGAAAGACGTATATATGCAAAATTTATTTCACAGCATCGTCGATCGTGTCACGACCACACGATGAAGATTTCTCCTCTTTTTTATTCTCTTCCTCTTCGTCTGCTGACCAAACATCCATGTATGATTCTCCTTTAAATGGATGTTCGCGAAGCCAATTTTTTATTTGGAAAGCCTGGCGCATTGCACAATGCGAAGACGCTGTATCGTTTATCATAGCGTGTCTGAAGCATTTTCGCAAAGATTTCGGCATAAATGTGTACGATGGGGCGCCCTCCTCATCCTCCAGGTTGGAAATTTCACGACTCGTGATATCGCAAAGAAGTATAGCCTTCTCGTGACCGCGCGTATAGATGCGTCTTGATTTTCGCGAAATTTCACGCAAGTTAGCGTATACCTGTTTACAGCTCACATCGCCCTCGTACCACTCCATACCGTGAAAATATTTCGAGAGAAAATTATTCTGGCTTCTCGATTGCTGTGGTAATTCGGCAAAGTGACACGGCGGTGCAACGATCCAATGAGCAGAGTACGGTCTATCCACTGCTACCACGGCAATTTCTTTCGGAATAAATTCCGAGTCTTTACCACGCATTCCCTGTATATCCACGACGATATCCATTTTCGCGTCTAATCCGTACAGATGACCGAGTTCGACTGATTAGTTACTCGCGGACACGCTTCTACGTGTCTTAACACGAAATAATTTTATGCCGACATCAGCACATTTTCGCTTATCCGGTAAAATCCACCATTACCTGCCGAGAGGCATCAATTTCAAGGACATTATCATATTCCGCGTAGACTACACAATTTATCGTTGAAGCAAGCGCATCCTCAAATCGTACCTCTATTCTCACACTACCGTGCTTTATTAAATTCCAATGTGTATTGCTGTTCGCCGAAAGATCGGGTGTCAAATCAAAAGCAAACAGACAGTATCCATCGCGATAATTATCGCGATCGATCGAATTACCGTCGTTCAAGAAATGTATTCCAGTGCCCGAAAACAACGTTTGAAAAGCATCCACATATAGATGATTTTTCGTGAAATCAGGTTGTAACGGTTTCGAAGGTATTTGAGCACCATCTACATACAACGAGAGATAATTTATCTTGTAATTTTGGAAATTGAACGGATTCATACTGAAGTCACCGTTAAACGCTTTGTTATCGACAAAACCGATAATTATACGCTTCGGCAACTGACCTAACACGATATTATCGATAGTCTCTCCATGAACACCCGAGTGTATTGAAACGGCTTTTACCTCGACTCTCGTAAGAGGATATTTAGCCGTAGATTTTGCCAGAGTTCTAGCATGTGAGAGCAGCACACCAGGAGCTATTTTTGTTCTACGAACGAGAAGCGATGCCTCGAGAATCTTTAAGCCGCATTGACCATTCTTTGTATTCCCCACAAGACAAAATGAATCTCTAGACCGAACCAGCCGTAGACGCATCTCGACACTGTTTAATAGGAACCGCTCCTGATTGAATATATCGCAATGCAGATGACCGAGCAAGTCTACAGTTTTTTCGACATTTAAAAATTGTTTTCTCTTCGCAAGCCCCGTATTTTCCGATGTTATATCATCCATTTTCCCAGGCGTATCGTCGTACCAGAGAACGCTCGTGAGATGCGAATTTTTTGCTGCTGGACCGTAATTCAAAAGTGTTTCTATGTACGCTCGATAAGCGTAGGCATTATTTGGAGGTGAAACTAATTTTTGATTCAGGTATACATCCACCTGATTAAACATAGAATGCAAGAGATTGTTTACAGGGCCCGCACTTACTTTCGACGATGTGTCCGCGGCAATTTCCGTAACGGTAGGAGATGTTATTTTCACTCTCAGACTAAGCATAGTATGCGCGAGATCGATATACTCATCACCCTGTCCGGGGATAACAAATTCAATCGGTGAATCATCTGTTAGCGAAGATATTGGTTTGTAATACACCCAATTGGAGCCTTCGATAGTAGTTTGCGTCGGTGGGAGTGAAAATAATTCAAGTTCCGATTTAAGACACTCGCACGAGTGCGCATGTAGAAAAGCCATCTTGTTTCAGCTATCCAAAAATATCTGCAACTGTTCGTTGACGCGTCTTCTTCTTCTTATTGTTCTTATTATTCTTCTTCTTCTTTATTGTTGTTCTCTTTATTACACTTTTATTTTACGAGAGATACGTCGTGGTTTACGTTCGTTCGATGAATGAGGAGTACGTGAAATTTTGCGCTTTTTATAACCAGACCCCCGCATGAGAGTGTCAATTTTTTCAGAGGCTTTGCGTTTGAGATTACTGCCTGATTCTCGCGCTCTCTCGCGAATAGCATCTTTCACAGCTATATTTCTATCGAGGATATCACCGGCCACGTTTACACCAGCACGCAACGCCTCTTTTCCAACTGCTTTAGCGCCCTTCTTTAAAAGCGGTAACACTCGACGAAACAGGCCCCCGAGAAAGCTACCGATACCGTGTCCTCGCTGATTAGGTGTTCCGATATAAACATGGCTAATACCACCGTACCCACGACGACCCCATCCGTGCTGCACACTGTCAATATCATCCATAGTGGTGTAATCAATCGCGGGACCTTTTGAAATGTAGTGTCACAGTCAACGTTCTCTGCTCGAATGGTATAGGATCCCCAAATTCGTCTCTTATATCGATCTCGATAGTGTGTAAATTATTGCGCAAGAGAGGTATATATCGTGGCGTTGAAAAAGATTTAATTTTTATCGAACCATACGGACAGTCATCAGTATCAATGGGAACAACTCGTAAGAGGGGTGTTTGTACATCGCCTGTAATATAGCTCTCGCAGATATCTGTGTATAAAAACATGCTGCCCGGTATAGCACCGGTGAGAGATGCAGGCCTCGACCCTGTGTATTCGCAATGCGGTTCTATCATTACGGGGCTACAAGCCTCTTCTGAGAATCCTAGTAGCCTTGCGATAGCGGGCGATACGCGAAAGTCGTGGTAGCGTAGATCGTCGCATACGCGTGCCACTTCGACCTGCCCGCTCGGAAGCGATTTAAAGCGCAAATGATCGGCCACGTGAGGTAACTGATTTATACTCTCCAAAAGAGCGTCTATAGAGCGATATACACCAGGTGCTACTTGGTCTCTATCAGTGCTCCTCCGTGTTAAAAGATTTAAACCCGATAAATCATAATCACCATCCTCAAAAGTTACGAGATTTTCTACAGTAGGAACATGTAAAAGAGTCATCGGATAAGCAATTTCCACAAGAGAAACAGCCCATTCTCCGTGCAGGCGTATCTGACGTGGTAGTTTTGTAATAAATTTCGTCGTCGTATTATCCGGAAAATACTGCATACTACTGTTGCTCGGTAGTACGACAAAGAAAGAGCTATCCTTGGAGCTCATATTTATCACGGACGATGATCCCGAGCGTTCTTCTTCTTCTTCTTTGTCCTCTTCTTCTCTTCCGTCTTCTCGGATGACGGAGGCGCTCGTACTCGTGATAATTCTGCCTCGTAGAAAATACCGTCGATAGTCTCGTTATTCAGATCGTGTAAAATATACACGAATGGCTCTCGATTCACCGATATTCGTTGAATCTTGAATAATTCGTTACTCCAACCACGCTCGTATCCTTTCACGAAAGCTGCTTTAGCTGTACTGATACGTACCAAGTCACCGACGCTGTATTTAGGCTTTTTAATTTTTTTCGCGTTACGCTCGTAACGCCGTGCTAAATTGTCTCGGGCTATAGAGGCATTTTCGAGGGTTACCTCGCTCGGAGGAATACGCGTTCCGCTGTGTCTAGTGTGATTATAAGCATATAAAAAATTTTGTAAAACATCGATGTAACGCTTATTTCGCGTGTATGTAAAGTAGCGCCACATTCGCTCTTTTATTGTTCGATTAAAGCGTTCGGCAATCGAGGCTTTTATATCAGGGTTACGAGCAGCGCGAAAATCGATATTCTTTTTCTTGAGAATTTGCTGAAACGGTGCGCCGATAAATTCTTTGCCTCGATCAGTTTGCAATTGTTGAGGGCGACGATTGTTACTGCGCGCGAGTATGCGTGTGAGACCGCGGGCCACGTTTGCGCTCGTTTTGTCACGCAAAGCCTCGACCCACGCGTATTTGCTCAACACATCAATAACAACAAGCAGATACGCGTACCCATCGTTGTACGTGGCTATCGAGCGAAGATCAGCTAAATCAGCCTCCCATACATCGTCTATATTACTCACACTGTACGTACGACGGGGAAATCGTCGTCGTACGAGGCGATGCATGTTATATGAATCCTGTGTCTCGAGCCATGGTAAAACATTTTTTCGCGCTACTCTACGATCCACCTGGGCCAAATTTTTTGCTCGAGAATAGGAAGCAGGATGAGCGGTGTCATAATAGATTTTTTGAAGAATTTTCATAATTTTAGCGATGACCAGTTAAATGGATGCTTTTTCTTTTTCTTTTCTAACTGTGTGGGTGGTCGATATTCTACTTGTGCAAAGTTTTGCAATTGTTCGTCCTCTTCTTCATTCCCCTCCTCCCCCTCGATGATGTCGTTTTCAGCCGTGAGCATTAAATCTCTGTTTGAGTGTGCGGTCTCGGCCTCGTCGTCGTCGTTGTTGTTGTTGTTGCTACCGTTGCTGCTGCTGCTACTATCGTTTTCGCGCGGTAAAATAAGACGCCGCTGTGGTGTCGATGATGATGTAGGTGTAGGCTTGTGTAGTAACGCGGGGTTACCGATAAATTCACGCGGCATCTGTATCGCTCGCAGGAGTTTGGCAAAGTGAGATCGTCCGATGGGTTTCTCGCGTTTTCTAGCTCGCATAGCATCGTTAACAAGATCAACGATATTGGAATTTGAAATTCTTCTGCCGTCTATGGAAACAACGCCGTTACGATCCCATGTCATTTTTTTACCAACGGCGCTGCGATGCAAATTGCGAAGCAACGATATTGCTTTAGATTTAAATTTTTTTGGTACGCTATCGATAATAAGTGTGTCATTGAGCCGCGATTTAACTTTGTTCATTAAATCGTCGTCGGATTTATTCTCGTGGCTATCGAGTGTTGCTACTTTTCGTTTTGATGAAATATTCGGTACGGCATTATCGTATTCGACCATGTGAAGATAACGCTGTAAAACCTGTTGGTACGCTATCCACTTCTCTCTCTCGCTCTTGTACGAGTGAGAGTTTAGAATTTCACTCAGCTCAGAGTCGAGGCGCGATAATGGCGTACCGGTAGTCTGTACGGAAGGCAGCGGGTCTACACTAGTAGTAGTAGTAGTAGTAGTAGCAGCAGCGGCAGTAGTGGCGAGTCCAGCGAGACGTTGTATGTTATCATGAGGAATAAGTACCATCTTTCTGGCATACTCCATGTCTCGCGTAGGCCAAGACAGGCGCAAGAAGCAACTTGAGAAATCCGACACAGTGCTCGACGATGATCTTCCTCTTACCGCTCCAATTTCCCCTTTTGGCGGCTAGTCGTCGAAGAATTGTCGCGTGCCTCCGAAGATGATTCTTTTGCACGTTGTTCAGACTCACGTTTCCCTGTAAAACGTTTAGAGCACACTCGCATATACAGCGTACAAGCGCTACATCTGCTTTGCGCAAAATTGCACGTCGTTGCTCTTGCTTCAGATAACACAACGCTTGCAATATAATTATCTGCTTTTTATCGAGAGGTCCGCGCAACGCCATTACAAGCGCATTACTGGTACATCGCGCGATGCATCGCGAACTTTTATTGCTTTTTGAGGCACGTAAACGTAATGGTATTGGTCATCGGGAAATATACAGGCGCGAAATCGACAATTATCAGGCGTCGATTGTTTCAAGTCGAATAATAGATAGCCGTGCGGTGCGGCTGTTGCATCGAAATATACTTCCTGCAAAAATCGCGGATTCTCGGGACATACCTGGCGGGCTAGGTGCTGAATTTGCGCGCGATCTCGCGGATTTTTGAAGACAATGATATAATTAGCGTTTAAGGAGATATCGCGCTGCCCGTGACCCTGATGGAAGAGATTTTGCGTGATGAAAATGACACTAAGATTTTTATGATGGCTACCCTTGGTGAAAAGATCGACCACAGTATTGTTGGATGCCTCGCGCATTAGATCGTCAATGACCACAAGTTTAGGTCTTGCGTCATTCGAGTAGTCTACTGCTTGCGGTAAACCCTCGCGAAATTCGATTTTATCACCGTACTCTGAATACCCGGACTGCCACTCTGAGTAATAAAAAAGTATACGCTCGAACGGGACATCCGTCATTTCGCGCATGTATTTAAAGAATTTTTTTACAAAATATGTTTTACCACATCCCGTAGGACCGCTTATCACAGCTGTCCACGGATGTTTCCAACGTGTATCCATATCGATGAGTGTCTATCAAAATCAATCAGCATACTCTTAAATAAGCTTATACCGCGGCTGCGGCTGCGGCGGCGGCGGTGGCGGCGGCGGCGACCCCGCGGCATCAGCTATTTTCGCGGCCTTAAAGAGCTGATAAGACGCGGCGCGCCTGCACTAGCTGATGAGGCGCGGGCCCGCGGTATAAGCTGGCGTTTACGCTGTATGTATATTAAATAACGATAATTTTTATATTTCTCACAAATAAAGCAATATTTTTATTTCACTATGCATACATCTCTACATACAAATTTTACGAATCATCAAATTCTAAACAACGATATTATATCCACGGATGTGGCACTAGAAAGCCAGAACAAAAGGAAACACTCGATAAGAAAGACGGGACAAAAGGAATCAACGATGAGAAAGTCAGCACAAAAGGGAACGGTAGAGAGATAGCAGCTACTGTTACGAATAGCAGCACAAAAAGAACGATCCGATAACGATTTTATACATGATAAATCAATTTTTCAATGTATTGTACACAGTAAATATGTTACATGAAATTAGACAAAAAGATTATTTTTAAATATCGCGAATTCACCCGTAAAACTATATACTTTTTGCGTTATACTAATTAGCGTGTTTCACAATAGCCATACGGTACAGTAGAGTACAGCCCGTGCCGTTTTCGCTTCGTGTTAACAGGCTCGCATGATTTCGTTTCTTTACGCGTTACTACATGATGAAATTCCGTACGTCGAATAGCGTCGAATTTTAAAATAATAGGTACGCTCCTTGCTCCTGTCACGAAAGATCGTAATGCGTTATAATTTACGTGACGGCTATTCGCAAAGTTTAGCGTGATACCCTTCACTTTACATTTTTCAATAATCGTACCGTCGGGTTTACGGACAAGGTATGCGTAAAATTTTGGTCCACCCGAAACGAACGAAGTTATATAACTACCAGGCCCGTATTCACTTAATTCATCCGTAAGATCTCCTAGAAATTCACCGATTGGTGGCTCATACTCGTTACCACCGGGATGGCTCACGTAAATACAGGAGTCCGTATCGCAGTACAATATTCGCCGCCCGAGCCCCTCAAGATAACTGTATAATTTTAGGCGTGCCTGTGCCGTCGTGTATGCTGCAATCACGGCGTTTGATGTCGGTGATGGTTGGATAGCATCGCGGTTGCTCACATAGTTTACATACATAATCTTGTGATTAACCGGTAGCATCCCCGTCACCTCAATCTCCGGACTCGTTAGTAAATTCATTAACTCCGCGCGCGTGAAGACGATAACGGTTTTCGTGAGATTCTCTCGTTGACCAAACTTTCCCCAGAATGAATTAAGAGCCAATTTCGCTAGTGAACGTAAACCCGGATTTGGCTGCAAAGCACTTCGCTCGAGATATACACCCTCAGACTCCTTGTACAATGCTATAAAACGCTCTATTGCTTCCTCGTCATCGTTACACTCTGTTGGCGGACCACTCGCCTCCTGTTTTATTTTTAGGAATGTATCGATGTACTCGGCAAAATGACCGCCTCGTCGCGTTGTCGAGTCATACTGCGTAACAACGTATTGCCAAATTTCATAGATACGCGTCACTTTATATCCGAGCGACACAGCTTTTCTCAGTTCGTCCACGACCCATGTGCCGTCAAACGCTCGCTCAGTCGTGTCATCGTGTGTACAAACCTCGGATGTGTCCATATCTGTACAGCACGTTCTACACAGGGGGAACAGTTGTTTCCCATGCATGCGAACAGGCAGTACGGGTATATACAAATCGCGCGGTGCCAGCACGGTACACTTCACGAGACCCTCGACGACACTTAGATCGTTTTCAAGTCCTACGAGTTCTCGACACTCGTCACCTACGTACAATTTCGGGTGTCCAACGGGATATTTTCCATTCTTACATACCCACGGATACAGCGAGCAAACATCCACATAGCGTATCTGCTCCCCGTTCGCGACGTCGTACAAGCTTACAAAATTTTCCGTTCGACCGCCAAAGAATGCATCGCGTGGTTCGAGAGGCGCCTGCTTGACCATGGCGTGATTTTTCACGTATATCGACATTTCCTCGTTATTCTCGAGTAATCTGTCAAAATCGCATTCCCATATTTCGGTTAGAGTGTACCCTTTCGATCTGATTCGCCCGGAAATAAGAATGGTACGCTCGTATCGCTCATCCATTGTATCACCGAATTTAGTTCGAGCATCTCTATTCACGCGATAACATCGTGGACAACCATGCCAAAAGCAGCCATGAAATTGGAGAACGTGATGGACCCCCGCATCCACGTAGTAACCGTCCACGGCCGGTAGACCGGCCGGAGGGCGATACTCTCTCGTGCGTCCAGCATGAGCGATAACGCAGTTGAGCTCACGCTCGAGCCATACGAGCCATACGACGGCCTTGCGCGATTGCTTATCGCCCCAGCGATATCCTCCTGGTGGTAACACCGCAATGCGATCTTTCTGTAGAAAATTCTTTCGAAATACTCTCATACATGCTGATGCTATCGTGCATGCTTCTGTAAAGGGGCACACGCTCCCACAACGTATAAGTAACTCTCGAAAAGCTAAACACGCTCGTCTCAAAACCGTAACATCTGTACGACAATATTGCACAAATTGCGTCGCAAAATCAAATTTATAATCTACGCGACTCGATTCTTCCTCATACCATTTTAAAAAGCGCTCGCGATCCGCTGAGAACATGGTATCGGGTGAGTAAAAATGCAAAGCCGGCAGAGGACCTGAGTAATTCTGATATTCCGGTGTGTTGAATAAATGGGGAAATGTACCTTTTGCCATCTCATCAGCGAAACCAAAGGCCTTAGGTAAAGCACTAAGAGCCATGGGTAAATAGTTTAGACTATCGAGAAAAACGACATCGCCAATTTTCATCGAGACAATCTTCGTACCGTTCATAATCAGAGAGGGCAGCTGTGTTTTTTGCACCTCGATTAAATACCGTAGAATAAATTGTGCGTCGAAACCTCTAGCATTATGGGCGATGCAGATGGTCTTTTTAAATTTTTGCGATAATGCCAATTTTACGAGATCCCCAACAGGATCATCGATAAACACGAATTCACGTTTACCACAGTTAGCACAATCTGTCTCTATATCTGTGATATCCAGACATGCCATACATACGCATTGTACGACACATAAATTCGGTTCGTGAATTCGTGTCGATTTATCATCATGCAATTGCGCGTGTTGCTGCGTCTCAAAATCATAAAATAAAAATCTCGTGCAAGACTTGTCTTTTTTCTTCTCCTTTTGCGCATCTGATTTCTTAAGAGGTGCTATAAAACATGCATGCGTAGTCGGCCGCGTTTGTTTGCATGTAGTACAAAACGATATACCACATACATGCATCTTTTTATCTGTGGTTTTAATCATACGCGAGCAGCCTCTACAGATTTTCAATGCGTTACAGACGCTGTACCGTCTATATTTACGAGACGTGATACCCGCGGAGCCCTCACTCTTGTGATGAGCGAGGCAAAAAGCACCAAAGAACGAACGATTACAGTCTGCGCAATACTCAGGCTGAGAGTCTCTATTACCGTTGCAATAAGTGGATTTACAGCGAGCACATTGATAGCTACATCGATGCTCGAGTACTCGAATATACTTGGAATTACATTGCGTGCAGAACCCCCGACTACCTAGCGCACCGGCGAGATTTAATATCGGTTGATAGTGATGAGAACGCTCGTAATAGAGAATAAAGAGTGTATGATTAATTTTACCTGTTGCAGTGAGTACGTATTTTCGCCCATCGTACAGAGCCGGAACGCGTTTTCCGAAGGTGAGAAATTCATAAACAACAATCGCTATACCCTCGTGAACCAAGTACTCCTGAAAGAGCTGAATTTCGCGCGCGCCACACCCCCTAGACGGTGTCGTTACCCCTGCATTACGTGTGAGCTCTATCGCCGCTGTATATTGCGCACCTCGAAGCCCGTTCCGAATTTGACACCATCGTCTGTGTAGCACACCCGTACGTATTTGACCGCGTTCGGCATGCGCTCGGGCAGTGACAAGGGATCGTTGTAGACACAAATTATCGCGATTACTTATGCGTAAAATTGACTTTTTTGCTATAGACTCGTGTGTAAGCCTAGTGCCCACACCGGCTCCTTCGACGCCTCGTACTATACACGTCGTCATTCTACATGTACCAGCGTCTATTCGAAATTCGCGCGCGCTCTGAGCTACACTATTAATTAGTCGCCATATATCGTCGGGAACGATGTCACGAGCTGGTCGAAATGATAACCATACAGGTCCTTGCGCAAAAGACGGTACGCTCAGAGTCATACCCACATAATCATGTCCTTCGCACGATTCTGTAAGACGTGTGAGAACATCTCGTACACCTCCCTCGAACCATGTCAGATGATCGATACCGACCGGTGGCTGACGAAAATAAAAATCTGTCTCTCGACCCTGCATCCTAAAGCGTGAAAAATAACGTCTCTGCTCGTTGTCGATACCGAAACGTTCACCAGGAGGCAAAATATCACCACCCCGTGCAACAGTCCTTCCATCGCCGGTCTGTCCACCTGCAGGTATAATTAAACCATTTATTAGAATTTTTATTTAATTTACTTTAAATTTTTGTTTGTCGCTGGCTATATACTATGCATATAATTCGTGTAACGTAAGAACTACAAACTTATATTTGCTTCTAGTCCTCGAATCCGTCGACTGCACCCGGGAACCGCCGACGCATTTCGTAAACCAACTCGATTGTCGGCGGTCTCGGCACAGTGAATCGTGCAAAGCGAAAAACGTTTGGGTCCGTCTCGTACCCTGCTTTTTCATTTTACTATTATTATCCGCGTAATTTTTTTATTTTTGTCAGCGTAGTTGTATTATTAAAAGCTTACCTGAATCTACAGGGTCCTCCTCCTCCTCTTCCTCCTCCTCCTCGTCGTCATCGTCTACGTCTTGCTCCTCCTCCTCCTCCTCCTCCTCTTCTTCTTCTTCTTCTTCTTCTTGCTCCTCCTCCTCCTCCTCTTCTTCTTCTTCTTCTTCTTCTTCTTCTTCTTCTTCCTCGCTGTCTGTATTGCTGCTGGCATCATCGTTTGAACTGTATTGTCGCGATGGGCCTGCGACGGATTCATCTGGTTCTCTCGAGGGGCCTGCCATGAAAAGACCGTTTGTAGGTTTATAACCGCAGAATGGCTGGGTAAAATTTATCCAGCGATTCCCTACGGTGCTGTCGCCATCGTTGTCCCTGCTATGATCATCTGAATCGGTTCTACCCTCCTCATCGAAATCATAGGTGTCGGATCCCATTTCTGCGTCCTCATACCGTCGAACTATATAAAAATCTTATGAAATAAAGGAAATAAAATAAAAGTAATTAGCGCTGTATATTACTTACGTCTTTCATTGAGTATGGGTTGCAGAGCAGTCTCATTCAGCCAACCTCGTCGACGAATAACACGCACCACCGAATCAATAATTATTTGATTATCAAACAATCCAATATTATACGCGTCAACTAAATCGCGCTGATGACACTCGCACAGCATACCGCGAATTTTACGAACAACCGCCTGTGTCGGAAGTTCCCATAGGGTGATCTGTAAATTTCTTCTACCCCAGCGCGAACGCAACGACGGTCTACGCTTCAATATAAACTCTATCAATTTTCTTATCAATGAGCGCTTTACCACTCTGACCATGATTATGCTGTCACAGTAGTAGTAGTAGTAGTAACCACAGTAAATCAGACAATTAACTAGAGAATTTTCAAAGCGGCTCACTTTTATATATATTCCTTTAACAAGCTCTCTCTCTCTCTCTCTCTCTCTCTCTCTCTCTCTCTCTCTCTCTCTCTCTCTCTGCATATACTGCAACGATGTAATGAATACGACTAACCAAGAAGATGGCCGCACGCGATCGCTTTACAAAAGCAAGACCTAGGGAAATATTTAGCGATGATGATGTACTTAGTTATCGAGTTTCGCTGCTGAAAGTCATATTGTTTTCATCTAATTTCAAGGCACTCGCCCATGAGGAAAATCATCAAATTTCACCGACGAATATTATTTAGTTTTCATGGTACATATTATCTGTATGTCAATGTGTGCGTGTGCGCATAAGTGTGCGCGAGTATGCAAGAGTTTTGGGATATATCTGCTGCTGTTACTAGGCTGTTGAGGAGAATGCGACAAATATCAAAGGATATTGGCTAGCAATTTTCAGGCGTATGATTTGCAGTATCAAAAGAAGAGGCAATGCAATTAGGTGGTGGGGGAAATCTGTATAAAACGGAGTATGAACACGACCGACGATTCATTCGAAAAGTTACAGTCTACAGGAAAGCAATAAAAATGGCAAATAACGGTGCTAAGTCTCATGCGATATCGCAGTATATAGTGAACCCCGTTATGTACGGTTTAAATAAATCATTTGGTAAAATAATCGTAGCCGGGTTCGAGTTGAACTCTACGTGTACGCTTACACCGGTGGTGAAAATATTGTCGAATACTTTTACCGGAATTACACTCGGTGCGGACGAGTGGCGAGTGTTTAAAAGTGATTTTTCTCGCGTTCAACAATATTTCGAAGCTCATGGGACTGATGCCGAGAAAATGTGTAATACCCGCATAGAGCACACAACGCATTACACACTCTTAACCTCGTGTTACCAGCACAGAGCTGTGTCATTTGGTAAAATAAGCGGTAGCGTTGATGAGGAATACGAGAATCAAGAGGAATCTGGAGAATCGAAACGGAAACGCTTCCGAAAATACTCTCCAAACATTGTTCTTCAGCGGTCTACATTTGATATGCTCGTCGAAATAAGTAGAAGAATTGATATTCATATGCAGGCTCTAGAGAGCAAAAGTGAAACGATTCAGAGGTGTATGCACGAGGTGGTATCATATGTCCGTGAAAAAATAGTTGTCAGTGAAATGCCTCGTGCAGTAGCGTATGAGATCATCGGTTCCAAGGACTTCTTTGAAGAAGCGCTCGAACACATCGCGATCTTGCTAACGCCAGAGGATACGGAGTTTATAAAAATTATTTTGTCCGAAATAATTGTGCTGTTTCGTGGTCATATCGCTGATCATGCATCGGGTGTTGCGTCGCGAACGCAATAATTCTACGTATGTGCAGCTATTTGTGATAAAGAAACTGTTGTAAATAATTGTATATAGTGTACATTTCGCTCGAAATATTATAAAGTATACGCCGATGTCAGTCACAGTGAGAGAGAGAGAGACAGTCGTAAAACCGAAGCATCAGCAAAGGTCTGCGCTAGAAAGAAGACGGATCGCTCGTCTCTGCTTCATTAACACAGCAGATCATGGAATACGTGCCAATGTCGATTAGCAGCAAAGCAGCAGAACTTGGTAAGTAAAAAATATAAAATAATTTAAAATCATGTGATATTTATTTTTAATTAAAAAATGCTTTGCAGAGCGAGCAACCCCTGCATATGAGCCGACACCGAGGGTTCGTTATTCGTGTCATGGAGAGCGAGAGGAAGATACATATACTGTACAGATAGAGCTAACTTCGGGAAAGAAAAGGGCCACCCGACATCCTCATCCGCAGTTGTCGTCGGTAGCAGAAGATCATCAACGCTGCCAACTTTGTATAATGAGGCGTGGCATATCAGGTAAGACAATATCGATTATTCTGTACACGATGTTTTTTATTGATCAGTGCGCTCAATTAAATAGTTGTTTCGTTCTTTTTCCAGAAGTACACTATGATGACAACGTCCACAGCGTAAAATAATTTAAAACCAATATTACGAGTGATAATACAAATTAATTCCATATAGCGATAGAAATAAAATTAACGGTGAAGGAATCTCCGAGCGTGGATGACCGTGTTTGCAGGGCTGTTGCATACGACGGTAAATGTATAAAGTGCTTTCCATAAAATATTGGTTAGTTTAAAAATATCTGATCTTACTGCGTCTCTTATTTTTATAGCATAATAATTGAAGTCTTTCTCTCTCTCTGTGTGAGGGATCATATTCTATATCTTTTACTGCAGAGCAAGCACTTTGCGAGGAGCATAGCGCCGGGGTATGCATGCTCGAATACCTCTTTCGTTGCATTCAAAGTGATGGATACCTAGTTATGATTCATAGGAGGTTGTTATCTTTATGCCCGTGATACTCTCTAGTAGCATCTCGAGCATTTAGTCTGTCTTTGGCATCCTACTTGGAAACAATAAAAAGCAATATGTATCCACGATACGGCAAGGAGATTTTAAGCGACGCGTTTTGGTGCCGATTAATGTTTGTCGAGAGTGTAATGAGTGTGTTTCTGCGTACGCAGGAAATGTGCGATGCATACGACGAGCTGGAAGAACTCCTGCGTAGTGTGTATTTAGTGGAACGTCGTGGAAGACCCATTGAACTTGGGGAGTTGCATATCGGCATGTCCTGTATTGTGCCTCGTTTCAATAACGTTGTCCGCGGGGAAGTGGTTTACCCGGACTTTGATGGGTACTGCGAGGTGTTGCTAGTCGATTTCGGCGAAACTATTTACATCGACTGGTCTCACCTATTTCATCCGGATCCTCTAGCAAGTATGCTGCCGGTTCTTGTCATGGAGTTTTCCATATACGGACTCGAACGCGTGGATGTTGCAGGTATCGAGCAGCTCGTCGAAGAAGCGTGCGGCGGAGATGACTTGATCGCTGTCATGATGCGACCTCTTGCCGGCGATAACGTTCCGCGGGTTCGCTTATCGAACGGTGAACGCGTGGATGTGGCTGCGTTTATTATAGAAGCCCTCGGTGATGAGATAGATATCGGCTACGATATCGACGCCGTGGACGAGGGCTTTGACGAGGACGTAGTAATGAATTAAAGACGCTGTGCATGTGTATGTGTGTGTGTGTGTGCGTGTGTGAGAGAGTACATTCGAGAGACAGGAGTTTAAAATCGCTTTGGCAGGAGGGTAGATGCCTACAACAGCTGCGGTGGTGGTGAGTACATAATTTTATTCATTTTTCCAAGTATGTGTACACCTTTGCTCCATCCTACTCTTATCTCTACTCTTCCTTGTTCACCAAGGTACCCACACCACCTCACTTTACCATCTCCATGTTACCGGCACTGGTCAAGCAGAGCGGGTAGCGCGGCGGTGGAAAAGTGAGGTGGTGGGGGTAGCCGCGTGGTGGGGGAAGGAGTGGGGATAGGAGTGGGATGGAGCAAAGGTGTACACATACTACTCACGAGGAACCAACCGTTCTCTGTTGAATCTAATTTAATTCTGATTTTAATAAAGCAGTTAGCAACTGCGTTTGCTAAAATCCCTTACTTGGCAGCTGTAGCTTTAGCCAATCGTAGATCGCCTCGCGAGTCGCCTCATGCTGCGTCGGCGTCTACCTCGCATCCTGTCTTGTATGACAGCTATCTTTCAGAATTCCATCTCTAGCTGTGTCCGCTAAAGAATATTCCTGAGAATACGTAAAGAGGAATATTCCGCGACACAACACGTAAAATTTCGCGAAAATCAAGACGTATCTATACACGCGGTCCCGCGAAGGCTATACTTCTTTGAGATATCACGATCCTAAAGGATGAGGCGGGCGATCCATCGTACACATTTATGCCGAAATCTTTGCGAAACTGCTTCATACACTCTATGATAAACGATACAGCATCTACGCATTGTGCAATGCGCCAGGCTTTCCAAATAAAAAATTGGCTTTGCGAGCACCCGTTTAAAGGAGAATTGTATGTGGATGTTTGGTCGGCAGTCGAAGTGGAAGAAAATAAGAAAGAGGGGAAATTTTCACCATGTAGTCGTGACACGATCGACGATGATGAGAAATAAATTTTGCATGTATACTTCTATTAAACGTATAGGTCATCATTTAATCACTGACTATTTGTTTAGCACGAACACTAGATAAATCTGCGAGAGTTTGCAGTATGTAACACTCTTAACCGTTGGAGCATACCCAGCTGACATAATTCCTCGTATAAAGTCATAACCAGCCGAACTCGTAGTTACGTATGACCACGACCGACCTAGAGAACACTGGATCGCCATGTACGTTAACGATCATGGAAAAGGAATGTCCTTTGGCAGCTACAGGCTACCACCGATTATACCGCACCATCTCGCACGGCTACGAAGAATCTGCAAGTTCTATCGGTACGACCTCAAGCAGCTACAGAGTAATAGGTTGGATGAGTGTGAACAATTTTATATCCTATTCATGCATCTTATGTCGTGCGGATTCACCATGTCGCGATTTAACAATCTTTTTAGCGATAATGTAATGAAAAACGATAGAATAGTACGTAAACATTACAATGATTTTACCTCTCGACGATTCGACAGTGATAAAAATTAATTTAACGGTGGAGGAATCTACGAGCAAAGATTTGAATAGAATATTGATTAATTAAAAACAAATATCTGGTCTTACTGTGTCTCTTATTTTATAATTATATATAAACTATTACAGTAATTATAATCGCGGTCTTTCTCGGTACGGTATCATATTCTGCGCCTTCTACTGCAGAGCAAGCGTTTCGTGAGGAGCACAGCGCAAAGCGGTACGCACGTGCAAAACCGCTGTCGTTGCATTCAAAGCACCGGACACCCAGTTATGATTCAGAAGGTTTTGTTATATTGAAGCCCCGTGATACCCTCTAGCAGCATTCAAAGCATTTAGTATGTCTTGAACTTCGTAATCGTGCAGTCTAAAACGAATTTTTTTCGCTATATATCTTGGTTACGACGCTAGCGTTCTGGGTGTGGTCTTTTGTTGTACAGTGTTGTATATAGATCTGGATATGGTGGTTCACCTGCTTACGACGGATATGTGGGACGTATATGAAGAGATGAAGAAAATTCTCAACCGTACCTTTTTTTAATCGGACCGTAAGGGTTTTCACATCGCCCTGTATTATATTTATATTGGGATGAGGTGCGTGGTTATGCATTATGGGCGTGCGGACCGCTGTGAGCTGATCCATGCAGACGCTGACGGATACTTGGAGGTACTCCTGATCGACCAGGGGTACGCGATATTCATCAATTGGGATCGTCTGAATTATTCTGACACCCTCATCGCAATGATACCGGCGTTGTGCATACGGTGTCGTCTGCATGGACTGGAAAGTGTGGACTAGTCTTGCCTGATACCACTGCTCGAGTCGGTGTGTAGTTCCACCATATCCTCACTCGAGGTGGTGCTGAGGACCCAGAGATACACGCACAGCGTGCGACTAACGACGGAAAATCATGTGGATGTGGGGGGCCTGTGTTCAGGGTCCTCGACGCCGAAATAGATATTGGCTACGATAGCGGCGATGCGGACGAGGGCTTCGAGGACCCCGAACTTTCTGAAGTGGACGATGCTCGGCTGTGAAAGTATGTGTGCGCGCGCGCACGTGCGTGTGCGTGTGCGTGTGTGCGTGTGCGTGTGCGTGTGTGCGTGTGCGTGTGTGCGTGTGCTTGGGTGTGTGAGATAGTGAGAGAGACAGGAGTTTAAAATCGCCTAATTAATTTTTTTCTTCAAGTATGTGTACACCTTTGCTCCATCCTGCTCTTATCTCTACTCTTCCTTGTTCACCAGAGTAACCACGCAACCTCACTTTACCTTCTCCACATTACTGACATTGGTTAAGCAGAGTGGGTAGCGCGTCGGTGGAAAAGTGGGGTGGTGGAAGGAGTGGGATCGAGCAAACGTGTACACATACTACTCTCTATATTGGAATGTCATGTGTCGTGCATCGCTACAATCGTGTTGTCCACGGTCAAGTCATTTACCCTGGCTTTAATGGGTACTGCGAGCCGCTATTGATCAATTTCGGCAAAACCATTTACATCGACTTGACTCACCTTCTTCATCCTAAGCTTCTATGAAGTATGCTGGCGGTGCCTGTCGTGGAGTGTTCGATATACGGGCTCGAGCGCATCGATGTCGTAAGCATTTTTCAACTCCTCGAAGAAGCGTGCGACAGCAATACTTTGATCGCTGTCATGATGCAACTCCTCGACGGTCATAACGCTACTCGGGTTAGTTTAACGAACGAGGAGCGCGCGGATGTGGCAGCAGCATAGAGGTTCTGGGGTACGCAATAGACTTCAGTTACGACATCGATGCCGTGGACGAGAGCTTTGATAAAATGACCTTCTCGGGGTCATTCTGGCCTCATTTTAGCTTCCTCAAAGAGGGGGTGATATTCAAATTCTCACTAAAATTGAAACATTTGTAAATTAAAAAATTTCAGAAGTTTAAGCCCGTTAATAGATTCTAACAAAACTGGAGATCAAATATACTTGTTCCCTAGCCAAATTGTATGGTAAGCTTCCGTTTAATAGATAGAAATTTACGGAAGTTAGGAGAAAATATTTTCTTTTAGAAAAATTAAAAATATTCATGGCGCTATCAAATCTGAATGCTTTGATGAATTGTTCATAAACTCAATACCAAACAACCTTGTCCCCTGGCTCATTTTTGTAGACTGTTTTAACTCGATAGCTAAAAATTTATGAAAGCTAGAAAGCGTACGACCTATTTTCTGAAAATTCAAACAACCATAAAATAAAGACACCCATTAGCGATTTGGGCTCAAATTGCAGCAAACTGACGGGGGTATTGACCCAACCCGTGTGCACAGTCTCAGGATGATCGAGTAACCCGAACCCGATATATATCTATTGGATCTTTGCAAGCTCACCACACATTTGCACGAAATCGCTCGCACGCGCACACACGCGCACACACACGCACCCCCGGATGTTTGTTCTAAATATGATTTCTCGACATTTTGGTACTTCCTAAGTGCTCTGGCTTTAAAATCACTCTTGGAAACACTATCTGTACTGAACTTATTCCTGCTCAATGATGACACGTTACCCACAAATTGCAAGGGAGAAGCGACTTCGGTGATAGACCGCACAATCATTAGCAGTAGTCTCGCAAAGTACTCATGTTGGCAGATGACGGAGAGGTACACGCAGCGACAATTCCGCTATCACGTAGGAAGTGTAGATATAGCAATCAAAATGATGGCCCTTGGGTGGACCTTAAGTCTTTGGCTGGAAAACATCCATGTTCAATGTAGAAGAGTTTCGTGAGGCTTTAGACAGTAGAAAAATTAAAGATCGCAGAATAGAGACAATACCCATGAAAAGAAAAGTGATAAAGAGGGTAGCAAGGGCTTACGATGCTACGGTATCGAGCAGAGGAGGCGGAAAACTTCATCCCCCGTTATACTGCTGGAGTGATACAATTGCCAGGCTACGAGTACGATGAGAGAGCAACCAAGATAGAAGGTTAGTCCAGTGAGCCAGGAACAGGAGTACACACCGAGAACGGGAGGCGAAGTACACGGTGGCATAGGTCAAGTTAACAACGGTAATCACGCAGTGCAAACGGCCGAGCTGAACCTAGCTGTTCGGCGAAGTCAACGGCGATCCTTAAGACAGGCACTATAAGGTGGTCATGACTCGCCTGACGGGACAATTAAGACAGTACCCTACTTGCTCAGACCAACTCAAGGCGATAGTTTCAACCTTCTTCCCCCAGCAAAAGAAGTTAATTCAACAGGTAGAACGTAAGAAGAATGAAGGTACTCTGCCCGTTACACAGACACTTGTTCTCTTACAAACGGCAAAAAACGACCTGACGATCCATCGTGATATCGCCTTTTATGCACATTGGACACTTCAGGAAAAATCGGAGAGAACAATCCACAATCGAATAAAGGCCGCTATTGGTAACTCCCTAGCGAATAAACAGTATGGCTTCAAAACATCGAGATCGACGTTACAAGTTATAAGCCACGTGATGAACACAGTGAGAGAACCAACCTCGGGTACAAGGTGGAAAGGCAGGACAGCGAAGTATTGACTCGTTGTCGCCCTGGACGTCAAATACGCCTTCTTCACTAGTGTACCCTTACGATCAGATGCAACACTGTGCGCGTTCAGTTGGTCTAAAACTGGCTGAGCACAAGACTGCGACTATACTGATAACCAGCAGAAGAAACATTTGAACTTATACTGGGACAACATACATTTTTATCCGAGCCCTGTATAAAGTATACAGCCAAGGTAGGAGCAACGCTGGCACATATCATCGTAGGTGCATATTAGCTGGACTTGGAGATGAACAACGGAACCAAATTGAACAAGACAGCTTGCTACGCTGGCAGCAGAAGTGGGACGCATCTGTGAAGAAGAGGTGGACACACCATCTAACCCTCAGGTGGATGGCTGTGTGAATCACAAATGCACAGAAGACAACTACAACCTGCCGTAGATGCTCTTAAGACATGGTTGCTTCAAAGCCTACCTCCACCGGTTCAGCTACGAAGAGTCTTCGGAATGTCCAGCTGGATGTGGACTACCGAAGAATGCTGAAAACGATTTTTCCGGTGCCTACGTCTCCGGGAGGAGAAGAACAAACTGGAGGAAGCATTAATGACAATACCGACTCCAGACGCAATAATGGAGTATATGGCAATATCAGAGGAGTACTGGGCGGCGTGTAGTAGTTTCGCTTCAGCGGTTCTGAAAAAGTTATAGCAAGAAGAAAAGATGAAAAGAACGGTACCGGCGATAATGGTTGTCCCTCCTTGAAATATCAAAAGAGCCAGCTGGTATCAAGAGAGGAAAAGGTAGCTAGAGGAGACCATTCCTACTCCTAAAAAACAGATACACGCACACACGTATGCACGTATGCATACACACACCTATATGTAAATATTTTTTCGAAATATGATTTTTTGACATTTTGGAATATTTTAAGTATTGTGACATTGTTTGAGAATTCCTTCCTTGCGTAGTTAGAACGACCCTGTTTTATATTGAAAATTATGAGTTTTCACTCACGGCAGGGTGATAAATAACCAGACTGACAGATGTTGGTAGAGAAAGTGGTTTATTCTCCCGTCGCACTATACAATATAGAGAATATTGTTGTGTCGCGGAATATTCCACTTCACGTAATCTCAGAAATATTCCTTAGCTGACACAGCTAGATATAGAATTCTAAAAGATAGAACTCGTAGAAGACAAGACCAAACAATCTACGATAGGCTAAAGCAAAAGCTGCCAACTAAGGGATTTTCGCAAACGCAGTTAGCAACTGCTTTACTAAAATCAGTCATAAATTAGACTGAACAGAGAACGGTTGGTTCCTCCTCAAATACTCGAAATTTCGAATTATTGTACATTCCTTCATTGATTTTTAGATAGACAACGGAAAGGTACCGTTGCATATAATAAATACTTCCATTTATATAAATTCTCGTTTTCATCGATAACTCGAGATCCATCTCCTTATCGGCAATCGATCCCAAAAAAAAACTTTTTAATATTATACCGAATAATCCAATTACCCAGTACCGGCATAACATTTGGTAGCAGCAGTGAGATCTACCGAAGTTAAGTGATACGTGATTTATATAGACAAAAAGTGTTTTGGACAAAGTAAATAAGAGTGACTCTGAAGTGCCGACTACGACTCGTGCAAGGGACGCCAGTGTCGTTCGTAAAAATCCGACTAAGCTAACGTGAAGTGTACGTCAGTGCGGTGTGACATATCGGTCAACTGTTTAAAATCCCGATTGACGGTGGTACGTCAAGTCGCGGAACAAACGCACAAAGTGTCAGGAAGGACGTCAAGGACCATCAAGAGAAAGGAGCTGCAGGACACCAAGTCGACAGCACCCGAGAACATCGCCATGGAGAGGACAATCTACCAGATCATCCTTCTGTAAGTGGCGGTTACGTTATACTAATACATGTTGCCGAAATAAACCAAAGCCAGTTAGGACAGATATTTGAAAAAATTCAAAATTTATATGTTCCACTAGAGATATTGCTTTCGAGATTTCGTGGGTATATTTACAATATTGTTCATCGCCAAATTAGCAACATGTCGGTATTTAAGGGAGCAAAAGCGAAACGTAGAGTCAGTTCGTTAGAAACTACGATGCCAGGCGAAGAGGTAGACTCCACAGACGGATTAGATGCTGTTGTAGGGTACATCGTGTACGAAGCGCGCAGGACGTTATCAGTGCTCTCGCCGCCGGGTCGAATCCCCGCTGACAGGCAAGAGGCCGTCGAAGGCTGACTGGACGCTGAGTTCGGCGTAAACCCACTCAGGGGTGCGGCGTTTCGTGATAACAGTAGTATATATATCGACGACGTGTTCAATATAGCTACTGGCGGACGAACGCCTGAACGCCTAGACGAGGACACGGACGAGCGGGAAATCGAAAATCTGGAAACAATAGATCGCGTAGGTTTCCCGACAGCTACCGGTACGGCAACGCTGTTGATGACTTCAAGAGTACGAGATCGGTTAGAGGCGATCGACCGGAGCTACCGCGATTTGGAAAGAGCTCGACGGTAGTGCGAAAAGCTGCAGCGCGAGCATGAGCGAGGCAATCGCGAGCTCGATCGCGAACTCAGGGGGGCCGAGACACCGTTGGCAAGACGAAGCTTGGCGGATACGCTAAACGAGGTAGGTGCGGAGGAATACGAACTCATCCGGTCCCTACGGGAGCAAAATGCCGAATTATTGCCGAGGCTGGAAGGAACAGGGTTAGGAGAAGGCCCGATACCACGTCCGCGGTTGAGGTAAACCCGACTCGAGGAACCGGATTACCCCATTGCGGATCCCATGTTCCAAAGGCAACAACCGAGGAAGCCAGAGACTCAGGGTCGGATGCTCGACCTTGGACTAGTGCTGAAGAACATCAAGCATTTCGAGGGAAGCAACGCCGATGAGCGGGATGCCTTCCTACGACCATGCGAGACCGTTTTCAAGCAAGTAGCGTTTAGGGATCATGACATCCTGCTAGAATTAGTACTCAGCAGCAAGCTCGAAGCTAGGGCGTCCAGAGAGATGAAGCATAAAGTCATCCTCTCGGTAGCGTAGCTTAGGACCGAGCCGCAGGCCCTGTACGGGAAGCGGAAGTCGTTGCCTGCGTTACAGGTAGAATTCCACTCTCTCCGGCAGGGCCAGGGCGAGGACATCGTGGTATGCGCCGCCAGGATAGAGCGTTGGCAGATTCCATCTGCCAGGAGACAAGCTGCCATGGACGCCAATGGTGGAGCAGGTGATTCCCCTTAAGGAAGGGGAATGCAGCCCATTAAGGTGCACCCATATACCAGGTCTATAAATATAAAACCGGAATTTTTGTATAGAAAATACACGTTTATTGTATGAAACCGATAAAAAATATGTTATTCGAAGTATTGCCCATCGCTAGCTATACATTTTTCCCACCGGTCTAACAATTTGTAGATGCTACGCCAAAAAAACTGTTGCTATTTTGAGGCAAACCAGTCATCGAACCATTTTCGTACATTTTCGTAAGAAGTAAAGCGCTACTCAGCAAGTGCGTGTCCTATCGATGCAAATAAGTAATAATCGGACGGAGCCAAGCCTGGTGAGTAAGCAGCATGTAAAAGTATTTCTCAACTAAACGCCTCAATCGTTTCCTTGACCAGTTTTGCTGTGTGTGATGGTGCATTATAATGAAGCAAAATCACTTTGTGTTGCCTTTTTTGATATTCTGGTCGTTTTTCACGCAAAGCTTGATTTAAATCGATTATTTGTTGTCGGTAGCATTCAGTAGTAACGGTTACGCCAGGTTTTGGCAGCTCATAATAGATCACATCCTTCTGATCCCATCAAACACAGAGCATTGTCTTCCGTCCTTAGCGATTTGGCCTTGCAGTCGATGTCGATGGTTCGCCTGGAGTTATCCACGATCTTTTACGCTTAGGATTCTCAAAATATATCCACTTTTCATCGCCAGTCACAATTCGATGGAGAAATGACTTTTTTTTGTGCCTGGCGAGCAGCATTTCGCAAGTGGTTTTTCGGTTTTCCTGCTGTCTTTCATTCAGTTTATGTGGAACCCATTTTCCCATCTTCTGGATCTTTCCTGTGTCACATTTAATTGAACCGCGAGTTGTTGTTGCGTTTGAGCGTCATCCTCATCCAACAATGCTTGCAATTCGCTGTCTTCAAATTTTTTCGATGGTCTTCCACGTTCTTCGTTTCTCACGTCAAAATCGGCACTTTTGAATTTTTTAAACCACTCAAAGCACTGTGATTTACCAAGAGCATGCTCACCGTAAGCTTCGACAAGCATTCGATGCGATTCTGCAACAGTTTTCTTCAATTGGTAACAGAAAATCAATGCTATCTGCAAATCGTAGTTTCCAGGCACAAAATTCCACATGTTCAACGCTATTATAAACTATGCTGTTGTATGAAACTTGTATTGTTGTGAGTTAAAAATCTTTGTCAGAGATATCAACAAGGAAATGGCGCCAATGACGCGGTTTGACGGTAACTACATTGGCAGCTAGGGCTATCCATGGGCAAATTCCGGTTTCATGTTTATAGACCTGGTAGGCTGCCAGAAACCTACAAAAAGAAAGTGGAAAGGCAGTCCAGTGAAATGCTGACAGAAGGCATCGTCTAGCCCAGCAGAAGCCAGTGGAACGCGCCGCTGCTGGTTGTAGCGAAAAAACCTGATGCAGACAGGGTAAGGAAAATGCGCGTAGTGGTGGACTTTCGGAAGTTGAAAGAAGCCACCATCGGAGAGTCATACCCACTGCCCAATATCACCGAAAAATTCGACCAGTTGGGAAGGGCCCGAAATTATACGCCTCTGCATTTCACCAAATCCCGATGGCGCAGAGCGACAAAGAAAAAACCGCTTTTTCTATACCACAGGGTCATTTTGAATATAACCGCATGCCATTTGGACTAAAGAACGCACCGCCGACTTTCCAGAGGCTGATAAACTCTGCGCTGGCCGGATTGCAGGGAGTTAAATGCTATGTGTACCTAGACAACATAGTAATCCGCGGACCTTAAAGGAGCACAATGACAGGCTGCGAGAGGTACTGCAGCGGCTAAGAGAAGCCAGATTGGCAGTGCAACCGAGCAAGTGACAGTTCCTGCGCAAAGAAACGCAGTACCTCGGCCACATGATCTCCGAAGAGGGTGTACGTACTGATCCGAAGAAGCTGGAAGCTGTAAAAGAACTCCCGGTGCCGAGAGACGTATAAGGAGTACAATCCTTCCTCGGACTAGCTGGTTATTACCGAAAATTCATCAAAGATTTCTCGAAAACCGCGAAACCACTCACAGAATTAACCCAGAAAGGGGTTAAATTCGAGTGGACCGCGGTAAGAGATGCTGCCTTCGAAGAACTGAAGACAGTGCTTACCACAGCACCAGTATCGAAATATCCGGACTTCGAAAAACCGTTCGTTGTAACAACGGACGCCTCAGACAGGGCGCTCGGCGCTATTCTTTCGCAAGGCAAGATCGGGGACGATTTGCCCATATGCTACGTGAGCCGCACCATGTCGAAGGCCAAGCTAAATTATACAACGACGGAAAAAGAACTACTCGCCATCGTTTGGGCTCTTGCGCAATTCCGGCCATATATTTGTGGTACTCGTTTCATGGTAGTGACGGACCACCAACCACTCACCTGGCTGTTCGGAGTAAAGGATCCAGGCTCGAGATTGATGCGTTGGAAAATTAAATTAGCGCAACATGAGTTTAATGTAGAATACAAGGCAGGTAAGTACAACACAAATGCAGATGCGCTAAGCCGTATATTCCTTACTACGAGGGCCCAAACGAGAACAGAGAACGTAGTCTCTGAGTCGGAAGAGGACAGCACTATGGGGCAAGTAGGCACAACGTACGACCGCACAAAGCGCAGGGCCGAAGATACCCCGTATAGCCATGGCAGCTCGTCGGAGTGAGAGGTTGAGCTCGCCCACAAGACAGAAAACGACGGCAAGAACCCGGGTACGGACAGCCGCACAAAGCGGAGAGCCGAGAATACCCCGAGCCAGCCCAGCAACGAGGTAGAGCGAGAGTCAGCGCCTGCCAACGCTTCAGAAGAAGGCAAAAAGATCCGCAGCGTGGATGCAGGTCACTCTACTGAACCCCACAGCCCCGCCGCGAAGCCGAGCGGTCGGGGAAGGGGCAGATCACGCAAGCTAGTACAGACACGCACGAGTAAAACTGCGAGCATCGCCGAAGAGGACTGAGCAAGCGCAGCACAGCATAGCCGACCCGTAAGACGCGGTAGGCCGAGAAAAGAAAACGTTACAAGGCTGCTCGAGACAGAGAGCGACGCAATGGCGGAGCTACCGGTGGGTATACCGAGCAACGAAACTGCAGGCCGAGCACCGCACGAGCCTGCTGAGGAAGCGAGGCAAAGCGGGGGCCGCAGCTCGCAAACCTGCAACAGCACAGAAGAAGACAGCATTATGAAAGAGCGCAGCGACTGCCGCAGTGGCGTAGCCATTCCCTCCATCGATGACCGCCTGAAAATAATAAGAGAATACCACGACACCCCTATAGGAGGGCATCAGGGTATCAGGCTTACGATACATCGGATCCGGACCAAGTACGACTGGCCTGGTACAAGAAGGGATTTGGAAAAGTACATATCGTCCTGCGAATCCTGCAGAAAGAACAAAATCAGGAAAATGGAACGAGTGCCGATGGTGGTAACGGACACCCCATCGAGGTCATTTGAAAAAGTTGCGGTCGACATCGTAGGACCGCCACCGGAAAGCGCTTCCGGGAAAAAATACATACTTACTTTTCAGGACGCCCTTACCAAATACAGTGCAGCGATCCCCCTGCCGAACCAAGAGGCTTCGACAGTAGCAAGGGCGCTCGTTGAAGAATTAATTTGCCGGCACGGAACGCCGGAAATGATATTGTCGGATCAGGGCACCAATTTCCTCAGTGCGACCTTCAAGATAATGTGTCGACTGCTGAAAATTAAGAAAATACAGACAACGGCCTACCATCCAGAATCAAATGGCGCCCTGGAAAGGTCACATCACACCCTTGCAGAATTTCTAAAAAATGTCATAATCGAGGATCAAGGAGACTGGAATGAGTGGCTGCCGTACGCAATGTTTACGTACAACACTACTCCGCATACGGGGACCAGACTATCTCCCCACGTGATGATGTGCGGTAGCGAAGCTGAATTACCGACGGTCGTAAGACAGGAGTCCCGAGGTACCTATGCGTATGACAACTGCGTCCAAGAACTACGAGAGCGACTATGCGCCGCATTGACTATAGCGCGCGATAACCTGGAAGGCGTGAAAAGATGGTCAAAGCATGCGTATGACCACAGCGCGCAGGAACAGAAGTACCGCGTCGGCGAACGTGTACTCCTCCAAGATAAGTCGGTACGCGGGGGGCGGTCTGCAAAGGTGACCACTAAGTGGACGGGACCCCACGAGATAGTGGAAAGGAGGCCCCCCGTAAACTACGTCGTTCAAAAGGGACGGAAAACTCAGACGGTGCATGCTAACCGCCTAAAGCTCTTTATCGAGCATTAAACCTAAGTAAAAATCAAGTAAATGTGGGTAGGAAGCTCCATGGAGCGCAAGGTAAGGAACTTCATAAATAATAATGTTGAAAGTAAAAACAATTTATCTTTTAACGTACACAGTACAATAGAAAAAAAAACAATTCAAAAGTTAGATAGGTAGTTCAATTCCGCAACGACGGCAGGTCACAGGCTCAACGAACAAATGTCGAAGCCCGATACAATCCGGAAACAGCTCCTCGACCCCGACCCAGTGCCCCAGGCCCCACAAGCAATAGACGGCTCTGCGGTTGCCTTGGCGGTGGCTGCGTATGACCGAGTGTGCAAGAAAATCGTCTGAGAGACATCGGCGATTTCGCCCCGGTACTGCAACCAGACCGCACTGAAAAAAATATAAGAGAATTTTGAGAGTACAGAGAACACTTACGACTAGCTCCAACACCTCAGGGGACATATCCTTCCTCCTGCATAGAACCGCTCCATGAGTCCCAGATATGCGAAAAAAAAAACTGTAGACATGCTCGCAGATTGATCGCTAAATGAAGAATGAGCAAAGAAGCGCTCGCGCTACGAAACCAGCGAGACCGCAACAAAAGAGGGAGAACTCACGCTTTCCTCCCCTCGGCTGATTGGAGATTAATCGCAGCGAAAAGCGGACCAGCCATAGCCACACAGCATCCGCCCGACCACGTCGTCAGCACTTTTACCAGCGCTCCGAGCATCTGCTATGAGAACATAGGAAGCCTTACGATAATTCAATCGACGTGGCGGTTGATTATGAGGATGGACCTCGCTGCGCTAATGCACCGAGAAACGGAGATAAGCAAAAGCCTACAACGTCTAACGGAGCTGTGCGAAGGCGAAACCCGCGTCAACGACCTATGTCCTGTCATAAGCGACTCAGTTCTAAGAATGAAGAGAAGGATAGAGATGGAGGTATTGACCAAATTCGACCTCCTCGGAACGTGCCCCTTCAGAGAGCGCAGAGGATTGGTAGACGGCCTTGGAAGCATAATCAAGAACGTCACGGGAAACATGGATGCCGCCGACGCACGGGAGCTCCATGAAGAAATAACGCAACTTAAGGCTTCCCACCAGACCCTGAACGAAGGGCTAAAAAATCAAATTCAAGTCATAAGAACCACGCTCAGCCTGTTTAACGAAAGCGCGCACCACATACAGGCTCACGAACAGACTCCGCTGGCCCAGGTACTGCGTATCGACCACAGACTCAACAACGACCTGTACTACATAAAGAGACGCGAACACTTGGACAAGACGCTCAACGCGATAAGTATTGCAGTCAAAGCATTACTTGCAGTATTGCAGTGGCTGGTCGACGACATCGCTAGCGGTAGGGCCAGAGCAACGTCCCTGCCGCCACGATCACTTGCGAGACACCTCGTCGATGCACTACCACATCTACCACCGGGCAGCAGTTTCCCAGTCGCGCTAGCGCACGACCAAGTGTCAACACTTATGCGTCTGGCAGATACCAGGGCCTACAGCGAAGGCAACGCAGTAGTACTCGTGATGGATATATCGCCGATCAGGCAGCAACGGTGTCGTATACAAAAAGTATATCCTATACCCATGCGAGCTGACAACGGCAGGCACTACTACTACATAGACGCGACCGAGAACCACTTAGTAATAGATATAGAGAATCGCAAATACCTAAGGATGACATCCAATGACGTAAAAAATTACCAGGTACTGAACAAATCATACATTTGCCCACCAACACACCCTACTATTTCGGTTACAAACGACGCACCCTGCGAAGTCCTAATCTATGCGAAAATGGACACCGGTAACGGCGAAAAATGCGCAAAAAGGGTTATCAAAATCACCCAGCCCCTAATCGTCCCTATGCAACAGCAAGGACGATGGCTATACGTCGCACTAACCCCAGTACCCGTAGGAATAAATTGTGGGAAAAATCCCACTCATCACGAAATACTAAACAATTCGGAAATACTGGCTTTGGTAGGCGTATGTGTAGTAACCGCCCAAAGTTTTTAGTATCAGAACCATCGGGCGAACGTCGCAGACCATACGGGAAAACAACCTTCTATCGTTTAATTTAAAATTAACGGAGATCGAAGCTCAGGCGCCCTGACGCAGACCGAGAGGACCATCCTACTACAGAGCGTGCTGCGAGACTCCGAAGAAATTCGGAAGCTCAGAGCTCGAGCTGACCACATCATGGAAACCCTCAATACCGCCGGAGACGGGATGCAGCACATCCACAACCTGAGTTTCTACTTCCTGGGTGCAATAGCACCGGTAGCCTTGATTGGCTACGTTCTGTTTAAATGTTACAGGTACCAAAGAAACAGAACACCAACGAGAACGAGCGAGGCAACAACCCCGGCAGCCGCCGAGGTAACCATCAACCTCGAGCCACTCGAACGACAACAGCCAGTGAAACGACTGCGGACCGAGCTGGCCGGGATATGCAATCGTCCCTCCAACTAAGCACGACTCGCTCGGCCCGAACGACATTAACAAACGAAAATGAAACATTTTATGTACTATTACATAACAAATATCGAACTGTAAAATTGTATAAAATTGTAGAGGTACGGGAAAGCAACTGAAGAAAACATTTTTAGAAAAATGTTTCCTTTTAAGGGGGGAGAAATTTTGTGTCGCGGAATATTCCACTTCACGTATTCTCAGGAATATTCCTTAGCTGACACAGCTAGATATAGAATTCTAAAAGATAGAACTCGTACAAAACAGGATGCGAGGTAGACGCCGACGCAGCATGAGGCGACTCGCTAGGCGCAGTTAGCAACTGCTTTACTAAAATCAGTCATAAATTAAACTCAGTAGTGAATGGTTGGTTCGTCGTCAAATACTCGAAACTACGAATTATTGTACATTCCTTTATTGACTTTTAGATAGACATAGGAAAGTTATCTCTCCTTATCGGCAAACGATCCCAAAAATAATAACTTTTAAATATTTTTTCACACACAATATTACAAAATAGAATAAATGTGAATGTAATGTGAAAAGCACATAATTGTACTAATTGTGTGCTGACAGGTGACGAGGTTAGTGTGATGCAGCCAGCGCTACATAGCACAGCACAGAACGAGAGCTGAGAATGCACAAGCAGGTAGAATGAGTTCACAGCACTTTTCCAGAAAGCTTCATTGTAAAATGTGCTGGGAATGAGAGCGTGCATGTACAGTTATACCAGTTAAGCAAAAGCAAAATGAAATATAATGAGAAATAACGTGATGCAGAGCATGGCAAATGAGAGCATGAGGATGCACAAATGAGTGGAATGTACTCACTGTACTTTCCCAGCAAGCATAGTTGGAGGAAAGCAGGGTGAATAGTAAGCACACGCGCAATTATATTAATCGAGCAGGCAAATTATATTGAGGAAGACGTGGTACAGCCCACGCTGCAGATCACGTCACAAAGTCAGACCTTCATGTTGATGTACCGCTGAGATTTACCCTCCTCACCGTCATTGAATTGCGATGAATTGTAACGCCGTACCTTAACTTGTGTTTGAGTCCTGGTGAGCACGAAAATGGTGAGAAGATCCGGTGAGCTGGTGAAAAGTCCGAGCGAGTGTACCGAGGATGTGTGCGCTGTCCAGGCAGTTTTTCACGTGTCAAATTTTTCAATATGGCTGCACTTTACGAAAGCGTCGTTGAGCGCTGAAGTCAAATGAGTGAGATACAGAGAGCTATGCCGGAGTCAAACGAGAGAGCGCGAGCCTCTTGCTTCAAGCAGCATATTCGCGAGGCACTGCCTCGGCTATCTCCGGTATAGCCGAGCGCAGCACGCAACCCAGCAGCAACAGGTCGACGCACGGCGAATTTCGATCGCCGTGCGCGAGCCGATTTTCCAACAGACATCAGTAATAGAACTTTTTTTTTCACGAAAATAAAGCTTCTTCTATGAGGAAGCATAAACTGAATAATTTTATTCATGAACTATGTTGGGAAATCAGCTGACGCACGGCGATCGATCATCGCCGTGCATCGACTCTGCCATCAGCTAAGAGCACACTCTCCAAAGGACAGTATTCACTTGTAGGCAGGAATGTTAGACTACGGGAACATCCAATTAAAGCAACTACCTTACGCGATGAAGCCCCACCTCTATGCGCATACCTCATGCGAGACACCGGCACAGCCCTCTGAGCCTACTACGGGGCAGGTACAAAACGGAGAAGGGACCATCCACAGTTCCACAAATTTAACCAATCGTGAAAACACAGGGTGCTGTCACATGTAGCAACCCGACAGTAGCCCCACACGAGTCACGACTATGAAACAACGCAAAAATACTGTAAAGATGCACTTCTGACAGCAGATGAAAACACGAACACCTTCACTAAGATAAAACCACCACGAGAGAACTAACTAAACACAGAAAAGACATAAAACCAGCTTGAAAACAATAAAAAAAACACTAATGATTCGAGTATTAGACAAAAAGCAACAACCAAATAACAAAAAACTATTCGAACAACTGGTTCGAATAAAAGTATTTAAACAAAATATTCAAAACTCAAAAAGGTAGGGAAATAGCACGGAAAAGACAAAAAAAAACCTCTTAGGAACCTGATTTAAACCTCCTAGATCACCGAACACAGAAAGTTCGGGTAAAATTCAAAGATCTAACGGAACACCGATACACGACCCTGTACACCTCTCACCACGACATTGAGCGACAAACATCTCGTGATTTCCCCGAAAACATCGCTTTAGGGTCTATAGGTAAAACTACGAGAGTCGATCAATAAATGGTCGGCCTTGCGCCATCTGTTGGTCGAGGAAAGAAATCAATAGCGACGTTTAGTAGTGCCATCCTTCACATGACTGTTGTCAAAGTTTCAGCTCGCTGCGATGTTTAGTTTGCGTTTGACAGCCATCGAAAGACAAACAACTCTTGTGTTTTTACAAAAATGGAAAAAATTGAGTATCATGCAGTGATTCGATTTTTGTTTTTGAAAAAGAAAACGAACAATGAAATCAAAGTGGAGCTAGACGAAGTTATATAGACCTTGCACCTTCGTTATCAACCATTAAATATTGGACAGCTGAATTTAAACGCGGTCGTACGAGCATTGTTTGACGATGAACGTCCAGGTCGTCCAAATGAGGTCGTCATACCAGAAACAATTGAAAAAGTCCACGATATGGTGTTAAATGATCGGAGACTAAAAGTGCGTGAGATTGCTGAGGCCACAGGCATATCATATGGCTCAGTGATTTCAATCCTGAGTGATCAGTTGGGTATGAAAAAATTATCTGCAAGATGGATGCCGCGTTTGCTCACTATCGACTATTAAAGAGAACGAAGCTGATGGCCAAAATTCATGAATTTAAATACGAGTTGCTTTCGCATCCACCGTATTCTCCAGATTTGGCCCTCTCCGACTACTTTCTGTTTCCAAACCGGAAAAAATGGCTCTGCCCCCAAGAGATTTGGTTCCAGAGATGACCTCATCGCCGAAACAGAGATCTATTTTGAGGACCTTCCGAAATCGTATTATTCGGAGTGCATCAAAAAATTGGAAAATCGTTGGAATAAGTGTATCGAGCTAAAAGGAGATTATGTTGATAAATAAAAAGATTTTTGTCCAAAAAAACGCGATTTTCTTTACCAAGCTGACTATTTATTGATCGACTCTCGTATATAAGACGCGACGCGATAAGCTTCATGGCTCTTCTTGAATTCCACAATCTTGAAGACGAAGTGCTGCCCGACAGCCACCTCACAAATAGTTTTTTAAAATTTGGCAAAATTACCTGGTAAATATAGTGCTCACTCGATAAACCGATCCCCATGCATAGCGTCGCGGCCGTTGATTACTCGACCAAGCTAATTAGGTTTATTCTGCGAATAGAAAGGTTTCCTTGCATGGCGCTTCGCCACGCTATATTCACAGCATTAGAGCATTGCTCATTAACGATTCCCCACTCATAGCGACGTGGCTATTCGTCTCTTTGACGGTGAAGATACGCGTATTTCAGTACCCCAGGCATTGCGTCCTGGCTTGCCGGACCGTGCACGTAGCATACGATTGTGTGTACCTGCGTGCTTTCAGCGTGTCTGCACCAATCGCCGACAACCCATTGTCGCACACTGATATCTCAGTGCGAGTCTAGTGTAAAGGACTAATCGCCAGCCCTTCAAGGCAATGGTTAGCGTCTTAATACAGCGACTTCGACGCCCTTGTATCTGGAGCGCAGGGCGCGTATCGTCGGCTAATACTGCGAACTCCGTATTGTACGTGAAAAGATAGCTCGCAGCGTAGGAATCAAGCAATAACAAAGCCGAGGACGTTGAGTACCGATACCATACTAGACCCGACTCGACGAATGACAACACTCGCGCTTGTCGAAATTCGACGCCCGTAGTACGAGCTATAATACTGCTCGAAGAAACTCTTAGACCGAATATATATATATATATATAATTCGTGCGAATAGAATATTCTGTAGAGATCAACAGAAAGCAAATGCACAAACTCTAAGAAAATATAAGAGTCTGATGATTCTACCAGTATCACTCGATAATTGTCATGATTTATCTTAAAAAGCCTACCTATGAGGACAGATATAATATGTTAGCGATTAGAACATCCGGATCGCGTCGCGGAGGCGGAGCGTAATTGTCCCGCGTCATTATGAACTTCTCATTCGTAAATTGAGTGTAAAGCTCTATGTGGTGACGCCTGCTCGCCACATAAATAGTTAAACCACTGTGTTAATCTATAAACCAAGGATTATCTTGCATCCATAGTTATTTAATAAAATCTCGTCGGAAGCGTGACATAATTATCATATTCCTTAAGAAAATTCTCAGCGAAAGAAAAGTAGGACTAGGAGATTGGGGTGCCATAGTGTACCGACAATTGAAAATAATACGAGACGACAGAAATAGTGAGGTAGAGAAATTCAGATACTGACAATAATAATAATAATGCGTAATGTACTATAACTGCTAACCCACTCCTACCTTCTCTTACCCCGTACTTCTTACTATAATATCTCCTACCAAGCTCTGGGTAAGCCGGAACGGTAGGAATAGTAGTTCTTTCACTACTATTATATAATGGGTATATGAGTGGGGATTGCCATAGTTTACCGTATAATAGTTACGTCTGAAAGCGCAACAGCGGATCACAAATAGCGTGCACGAAAAGGCGAATCATTCCGTATTTTCACTACAGTGTTGAGGATCCGCCCAAGAATATTTGTCGATCTCGCCAGACCAGGGTTCCACGTATAAGATGAACAGTATTTATAAAAACGTACGGACGGCATATACCACCAGGTAATATTTTATATGGTGAGATGTTCATGGGCTACAGCACCAGGTAATGAGCCATAAGATCAATACAGATGGTCAGAGGTTATTTTGGTAGAACACAAACTGTGGAACAGCAATAGAGGCTACTTGTTACAGATAACCATTACGACCAAAGTATTACAGCTATCAACAAAGGAAGGAGGACAAAGAATACCCAGATTCTGTCAACAGGACGGAATATAGTCTGACAAAGTTCGGCAGCAATTTCGAGTCGAAATATTGTACACAAACGTAAAAAATCGTAAGTTTTTAGCAAAAGAGCCAAATATGCGAGTCAGATGCGTGCACAATTGTGCAGACGTGGGAAATATATCTCAGATGTACGGTCTATAGTTACAAGAGTTTTGTAAATAAATAAAAGGTGTAGAAGCAATAATCGTTTCTTACTCGAATATACTGTATCAAGAATTTCCTTATGATTCCTGAACATACCCTACTATTACCTAGTACAGAAGTTATTTACAGATACAGAGTTTTCTCGACTTGAGTTCATCCCTCAGATACGCTAGAATTCAAAATTTAATGAATGAACGAGTATTTACCGATTCAGCATTGTCTTAGAACTTACCTCCTTGTAGCTGGGGATCGCCCAGCTCTACGTAAAATAGGGCATCCTTCTCGTACGAATCTTCCTCGATAATCGTCAGTGTTATTGTCTTTCTGTAAATTCATCGAAAAATTAATTTGTGGTTGATCCCGCCGATCGATTCTACTTGAATTAAATATAGTCAATATTTATGGTTGTATTCGAACAGTGAATCTAGTACTGGAACAAATGTAGTCATTAAGATGGCAGAATGCTCGTACTACTCAGTCAGCTGTTTTGTACTCCTCGCTCTCGTACTCGTGAGGAGACACAGGACGTAACAATGCATACACTTAACATAGAACAATATTCAACCAAAGCAAGAATAGCAATATGGCCAAACAGTTGCCAATCAAATATCCTTTCTCTATTAAAAATAACATTTTTTTTGTGTTTAACGAAATTCGTCATGGTACGAACAAAAACTCGTATCACATATAGATTCCAAGACCTTGCAAGAGACAAGTCGTTAAAAGAAAAAGAATAGTACGATAAACGTAATTGGAAAATTGTTAGCTTCACCCTCGGATATTAGGAGAAGCCTAATAATCGTTTTAAGGGGGGAGGTGTTACGTCCTGACGTAACGTTGCATTTATTTTTAAAAATTTCGATTACGTTAAAGTTCTTCTGCTTTAGTTTCGCTGCAGTAAAAGTAACTTTCTACATTTTTCTTTTATTTTCGAATTTCTTAAGAGGAGAGGAGAACGATTTTAGGGACGGAGATCGGAACAGGGTGGGGATGCGGCTCTACCGACCGTCTCCCGGGAAAATGAATCTTCTAAAGATGGAATTGTTTCAGCGCTCCCGGTCAAAAGGCAAACTTTCAAAAACTGGGATCTACTGCGTAGACCCGGTTATCGACTGCCATTTATGGATCTATGATTCAGCGCAGCCTTACCCTCAATCCTATACCAGGGGTTCGGCTAGTCACCGCCGGAGCGTTGTTGGTCATAAGGGAACGGTTGGAGGGAAGGCTATCACGTGACCAGGCGATCACACCCTTTCTTCTCGCTCTTGCCTGAAATCTTCTCTCTCTCTCTCTCTCTCTTTTTACAAAGATGATGAAATCACGAACAATTATTAACTGAGCGAAACAATTAACAAAAGTGGAAGAACTGTTGATTTGAACGAAAGATTTATGACTATTAAAGTGTTCACACGAATACTGTAGGTAAAATATCAGCAGCAAAAAGAACAATTATGCTTCCATATGGAAACTACCCAGGGCTGTCACTCGAAAACGAGTACAATCCACATTGAATTAATGAGCTTACCAGTTGTAATCGGATAATAGAAGAAAGATCAGTATATCAGGATTAATTTCCTTTTCCTCTTAAGATTATATTAATAAGTCTCTCGTAAAATATCGAAATTTATAGTAAAAACACCATCGTATACCAGGTGTATGCATAAGTTTTTTCCGGTTTTTTGGTAAAAAAAACACGCAATTTTCAAGGGAAATTAATTTTTGTTTTATTCAAAATATTGGCCTTCGGCTTCTACACATTTCGCCCATCTTTCAGGTAACTTATGAATACCATGCCAGAAAAACTGCTTGTCTTTTGCGGCAAACCATCCGTCGAGCCATTTTCCAACTTCCTCGAAATTGCTGAAGTGCTGCTCTGGGAGCGCATGCCCCATTGATGCGAAGAGGTGATAGTCAGATGGCGCCAGGTCTGGCGAATACGGCGGGTGCGGAAGGATGTCCCATCCAAGCGATTTCAAGGTGTCTTTCACTGCTTTTGCTGTGTGAGACGGCGCATTGTCGTGTAACAAAATCACTTTGCCATGTCTTCTGGCCCATTCCGATCATCTTTCGATTAATGCGTGGTTTAAATTAATAATTTGTTGGCGATAGCGTTGTGTATTAACGGTTTCGCCGGGCTCCAAGAGTTCATAATACACAATACCGCTCTGGTCCCACCAGACACAGAGCATGGTCTTCTTGCCGAAGCGATTTGGCCTTGGTGTTGAAGAACCGGCTTCGCCAGGTGAAAGCCACGATTTTTTCCGCTTCGGGTTTTCAAAATAAATCCATTTTTCGTCACCCGTCACAATTCGATGCAAAAATGATTTCCTTTCGTGGCGTTGAAGCAGCACTTCACAAGTGACTTTGCGATTTTCTATTTGACGTTCATTCAAATCGCGTGGGACCCATTTACCGAGTTTATTGATCTTCCCCATTACTCGTAAACGTCTGCTGATTGTTTCTTGTGACACATGTAATGCTTCTGCTAATTGCCGTTGAGTTTGAGTTGGGTCATCATCTAATAACTCCTGCAATTGCTCGTCTTCGCATTTTTGTGGTCTACCAGAGCGCTCACTGTCTTTCACATTGAAATCACCACTTTTAAATTGTCGAAACCATGTCTCACATGTTCTAATCGATGGACCGTGTTCACCATATGTTTCTACCAGCAAACGTTGACTTTCAGCAGCCTTTTTCTTTTGATTGAATAAGAAAAGCTTTGCGTGCCGCAAATGTTCTTTTTCAGGCACAAAACTCGACATGATCACTGAACGATAAAACAAAGACGCTAGTTTTTGGCGGACTCAACTTGTGTGTGTTTGTAGGTTAATGTCAGATGAACAAAATGACGTATGTGTCAAATTAATACGCTGCGTACTTTTCGCTGGCGCCATCTCTTAGTTAAACCGGAAAAAACTTATGCATACACCTGGTACATATAGAACATGTTATGCATACATAGAAAGGATAAAGGAAATATTAGGATTAATTTACGGTAAAATAGCGAAAAATAGACAAAACGAGAAAGAGATGAGACTAAAATAGAACTGCAATGAAGCTTCTCCTGCAGGCAAGCGAGGCTGGTCGACTCTCCACGCAACGATAAACGCCTTGCGCGAGGTCTGAACAGCGATCTAGCTGACTTGCGTATGGACGAAATATACGAGTAACCGAGTCGGGCGAGTCGCTCTCAAGAAAAGTACTCTCTCACTCTCTCTCGTATAAAATACTACAACACTATCATGTATCTATCAGGAGTACAAATTGAAAATGCGGGATTTTTTTCTATTTTTGAACGTTTATTCTGAAAAAATGGTAACAAATGAATTATTCAAAGTATTGTCCATCGCTAGCCACAACTTTTTCCCATCTTTCTGGCAATTTACGGATACCGTCGCGAAAAAATTCGGCCGGCTTGGCTGCTATCCAGTCATCGACCCATTTTTGGGCTTCTTCGTAAGAATGGAAGCGCTGGTCAGCTAGGCCATGTGTCATCGATCGGAAAAGGTGGTAATCGGAAGGAGCAATATCTGGGCTATACGGCGGGTGGGGTAAGACTTCCCATTTCAGCGTTTGTAGGTATGTTTTGACCGGCGCTGCAACATGTGGCCGAGCGTTGTCATGTTGCAAAATTACTTTGTCGTGTCTTTGCTCGTATTGTGGCCGTTTTTCTTTGAGTGCGCGGCTCAAACGCATCAATTGAGTTCGGTATAGTGCTCCTGTGATGGTTTCGTTCGATTTCAATAGCTCATAATACACCACACCCAGCTGGTCCCACCAAATACAGAGCATGAGCTTGGCGCCGTGAATATTTGGTTTGGCCGTCGATGATGATGCATGGCCGGGGTAACCATATGATTTTTTGCGCTTCGGGTTATCGTAATGGATCCACTTTTCATCACCAGTGACAATGCGATGCAAAAAACCCTTCCGTTTTTGCCGTTCGAGCAGCAGTTCGCATGCAAAAAAACGGCGCTCGACGTCTCTCGGCTTCAGCTCATACGGCACCCAATGTCCTTGCTTTTGGATCATTCCGAGGGCTTTTATACGATGGGAAATGGCTTGTTGTGTCACTCCCAATGAATCTGCGAGCTCTTGTTGAGTTTGACACGAGTCTTCATTGAGTATTGCCTCCAATTCAGCATTCTCAAACTTTTTCACTTGGCCCGGCCGCTCTTTGTCCTCAACGTCAAAATCACCACTTCTAAACCGCACAAACCATCTCTCGCACGTTGAAACCGATAGAACATGACTCGGATAAGCCTCGGAGACCAATCGATGTGCTTCAGCAGCACTTTTCTTCAAATTAAAGAAGTAAATTAAAACTTCCCGCAAATGCTGTTTTGTTGGCACGAAACTCGACATATTGAGAGCTCAAAAAAACTATGAATTTGACACTGCGACAAATTGACACATACTGAAAATTAAAGCTATAAGACGTAGCTTTGACATGAACATAGTCACAGTACTGCCTGATGCGTATAGCGTTAGTAACGCCATCTGTTATCAAACCCGCATTTTCAATTTGTACCCCTGATAACTGCGTATAACCCCTTAAAGCAATAGCATGTTTTATAGCTCGTGTATATAATGATGCATGCACGAGTACAAGAGGGAAGAAAGCAAACATCGAAAGTTCTCCGCCAGCGGAGAAAGCTCGACGGGCTGTTGAGAAATAAACGCGGAAAATACGAGAAAGTATATGAACGAGGCGCCTGTAAGGCTGCTCTAGAGACTTTTAAATAGGCCGTACAATAAAGTTCGCTTGAATTAATGGCTTATCAATATAGACGATGCGCTTCCGCCTTAATTGTATTGTAATTGTATTTCAACGTTCGATTAAAATTTTCTACCCAGAGGAGGTAAAGGGCGGACTCCAACAGGGAGGCAATTAATTTTATGATACTCCAGCAGTAGGTGAAAGTAGGGTTTATATAATAAAACAGTAAATATTGCGATACATAAATTGAGACAACAAAGATGAAGATGACTCGACAGCCCTTAACGTGGTGAATTGAATTTCGTTCAAGACAGGAAAGAAAGTTCAATGCCCTATCATTCGATCGCCACCGAGCCACCAAGGAATACACACAGCACGAGGACTCGCCTGGCGAGCGACGATAGGCTAATGCTAAAAATGCAAACAAATGATTTCCGATGAACGCAGTTAGCAACTGCACTTACGACAATCAGTCTAAAGGTAGAATAGAACAAGATAGGTTGGTTTCTCGTCGATAACTCGAGAACATACCAAATACATAATATATACTTTATTTCCTACTTTATATTCTGTAATAACTAACGGAAAGTTGTCGTTATTTATAATAGACGTCTAATTTACTTTTTTTATCGTAAATTTACGTATTAATTTCATTTACGGGAGATCCACCTCCTTATCGGCAAACGATATCAAATAATAACTTTTAAAAAATACTACACCCTCGACCGTAATATTCTATTTACGTGTTACGGAAATAACATTTTGGTACCAGCGGTGGAATAGGCTGAAGTGAATGTGACACGCAATTTATATGGATTTACCAGGTCTATAAATATGAAACCGGAATTTGCCCATAGATGGCCCGAGCTGTCAATGTAGTTACCGTTAAACCGCGTCATTGGCGCCATTTCCTTGTTGACATCTCTGACAAAGATTTTCAGCTCACAACAATACAAGTTTCATACAACAGCATAGTTTGTAATAGCGTTGAACATGTCGAATTTTGTGCCTGGAAACTACGATCTGCGGACAGCATTGATTTTCTGTTACCAATTGAAGAAAACTGCTGCAAAATCGAATGCTTGTCGAAGCTTACGGTGAGCATGCTCTTGGTAAATCACAGTGCTTTGAGTGGTTTAAAAAATTCAAAAGTGGCGATTTTGACGTGAGAAACGAAGAACGTGGAAGACCACCGAGAAAGTTTGAAGACAGCGAATTGCAAGCATTGTTGGATGAGGATGATGCTCAAACGCAACAACAACTCGCGGATCAATTAAATGTGACACAAGAAGCCGTCTCCATACGTTTGAAAGCCATGGGAAAGATCCAGAAGATGGGAAAATGGGTTCCAATGAACTGAATGAAAGACAGCAGGAAAACCGAAAAACCACTTGCGAAATGCTGCTCGCCAGGTACAAAAGAAAGTCATTTCTCCATCGAATTGTGACTGGCGATGAAAAGTGGATATATTTTGAGAATCCTAAGCGTAAAAGATCATGGGTCACTCCAGGCGAACCATCGACATCGACTGCAAGGCCAAATCGCTATGGACGGAAGACAATGCTCTGTGTTTGGTGGGATCAGAAGGGTGTGATCTATTATGAGCTGCTAAAACCTGGCGGAACCGTTAATACTGACCGCGACCGATAACAAATGATCGATTTGAATCAAGCTTTGCGTGAAAAACGACCAGAATATCAAAAAAGGCAACACAAAGTGATTTTGGTTTATGATAATGCACCATCACACACAGCAAAACTGGTCAAGGAAACGATTGAGGCGTTTAGTTGGGAAATACTTTCGCATGCGGCTTACTCACCAGACTTGGCCCCGTCCGATTACTACTTATTTGCATTGATGGGACACACACTTACTGAGCAGCGCTTTACTTCTTACGAAAATGTACAAAAATGGCTCGATGACCGGTTTGCCTCAAAAGAGCAACAGTTTTTTTGGCGTGGCATCCACAAATTGTCAGACAGATGGGAAAAATGTATAGCTAGCGATGGGCAATACTTCGAATAAAATATTTTTTATCATTTTCATACAATAAACGTGTATTTTCTATACGAAAAATTCTGGTTTCATATTTATAGACCTGGTAAGTGATATTGGACAACGTAAAGTGTACGAACAGTGATAATAAAGTAACAACTACCACTTATGCGAAGGTCACCAGTGCAGTGCATAAAAACCAGTGCTAATCTGTCGCAAAATCGTGCAGTGAACAGCTAGTGCAGTTAGACACAGCGGTCAAGCTGTTGAACATCCGGGTTGATGGTGATACGTCAAAGCGTGGACAATAGCGCACAAGTATGCAAGCTACTACTCGCGAGAGTGAACTTCGAGCCGCGCAAACAGTTGGCGATACGCCGAAGGATGAGCCCAGGAACAACCGCATCAACGGATCAATAGTGCCGGGAAGGACTTCGACGTCCAAGCTCAGAAGGAAAGTTCACGACGACAGGTCAACAGCACCCAAGGAAGAACACTATGGAAAGGACCGTCTGCAATACCATCTTTCTTCAAGTGGCGGTTACCGTACATTATTAATACGTAAGTAGACTAGCAAAAAAGTCGTGTTTGAATGAGGAAAAAATTCGATTAAAAAAAAAATATTCGACGACGGAAAAGAGGAATATTTTTAAAGTAGAACCAACCGCATAAGTTGTCACATGCCGGGAAATAGTAACGCCAGATCAAAGTAAAGAGGAAACTGGTTAGATTCTATATCACCTGGCGAAGATGTAGACGCCGCAGCTGGCCTAGTAGCTGCAGTCGGTGACATCGCCGTTAGGATACGTGGAGCTTTGAAAATGATATCACTGACAGAACAAACTCCCACCGACAGACAAGAAGCCCTTACCGACCGACTAATTGCACAGTTTGGAATAAATCCAGTTAGGGGATCGTCATTCGGAGTCTGCGACGGTATCGTTATCGACGATTCAAGCGCGATGGTCACCGGAGAGCAAACCCCGGTATACATCACTGAGACTATGATCGAGCAGAAAATTGAGAACTTGCGAACAATAGAATACGTAGGTACCCGACGGCCACTGGTACGGCAATGCGCCCACTGCCGGATCGGGTACAAGAGCGGTACTAGGCGTTTGACAGTGGTCAACGTAATGTTGAGAGATTTCGTGCGAGCTCGAGAGGGTGCAGCGCGAACACGACCGTATACGCCGAGAACACGAGTGGGTGTAGTGCGAACACGGACAGATGCAGCGCGAATACGAACAGGGCCAGCGTGAGCGCGAGCTGGAGTTTAGACTCCGAAACGACGACGCGCCGCTGGCAAGAAGGAATCTGTCCGATATGCTAAATGAGGTACGGGTGGATAAGTATGAACTCATGCGGACAATACGGTCCACGCAAGCGGGCCATCGAGGTAAACAATATGATACAACTCAAAGTAGGTACGGCAGGCTGGCAGAAAACAAGAATGTGAAAAGTACGATAACCGCATCGCCCGTCAGAGCTACTGCAGAGTCTAACACACTGGGCATGCTGAAATTGAACATGGTCACTGCCCAGCAGAGACTTGCAAATAAGAAATAGAAGACAGCAGACAAAGTGACACCGGCGGCGTCGGGCATCACCGCTAGCGATTTCGATATCATCGCACCTTTGTCAATGACCGGGGTACTTAACCTCAAGGCGGACACATGTGCTCAATGCAGTATAATTAAAGAAAGCTGCCTGCAACGAGAGACTACGGCGGTAAAAAGCAATGTAGAACTGCAACGGTAGCGGGAAAAAAATTGACTCCCCTAGAAAAAGCGAAAATTGTGCTAGAGATTTCCGCTTTAAACGTGGAACACTGGGTCTACATAGTTCCAAATAACATGCTACTGGGGGTCAATAGACTGCTCGGGATGGATTTCATTAAGCTATCATACATGAAGCAGACATAGTGCACGGTGAAACGTTCAAATTCTACGGACACTGCATGCCATTACTGGACAGCGCGATGAAGATTTCGTTGCCTCCACCCAGCGGAACAGTAACCTATGCTACAACTCGAGCAAGGAATCATAATCGGTGCCTGTGTCATGCCATCGCGTAGTAGTAGTTGCGCTGTCAGCCTTATAAACACTACCGAGCATGTGGTCAAGGTGTAACGCCCCGCAGTGACATTCGAGCCGCTCGAAATACCAGCAGTAGTCACGCGGCCGAGGCGGAAGTGAAGGAAGTATGCGCCGCAAAAGATGAGAGGGGGTTAACCGCCTCGCTTGATTAGCTATAGAGCTTGACACCGCGAACCTCAATAAGAAAGAGCACAACGTACTGGAAGAAATAACGAGTGAATACGAAGACGTATTTCATCTGCCTGGGGATAAGTTGCCGTGCCCATACATAGTGGAGCACCAGATACCCCTCAGGGAAGTACTGTAACTGATAAAGGTGCACCCATACAGACTGCACGAGACCCACAAAAGGGAGGTGGAGAGGCAAACAGAAATGCTAGCCGAAGAAATTATCCAGCCTAGCAGAAACTAGTACAACGCACCGTTGTTGGTCATAACCAAGAAACCCGATACAGCCGGAGTGCAGACACCAGATGGAAGACACTCATCGCAGACACGCGGATCGATTCAACTCACCACGTGCTTTACTAACACCAAAGAGAAAGTCAGGATTCAGGCTCATGTACTCAGAGTTGTAACCACTCACTTAACATCATTCGAGTTGCCTGCACGTGGTCTTACTTTGTGAAACTAAAACTGGCAGATCCGGACTTTCTCAAACATCAGCTCATTGAAATTACTCAACAGCTCAAGGACATATACATGACGGGCGGTTTTCCACTCGCCAAGTGGCACTTGTCGGACCTTAAGGTCCTTGCTAGTATCTCAAAATCACGGTCAAGCTCATCTATCTCAATGGATGACTGCGAAACCACGATTCTCGGTTTGACTCGGCTTCCTCACGAGGACAAGTTTACGAGGACAAGTTTAGTTCGACTCAAGGAAATCTCACCAAACGCCTCGCTCTTTCAGAGGTGGCTCAACTCTTTGATCCACTCGGCTTTGTCTAACCTGTTGTGATCGAAGCCAAGATTCTCTCACAAGAGCTCTGATTTCATAAGCTCAAATGGAATGATCCACTGCCATCCCAAGTCTCATCTCGATGGATTGCCATCTGTTCAGTTTTCGCGCCTATCACGCGCACACTCAACTCGTGCACGCACTACACTCCCAACCATCTGACGCTTCGCGTCATGTGGTAGAGCTTACAGGCATACTCTATCGATTTACCGATCCAGAACACTCAAGCGCATCGCCCATTAGCTCGCATCCTCGATCGAAGCTCACTCAAGCGGCCAACGCTCCTACCGTGGCCTCAGCGGCAAGACCACTCACAGGACTCACTTTCCATCGCTGGCGGCGAATCATAACTCACGCAAGCTGTGACGCACGTCTGCCCTCTTGATACTCTGCCTCGTGGTTGACGGGTGTAGCCATTGTTCTCACTCGAGTCGTTCACGCTAGATATTCCCGCGTCATCTCACTTTTTTGTTCATAAGCTCTACTCATCCTTTATCTGCTCACTAGTGTAGTGTATTAAACTCATTGCCAAATCTCGTACAGTTCAACTCACAAGGAAAGATAGTTTAGTGTCCCCCTCCGATTTTGATGAAACTCACGTATGTTGTAGAGCATCGAAAATTAAAAGACACGTATTTTTTTTTATCGGTGGAAAAACATTTCTAAGGGGTGAAATCGCCCTTCAAAATTAACATGTCGAGGGGTGATTATGCAGTTTCACCCAGAAGGCGTCAACCGATTTTAATGAAACAAAAACCAAAATACTCCTCATAGAAGACAATAAAAATTCCACGCTAAGTTGAAGAAAAAAATTCATTTGCAGGGGTGAACAACCCCCTGATTTTTTAATTTTCCACCCTACACAAAAAACTAATCAACCAAATTGAACAGAACATGTACCATTTGGAAGGGCAAGTTAAAATAAAGTTGACGTATTTTTGCACATTCACAGGAAAATGAGTTTACGGGGGTTAACTACCCCTTATCCATTAGTACGTATATTTGTGCGTACATTCTTGTTTCTCGTTATTTAAATGTCCGAATTGATTCAAAACATTCCTGCTAGCCGAAATCAACGGGGGGCACTTCAGATGATGCTTTGTTTATTATTAAGGGGGTGACCGGCTGTTACTTACAATTAGAATGGTCTATTCATGAGTTTCGCGTTATTTACTGAAAAAAATAGCTTGTTTAAATACAGAATACTGGGGAATGTTGCTTGGGTTGAGTAGTTGTATGGCATATATGTATGGCTGTATTTCGAAACAGCGGCAATCAGCTGAGGACATAGGCGAGAAATAACAAATACCCGGTTTCGGCAAGCGCATTTATTCGACTGTCGTCCTTTTCACGTCCCGTGTTATCGCTCTCCCCACTCTCCATTCTCTCACATTTATTCTTACCGCCTTGCGCATCTACATACACCACAGTATATAATATAATTTATCATTCCCTTTACAATTCATCAACGTGCTCATTACTGTCATAATTTGCAGCAATCACGGTTCGTAAGTCGTGCAGAAATGATACTCTTCAAAAAAATGTTGCAAGCATAAAGGCTTCTTGCACTATGAGCATCTGATGATGGCCACATTATTACAATCAAGTACTTCACAGTGTGCTTGAGACGATTGACCGAAACCAAAACTCACTGGATTGTCGAACTCGTTCGGCTTATCGGTTATATAATTACTTTTAAACCGTGCATATTTGAAAAGATTCATATATCTGGGTGTTGAAGGTTGATTGTGTGCGAGCGATTGCAGTTTGATTATGTTGTTTCTCAAGTGTAAATTAATATCAGAATTAAATAATAATACACTGTCGGAAAAATGTCGTACAAAATTTTTCCATATTCGGAAACCAAAAACGTTGAGTGGTTGGATTTTCCCCGTGGTGCCTTTAGGTATTATCATTATGATTGTTTTTTTGCCCCGAGGTATTGTATTTTGAACAACTTCAGAGCACTCTCCACTCCACGAGTCTATCAACAATACGCTGTCACGGCCGGTGTTGGGGAAGAATACTTTTTACAACCAAACTTTGAAGTGCTCTATACATAGGATGATAATGGTTATCGATATAGTATAATTCATCATATGTTCAATATTTTCTGGCAATCATTTTTGTCCATACCTGAAGTAATTTTTCCGGATTTCGTTGCTGCTAAAAATACGTTTTCTGGCCTGAATAAATTTTTTTCCACGAATGGGCCGAACTCACCCTTTCCCTCTTTTAGAACGATAAAAAGGGGTGACAGTAATTTTCCATCTGCATTTATGGTTGGCTGGATAGTGTAGCTGTGAGTTGTAGATGATACGGATTGTACTACACATTGCACTTGTTTAGTTCCTTCAGCCGTCAGAGTCCTGCCAGAGTGGATTTCCAGTTGAAAGCCGCTCTGATCTGAATTATATATGTTTTCCGGTCCATATTTTTGAATATATGGTTTAATGTCATTCACGAAGTTTTCTGCATTCATCCTTAAAACTGGTTCGTCTTCTGTAGTCTTTCGTGTTACGAATTTATTAATTTTCCTGGACACAATACGATGTGATTTCTTGAACTTCCGAAGCCAATCACGAGAAACTTTAAGGGGTTATACGCAGTTATGATTTTCAAAAAATCGATTTTTTTATATTGCATTTTTGTAATGTACATATATTCAAAAGTATACACACAAAATTTCAAGTCGATCCGAGCAATACTTTCGGAGTTATACTTCTATATGTAGAGACGCCTCGGCGCGTTTGAAAGTAGGTGGGACAGGGGCTCAAGGGGCAGCCGTTTACCTGGACCGTTGCTCCTTTTATATACCTGTGTATTGTATTCTTATACATTGTGTGAGAGTGTAGTAGTGTTTTCCTTGTACCTGAGAGCAAAATTCAACGGTTTCTAGACGTTTATTCAGTATATACAGCCGAGGCAAGCAGTGAAGAAGTGCGTTCGTTTCCGTATTTTCTGCAATATTTTGTTCGGATTTCTAAGATAATTGTGAATTATAGTATAATAATTTAATATGAAAGTAAGTAGAGAACGGCGTTCTGTTACAAACGCGCACAAATCAAGAAATCGAAAACGGAAAAACGTTTTTAATCCGAGTAAAGCTGAGACGGACGAAAGCCATGGTGTTCTTGGCAGCGAGCAGCAGCAGCAGACAAACTGACCGAATTTGAGCACGATTACCAGCCATTACCCACGGATGTCGCTGAAGCTGTGCGTCCAATTTACGAAGACCTCAGCAGCGAGACATTATTGGAACGATGTGTAGGCGGCTTTACACAAAATAATAACGAGAGTTACAACCAAATCATCTGGAAAATTACGCCGAAAATCATTCCGAGTGGCTCAAAGATTGTTGAAATGGCCGCAAATATCGCCGCCGGTATGTTTACTGAAGGTTCAATTTCACTTTTGTACCATATGAATGCAATGGGACTGTCTTTGGGGCCCAATGCGCATGCATATGTACAAAAGGAGGACGAAGAGCGCGTTACGCTATCCGAGCGCAGAGCGCACGAAGCGACACGAGAGGGAAGGATGGCTCGAAGGCAGCATCAAATTGAATTGCTGGAGGCTGCTGAAGGAATGGAGGGTTTATTATATGGCCCTGGAATAGACGACACCATGTAAGTTGGAAAAAAAATTTTTTTTCTATGTGTGAATCGGTTTTGAAACTTTAAACGCGTTTTTCTCAAAACAGCATTTTTCAAGTCGGTGATCACGATATCTCAAAAATGGCTTGTTCGATCGGTCTAAAATTTTAACACAATCTTCTCAGATACATTTTCTAGTAATTAATCGTTCCTTTTGTCAATCCGATACTTATTTTCCATTTTATAAACAATTTAAGGCCAAATTTTACATAAAAAATCGAAAACATTTTTTTGATAAGCCGCCATTTTGTGAAAATTCTATATTTTGATTAGCCGAACGACTAATTACTAGATAATCTAATATATTAACGAAATTTGTTTGGTTTTTTGATTTCAGATAATCCAATCTTGAGTTACGATGATCACCGTAAATCGTCTTTTTTTAGAGGAGGTTCCGGAAATCACCTGCAGCGCTCTCTATAATCAACATTTTTATAAATAAAAAATTTGTTTACGTTCTTGAAGGATGCTTTTATAACCACAAAAATTGTCAAATTAATAAATTCAAAAGTCTCTTCAGGATAAATTCTTGAAAAACCGTCTTTTTTTTTCCTCATAACTGCGTATAAGCCCTTAAAACGAATGTCTTCGTGACCTATCTCTTTTTGAGCTTGTAAAGCCCACTTTTGAAGGTCGATATCATGAACAATGAAACCAGCATCTACTGCGGCTTGTATGTTTTTCAAAGTACAGGGTGCGCCATCTCAATCTGGTCGATGGAAGTATTGAATAACTTAGAGAATTTTCAACAGATTTCACAAAGTCGTATTTTTTTATTAAATTTGATTCATTACAATTTATTTTGATTAGTTTCCAAAAACCACATCGATCAAATGTCCGCCTTTATTACTGAGACAAAAATGAGCTCTTTTTTCGGCATTTTCCATTGTATTTGCCAGCGTCTCGGGTGATATCGCTGCGATTTCGGCTCGAATGTTGTTTTTTAGCTCCTCTATGGTCTTCGGCTTGTTGGCATAGACTTTACTTTTCAAAAATCCCCACAAGAAGAAGTCCGGTGCAGTCAAATCCGGCGATCTTGGTGGCCAGTCAATATCACCTTTCTTTGATATCACACGTCCCGGGAACTTCCGACGCAAAAAGTCCATTGTTGAGCGCGCAGTGTGACATGTCGCACCATCTTGTTGGAACGAAAATTCTTCAAGACCTTTTTCACGCATTTGTGGTAAAACAAAGTGTGCCAACATCCACCGATATCGATCCCCATTAACAGTTCCACCAGCTCTGAAGAAAAATGGTCCAATGGTGGTTTTTGAGCAAACACCGGCCCAAACTGTCACTTTCTCATCGTGCAATGGAGTTTCGTGAATAATATGAGGATTATCGGTGCCCCACATGCGACAGTTTTGTTTGTTGACAGCGCCAGAGAGGGTGAAATGAGCCTCGTCGGTCATCAGAATTCGCTCCCAAAAATCCGGCTCAGCTTCCTTCATTCGACTAACGTTATTAGCGTAAGCCAAGCGTCGCGGCTTGTCAGTTTCCAATAATCTTTGAGTCAACTGCACTTTGTACGGAAACATGTGAAGATCTTGCTTTAAAATCTTTCTCAAAGTGGTTCCACTGATGTTTAATTGCTGAGACCGGCGGCGGTATGAGACATTTGGATTTTCTGCAACACTCTGTCGAACAGCTTCGATATTTTCATTTGAACGACCTGGACGCGGTCGAGCTTGATGTTGGAGATTCGCTACAGACCCGTGCTCCATGAAATTTGAAGCTAAATGACGGATAGTGTCGCCTTTGGGCGCAGAACGTCCGCGATATTTTTTACGATACGCAAGCTGAGTTGACACAACTGAACGATTATTTTCAATGTAAAGCGAAACTATTTCGGCGCGTTCTTTCGGCGTATAGCGATACATGGTTGAAATTGTACTGAAATAACCTATACGAAACGTGTTGTACGACGCTGGTCGGTTAAAATCTGTCAGACTTATTCAATACTTCCATCGACCAGATTGAGATGGCGCACCCTGTATATTTAGAGATTTAAGCTAATTTCTCCTTGTAGGTCCCACCTTTGTTCATTTGATTTGCCCAGCGTTTTCATTGTCGTACAGATTTGACTTTTTTGAATTTCTGACTGGCGGTATCGACACTGTAATTTTTCTTCTTACCGGATCTCCAGTATTCGATTGCTTTGCATCTGTAATCGTAGCTTATGTCTTCTTCGTCTTTAGAACAAGTATCAAAATCCACTGGACCTTCATCATGTTGCCAAAGAGTGTCCTCGACAGGGTTAACATCATATTGCTTGAATGGCTCTTGAAAATCTAGCGATTGTTCCTCGATAATTTCAACTCCGTTATAATCGTCTATGCAGTCGACCAGAACTTTTTCGAAATTCTGCTTTACCTCGATTTCTACATTGTTAATCGCAGTTTCGAGAATATTCATGGCTTCAAATGTAGCTAAAAATTTTTTAATGACGTTGATTGGATTCACTTTCATGGTCTATTGATTTTTTAAATCAGAAATTATAACTGACGCATTGGCACTCCGTTCAAATGAGCAACTGAAGATCGCTGTATGTATCGCAGTTTTTATATTTGAAAGACTTGTTGTTGATCCACATGCGATATCAGCAGATAATACGCAGTCCCAGATAGCCGCCTATGTAGAAAACACCTCTTACTGCGTCGAAAGGATTTTTATCATATTGGCGTATGGTTAGATTACTCAAAAAAATAAGATCATATTCATTTCGTTGGAATAATTGACAATGTTCTATAGATGGAACGACTGTTGCATCATCGACTTATCCCGAAATTTGCGCCGAATCGAAATACAATCTAATCGAAAGGTCGATAACATATGACGATAAATTATTGATAAGCACAAAATCAGCACAAAGAATGAACGCAGGCAGCTCTTTAACATGTAAATAATGAGAAACAAGCATGTACGCACAAATATACGTACTAATGGATAAGGGGTAGTTTACCCCCGTAAATTCATTTTCCTGTGAATTTGAAAAAATACGTCATCTTTATTTTAACTTGCGCTTCCAAATGTTATATGTTCTGTTCAATTTGGTTGGTTAGTTTTTGTGTAGGGTGGAAAATTGAAAAATCAGGGGGTTGTTCACCCCTGCAAATGAATTTTTTTCTTCAACTTTACGTGGAATTTTGATTGTCTTCAATGAGGAGTATTTTGGTTTTTGTTTCATTAAAATCGATTGGCGCCTTCTGGGTGAAACTGCATAATACACCTCGACATGCTAATTTTGAAGGGCGATTTCACCCTTTAGAAATGTTTTTCCACCGATAAAAAAAAATACGTGTCTTTTAGTTTTCGATGCTCTACAACATACGTGAGTTTCATCGAAATCGGAGGGGGACACCAAACTATCTTTCCTTGTCAGTGTAAGTGCAAACCACGTAACCTCACCAGTAACTCAACAACACTCATAAAACTGTCTACGATTTTACGCATCGTTGGCAGCATAGACGCCACTCAGCTTCGCACCACACATCGCCTATAGCTCACTCACCAGCCCGTCGTGTGGCTTCACGTCAGAGCTCTACATCAGGTTATATCACCAGGATCATCCACACGACTCAACAAGCCCACTCAACAGCCTGAGGACCCATTCAACACTAGTACATCAACACACAGGCCAGACCAAATCAGTTACATGTTTTTTTGCTTATTGATCAGGTATTCTTTAAACTATTGTTAAATAATTCAATAAACATTGACTTACTATTGTTAAACATTGCGTATATTTAATTCAGTATACTTGTCACCAGGATCCTTAATATCAATATTCGCAGCTGTCACTCGACGTACTAAGCGCAAATGCATCGACCTACTATCCGTCGACAGCGTAGTATGAGGTGCGCAACTAAGTTCCCGCTGTTTTTCAAGAGATAGCTCCAGTAGTAAGTGGTGGTCGATTGGGACATAACCAAAATGTCATGAACCAAGCTTAGACATATGATAAACAAACCGCTTTGACACATTTGTTTTTGCGTCATATACTTTTGGTTGTGTGAAAATGTCTGATTTTGTGCCAAATAATCGTCATTTGTAGAAAGTGTTGCTTTTCTTCTTTCATTTGAAGAAAACGGCGGCTGAAGCGCATCGAGAACTCCAAAAAGTTTATAGAGATGCTGCTCTAAGTGAAACAGCATGCCGTGATTGGTTCCGTCGCTTCAAAGACGGTGATTTTGATGTTGACGACCGTTCGCGTGAAGGAAGGCCAAAAACCTTCGAATACCCTGAATTAGAGGCATTGCTCTATGAGGATCCGTGCCAAACGCAAAAAGAGCTTGCTTCAGCATTAGGAGTTACCCGGGAAGCCATTTCCAAGCGATTGCATGCGTTAGGAATCATTCAAAAACAAGGAACTTGGGGTCCTTATGATTTGAAGCCAAGAGACGTTGAGCGTCGTTTTTTCGCATGTAAACAACTGCTCCAGCGGCAAAAAAAGAAGGGTTTTCTTCATCGCATCGTTACGGGTGATGAAAAATGAATTCATTACAGCAACCCAAAGAGAACAAAATCATGAGGACTGCCCGGTCATGCTTCTACGTCATCGGCTCGGCCGAATATTCACGCTGCGAAGATTTTGCTGTGTATTCGGTGGGACCAAGGCGGTGTTATTTATTATGAACTGTTGAAACCGAACGAAACCATCACTGGGGAACGGTATCGAACTTAATTGATGCCATTGAGTCAAGCACTGAGCGAAAAGCGGCCACAATACGAGCAGAGGCACGAAAAAGTGATTCTACAGCATGACAACGCTCGGCCTTACGTTGCCAAACCCGTTAAAACCTACTTAGAAACGCTCAAATGGGAAGTCCTACCCCACCCGCAATATTCCCCAGATATTGCGCTGTCCGATTATTACGTGTTCCGTTCGACGGCACATGGTCTGGCTAATCATAAGTTCAGTTCATATGAAGACATCTCAAAAGACGAACACTTCTACCGTGACAGTATTCGAGCTCTGCCAGAAAGATGGGAAAAAGTTGTCGCTAGCCATGGGCAATATTTTGAATGATTCATTTGTAAACATTTTTTCACAATAAAGTTTCATTTTCATAAAAAAAAACAGCGGGAACTTAGTTGCGCACCTAATATTACTCAATTAGTACAGTTTCACTGCGCAAAGCACTACACTCTTCGATATTTAATATTTTTATTCATTCTGACTAGGCGCCCATTCTGCGCACTTGTCAATTTTTCTTATAGTGCATTTTCACACCAGATAGTGTTAATCACAAAATATTCTCAATAATTTTTTAGCACATTATCAAACATTTTTTGGTCTTTCGAGCTGGACCTAATTCATTCACACTCATTCTCATACACCATCAGAGTAGATCCCATCAGCTTGGCCAAGCTATCAATACCACGGTGGTTTAATATATGGAACGACTTAACAGTGAAAATTCACAGCTTCTCCGATGCATCTTAATTAGCCATGGCTGCAGTGATTTATATCACTGTCAACTCATCATCTACAGGAAAGGTGGCTTCACTGGTCTGCTCTGAAGCCCGGGTAGCACCACTCAGGAAACTCACCATACCACGGCTTGAACTGACTGCTACGCTGTTGCTTTCAAACTTGGTTGCATACGTTCAAGCCACGCCCAGGGTAGTTATCTCATAAACTCACCCGTGGACGGACTCTTTGGTAACACTCACTTGCATCAGACCTCATCCAGCACGGTGGAAGGATTATGTTCGGAATCGAGTAGCTCAAATCGAGGAACTCACTCCCATTTCCGAATGGCGTCATGTGCCAGGTACCAGCAATCCAGCTGATTATGCCTCGCGGAGAGATGACTCTTGGCCAACGCCAACCACCACTCATGAAAATTTGAACAATGTGGAAGCTCGACCTGGAGTAGCCATCTGCGCTGCTACTCTGGGACCTGAGTATCATTGCGATCTCATCTACCGGTACTCATCTCTTACCGAGCTATGTCGTCTTACCTCATTATATGCCAGGATATTGGCCATAATGAGAAGAAGGTATGAATCGGCTGGAATAGCTCCACTCATTGCACAAGAGACGGTCACAGGGAACGTCTTTTAGACGGATGCTTTCAGCTCTCATTAGCTCAAGTACGGTTAACTCATTGGATTATTGGAGGAAGGGCTCCGGTTTAAACTTACATTTTGCGTTGCGTTGTGTGTGCTCGGCAGAGAGGGATTCGTGCTTATAAATTGATGGGTCAGCTACCTCTTCCGCGAGTTACACCAACGCGTGCATATACTCATACATGAGCACTTACAATGGTCCCAGGACTATGATTGGAGGACCTGGCCATCTCACGACTCTCAAGTTGGCAACTGCTGCAGCAAAACGTGCAACAATTTTGGCTTCAATGGTTGCTTCATTATCTCCAATGGCAGCAGTCAATCTCAAAGTGGCATTACCCTGACAACAATATTCAAATCGGCTCTTTGGTTCTGCTCACGGACGAACGCTGTCCACCGTGCACGTGGCCTCTTGTACGAGTCACAACGTTGCATTCAGGCAAGTATAGGCTCACAAGGGTGGTGACATTACAAACTGCTACTATGACGTTAACCAGGCTAATCTCAAAATTAGCTGTTCCGCTACCAACCGGACCAACCGGATGAGGATAATCAGCCACCCTGTTGCTGATGGCGGGCGGAAATGTTGAGAAATCAGCTGACGCACGGCCACTGTGATCGCCGTGCGGTAGCTCGATGCTACTGGTGCTTTGCTACGCTAGGCTGCCGTGCGTGTAGCCGGGTACGACGGCACAAAAGGGAGAGCAGAGAAGACAGAGTGCGAGGAACGAGACAGTGAGGCCCGTCGCGTGTTAGATAAACGCTCTGATGATCCTTAATGCCCCGCCGCGAAGCCGTACAGAGGGGGTAGTAGCGCAGATACTCCCATAAATCAATGCTGTAAGAAGACAGGGAGCGAGGCGTTGCACTAACCATGGTCGCATACAGAATGCAACAGCGGCTGAACTGGAACAAGAAGCCCCGAAACTGTACAAGAAGAAGAAACTGTACATAGACAGACAATTCGGTCCATACACACATGTTTTGTAATGGTAATTTTTATCGTTAACATTAATTTTTATCTTCCGAGGGGAAGAATTCGGACTCGAACACAGGGATAATTAATTTCGACTTCTGAGTAGGCAAAAAAGGGTTTATTTAGCAAGTGTAGCCGAAAAATGTGATGTTCGGTTTATTGGCACCGTTTGCCAGTGGAAATTAATTTCCAATACGCTGATATATCCGGTAGTTTCACGATCTTTTTTATCTCCCGTGATGGTGGATCCTCCAATCTGCCTAGACGAGAATCAGGTGCCTCTGTCTTACTTGCTATCCACACGGGCAGCTGAACCCGCCTCGAAAAATGGAAATACCGTCGTTTCCACGTGGTTTTTTGTACGTGTTCTTGTTCCAACGTGTCCGTGCCGTCCTCGTTTACCAACTGTGCGCGGTTTCTTGGTGGTGGGACATTCGATTTGTAAATTACGCTCTTTTTATGTGGTTGGGCCTACCCGGGATGACGATTTTTAATTTGGCATTTTTAAATTAATAGATTTAAATTAATAGTGGACTAAATCAAGTGAAAATTCGTCGACTCCTCGGGTGGTTCAATACTCTCCGTCTCTGGATTCCTTCCATTGGATTTTTGACTTAGAAGAGTCCTTTATGTCTCTTTTTCCTTGAGTTCCTGTAGCGCTGTCTCGCCTCGGCACATTATGCTATGTAGAGTTCTTATAATTTGTTTTCCAGATCCTATGTTTCTTTAGCTAGCATCCACTTCCCTTCATTTCCTCCCTTGGAATCAGATTTGACCGTGTGCCCTAGATTTTATTCAGGGAGTTGAATTTATCTTGAATTTATCTTGAACCGTCGGCTCAGGGTTTGCCTTGGAAATATCGCTCTCTGGTGCGACTCCAATACTTGTTTGTCCTCTTGGGGTATCAGGTATGCTAATTATTTCTACAATTGTTCTCAAACGATAAAGATCTTCCTTTCTTTCTTTCCTGCCAAACGCTCTAGTGTTCCTTGACAACCTTGGGATATACACCTCCTCTAATCTAATAGGTGGTTTTATGCATTGACCGTTATACCGTGTTTCATCTATTCTTATTTCTCTATTGTCCTGATTAATTACTAATTATCCTACTTACTTATCTACCGATTACTCAAATTTTTAGTATCTATCTCCTTAATTAATAGAACTTAATTTATAATCCCTAAATTCTCCTTAATTACTCGCTAGCTTAAACTCTATTATCTAATTGGTTTGAACTGACTTGAGAAGTTCGCTTTATAATTCAAACCCGCTCGTTCCTACTTCCTATCGCTTCTTCTACTTTGTTTGCTAACTTTGTATCGGGTTGCCTTTTCGTAGCAGGCCAGGTCTATTTTGGGTACTTGTTTCCACCGGAGAGAGCCTCCTGCTCTCTTGCATGGCTTTTTATACTAGTTTCCCTCTTCATACTCCTATCCCTGATATTCTTTTCATACTTTGAATCTGCTTGATTTTAACGTCGATTTTTATTTTTATAAATTAATGTTACCGCGTCGCCCGCCTTTCCCTCGAAGTCAGCTGGCCGCTGATCCGCTGTTTATGATAGCAAGGGAATTCCGATGTGATGACGTCACCTGTTTTTGCGGGGCTTTGCTCGGCTCAATGCCCAACTAGATCTGCATTCCATCGCAGGCCGATCTCTGCAGGTCAGAATCATTTCCCTATTTATTATACAAATGTATAGGGAGTGTGGATATGTCACAGTTTACTTCTAATTCCACAATATTTCCGCAATTACAGCGAAATGTGCGAGAGTATAATATTAGTATTTACGCAAAAATGTAATACATCATCGGTTACCGATGCGATGTCATGCGAAGCGCCAAATATGGAAGAAGGTAAGCGTAGACAATCTTGCCCCAAAGCTGAATAGAAAGCAAATCACGGCCCTAAAATTACAATAATTGTTTTGGAGAATGACCATCGCTGATTTGGAAAAAAGCAACGTACTATAACGGTATTAAGCGTTAACATTACCTTTAACGGGCTTGTTCGGACTCGAGCAGGAAGGAAAGTAATTTTTAGGCTTTTGTAGTAGGTAAAAGTAGGGTTTATTCAAAGAAACAGATAAAAATTGTGTGATACATCAGAAGAAGAAATAAATATGAAATCTAATTATCGGACCTTTTTCTCTCGGTCTTATGGCTACCTTGCGCCTTACAATTGATTATTCCCGGGCACTCGAGTGCATGTATAATCGTGTACGCTGGTGAATTTTAGAGAATTTATGAGAATAGAAATATGTTCTGGTCGGTAATAGATTTCATAATAACGAGATAGTATTCCGCTAATAATACGCTCTTTGATATGGGACAAGTCGTTGATACTGATATAATGCCGAAAGTATTCGTTAATAAATAATATAATTTATAATAATGAAGTTAAGCGTCGATCGATAAATCTATCTACCCTTCGTAGGGAAGCTATCTAGCATGCGTACCGTCGGTAACTAGCCGGCCGCTGCTCATAGAATCGAGACTAGCCTTGGGTCTACCACTAAGTCGTTCTATACTCGCTACAGACCCGTTGGTGGGCGTGGAGTTTCCTGCTGATATAATAATTTTTTTATAGTTTGACCGCCACGATCTGGCGTCAGTGGGATGCACTCTGAGTGCATGCGCAGCTACTAGGTATATCAGGGCCGTACCCTGTGCATTGATTGCCTTTTTATATCTTTCCTTTATTCTATATTTGATTTATATCCCTACTGAATTGCTACCATAATTCCCTGGTCTTTAATATGAAGATCTTATATCTTCGTTATTTAAAATACTGCGAAGAGCATTTCGTGTCAGAGAGAGTAGACTGTTGAGTTTGCTTGATCCTTGGCTACCAGAGAGAGAGAGACCGCTTTGTTTACGTTTGGATCTGCGGTGCGTCGGCCTTGAACGCAGCACCGACTCAGCTGCTTCCCGTCAAAGATGTGTGTTAGGTTCTACAGCTGGGCTCTCCAGATATTAGTGCGGCTACACCTAGCAAGGGCTCGTTCGTTCTTCCTTCCTGGTAGCTGGACTTCTGCGTTGGCGGGACCTGCGAACAAAACTGTTCCCCGAGTGCCGAAATTCTCGTATTTTTATACCAGAATCCCCTCCAACTAGCCCATGCTTTCGGTATAACTATAGTTGGTGGCGGTCCTGTAGCCCATCTTCCTGTAGCCCACTGGTAGCCTTGGTACTTTTTGAAATCGGTCGTTGGTTTTTAATTTTCTACCGGTGCTTTTCGAACGAATAACGGGACTTCGTCTTCGACGTACCGGCCTAATGGTGTGAGTGACGCTCGGTAGCAGTGCTTTGTTGTGTGCGTACCGAGCGTCATGAGTTGCCGATTATAGGCCAGTCTATTTAGTGTATGTAACCGCGCGGTAGCGATGCCCTGCTGTGTTCACCACGCGTTATAAGGTAGCCAGTACGTCTCAGTACGCTGGGTGGGCAGGCCCCAACACTCAGATGAAAGTCCCAATGCTATAAGTATAGTAGTGGAGGCCCTGCTCAGCGACGTAAATGAGCAATCGTGGCTTATCACGGACATCATGGTTAGAGGAGTGAGCGCAGTAGCATTGCCATCGAGATCGCTCACACGCTACCTCACCGACGCACTGCTACACCTGCTGCCCAGCAGCAGCTTGCAGCGTAATAAGGCACATTCAAGCGTCGATACTTATGCGACTGGCGGATATCAAGACCTACAGCGAAAGCGATGCAGTAGCACTCGTGCTCAACATATCGCTGTTCGGAGAACAACAGAACAGCGCGCGGATTCACTTCGACGTGGTGGGGAGGCCGAGCACCTAGCCTGCAATCCAGCAGGAGGGGAAACTAACGAACCCTAGGGGAAGAAACCCCGACAAAAAAATCAAACATGGAAAAGTGCAACATAAACAACAAACCCCAAGTAAGTACCTCTCCTACAGAGAGTAATCTCACCGCCGACTCCTATCGGGTACAAGCCCCGGTGGTCAGCGCCGGCCTCACGGATTTTGGGGGAGGCCAGAAGCACAGCCCAAAGACTAGCTCAATGGAGGTTGACCCGTTACCCTCCAATGGGCATAAACCCGCAAGTGACGGAAACGTGACAAAGAGGAACCAGGAAGTACCCCGGCTTTCTAGCCGGGGCCACCTTGAATCCCTACTGAAATATATAGGAAATAGAAGCAACGTCCATGGCGAGATTCGGACGAAGATCAACCTGATGAAAACTTCATATAACAGGTTGCTAGAGTGGGAGGAAAAGGTGACCCCAGGAACAATGTCTGAAGAGAAATGTTCTGCGACCACCCAAACATCACCACTGTCTAGGGACGGAACGACGATGACCAGCAGGACTCCCAAACCCCCAGAGGAGAAATCACAGAAGAAAAAAGATATCACACCACCCCAACAAGAGATTAGGCGACCGCAACCTAAAAAAGCAGGGAGAACCGCTAGTGCCGTATCCCATACAAATCCTCACTGAGGAAGAGAGAAAGAAACCTCGAGAAACAAAAACCTCGACCAACAATCCTGGAAGGCGGACAGGGCGGCAGGGCCGCCATTTGGTCTTGCGCTAAGTACCCGTTCCAGGAGGTCATGAAGAGGAAAGAAAATGACTTTGTGTGGGCAAAAATTAACGGCGTGTCCTTATACAGCTGCTATACTCCACCCAGCAGGACCCAGGAGTAATTCGAGGGAACACTAGACCGACTTATCAGATACGCCAAGGACCACAACCCCCGAGTGATTGCAGAAGACTTCAATGCCTGGGCAATGAACTGGAGAAATAAGAGGACAAATAAGAGGGGGCAAGCGCTCTTGGAAACACTCTCCGTACTAAACTTGATCCTGCTCAACGACTGCAAGAAGCCCACCTACGTCAAGGGCGAAGCAAACTCGATTGTGGATCTCACTTTTGCCAGCGCGGGCCTCGTAAGAGGAAACATGCGCTGGCAGGTGACTGACATCTACACGCATAGCAACCATCGAGCCATCATGTGGGAGATCAGGAGAAAGTCGATATGCGACACCCAACACAGGGATAGACAAAAAGTCTCAGGATACAACGCGAATGCGTTTCATGAAAATGTGTTTAACCTTGCAATGGAGAGTGATAACACTAACGCAGGCACTAATGCAGCAGAAGAGAAAGTGGCAGACGTAATGCGAAGAGTGACAAAAGATTGCGATGCAACCATGTCCAGAAGAAGTGAGAAAAACCTTTAGACCCCAGTTCACTGCCGGAATGACGAGATAGCCGGGCTTCTAAGAGAAAGTAACTATGCTAGGAGGCTAGCCCAGCAAGCCAGGGGCAGCACCACGCACTCAAAACTCGAAGCCAAGTACAAAGTACAAGTATAACTACCAAGAAGACCAGGTAAACAACGAGGATATACCGCCGGTTATAAGTGAGGAGGTACTTCGAGCCTGCAGTAAGGTCGGTAACAAGAAGACCCCAGGAATGGACACCATCCCCAATGTTGCCCTCAAAGCAGCCATCACCGCAGCTCCAGGTATGTTCGCTAACATGTACAATGCCTGCATTAGGGAAGGATTCTTCCCAGGACGCTGGAAGTGGCAGAGACTGGTCCTCCTGCCCAAGGGCAATAAACCACCCGAGGATCCGTCATCATACCGCCCGTTGCGTATGCTAGACACGGCTGGGAAAATCCTGGAACATATTATCTATAATCGGATTGGAACCGCTGTTAGAGACGCCCTAGCAGATAATAAGTACGGCTATAGAAAATCCAAATTAACGATGGATGCAATGACTCGTGTAGTGAATACTGCGAAAGGAGCCATTGAAGGTAAACGATATAAGAAGGGCACTAAGAAATACTGCTTCGTAGTAGCTCTGGATATTAAAAACGCCTTTAATACGGCGAGATGGGACAACATATGTCTGGCCAGGGATAGGCTAAATGTGCCAGATTACCTGAGCAGAATGGTGAAAAGCTACCTGAGTGACCGATACCTCATGTACGACACAGAAGTTGGGCCCCAAGAATACCGAGTCACAGGGGGCGTTCCCCAAGGCTCGGTGTTTGGACCACTTCTGTAGAGCATTATGTACGATGGACTCCTGAAACTTGAACTAACGCGAGGAGCAGAATTGACGGGATTGGCTGACGACGCGATGCTTGTCGTTGTTGCAAAACTGCTAGAGGAGATTCCTAATATGTTTGGGGACTCATACACCCAAATACAACAATGGATGAGCTCAGCTGGACTACAACTAGCAGAACACAAGACAGAAGCCATGCTGATCACGAGCAGGAAGAAAGTCGAGACGATCACTCTCACCGTGGGTAACCACAACATCACCTTCCAGTCGCACTTCAAGTACCTGGGGGTGATGCTGGACACCCGACTGAACTTCGAAAAATACGTGGAATACATCGCAGAGAAGGCAGCTAAGGTGGCATCGGCGCTGACAGGGATTATGCCAAACGTCGGCGGATCGCGCCAGGACAAGAGGAAGCTACTAGCGTCAATGGTTACTTCTGTTCTTACCTATGCAATTGGTATATGGGGAGACGCACTGAATATCCAGGAATGTAGAAGAAAAGTGGCATCAGTCCATCGCCTTAGTGCCATAAGAGTTCCCAGCGCATTCCGCACCGTATCGGAAGACGCAGTGTGTATTATAGCAGGAATGTTACCTATACATATCCTGGCAGAAGAGAGGAAAAAGCTGTACCAGCAGAGGGGCACTCCTGCAGATCTGAGAGAAGAGCAGCGAAGAGTAGCCAAACTGGAGAGCCTTCTTCACTGGCAAGTAGAGTGGGATGTTTCGGTAAATGGAAGATGGACACATCGCTTAATTCCCCAGGTGCACAGATGGGTGAACCGTAAACACGGGGAAACTAACTACTACCTAACGCAGATGTTGTCTAGCCACGGATGCTATCGAGAGTACCTGTACCGCTTCAAACACGAGGAAACGCCAGATTGCCCAGCAGACTGCGGAGTCCCAGAAGATGTCGAACATGTCTTCTTCCAATGTCCGCGGTGTCAGGTAGAGCGAAGAAACATAGAAGAACAAATGAAGAAGTCTCTCAATCCTGACAACATAATACATTGCATGCTGGAGTCACATAGCAACTGGACTGCCGTTAGCAACTTTGCTACGACAATTCTCAAAATATTGCGAGAAGAAGAACGGAAGAGGAGAATAGAAGGCAACCAGTCCTTCTGAATTAAGAAAAGAGGCAGAACTCCAGCCACAAGGAAAACAGCTACGGCTGAGACCGCCCTCGTAAAGTATTGCTTTGCGGCGGTCCCGCGGAGGTAAGAAATGGTCAATGAAGAAAGAGGTTTAGGTTTTTAGTCGGTAGGGTCCAACATCTCCACCCAGGTCCAGCAATACCTAGAACGAGTCCGACACATAGGAGGCATTGTCGCCCCTACGGTGCGTAAAGGCATTTTCCCCCTCTTTAAAACACACACACACACGCGCGCGAGCACCCGTGACGGGTTTGCTGGGTTCCGCATCAGGCGCCTCCCCAGGTAGCGGATAGGGGGATTCCCGGTACAGATATGTCGGGTACCGAGGAAATAAAATATTCGGGGCGGACCAAAACCAGCGAGAAGCGTTTGTACACCAGAAGATGCGGCTTCAAACAGCGTCTGCTCCCCATGTTTCGGGCGGCTGCAATCATGTGGAGTTAGATGATCTCCCACACCAAAACATCATATGGGAATGAACTATGAAATATGGAAGGTGAAAATAATAATGACGTTTACGGTGCAGGGGTAGATGTCCCAGTACCGACGGCCATTCGGAGTAAGCAAGCGGGCTCCCAGCCGCCGTTATCCAACGACCGCAGTATGCCCGTAGCGGGAAACTTGGCTATCGGACCATTAACAGCTACAAGAATTAAAGAGTAGAAAATGATAAACCCGTTTGTGAACAGCGGCAGAACCATAAGATCGCCAAATAAGAAGCTGGAAACCAGTGCGGCAACGAATGCACACATATTGTGTAAGTTTCTCCCAGGAAAGCACATGGTGAGGCGAGGCTCTACGGGTGACAGTGACAAGATGCCACAGCATCCGCCCGTAGGACTGGGCAAATTGGAGATGCTTGAGTGGTACATGGAGGCTCTCGTAAACTACATCACTCCAAAACACGATGTTCACCACGAGGTAAAGAGAATAGCCGCCAAGGGTAGAGACCTATGTCTAGAGGTAAAACAAGAAGACGCGGAGAGACAAATATCCACAAAATGAAAGCCACAAGCGGTAGCGAGCATTGGGGCGCAAATGACCCCAACAACAAGGGGCAGCTATGCAACGATGCTGTCCAGGGTATTGGCGCCAGAGGTAGTCCTCCAAACTCCTAAAAGGAGTAGAGACGCTGACAAAACGAGTCCCACCACGCGGGGCAAATAGGCAAAACGAGGAACCCCGGAAACAGCGAGGAAAGAAGGGGCTGCAGCGAGGAAAGAAGAGGCTACAAAAGAAACGAGAGATGGAAAGGCAGCAGCTGAAACGCCAGCGACTGCAGAACGACCACTATGGACTGAGGTCAAACGTAAGCCTCGGGCCGGAATAAAGGCCAGACGAGCCAAACCAGATGCGTTCGTGATACGCAGCGGTAAAGCCAGTTCTGCAGACGAACTCAAAATGATAAAGACCGAGCCACGGCTGAAGGAACTTGGAGAAAGCGTTAAAACCGTTCGAAAAACCACTAATGGCGACTTGCTCCTGGAGCTTACAAAGGCGAAAAATTAAAAAATCACAGTAAATTCTCGTTGAGATAGGGTACCTGGATGAAATTATCACCAAAGAAGAACTACATGAACAACATGAACTGCATGAAGCAGTCATTAAACAATCTGACTCAATTAAGGCGTTCCCAATAGCGGTCATCCTATCCCTACGGAATAGCTATGGTAGAACAAAAGCAGCAACCATAAGCCTGCCCGCGAAGACTGCAGCCACGTTAATAACCGCCGGCAAAATAAATATCGGCTGGATCTTCTGCAGAGTGCGTAAAAAAGTAGCTCCCATGCGGTGCTACAAATGCATGGGTTTCGGTTACAGAGCACAAACATGTAAGAGTGCGGAGGACTGGAGTAACAGATGCTTCAAATGCGGTGCTGATAGCCACAAATCCCGAAGCTGTAAGGAGGGGTCCTGCTCATTATACATGGCGAAGAAACTGAAGGACTCCAGGCATTCCTCTGGCAGCAGTGTGTGTCCTTCCTACCAGGCGGCAGTAGGAAGATTAAGCGAAGAAGATGAGATTCCTGCAGCTCAACCTCAGCTATTGTGCGACAGCACAATTGCTATTAACCCTTTCGCTACTACGGGCGACTACAGCCGCTCTTCATAAGATGCCGCGTATTGGATATATGACCAGCGATTGGAGTTATTTCACATCGAGTATCTTTTGCTGGAATGTAACATCAATATTTTGGTTTCATCATGTGTTTCTTACGAAATTCAAACAAATCAGGACAAACAAATTCACTTCGGCTTACTGGAAGACACTTTCCCTCGCTGTACACAAGTACAACCACAAAACGAAAAAATCCATTACGAAAGTGCATTGTATGTGCAAAAAATGACAGGAACAGCGAATCGCGATACCAGCGCCAAATTAGCGATGTTGGTCTATGTGTAATACCATTGTTTGAGATTCCGTCCGTTGTTATTTGACGGCTCTGAAATATATTGAAAATTATGAGTCTTCACTCATGACAGGGTGAAAATAAACCAGACGCATCGATGGTATTCAGAGAAAGTGGTTTATTATACCTTCCGCCACTTAGTATACAAAATAATATAATGTGGAGAAATATAAAAGTTAAGAATAAATGCAAAAATAGGTTAAATTTAGAAAAAATACAAAGTTGATATAAAAATAAATGAAATTGAATTGGATTTTGTCTGTGAGACTCAGCTCTGCGAAGCCGTGCTTCGGCCATCCTCGGCTCAACCGAGAGTCGTGTGCTCAGGCACAGCAACAGGTAGGCGCACGACGAATATCAATCGCCGTGCGCCAGCTGATTATCCAACAACCATGTTTTGAGCAATATCACACACTACATGATTATTAACTGTAATTATTATAATACAATTGCATTCTCTAATATTACTTAATTTTAAAGTTCAATTAAAAGTGATTATGTTTAAAAGTTATAAATATTTTAATTTGTAAAAAGTTTTTTTTTCAATATACACCGTCAAACCAACCCGGGTTGTAGTGAAGCGTAAACGCGGCCACTGACGATCTAGCTCGAGCACCGTGCACATTTTTAGCGCGGCGGCCCGTTCAGCGGGAGTACCGCAGTGGAGAACCCGCCCGTAGCGAAAGTGTTAATGCAGACGGTGCCGGAACATGAAATAGATGTGGCACCATTAAGTGAGCCTTACCAAAGCAAAGATCGCGGAGTATAGACAGAGAACAGTGTTGGCGAAGCGGCGATCTGGGTATGCGGTCCTCGACCCAAGCCACTTGGAGAAGGAGTGAACGGTGACGGATTTGTCAGGGCCACCAACGGAGGTATAAAAGTTTACAGTTGCTATATGCCACCAAGCCCAACTGCGGAAGAGTTCGAAACATTACTGGGCAGGTTAGTTCTTGATGCACACGACAGAAACCCAGTAATCATTGCTGGTGACTTCAATGCATGTTCAACGGAATGGGGTTGCACCTAGACTACAGTAAAATAACGCATTCTGTTGAGATTTCCTTCCCGGTGATGCCTTGACCGATCTGTGAATTGGGTGAACACATGTGAGAACTCACTTGAAACAACAGGAAAATGAACCAGACACACAGATGTAATATTGCGAAAGCGGTTTATTCTACCTTCCACTCGGTAGCTCAAATACAATATTAATAATGACAGTCAATACAATAGTTGTAGATGTCTACAAATTAGACATGAATTTTGGGAATTATTGAAAAGGTAATTTTTAGAAAAAGTACACAACTATGAAAATAAATTTCAAATTGAACTTGAATCTTATTCAGCAGCACACAATTATATTAATTGTGAGCTGAGTTTGACCATGAGAATGCGGTGCGCACAACGTAGTGATAGCTACGCCGTGCGACACGCTTAGCCAGGTGAGTGTCAAGACATGAATTAAAAAATAGAACAGAATGTGATGTGCCAATGTGCGCAGCCAACAATTATACCAATAGAAGGCTGAATGTTCACTTGAGACAGCGGCGCGTGCACCGTAGCAACAGCTACGCAGCACGGCTCGCCGATGCCATCGAGTGCGAAAATTTGTGTGTAATTCACTGCAACCACTCAGCACTGTATTGCTGAGTAGTTGCAGCGAATTAATACTGAGTGCACTCTCAATAAAGGTTATAGGGGACTCGTCTGTGTGAACCCAGCCACGCAGTCAGCACTGCGTAGCTCAATGCACCAGATATTAAGACTGCACCAAATGAGCAACGCATAGTCACTGTGCTTTCCCAGCAGATGTTTAAGAGGAAAGCACAGTGAATATGAGCACCAGCATAATTGTATTAATTACCTGGCAAATTATGGTGAGAAAACGTGTGCAGCATGTGCCGCACCGCCCGCCACGAGTGAGACCAAATGCTGATGCACCATATTGACTCCGCCATGGTATTGAATTACGACAAATTGTGCCACAGCACTCTTACCTTGAGCAATGAGTCCTGTTGAGTGAAGTTGAGCGATGCCGATGAAGAAGATTGATGAAAAGTCCGAGGAGTCCAAAGATGCGTGTGCTGCTCGATGGATGCGTGTCGAAAAAGTGCCGAATTCCCAAGATGGCTGCGAATACGAAAGGTTCGTTGGGCGCTGGAGTCAATTGAGCGAGACAGCCGCTGAGCGAAACCGAAGTCAAGCGAGAGAGACACCCTCTCGCCTGACGCGGCGTGCCAGTGAGGCACATCCTCGGCTTCGCGAAGCCCTTGCTTCGGCTGTCTTCGCCTCAACCGAACACGTGCGCCAGCTGATTTTCCAACATTCCGCCCGCCATCAGCAACGGGGTTGATGATTAATTATTTCATTGCTGGGTGTTGGATGAGATTGGCAGAACAGCAAGTTTTGAGATCGGCCTGGTGAGCGTGGTGGTAGCAGTCTTGAGTGTCACCACCCTGGTGAGCCCGTCTTTGCCTGGATGTAACTCGATGACACGTGCAAGTGGCCATTTGCACGGTGGAAAGCGCTCATCCGTGAGCAGAACCAACGAGCCAATTCTAATGATGTTGTCAGGATGATGCCATTTTGATATCGACTGCTGCCGTTGTAGATAGTGTGCAGACCATTGTCGCCAAAATTGTTGAATCTTTTGCTGCAACAATTGCCACCTTGAGAGCCATGAGATTGCCAGATCTTCCAGATTTGATTCTGGGACCATTGTGAGTGCTCCACCAATGAGAAAATGTCCAGGCGTGAGTGCTGATGAGTCATCTGGATCATCGCTGAGCGGTTCCAGAGGCCTTGAGTTAAGTATAGCCTCGATTTGAGCAAGCAGCGTTGAGAGCTCTTCGAACGTGAGTGCTGTATCACCCACCGTTCGCCGCAGATGGAATTTAACGGACTTTACAGCTGCTTCCCATTTACCACCCATATGTGGTGCCGCAGGTGGGTTAAACTTCCACGCAATCTGTTGATTTGCGAGAGAAGAAGCGATGAGATGATGCTCTTGTGAAGCCTTACTGAACATCTGACATATAAATTTGTGTGCACCAATGAAGTTGGTGCCACAGTCAGAGTAAATGGTGTGAGGAATGCCACGCCTTGATGAGAATCGCCTGAACGTTGAGAGGAAGCCGTCAGCTGAGTAGTCACTGACGACCTCAAGATGCAGAGCTGAAGTGGCGAGACACACAAAAACGCAGATCCAGCCTTTGTGCGTTTTGCTGCCTCGACCCTTCCAAGTTTTGAGCGTGAGAGGACCGGCGTAGTCTACTCCTGTGTGAGAAAATGCGCGTGATGGTGTGACTCGTGACAGAGGCAGTTGACCCATCAACTGTTGTGCTCGAACTCCTCTCTGCCGAGCACACACCACGCAGTGTAAGATGTGAGATTTCACAGGAGCTCTACCGCCTATGATCCAATGTGTCTGCCTGACTTGAGCTAGTGTGAGCTGTGTGCCTCCGTGAAGAGTACGCGCGTGAGCTTGCTCTATTATGAGAGTCGTAAATCGAGAGTGGCGAGGCAGAATGGCAGGATGCATTCCTTCATAAGTGAGCGCTGATTGTGAAAGACGACCTCCAACTCTTATCACACCCTCCTCGTCGATGAAAGCTGTTAACCGACTGAAGGGGTGAGCAGATGGAACATGCGAGCCTGACTGCAGCACTTGTATCTCGTGCTTGAAACACACGGCTTGTGTGGCTTTTGTCCAAAATGTGTTTGCTGCAGCCATTTCTCTCGCAGTGAGTGGAGCGTCTCCTGCCGATTCTAACCTCTTTCTCATTTTTTCCACCACTCTCACACAATATGAGGTAAGACGACATAATTTTGTGAGTGAAGAGCAGCGATAAATGAGTTCCCAGTGATACTCTGGCGTCTGTGTTGCCGCGAGAAGAGCTAACCCTGGTCGGGCTTCCATGATACTTTAATCCTCTGAATCAGCTGTGGATTTTGGCCACGATTGACTAGGTTTCACCATCCACGGTGGACCTGACCACCACCACTGATGAGAAGCCAGTTGAGCTGTTGAAATCCCTCGCGAGGCACAATCAGCTGGATTGCTTGTGCCTGCCACATGACGCCATTGAGCACTGGGTGTGAGCTCTTGTATTTGAGCGACTCTATTTCGGACATAGTCCTTCCATCGAGAAGGATGCGCTTTGATCCAGGTGAGAGTTACTGATGAGTCCGTCCACAGGTGAGTCGATGAGATTCCAACCTTGAGTGTGGTTTGAACGTATGCAACCAGCTTAGCTAATAACAAAGCTGCAGTCAATTCAAGCCTTGGTATGGTGAGCTTCTTGAGTGGTGCCACGCGCGTTTTTGAGCAAACAAGTGAAGCCACCTTTCCTGTGGAAGTTGAGTCAACAGTGATGTAAATCACTGCGGCCATGGCCAGTTGAGATGCATCAGAGAAGCCATGCAATTCCACTGTTGAGTTGCTCCATGTATTGAACCAACGAGGAATTGAGAGCCTGGCCAGGCTTTTGAGATCTTCTCTGATTACAGTCCATCGTGTTGAGACCTGAGATGACAGTGGTTCATCCCAGCTGAGCTTGTGAAGCCAAAGCTCTTGTAAAAGAATCTTGGCTCTTATCACAACCGGTGAGACGAAACCAAGCGGATCAAAGAGCTGAGCCACCTCAGAGAGAATGAGGCGTTTTGTGAAACTTTCTTGAGCTGAGTTGAACCGAGATGCGAACTTGAACTTGTCTTCACTCGGAAGCCAAGTCAATCCAAGAATTTTTGTCTCGCCGTCGTCCATTGAGATAGCTGAGCTTGACCTTGATGATGAGATATTGGCAAATGCTTTGTGGTCAGACGAGTGCCACTTGGCGAGTGGAAAACCGCCCGCCATGCACAAGTCCTTGAGCTGTTGAGCTATTTCAATGAGCTGTTGAGTTGAATCCGCCCCACCGAAGATGTCATCCACATACCTGCCAAATTTTATAGCTGGCACAGCAAGCGGAAACCGATGGCCTTCATCTTCGGTCAGCTGCATGAGTGTTCGAACTGCCAAATATGGCGCAGCTTTGGTACCATATGTAACCGTAGTTAGTTGAAAAGGCACCGGATTTTGTTGATCATCTTTCCACAGAATCCGTTGAAGATTCCAATCCTCTTGATGAACTCGGATCTGACGATACATTTTTGTTATGTCAGTGGCGAAGATGTGTCTATGTTGACGGATCCAAATGAGCACGTCCGAAATGTTGAGCAATAAATTCGGTCCGTTGTGCATGATGTCGTTGAGAGATTTTCCTGATGAAGTTGAACTCGACCCATTAAAAACAACACGTAGTTTTGTGGTAGTGCTGTCTGGTCGGAGAACACCGTGGTGAGGCAAGTAATAATGCTTTTCACATTCATCTGATTCTGACGCCTTCACCATATGACCGAGTTGCTCATATTCGTCCATGAACGTTGTATAGAGCTGACCGTATTCAGCATTTCCTGAGATTTTCCGTAGTGTGTGTTGCAGACACTGAAGTGCTCGTGAATGTGAGTTTCCAAGATTCGCAGGCGATGATATGAGAGGCAGCCGAACGATGTACCGGCCTGTAGAATCACGCTGATGCGTGTCGCGAAAATGATCTTCGCATGCCTGCTCCTCTGGTGTGAGTTGACTTACTGTGTCCTTTGGTGGCTCTTCCTGAATCCAAAATTTCGTTAGCACATTTTGTAATTCCTGATCGTCATGTTGCACCGCAGCATGATGAACAGTGAGTGCATCAGATTGGCATGAGTGCGTTGGTCCAATGATGAGCCACCCAAATATCGATAATTGAGCAATAGGTGCAGATGATGTGCCCTTGAGAATATTTGGTTTAATAACCTGTCCATATATATCTGCTCCAATTATGATATGGATTGGTCGTGGTGTGAGAAAGTCAGGGTCCGCCAGTTTCAGCTTCACTATGTGAGGCCATGTGCGAACTGACGACTCGAAAGATGGCAAGTGAGTAGTAACCGTGTTGAGAATGTGAGCATGTACCGTGACTTTCTCCTTGGTGTATGTGGAACACAGTGTGAGCTGTACCGAGCCATGTGTCTGCGTTGAGCGTCTTCCACCGACCCCTGTGATCGGAATTGATGAGTGCTTGCGTGGTGCGTTGAGCTTACGAAAGAGTTCTTCCGTGATGAAAGTCAATTCTGACCCAGGATCGATGAGAAGTCTTGCTTGATGAGCTGAAACCGATGTGTGAATATCTGCTAATGCAGTTGCCAATAATGTTGAGCAGTTCCATGTGAGCTGTGCCGATGAGTGAACGACCGCGACGACATCCTATTGAGTTGAAGCTTGAGATTGAGCCGGTTGCGCGTCGGAAGCTGTTGCAGGGGGCGCTGCTGGGTGCAGCATCGTGTGGTGCCGCCCTGAACACTCCTTGCACTTCCGGCTCGATCGACATGCCGACGCGTTGTGCCGACCAAGGCAGTTGTAGCACAGCCGTACTTTCTCCGCCATCTTGCGACGCTCACCCACAGTGAGCCGCCGGAACTCAGGACACATGACAATGAAATGCCCACGAGCCCGACAGCAGTCACAGGGGTAATCGTTCGCGACGAAGGTCGACGACGGAGCGCCACGCGCTGTGCTACCTGCATGATGTGCCGCGGCGCTGTGCGTCCCGGCCTTCGCTGGGGGAGGGTTCGCGGAAGACGGTCGGTTCGAGGTTGTCCCGGTCTTGGGCGTGGCCTTCGCCATCTCCAACGCTCTCACCTTAGTCTCCGCAAACTCCTCGAGCTCAGCAAAGGCCGGGAATTCCGATGTGCGTCCTAGCTTCGTCTCCCAGGCCTCACGCGTGGTTTGGTCGAGCTGTTTTGCCAGCAACCTCACCATCACGCAATCCCAGAGCTCTTCCTTCGTTGCCAGCGAAGAAAGAGCCCTGTAAGCCTCGGAGAACGAAGCCAGGATGGTCGAGAATGATTTGATATCAGATGAGCAGGTCTTGAGCGCGAAGAGCTTGTCCAGGCGCTCCTGCACCAGCAGCCGCTTATTTTCGTAACGGGAGACCAATGTCTCCCATGCCTGGTTAAACGATTCGCACGTTACTGCGAACCCCTGAATGAGCTGCGTCGCCCCGCCCGACACGCAGCCACGCAGATATAACAGCCGGTCGGCATCGGTAAGGCGGTCATTCCGGATGACCAGCGATGTGAACACGTCACGGAACGTTGGCCATCCGGCGTAGTCCCCTCCGAACGTCGGCAGCTTTATTTCTGGCAGCCTTGTGTGGGGGCGCGGCGACGCTGTGGGCGCCGGTGCAGGAGGATGCCCTTGAGCTAACCTCGCCATGGCTTCCCGAGCTGTGACTTTGGCCTTGAGGGCAACCTGCGCCTCAAGGCTTTGCAGATCGTCCGCAAAATACTCGTGTTCGACACAACTCGGAGGGCACGAAGATTCCAACAGCTCGTGTTCCCTACGGAAGTCGCCGTGAATCTCCGTGACCTGCTCGACGTACGCGTCAAGCGACTCCATGGCGAGGGTATCTCCGCCCTCGTTAAGCAGAGCGATGACCGTTTGCAGGTGAGCAATCCGGCGCCGTTGGGATTGGACCTTCAACGCCATCTCGGTTGTAAGCCGGGTTGGCGATCGGGTCTTCTTCGGAACGACGCCGGCCCCAGGAACCAACAATGTCGTTTTTTCCTCAAGATCTCTAGGCGCCACCCCAGAGTCCATTGGATTGCCCTCAGACATTGCTAGTCCTGATGCAAACGGTACAAGTAGAGAAAGTAATGGATAGAAACGAAGATTCTCCGCAGAGATTGTACTTTACCCCACTTGCTGCTCCGCTTGACGAGGTGATGAGTCGATGAGGATTCTGCGATGGGCTACGCAGAGTCCTACCAGATGAGCCGATGAATGCGCAGAGATGAGAGCGGAAGGTAGAGACCCTGGTCTCTCTTGCTCAAGTCGAGTATCCGGCTCGAAGGACCAAAATGTTGAGATTTCCTTCCCGGTGATGCCTTGACCGATCTGTGAATTGGGTGAACACATGTGAGAACTCACTTGAAACAACAGGAAAATGAACCAGACACACAGATGTAATATTGCGAAAGCGGTTTATTCTACCTTCCACTCGGTAGCTCAAATACAATATTAATAATGACAGTCAATACAATAGTTGTAGATGTCTACAAATTAGACATGAATTTTGGGAATTATTGAAAAGGTAATTTTTAGAAAAAGTACACAACTATGAAAATAAATTTCAAATTGAACTTGAATCTTATTCAGCAGCACACAATTATATTAATTGTGAGCTGAGTTTGACCATGAGAATGCGGTGCGCACAACGTAGTGATAGCTACGCCGTGCGACACGCTTAGCCAGGTGAGTGTCAAGACATGAATTAAAAAATAGAACAGAATGTGATGTGCCAATGTGCGCAGCCAACAATTATACCAATAGAAGGCTGAATGTTCACTTGAGACAGCGGCGCGTGCACCGTAGCAACAGCTACGCAGCACGGCTCGCCGATGCCATCGAGTGCGAAAATTTGTGTGTAATTCACTGCAACCACTCAGCACTGTATTGCTGAGTAGTTGCAGCGAATTAATACTGAGTGCACTCTCAATAAAGGTTATAGGGGACTCGTCTGTGTGAACCCAGCCACGCAGTCAGCACTGCGTAGCTCAATGCACCAGATATTAAGACTGCACCAAATGAGCAACGCATAGTCACTGTGCTTTCCCAGCAGATGTTTAAGAGGAAAGCACAGTGAATATGAGCACCAGCATAATTGTATTAATTACCTGGCAAATTATGGTGAGAAAACGTGTGCAGCATGTGCCGCACCGCCCGCCACGAGTGAGACCAAATGCTGATGCACCATATTGACTCCGCCATGGTATTGAATTACGACAAATTGTGCCACAGCGCTCTTACCTTGAGCAATGAGTCCTGTTGAGTGAAGTTGAGCGATGCCGATGAAGAAGATTGATGAAAAGTCCGAGGAGTCCAAAGATGCGTGTGCTGCTCGATGGATGCGTGTCGAAAAAGTGCCGAATTCCCAAGATGGCTGCGAATACGAAAGGTTCGTTGGGCGCTGGAGTCAATTGAGCGAGACAGCCGCTGAGCGAAACCGAAGTCAAGCGAGAGAGACACCCTCTCGCCTGACGCGGCGTGCCAGTGAGGCACATCCTCGGCTTCGCGAAGCCCTTGCTTCGGCTGTCTTCGCCTCAACCGAACACCGTATAGCAAGGCAGCGCAACAGGTAGGCGCACGACGATTATCGATCGCCGTGCGCCAGCTGATTTTCCAACACATTCTTATAAATGTACTTGCGATACTGGACATAGTCCTAATAAACACTGGCACGTAGCACACATTTACCAAGGGAGGAGTAGGCTCACAAGGAAGGATAGTTTGGCGTCCCCCTCCGATTTTGATGAAATTCACGTATGTTGTAGAGCATCGAAAACTAAAACACACGCATTCTTTTTATCGGCGGAAAAACATTTCTAAGGGGTAAAATAGCCCATCAAAGTTAGGGGTGATTATGCAGTTTCACCCCTGCAAATGAATTTTTTCCTTCAACTTCACGTGGAATTTTTATTGTCTTCAATGACGAGTATTTTGGTTTTTGTTTCATTAAAATCGGTTGACGCCTTCTGGATGAAACTGCATAATCACCCCTCGACATGCCTAACTTTGAAGGTCGATTTCACCCCTTAGAAATGCTTTTCCGCCGATAAAAAAGAAGTGACTTTTAGTTTTCGATGCTCTACAACATACGTGAGTTTCATCAAAATCGGTGGGAGACACCAAACAATCCTTTTTATTATAACAAACTATCCTATTTACACACATAGTGACCACAGGGCAATTGTGTGTGACCTGCGAACCCAAAAAAGTGCAGCTATTCGAGCCGTGAACTGCAGGCATACAGGCTGGAGGGCCTAAACGTTCGATGGTGACGTTTTCGCGGCCATGTTAGAGGGCATATCATTGAGTAGCTCGGCAAGAGAGATGGCAGATAAACTCTCGAGGCAAGCAGAAATGGCGTGTGATGCAGCAATGGTAAGGAGGACCTATGGTGGACGCCATAAACCGGTCTACTGGTGGATGGAACACATCGCCAGGCTGCGTAAAGAATGTCACCAATGCAGGAGAAGGTACCAGCGATCCAGAGGAGGCCCAGACTACCAGGATCTACAGGAAATGTTTAAAACCGCTAGAAAACAGCTAAAAGAAGCTATTAAAAAAAGCAAACGCAGAACTTTCGCAGAGCTATGTGCTCTTACCTAAACGGACCCTTGAGGCACAACGTATAAACCGGTAATGAGGAAGCTTCCGTGTCACAGAGAGCCAGCAACGAGTTGCCCAGTACTGCTCAAAAAGATTGTGGAAACGCTATTCCCAGCGCAAGATTACACGCCAAATCAGCAAAGCCTCGGGCGACGACCGAGGCCACGACGACGACTGGCCCAGACAACATCTCCTGCCGAGTGTTTAAAACCGCGGCATCCCTACATCCCGATGTGCTAACAGAAATATATGATAGCTGCATGAAAGAGGGTATGTTCCAAAGATCCATCTGCATACCGCCCACTCTGCATGTTGGACACGGTCGGGAAAGTACTTGAGCGGATACTATGTGACACGATAGAGAATGCCATAGCCGAGTTTGGTGGACTATCACAACGGCAATGTGGCTTCAGAAAGTATAAGTCCACAATCAATGCCATTGATGAATTTGTTAGGACGGCGCAAGCGGCGGTTCAGGGGCAGAGATTTAGAGGCGGGGCAAAGAAGTATGACTGTATGATCGTAACTATTAACGTAAAAAATGCGTTCAACTCTGCCAACTGGACGAGAATTGCAGAATCACTGTCCCAATGCCAGGTGCCAGCGTACCTGCCAATGGTGAATAGCTTCTTCAAAAACAGGATACTGCTGTATGATACTGATGAAGACCCGCGGGAGCATGCAATCACTGGAGGAGTCCAACAGGGATCGGTGCTCGACCATCTCTTGCGGAACGCCATGTTCATGGCATACTTTAAGTACTGTTACCGCATGAGGTCAAAACCATTAGCTGTGCGGACGACATAGCGATAGTGGCAAGTGGCAAAACACCTAGAAGAGGCTGTTCTTAGAACGAACCAAGCAATCATTGCCCTGAAGAATTGGCTAACCAGATCTGAATTGCAACTGGCAGAGCACAAAACAGAGGCAGTTTAGTATCATCCCGAAAGGTTCTGGAAGTAGCCGAAATAAGGGTCGGTAGTTGCATCATCTGCATGGTACCGCGTCTAATATACCTCGGTGTATGGGTAGATACCAGGCTCAACTTCAAAGAACACCTCAAGTGGGTGCGCACCAAAACGGCACTGGCATGTGCTAACATCTGCCGTATAATGCCCAATGTTGGTGGACCAAAACACCTGAAGAGACCCTTCATTGCAATCGTGGTTAAGTCCATGATAATGTATGGCGCCCCCATATAGGCGGACAAAGTAAACGTGCGGACGTACTTACACGACATAGAGTCGACATACAGGACGAGTGCACTTAGAGTGATAAGTGCATTCCGCAGCACCTCTAAGGAAAGAGTGACGCCAGATAATATTGTCCAGCACATACTTGACAATCAAGCCAAATGGGATGCAATATCCTACTAAGCAGCAGTGGTGATGAAGCCATAACCCATTCCCGCGAAGAATTACCTTACGGTCATGCCGCGGGGAATACGGACAGAAGAAGGAGGTGGCTTTTAGTGAGTAGAAATCTCTCACTACCGGCGATACGGGTCGACGGTGTCTTCGGAAGATTTTCTACCTACCTAATAAAAACACGCTACCTACCTAACACACACACACACACACACACACACACACACACACACACACACATTATCGCTACGTCAGCTGCGCACATGCATGTAGGTTATGACAGCAACTGTTTTTGCACTACTAATTTTTCACACGTGTGTTCTCCGCAAGTTGCTGTGTACGTGGTCTGGTTGGACTGTATTCCAATCGTCTGGACCTTAAATTATTTGACTTGGTAGCTGACACCGCTACTTTCGCAGTACCATACTAAACGGTCGGGTCAAATAACATCGTATCACCTTCAACGATCACCGCTTTGTGTATTCTAAGATCAAACTTTTAAATCTCCACTACTAAAAAATACCGCATCGATAATAACAAACTATCTTTACCCTGTCGAGTAGGTATCGGCATATCTGTGGTAGACCACTCGTTAGCCTGTCTACCACAGTCGCACTATGTTTATGTAGTGATAATCACGACGCATAATACATCACGCGCATCTGCCTACTGAAGTGTGCGCTCTGATGTTCACTGCATTGTAGCACTCTAGGCCTATCTTCTCTCTCTCTCTCTCTCTCTCTCTCTCTCTCTCTCTCTCTCTCTCTCTCTCTCTCTTTATCTGTATTTACCGTTCAGAGATAGCGACTCGATGCGGTCTTTACAGTGGATCTCCACGTTAAAGAGAGCGAGTAGAATGCACTGGCATTGTGGCATGACTTTTCATACCGTGTGTGCGCAAGAAAAATTTGAATACGAGCTCACCAGCCCGGGCTCTACAATTAACTTTCGCTATGATCTATGCTCACTCCAACATTCCATATCATCCAGTACTCACCACCCACTAGGAGGACTACTACTCTAGATGATATCATGCGTCAGCCTCAATCATCGAGCATCGCTCTAAATAACAAGTTAGACCAGGTCCAATGCTCTCTCACCAGTATGGAGAACTCCATTGCCAAACTTCGTGCCGACGTCTCGAATCTGTCTACTGTACATGATGCATTATCAACCCGAGTTTCAGTTCTCGAAGTTTTTTCTGTAGACACCCGAGTCGACTCCGACAGTATTAAATCCAATGACTTATACCTCAGAGAACAAGTCGCTGAAATCTCAAAGCGTTTGTCACTAATGAGTTTTTCCGATATGACCAATCACGTTCAATCGATGCATTCGTTACATTATTTAGCAGAATGCACTATATCCGGTATCCCGCTAACGATTAATGATCCACCGCTACTAATCGTAGAAACGGTATTTCTTGCTCTTGGTATTTCGTATTTAATAAGTGACGTTCTTGAATTTGTAGCCTTACCAAGAAAATCGATAGTGGTAGTAATAGTGTCGTAGCATCTGCTGTACAAAATTAAATCACAACTAAAGCTTTTGTGGCCACCGCGAAATCACATCAAGTCAGGAAATACATTCTAAACAATATGCGGACCAACAAAAACTTGACACTCAAAGAAGTATTTAGTCTCGACCAACATGGCACCATTTTGCTCAATGAGTTTATGCCAACAACGCTCTATAATTTATTACGTGCTGCAAAATCTCACGTTTTTTAGGAAGGTTATATGTTTCAGCTCGTGTTGGGACTAGTATACTCGTATTTGTTCGTAAAGCTGATAAAGATGTACTGATAACGATTACAACTGAATCTGCCCTTGACAATTTGACATGACTGCCGTCAGGATATCTTACTTATACATGTCCCTCTCCAGTGCTCCAGTCCCTCTTCCTGCTTAAAGGTCGCGCAAGTTAACGCGAATTTTCTACGTGCAAACATAGTAGCTATTCAAAATATTCTTGATCGTGGTTTTCACATTATCTCTGTCAGAGGAAGATAGTTAAATTTGTATATCTCCGATGATTTAATTCATCTGGATGATTGTTTTTTGATACGCAATGACCGTGAAGGAGATAATGGCGGATGAGTCGCATGTTCTATTCAGAATTGTCTAAAAGCGAAAGTGTTGGCTTTTTCACTTATATTAGAGATCACACGTCTGAGAGCAGAATAACTACTGTATGCAAACTATTGGTTTAAATTGAAACGGTCCTAGTGGTCCTCGTGGAAGAAATGCAAGGTGACGTTTCAACAACCATTTTGCTGCCAGTTCATACTATGACCCTCTCTCTCCGGAGGGATCAATGTTCCAAGAGTTGGCCTATCGCGAGCCGAGTCGTGCAAGGAACGACGTCACATTTCGGGTAGTTGAACAACATTCCGCTCAAGTACACGAGGATAGTGAGTTGTTACGCGGGTCTACCAATCCGTACGCAGGTAGAAATTCACGGAACTTTGTTTCCACCCCGCCCCGCCATTCCAACTTTACGAATTGGCTAAGGAGAGGAGTGCCTGGGTCTTCTCGTGGTGGATACTCACCAGCTTCTGCTCTTCTCGTCACACGGCCAGAAATAACTACTCAGCCGAATCCAATAGTAGCCAGTACGAATTCATTCTTGCCAGCTGTCAGTTTGTCAGGATTGTCGTCCGGACGATCGTCGGCTTTTCCCCGCACCGATAGGCGAGTCATTTGCCATAGCTGCGGTATCTCAGGTGATCTATCGAGGGGATGCATTATGCGTCGGACGGTTCGATGTTACAGCTGTGACAAGAAAGATAAAACTACCCGATCAGCCCACAACTGCACGGGAAACTGGTATGGGAGTCGCTGATAGAAAAATGGGCGTCTCCTTGGAGCCGGGAAAATTCCTCACTACGAATACCCGAGTATTTCTGTAGTTCGGTGGAGAATAAGAGGGGGGCCCGTCTGGTCTTGGTCATTTACTTGAAGGTATATAGTTGACAATTGCCAGCTCTGGTGGATTGCGGGGCGACCAGTTGCTTTATCAGCACGGAAAGATTATTGATGATAGCTGGGCTTGGTTATTCTAGGCGGTCAACCCCAGAACATCAGAGTACAATTATCAATGGTCAATAGATCACATGCAGTGAGGAGGTAGATTTCGACGCAACGTTGAAGGGACGGAAGAGTACGCTCATTGCTCGAGTCTATCCGAACACTCCCGTCCCATTGCTTTTGGGCCTCGATTTTCTCTTCCTTTTATGAATCGGAGTGGATCTGAGGAGGCGCAAATGGTTTTTCAGCGGTGGAATCGAAGAATTTGAATTCGACTAACCTCCACAAGTTTCTTGAGAACGTGAACCTCCAATCGTGAAAATGAACACCAATCACAAATTTAACTGAGGCAGAAACAGCAAGATTGGAGGGGTTCCTGTCGGTACAGGTCCCGAGTTTAAAAGCTTCTCCAGGGATTACTTATTTAATCGTACATGATATCGATGTTGGTACTGCCCGACCAATTAAACAGCGATGGTATAGCTTCACACCGATTATGCGGGAGGCTACGGACAGGGAAGTCGATTAGATGCTGGAGGCCGAAGTCATTCAGCCTTTTACTAGCAAGTGGAGCACTGCGATCATGATGGCAGCAAAACCGAATGGCGTTTTCCGATTTTGTCTGGATTTTAGCAGAATGAACGATGTTTCTAAAAAAGATCCAAATCCGATACCTTACATGAGCCACATCTTGGATTGCTCGAGGTCCACCAGATACATCTCAGCTCTGGATTTGAGTCAACCTTTCCACTAAATCCCGCTTGATCCAGAATCCCGAGAGATAACACCGTTTACAGTTCCCCATAGAGAGCTAATCCAATTCAAGAGAATGCCGTACGGACTGACTACAGCTCCAGCCACGTTTCAGCGTTTACTGGACCGGGTTATTCGACCCGATATGCTGCCTCACGCGTTTGCATATCTGGATGATATTGTCATCGCTACCGAAACGTTCGAGGAACACTTGGAGTGCTTGAAGCGGATCTTTCGACAAGATTACGTCAGCTGGCTTACTGATCAACCCGGTGAAGTGCGAGTTCTGTCGTATGGAATTAAAATATCTATAAAGGCATTCTGATTAATCGTGAAGGGATGATGGTAGATCCAGATATAACATCAGCTATCTTTGAGATCCCAGGCCCGAGAACGGTCAAACAGGTCAGGCAATTTCTGGGAGCTGTCTCGTGGTATAAACGTTTTATACCGGAGTAAGCTCCGGGGAAATAAACAGCTAACAGCTTTTGATCACCAAGTCTAACCATCTGGGAGCGGTTCTATCTCAGGAACCAGATGGGGCAGAACATCCGATCGATTATGCTAGTAGTTTGACCAGTGCAGAGCGGAATTATGATGTTCGGGAGCTCGAATGCTTAGCAAATTTATGGTCAATGGAAAAGTTCAAACTGAAAGGGAACTGAAGAAAGAGTAGCTAGATGGACAAAGAAGTTCATGAACTTGAACTTCGACGTGTTACATCGAAAGGGCTCGCAAAATCAACTGCCTGATGTTCTGTCCCGGATATTCGAGTCTGTTCCTCCTGCAAAGAATACCGAAAAGGATGATTGGCCCAACTGGCCAATAGTGAACTTGTACTATTGGCCTGGACTGTATTGGGACGTCACCATGTACGTACAGCGCTGTCACATCTATCAGCGCCCCAAGTCACGACAGGGTCCACCAATAGGCCTGTTGGACCGTCATGTGATGTAGGAAGCAAGGACGATAGTAGCAGCGGATATCATGGGACGATTTTGATCTAGCAAGTCTAATTTCGCATACGTCCTAGTTGTACAGGACCTGTTTACCAAGTGCGTCGAGTACTTTTCACTAAGGAGAGCCACAGGAAAGATGATGAGGGAGGGCTTGGAAGAGTTAGTACTCTCGAAGTGGGGTACCCCAAAGGTTCTCCTGATGGATAATGGGGCGGGGTTTGTGAATGTAAACATACGGGCAGAGGCGGCTGAGTATGGAATCTTTCACACCACTACTCCGCCGTACCATCCGCAATCCAATTCCGCAGAGAGGGTGAACCGGGTACTAAAGACTATGATCGTGGCATTTCTAGAGAGTGATCATCGAGAATGGGATTTGCACTTGGCACAGTATCGCTTCGCGTATAACACCATGTACCATTCCTCGATTGATACCAGTGCTGCGTTCCCCGATTTCGACCGAACCCCAAGACCTCACCAATTTTTCAAGAAAACTCTTGGGGAAGTGGAAATTGTTTTGTCGGACCCTCGTGAATGGTTACCTCGAATAACCAATTTACAATCCTTGAGGGATGAAGTTCAGCATGATATCGAGGAATCTTATCGAAGACAGTGCTTACAGTACAACAAGCGCCGCAGTCCTGTCACCTTCATGATAGGGGATGAAGTGTTGCGCCTATAGCGCGTATTGTCCTCGGCCTCGCAATATGTGGCCGCGAAGTTGGCCCCCAGATTTCAGGGACCTTTTAGAATCAGTCGCGTTTTGTCTTCAGGGGTGTACGAGCTGATGGACGAGGAGGAGTGTATTACTTTAAAGGTCTCCGAAACCACATCAGCCCCGGACCTTTCTTACTATTACAGGTCCCGAGGATAGATAAGTTGGCGCAGCTGCGGCGCCTTATCAAATGGTTGGAGGAGCAGTGTGTCGATCCCGTACCAACGGGGCACGGGGGCGGGTGGCGCTGGACACGGGAGTTCAGGTCACCCGCACTTGGTGCACCCGTGTCTGGTGTACGGGACACCTCGACCAAGGCATCCGACTGGGAAGTCGTGGAAGACAGTCGCCGCATTAAAGAAGGAATAAGAGAGGGAGGAGAAAATCGGAGACCGCCCTGGACCCGACCACTATCGCGGTGGGAGACGAGACCCAGGTGGTGGTAGAAATAATGGTGGTTGAGCGCGGTGACCAGGGCTTATCCCGTTCTCGTCCTGTCGGCGTATGGGGCCCGATGACGTGCCGTAGGTTTGGCGGGGTGGCCACTTGATAGTCCAGTGTGGATCGGCGCGCTGAAGGGGACACCGATCTTACTCGTGCGGCTGCCCCGGGTATACGGTTAGGTCGTGCCCCGGGTGCGGTCTGGTCTACGCCACTCCTGAGAGCCAGGAAGACCGGGATCCCCGGAGGAAGGTCGTAATCCGTGGATAAAGAGGTCGCAGAGAGGGATTGGAACCGAGGAGCGGGAAAAAAGAAAGAATAAATGTAAATTTGAGTTAAAAAGGGAGGGGTAAGGGTTTTAGCATGAAAAAAAAACACTTTTTTGCGATTTTTTTTTTTAGAAATATGGATTGAGCAAATTTATTGAAACCTTTTGTACATTATTAAGTATGATTTCATCAACAATCAGTAATTTTTTTATGTGAAAATATCGACAAATAAGCCGGTGACGGAGCTTTTTCAAGAACGTCTTTGGAAATAGACGATTTGCGGTGTGCACTGTATCTCTGGTTGGAAATTATCTGAAATAAAAAACCATTAAAATTTAGTCAAAGTATCATTAAATCCTCCTCCCTACGGTCTCTGATTATTATTTTTTTCATTTATAAATTTTTGGTGGTCATTTAAAGTGAAAACTGCTATTTTTTACGAAAAACACCACCATTTTGTAAGTGGAAAACCCCCTTAATGTATAAAAACATCTAAAACTTAACGTTGGGGGGAGGTATTTTATATGTAGAAAGTGTGTACCAGGTTTGAAATGAACCGGTAATGTAGTTTTTAAATAGCAGTGCACACGGGCTTTTAAAAAGTGGTTTTTAGAAAAATGCGATTAATGTATTAAAAGCTAAAAAAGTGAAAAAAAAAAATTTTTTTCAATTTACACTGAATTATCAATTCAGCTCCATACAGTAGACTCCCTGCAGCAGCTTCGATGTCTTTAGCCTCTTTTTTCTCAAGTCTTTGCCTTATTTTCCCTTCTTTGCTCTGCTGCTGACCTTATATCTTGGCCCTGTTGATGCGACAGCGTGGATCACAATTGACACATTTTACCTGGATTTGAAAGCCAAGACCTCCTTTTGTGCAACTTTTGAACTCAACTGAACCATCACACTGAGAACATTTAACCAAACTTGAAATTGTTGAGAAAACAAGCAAAAAAATCGATGATTCTATAATGTTTTTGAAAGTCTTCTGGTACGCTCGCACTGGTATTCAACTTTTTTTTTTTCGATGATGCACTCTTTGTATTAGCTTCATCCTTATTTTGTTTCTTTGGAATAGGCTCTTCAGTCATCTCTCGAAACTTTAGATACTCTCGGCATTTTTTAATAGAAAATATCTTGACAAAATTATAACATCACTGAGAATAAGCGCACGATCGAACGTACAATAACTAACTGACACTCCTCTCTTTTTTACAGTGTATAATATACACATATAAAATATGTATTACGGCTTTAGTTCCTGTCTTTACGAAATATAAATTTTTCGAAACAGAACAATAGGCTAGAACGATCCCCAAGTGAATAAACTGCATACCTGCTCGCCAGCTGCGTGCTGTCTTTCCGAGAGGATACTAACCACAACTGCCAGTAACTTCGAGAGTTTTGCTCTGATCGACTTCAAATTTTAAGACTATATTTTTGAAATGTTTAACTATAAGAAAAGACGAAAAAATCGATTTTTCAAAAGTGCAAACCCTTAACCCACGCGCCTTTAAACCCGAAATGGTCGTATTCGTTATCTGGCATGGACTCCCCAATCTCCTCACATGCAGCTTCCCGTCCAGATTGTTACAGGGTACTGGAGTTAGAGCGAGAGGACGTTGGTCAACCGACATATATATATATTTTTTTATTTTCTGTTTTCGTTTTGTCCATGGTGAAAGGAACAGGCGAATTGAGAGGCCGGAGTGATATTGCAAAGTGAAGACCATTTTTATATTTTCTTTGTTTTATTTTATGAAAATATTATCTTCATTTTTTTATTTTCATGTCCCTGTGCGAGCCTACGTTATACCCGAAAATTGCGGGTGCAAACGGAAAACGAGCTAGAAAGAGGAACCAAGCGGTGAGAGAATTTTTCCGGCTAAGAGCGGACGTGTTTAAGGAGGGGAGCGTTGTAATGCGGCAATATATAAGACTATAGAATACTACGTTCTCCTCTAAATACATATATTTATAATATTTATATATATATATGTAATGATTCATTATTTTTGTACTTTTTTTTATTTCTATGATATAATAGACCAAGAGAGACAGAGAGAGAGAGAGAGAGAGAGAGAGAGAGGGACAGAGAGATTAATGGTATTTATTTATGACTTAGTACTATAGTATGTGGCAAAGTTTACAAAAGAAAGAAACAATATGCCAGGAAATAAAATCGATAGAATAACCAGTGATTTTGAAAATAAAATAAAATAAGATTCAAATAAAATTAGAAAAATTAAATTAAATTAAAGCATAATTAAATTTGGTTTAAGTTGAGTTATGATAAGATTTACAATCTACTTATTCAGGTATTAGTAATATGGTCACAAAATAACCAAGGTTTCCCTTATGCACTTACGATTAAACAATAAAATTTATAATATTTAATCATAGGTTAATAGAACAGAATCTACCTACATCATTACAATTTTGATTTTGGATTACCTGCTGAACTACATAGTAAACAGCAATATTTATAAGTGCTAGACAATAGAGTTGCTAGAGTAAATAATAAATCAAAATAAAATATGAATACGCCATGAAGATTACTTGAACAGTGTAACCAATTTTCTTAACTCCACCGCTTTCAGCTCCTGTGGATTGTTGTAAAAACCCGTGCTCCCACGTGCTGGGCGCCAGTCCCGAGAAATAAATTATTTCCCGAAACAAATTTAATTCGCACGCGGAATACACCCGGGCCAGCTCGGCTTCGCTGCAGCCTTGGTAGTTGGTAGAGGGGATGGCATAGTCCGAGGTGCATCGCACAGAAAATCTCAACTCGGCAATGAGGGAATCAAAAATATGATAACAATTTATTGCAGTAGATTGAGCAGAATGATTAGTCGAGAGCCAAAGGGGTACTCTCGGAAGTACGGTCGGGAAGCGACAAATCATAACGTGCTAGATTCCCGTTGGTTCAATTATCCTTACACTATTACACAAAAGCTCTCAGACTGGTGACAACATTTAACCGAAATTAATTAGATTACACATAATAAATGAGCTAACAAGAAATAATGGCATAAATACAATGATTAAACGGATCACGATACATAAAAATAAATCGCACGAATGAGGTTGATGCGACGAATAAAAGAAATTAGAGAAGTAAAGTGATTGAGATAAAGAAGTTAAATAAGATAAATAAAGTAAGGACGATTAATAAATTAAATAAGATAAATAGCATTGACACGGTAAATAAAATAAATACGATTGACATTGCAAAATTGACGACCCTCGCACATAATAAACCACAAGAACTCCTCACGCGCTCCAATTCACAATAAACAAATCTTTAATAATAACAAAGAGATGGAACCCCTTCGGCGATCCTTTGATTCTCGGGAAGCGAGTGATTGAAATTTCGAAATACCGGGCGGTAGCTGTTTGACCGCTATAAAAGAAGTTAGATTTCCGGCACAACAGCGTGCCGTCACGACAATATCGCTCGGGTTTTCTCACCAGAATTACTGGAGTTAACTTTCACACTCGAACCAGAGACGAACGACGGCCTTACCGAATAGTTGCAGTATCGGGATCTTCTCGACAAATACTCTCACAGCGGTCCACAATCGCGGGGGGCAGGCGTCGGATCTTATCGATCAGACACGGCAGCAGACCCGGTATACACGTCCTCGTTGTACAAAATACGGTGCAAGAGTCCTCAATAATACTTGGGCTCTCCTTGTTTGAGCCGATAAACTTCCTTCCCCCAAATCGTAGCCACCAATAAAATTTAAAGTATGACAACGGTACTTTCGACTGGGGTTAATATCGGAGCTAGCAACGGTTCTAGCGAGAGGTTCGATGCCTCGTATGCCGCCGACCTCCCTGTCGATGAGGGCAATTCCGTGCTCGGGCCGTCGCCCGCTCGGCAGGATTATATAAAAAAAAAGAACAACAGAAACACGACATGAATATTTCGCTTCACACGCTATCATGCTTTGGCCTGGTTGGATCACCTCGGGGAGACTCTCGGCCGAACGAGCAGACGAACCCTGGTCAGCCCTGCTCTGTCCGACTTTGTGACGGGTTGCAAAAACACCACGTTATAACAGGTATGCTAGCAAGGAATATTATATAATAATGGTCGTGGTGAAGGAAGCTAACCGAACTCTCGAAACCATATGTGAGAGAAGAGACCCTTTTTGAAAACAATCAAGGTTGGAGAAGTAATAAGAGAAGAAGACAGTGAGTTCAAGAGATAAATAGAAGAGAGTAGGAAAGAATTACGATAGATTACAGTGCAGTGATGGGGGATAAGATAGTAGGGTGTAGGTACCGTACTGCGAGGGAGTCGATGAATTGTAGTAGAAATGAATTTGTCGGCAATATAATCAGCAGTTTTCATGTACCTCACTCTGTACATAAAACATCCTAGGAAGTAAAGTCGTCGATTGTTAACTGAAAGCCACTGGAATTGGCGTCTGTAACGGGTGATATGGACATCTCGTCTGAGATTAAAGATGAATCTTATACAAGAATTTACAAGTCGTTGTAGTTTGATATTTAGTGCCTCTGTTAAGTCATGATAAACCAAACACCAGTTATCAATTATAGGGAAAACTAAAGTGGTTATCAATTCCCGCCTAAGCTCAACAGCGAACGAATTTCTGTGATATTTAAATCTAAACAAACCATGATGAACTTTTTCAGAGAGAGACGCTATGTGACTCTTCCATGACAAATTATTTGTTATAATTACACGCAAATTACGCACTTTAGTTATATAAGCTAAGGCAACTCCATTGACCATAATCAGCGGGAGACAGTTTAGATCGATGGACTTGATCAATTTATCGGAGCCCAGAAGCAGAACTTTGGATTTTTGGAGATTTAACCACAAACTATTTGAGAAAGCATAGTTGGAAATAGCACCAACGTCTTCAGCAATCAGCTGAAGAGTAGGAGGTAATTGCGATGGAATGCAGCTCAGAGAGATTTATATACGTATTATCAGCAAAGATCATATAGTTAGTGTTCTATTGTGCTTGCGATATCATTAATGAAAAGGGGGGAAAGAAGTGGGCCAAGCACAGACACTTGTAGTACTTTATAGGTACGAGGTGTGACTTTTTATTCGATTCGTCAAGTACAACTTGGGAGCGGCCTGATAGATACGAGAAAAACCATTTGAGAGCAGGAGGAGAGAAGCCTAGTTTGTGTAATTTGCAGAGAAGCAATCGATGACAAACAATATCAAATGCTTTATTGAAATCAAATAGCATGATAATAGTGATCCGTCTATCATCAATATTTCTCCTGATGTCATCACAAATCCTAAGCAACGCTGTCTGCGACAGCGTTATAGCCAGAGCGATAACCTGATTGCCTGGGATTAAGAATGTCATGGCCATCTATATACTTTAGCACTTGTTGATGAACTATTTTTTCTAATATTTTTGAGAGTTCGGGAGGGGTGGAAATTGGTTTAGTGCCAGAACATGAGAGAACATGGAGAGTATGGTGACGCAATTTTTAACAGAGGGCGGATTACAACAATTTTCCAAGTGGCAGAAAAAATTAAAAGCTCAATTGATTTGTTAAAAAGGACAGTGAGAACAGGGAAAATCAACTGGCAAGGAGGAGAGAAGCTTACTGACTGTGTCCATAGTCATGGATAAAAGAGTAAATTGATGCTGTGCCTCTGTTGGTACTGATAATAATTGTGTGACATCATATAACGTGCATGGCGTAGCATTTGACACGGATGCCTAGTATGAAATTATCTGATTTGATGTAAAGAAACGTAGCGGAGATACCAAGTTTGTTTTAACAAGACCTAAGCAGGCAAGTTCCTTCCACATTTTAGATGAGTCAACGTTATTATTTGAACAGTTTAAATGAAAATTACGGCAGGGGCAAAAGTGAGTAGCCCCCGCGGACCAAACACAAACCCAAGCTAAGGTGTTAGATACCGTGCCGAGGGCTGAGTGGCATCAGGGAGTGATGTCATAAACGGTTCCCCTGGGGCAACTGGTCCAACCCGAGGCGTAATTAAGTGGCCTTACCCCCGTAACCAGGCTCTGCTGGGGTGGACTTTTATTTCCTAGGCACTCGTGGGAACAAAAATGGAAGACAGTCACCTTAACAATACAAATGAAAACGAAAAAACCAAAAAAAATCAAACAGAATAAAAGGGGGAAAATGCAAACGGCAAAGCAAACGGAGTAAAGGTCCAACTGGAACTCCTTCAAAAAGAGGAAACGGAGGTACTGGACAAGCTGGGGAAAAATCTCTCGGTCATAAATTCAGTGGTATCGGAGGCAAGAAACATCCACAAAGCAATCAGGGATGCAATCGGAGAGGCTATGGTGCACTACGAGCACTTGATAGAGTGCAGGGCTACAATAGCGAAAACCAGGGCAGAATACCACCGTCAGTTGGAGTACTTGGAATTCGAGCTCGGTGGCAACACTAGCGGAGCAGCAGAAGAAAGGGTAGGCCAAAAAGGGCAAGGTAGAAAAAACATACGAGCGGACAGGCGACAAACGAGGAGGCTACTAAACATACCTACACTAGTACAAAGGAAACGGGGGGCATTGTCCTCTCCAGAGGAGGATACGCGGCAGCTCAAGCGGAGAGACGCCAGTCGGTACCAGGCTAGAATTCTGGAGTTCCCGGTTCGAACCCGGGCTGTGGCAATATTTTTTCACGATTTCTTTAGAAGTTAAAAAATCGTCAGGTCTGGTTGCCTCATTAATTCTTAATGAATGAGTGAGGCAATCAGAGTTGACAAAAATAATTAATGATTCGATTGTTAGAGATCTTTCTGAAATCGACAACACAGGGATCTAAGGTGGCGCTGACTCTAACCGGGTTGCGAACTGCCGAAAAATTTTCCATCAAAAAATTTGGTCAAATCATTTGTCGCTTAGATTTATCACTCTTAAGAAACATATGACCGCGTATAAAAGGATTAATTAATTAATCTGCAACAAAGGAATACTGTTTGCTACCAAGATATTTCCCAAACGGTTAGTTCTTATCGTTATAGTTTCGTTCGGTCAAACGACGGGTAAGCGCAATGCAGGGGAATCGATTGATCGAAAGAACACTGTTTTCGTTACATTCTGAATTTAATATGAATTTTACGATGGCTTTAGGGCAGCACTTCGTCTTGAAGAACAGATTTTCAACAAGAGCCTCGAGGCTTGTCCGGTAGTGGTTTATATAGTTTTGTGGATAGACCCCGAGGGGGTTTTTTATGGTATGTCGCGTGATGTTTGTCGCCCTTCAATCACTAGGTGAGGGAGGTGCGGGGTCGTGTGTCGGTGTACCGTTATTTCCATATTTAGCCGGGCTTGGTCTTTTCAGAATTTGAACCGCGGTTCTAGCGAGGTTGAATTTTGTTGGTCTGTGTTAAATTTCTACCCGCAGGAGGTTCAAACTTTTCCTCAGAGTTTTTTAGTTTGATTAATGTTTTTTACTAATTGTTGTCATGTGTGGTTTTACATATCCTTTGTGTGTTTTTCCCTGTCTAACTTCTGGTTCGAAATTTGCTAGGATTGACTCATTATTGCGAATTTGGTGTTTTATAATGTGTTTTTCAGATGTTCTTCCTAGATTTTTATGTTGTTCTCGCTTTCGAGGGTTTATCCGGGTAGGGCTTGCCCTAATCTCAATTTGTTAATTGTTTTTTGTGATATTTCGGTTTGTTTTATGCTTTTATTTCGTTATTAATATTTGATCCTTGAGTGGGGGTATGTGGTGAGGTTTCATGTGGAATCCCCTTGTCGTTTACTCTTGAGAATTTGTGGAATTTCAGGAGTTCAACTAAAGTAGTATGTGTACACCTTTGCTCCATCCCACTCCTATCCCCACTCCTTCCCCCACGACGCGGCTACCCCCACCACCTTACTTTTCTACCGCCGCGCTACCCACTCTGCTTGACCAGTGTCGGTAACGTGGAGATGATAAAGTGAGGTGGTGTGGGTACCTTGGTGAACAAGGAAGGGTAGAGATAAGAGCAGGATGGAGCAAAGGTGTACACATACTTGGAAAAATGAATAAAATTATGTACCCACCACCGCAGCAGTTGTAGGCATCTACCCTCCTGCCAAAGCGATTTTAAACTCCTGTCTCTCGAATGTACTCTCTCTCACACACACACGCACACACACATATACACACGCACAGCGTCGTGTCTTTAATTCATTATTATGTCCTCGTCAAAGCCCTCGTCCACAGCATCGATATCGTAGCCGATATCTACCTCATCGCCGAGGGCTTCTACAGGGTGTCCGCCGGGAAGGTATACTACTTTGTTTATTTATAATTTTTGATTAAATGAAAGAGAATGGATCTTATATTGATAAATGTTTTATTTAATGTCGGCAATTATGTATGGAATACAATATCAGATAAATGTCCGCCTCTGCTAGCCTCACAAATGCGAGCTCTTTTGAGCACATTTTTCATTACATTCTCACACATTTCACGCGGTATTTCATTCATTTCATCACGAATATTTTGTTTGAGTTGCTCAAGCGTTTCTGGTTTGTTTGCATAAGCCTTGCTTTTTAGATATCCCCACAAAAAGAAGTCCGGAGCAGTCAAATCAGGCGACCGTGGAGGCCAATCAACATCACCATTTTTTGAAATAAGTTGTTGTGGAAAGAGGTCTCGCAGTAATTCCATTGTAATCCTGGCTGTATGCGATGTGGCACCGTCTTGTTGATACCACATGTTAATCAAGCGCAAGGCATGCAGTTGTGGCGTTAAAAAGTTTTTAATCGTATCACGATATCGCTCCCCATTCACAGTTACCGTTACGCCGTTTTGATTTTCAAAAAAGTAAGGTCCAATGATTCCTCCTGACCAAATTGCACACCAGACTGTCACTTTTAATTGATGTAAAGGTGACTGATGAATAATTTGAGGGTTTTCCATTGCCCAGAACCGACTATTCTGTTTATTCACATATCCATTTAAATGAAAATGTGCCTCGTCACTCAATATGATTTTTTCATGAAAATCGGGGTTGTCATGGGTTCAATCGATGATTGATTTTGATAAAATATTTTAACGATTAAAACACGTTGGTTTATCGAATATTTTTCCATAATAAATTTGCCACGTGTCTACTTCACGACTGCCAAATATAAACTGTCAAGACTAACGTTTAATAAAATGGCGGCAAAACAAAGTAGTATACCTTCCCGGCGGACACCCTGTATAATATCCGCCGCCACGTCCGCGCGTTCACCGTTCGATACCTGCAACATCCACGCGTTCGAGTCCGTATATGGAAAACTCCATGACAAGAACCGGCAGCATACTTGCTAGAGGCTCCGGATGAATTAGGTGAGACCAGTCGATGTAAATAGTTTCGCCGAAATTGACTAGCAACACCTCGGAGTACCCATCAAAATCCGGGTAAACAACTTCGCCGCGGACAACGCTATTGAAACGAGGCACAATACAGGACATGCTGATATACAGCTCCCCAAGTTCAATGGATCTTCCACGACGTTCCACTAAATACACGATACGTAGGAGCTCTTCCAGATCGTCGTATGCATCGCACATTTCCTGTGTACGCAGGAACACGCTCATCACACTCTCGACAAACATTAATCGGCACCAAAACGCGTCGCTTAAAATCTCCTTGCCGTATCGTGGATAAATATTGCTTTTTATTTTTTGCAAGTAGGATGCCAAAGACAGACTAAATTCTCGAGATGCTGCTAGAGAGTATCACGGGCATAAAGATAACAGTCTTCTATGAAACATAACTAGGTATCCATCACTTTGAATGCAACGAAAGCGGTTTTCGAGCATGCATAGCCCTGCGCTATGCTCCTTGCAAAGCGCTTGTTCTGCAGTAAAAGATATAGAATATGATCCCTCACAGAAAGAGAGAGAGAGAAAGACTTCAATTATAATTCTCTAATTATTATGCTATAAAAATAAGAGACACAGTAAGATCAGATATTTTTTAAATTAATCAATATTTTATGGAAAGCACTTTACACACTTACCGTCGTATGCAACAACCCTGCAAACACGGTAATCCACGCTCGGAGATTCCTTCACCGTTAATTTTATTTTTATCGCTATACGGAATTAATTTATATTATCACTCGTAATATCGCTTTTAAATTATTTTTCGCTGTGGGCGTTGTCATCATATCGTACTTCGGAGAAAAGAATGAAACAACTATTTAATTAAACGCACTGATCAATAAAAAACATCGTGTACAGAATAATCGTTATTGTCTTACCTGATATGCCACGCCTCATTATACAAAGTTGGCAGCGTTGATGATCTTCTGCCACCGACGACAACTGTGGATGAGAATGTTGGGTGGCACTTTTCTTTCCCGAAGTTAGCTCTATCTGTACAGTATATGTATCTTCCTCTCGCTCTCTATGACACGAATAACGAACCCTCGGTGTCGGCTCATATGCAGGGGCTGCTCGCTCTGCAAGACATTATTTTTTATAATTAAAAATAAATATCACATGATTTAAAATTACGATTTAAAAATTATTTTATATTTTTTACTTACCAAGCTCTGCTGCTTTGCTGCTAATCGACATTGGCACGTACTCCATGATCTGCTGTGTTAATGAAACAGAGACAAGCGCTCCGTCTTCTTTCTAGCGCAGACCTTTGCTGATGCTTCGGTTTTAGGACTGTCTCTCTCTCTCTCTCTCTCTCTCTCTCTCTCTCTCTCTCTCTCTCTCTCTCTCTCTCTCTCTCTCTCTCTCTCTCTCTCTCTCTCTCTCTCTCTCTCTCTCTCTCTCTCTCTCTCTCTCTCTCTCTCTCTCTCTCTCTCTCTCTCTGTCACCGTGACTGACCTCGGTGTACACTTTATAATATTTCGAGCGAAATGTACACTATATACAATTATTTACAACAGTGTCTTTATCACAAATAGCTGCACATACGGAGAATTATTGCGTTCGCAACGCAACACCCGATAAATGATCAGCGATATGACCACGAAACAGCACAAGTATTTCGGACTAAATAATTTTCATAAACTCCGTATCCTCCGGCGTTAGCAAGATCGTGATGTGCTCGAGCGCTTCTTCAAAGAATTCCTTGGAACCGATGATCTCATACGCTGCTGCACGAGGCATTTCACTGACAACTATCTTTTCACGGACATATGATACCACCTCGTTCATACACCGTTAAATCGTTTCACTTTTTCTCTCTAGATCCTGCATATGAATATCAATTCTTCTCCTTATTTCGACGAGCATATTAAATGTAGGCCGCTGAAGAACAATGTTTGGAGAGTATTTTCGGAAGCGTTTCCGTTTCGATTCTCCAGATTCCTCTTGATTCTCGTATTCCTCATCAGCGCTACCACTTATTTTACCAAATGACACAGCTCTGTGCTGGTAACACGAGGTTAAAAGTGTGTAATGTGTTGTGTGCTCTATGCGGGTATTACACATTTTCTCGGCATCAGTCCCATGAACTTCGAAATATTGTTGTACGCGAGAAAAATCACTTTTAAACACTCGCCACTCGTCCGCACCGAGTGTCATTCTGGTAAAAGTATTCGACAATATTTTCACCACTGGTGTAAGAGTACACGTAAAGTTCAACTCGAGCCCGGCTACCATTATTTTACTAAATGGTTTATTTAAACCGTACATAACGGGGTTCGCTATATATGGCGATATCGCGTGAGACGTAGCACCGTTATTTGCCATTTTTATCGCTTTCGTGTAGACTGTAATTTTTCGAATGAATCGTCGCTGGTGTTCATACTCCGTTTTATACAGATTTCCCCCACCATCTAGCTGCATCGCCTCTTCTTTTGATACTGCAAATCATACGACTGAAAATTGCTAGCCAATATCCTTTGATATTTGCTGCATTCTCCTCAACAGCCTAGTAACAGCAGCAGCAGCAAATATATCCCAAAACTCTTGCATACTCTCGCACACTTAGGTGGACACGCACACCTCGACTTACAGATAATATGTGTCATGAAAACTAAATAATATTCGTCGACGACATTTGATGATTTTCCTCATGGCCGAGTGCCTTGAAATTAGATGAAAACAATATCACTTTCATCAGCGAAACTCGGTAACTAAGTACATCACTATGGCTAAATATTTCCCTTGGTCCTGCTTTTGTAAAGTGATCGCGTGCGGCCATCTTCTTGATTAGTCGTATTCATTACATCGCTGCAGTATATGCAGAGAGAGAGTAAGAGAGAGAAGGTGAGAGAGAAAGAGCTTGTTAAAGGAATACATATAAAAGTGAGCCGCTTTGAAAATTCTCTAGTTAATTGTCTGATTTACTGTGGTTACTACTACTACTACTCTAACAGCACAATCATGGTCAGAGTGGTAAGGCGCTCATTGATAAGAAAATTGATAAAGTTTATATTGAAGCATCGACCATCGTTGCGTTCGCGGTGGGGGAGAAGAAATTTACAGATCACCCTATGGGAACTTCCGACACAGGCGGTTGTTCGTAAAATTCGCGGTATGCTGTGCGGGTGTCATCAGCGCGATTTAGTTGACGCGTATAATATTGGATTGTTTGATAATCAAATAATTATTGATTTTGTGGTGCGCGTTATTCGTCGACGCGGTAGGATGAATGAGCCTACTCTGCAACCCATACTCAATGAAAGACGTAAGTAATATACAGCGCTAATTACTTTTATTTTATTTCCTTTATTTTATAAGATTTTTATATAGTTCGACGGTATGAAGACCAAGAAATGGGATCCGACACCTATGATTTCGATGAGGAGGGTAGAACCGATTCAGATGATCATAGCAGGGACAACGATGGCGACAGCTCCGCAGGGAATCGCTGGATAAATTTTACCCAGCCATTCTGCGGCTATAAACCTACAAACGGTCCTTCCATGGCAGGCCCCTCGAGAGAACCAGATGAAGCCGTCGCAGGCCCATCGCGACAATGCAGTTCAAACGATGATACCAACGGCAATACAGACAACGAGGAAGAAGAAGAAGAAGAAGAAGAAGAAGGAGAAAAAGAAGAAGAAGAAGAAGAAGAAGAAGCAGAAGAAGAAGAAGAAGAAGAAGAAGAAGAAGAATAAGAAGAGAAGGAGGAGGAGGAGGAGGAGGACCCTGTAGATTCAGGTAAGCTTTTAATAATACAACTACGCTGACAAAAATAAAAAAATTACGCGGATAATAATAGTTAAATGAAAAAACAGGGTACGAGACGGACCCAAACGTTTTTCGCTTTGCACGATTCACTGTGCCGAAACCGCCGACAATCGAGTTGGTTTACGAAATGCGTTGGCGGTTCCCGGGTGCAGTCGACGGATTCGAGGACTAGAAGCAAATATAAGTTTGTAATTCTTACGTTACACGAATTATATACATAGTATATAGCTAGCGACAAACAAAAATTTAAATTAAATGAAATAAAAATTCTAATAAATGGTTTAATTATGCTTACAGGTGGACAGACTGGCGATGGAAAGACTGCTGCACGGGGTGGTGATATTTTGCCTCCTGGTGAGCGTTTCGTTATCGACAATGAGCAGAGACGCTATTTTCCACGCTTTAGGTTCCAGGGTCGAGAGACAGATTTTCATTTTCGTCAGCCACCGGACGGTATCGATCATCTGACATGGTTGGAGGGAGGTGTACGAGATGTTCTCACGCGCCTTACAGAATCGTGCGAAGGACATGATTAGGTGGGTATGACTCTGAGCGTACCGTCTTTCGCGCAAGGACCTGTATGGTTATCATTTCGACCAGCTCGTGACATCGTTCCCGACGATATATGGCGACTAATTAATAGTGTAGCTCATAGCGCGCGCGAATTTCGAATAGATGCTGGTACATGTAGAATGACGACATGTATAGTACGAGGCGTCGAAGGAGCTGGTGTGGGCACTAGGCTTACACACGAGTCTATAGCAAAAAAGTCAATTTTACGCATAAGTAATCGCGATAATTTGTGTGAGCTCACGCGTAATGCAGGGTTAACGACATCGTCTAGGGGGTGTGGTGCCCGCGAATTTCAGCTCTTTCAGGAGTACTTGGTTCACGAGGGCACAGCGATTGTTGTTTATGAATTTCTCACCTTCGGAAAACGCGTTCCGGCTCTGTACGATGGGCGAAAATACGTACTCACCACAACAGGTAAAATTAATCATACACTCTTTATTCTCTATTACGAGAGTTCTCATCACTATCAACCAATATTAAATCTCGCCAGTGCGCTAGGTAGTCGAGGGTTCTGCACACAATGTAATTTCAAGTATATTCGAGTACTCGAGCATCGATGTAGCTATCAATGTGCTCGATGTAAATCCACTTATTGCAACGGCAATAGAGACTCTCAGCCTGAGTATTGCGCCGACTGTTATCGTTCGTTCTTTGGTGCTTTTTGCCTCGCTCATCATAAGGGTGAGGGCTCCGCGGGTATCACGTCTCGTGAATATTGACGGTACAGCGTCTGTAACGCATTGAAAATCTGTAGAGGCTGCTCGCGTATGATTAAAACCACAGATAAAAAGATGCATGTATGTGGTATATCGTTTTGTATTACATGCAAACAAACGCAACCGACTACGCATGCGTGTTTTATAGCACCTCTAAAGAAACCAGAGGTGCAAAAGGAGAACAAAAAAGACAAATCTTACACGAGATTTTTATTTTATGATTTTGAGACGCAACAACACGAGCAATTGCATGATGATAAATCGACACAAATTCACGAGCCGAATTTATGTGTTGCACAATGCGTATGTATGGCATGTCTGGATATGACAGATATAGAGACCGATTGTGCTAACTGTGGTAAACGTGAATTCGTGTTTATCGATGATCCTGTTGGGGAGCTCGTGAAATTGGCATTATCGCAAAAATTTAAAAAGACTATCTGCATTGCCCATAATGCTAGAGGTTTCGACGCATAATTTATTCTACGGTATTTAATCGAAGTGCAATAAACACAGCTGCCCTCTCTGATTATGAATGGTACAAAGATTGTCTCGATGAAAATTGGCGATGTCGTTTTTCTCGATAGTCTAATCTATTTATACGTGGCTCTTAGCGCTTTACCTAAGGGCTTTGGTTTCGCTAATGAGGTAGCAAAAGGTACATTTTCCCATTTATTCAACACACCGGAATATCAGAATTACTCAGGTCCTCTGCCGGCTATGCATTTTTACTCACCCGATACCATGTTCTCAGCGGATCGCGAGCGCTTTTTATAATGGTATGAGGAAGAATCGAGTTGCGTAGATTATAAATTTGATTTTGCGACGCAATTTGTGCAATATTGTCGTACAGATTTTACGGTTTTGAGACGAGCGTGTTTAACTTTTCGAGAGTTACATATACGTTCTGGGATCGTGTGCCCCTTAACAGAAGCATGCACGATAGCATCAGCATGTATGAGAGTATTTCGAAAGAATTTTCTACAGAAAGATCGCATTGCGGTGTTACCACCAGGGGGGTATCGCTGGGGCGATAAGGAATCGCGCAATGCCGTCGTATGGCTTGTATGGCTCGAGCGTGAGTGCAACTGCGTTATCGCGCATGCTGGACGCACGAGAGAGTATCGCTCTCCGACCGGCCTACCGGCTGTCGACGGATACTACGTGGATGCGGGGGTCCATCACGTTCTTCAATTTCACGGCTGCTTTTGGCATGGTTGTCCGCGATGTTATCGCGTGAATAGAGATATTCGAACTAAATTCGGCGATACAATGGATGAGCGATACGAGCGTACCGTTCTTATTTCCGGGCGAATTAGATCGAAAGGGTACACTCTAACCGAAATATGGGAATGCGGTTTGACAGATTACTCGAGAATAACGAGGATATACGTGAAAAATCACGCCATGGTCAAGCAGGCTGCTCTCGAACCACGCGATGCATTCTTTGGCGGTCGAACGGAAAATTTTGTAAGCTTGTACGACGTCGCGAATGGGGAGCAGATACGCTACGTGGATGTTTGCTCGCTGTATCCATGGGTATGTAAGAACGGAAAATATCCCGTTGGAAACCCGAAATTGTACGTAGGCGACGAGTGTCGAGAACTCGTAGGACTTGAAAATGATCTAAGTGCCGTCGAGGGTCTCGTGAAGTGTACCGTGGTGGCACCGCGCGATTTGTATATACCCGTACTGCCTGTTCGCATGCATGGGAAACTACTGTTCCCCCTGTGTAGAACGTGCTGTACAGATATGGACACATCCGAGGTTTGTACACACGATGACACGACTGAGCGAGCGTTTTACGGCACATGGGTCGTGGACGAACTGAGAAAAGCTGTGTCGCTCGGATATAAGGTGACGTGTATCTATGAAATTTGGCAATACGTTGTTACGCAGTATGACTCGACAACGCGACGAGGCGGTCATTTTGCCGAGTACATCGATACATTCCTAAAAATAAAACAGGAGGCGAGTGGACCGCCAACAGAGTGTAACGATGACGAAGAAGCAATAGAGCGTTTTATAGCATTGTAAAAGAAGTCTGAGGGTGTATATCTCGAGCGAAGTGCTTTGCAGCCAAATCCGGGTTTACGTTCACTCGCAAAATTAACTCTTAATTCATTCTGGGGAAAGTTTGATCAACGAGAGAATCTCACGAAAACCGTTATCGTTTTCACGCGTGCGGAGCTAATGAATTTGCTAACGAGTCCGGAGATTGAGGTGACGGGGATACTACCGGTCAATCACAAGATTATGTATGTAAACTATGTGAGCAACCGCGATGCTATCCAACCATCCCCGACATCAAATGCCGTGATTGCAGCATATACGACGGCACAGGCACGCCTAAAACTATACAGTTATCTTGAGAGGCTCGGGCGACGAATATTGTACTGCGATACGGACTCCTCTATTTACGTGAGCCGCCCCGGTGGTAACGAGTATGAGCCGCCAATCGGTCAATTTCTAGGAGATCTTACGGATGAAATAAGCGAATACGGGCCTGGTAGTTATATAACTTCGTTCGTTTCGGGCGTACCAAAATTTTTCGCATGCCTTGTTCGTAAACCCGACGGTACGATTATTGAAAAATGTAAAGTAAAGGGTATCACGCTAAACTTTGCGAATAGCCGTCACGTAAATTTTAAAGCATTACGATCTTTCGTGACAGGAGCAAGGAGTGTATCTATTATTTAAAAATTCGACGTTATTCGACGTACGGAATTTCATCATGCGTAACGCGTAAAGAAACGAAATCATGGGAACCTGTTAACACGAAGCGAAAGCGGCACGGGATGTACTCTACTGTATTGTACGGCTATTGTGAAATACGCTAATTAGTATAACGCAAAAAAGTATGTAGTTTTACGGTTAAAGTCGCGATATTTTAAAATAATCTTTTTGTCTAATTTCATGTATCAGATTTACTGTGTACAATACATTGAAATAAAATATTGATTTATTATGCATAAAACCGTTGTCGGCTCGTTCTTTTTGTGCTGCTATCCGTAGCAGTAGCTGCTATCTCTTTACCGTTCCCTTTTGTTCTGACTTTCTCATCGTTGATTCCTTTTGTCCCGTCTTCCATATCGAGTGTTTCCTTTTGTTCTGACTTTCTCGTGCTACATCCTTGGATATAATATTGCTGTTTAGAATTTGATGATTCGTAAAATTTGCAAATAGAGATGTATGCATAGTGAAATAAAAATATTGCTTTATTTGTGAGAAATATAAAAACTATCGTTATTGAATTTACATATTGCGTAAACATCAGCTTATACCGCGGGCCCGCGCCTCATCAGCTCCTGCAGGCGCGCCGCACCTTATCAGCTCTTTAAGGCCGCGAAAATAGCTGATGCCGCGGGGTCGCCGCTGCCACGGTATAAGCTTATTTAAAAGTCTGCTGAATGATTTTGATAGACACTCATCGATATGAATACACGTTGGAAAGATCCATGGACAGCTGTGATACGCGGTCCTACAAGTTGTGGTAAAACATATTTTGTGAAAAAATTCTCTAAATACATGCGCGAAATGACGGATGTCCCGTTCGAGCGTATACTTTTTTATTACTCAGAGTGGCAGACCGGGTATTCAGAGTACGGTGCTGAAATCGAATTTCGCGAGGGTTTACCGCAAGCAGTAGACTACTCTAATGATACAAGACCTAAACTTGTGATCATTGACGATCTAATGCGCGAGGCATCCAACAATACTGTGGTCGATCTTTTCACCAAGGGTAGCCATCAAAAAATTTTAGGGTCATTTTCATCACGCAAAATCTCTTCCATCAGGGTCACGGGCAGCGCGATATTTCCTTAAGCGCTAATTATATCGTTGTCTTCGAAAATCCGCGAGATCGCGGGCAAATTCAGCACCTAGCCCGTCAGGTATGTCCCGAGAATCCGCGATTTTTGCAGGAGGTATATTTCGATGCAACAGCCGCACCGCACGGCTATCTATTATTCGACTTGAAACAATCGACGCCTGATAATTGTCGATTTCGCGCCTATATATTTCCCGATGACCAATACCATTACGTTTACGTGCCTCAAAAAGTAATAAAAGTTCGCGATGCGTCGCGCGATGTACCAGTAATGCGTTTGTGATGGCGTTGCGCGGACCTCTCGATAAAAAGTAAATAATTATATTGCAAGCGCTGTGTTATCTGAAGCAAGATCTACGACGTGCAATTTTGCGCAAAGCAGATGTAACGCTCGTACGCTGTATATGCGAGTGTGCTCTAAATGTTTTACAGGGAAACCTGAGTCTGAACAACGTGAAGAAGAATCATCTTCGGAGGCACGCGACAATTCTTCGACGACTAGCGGCCAAAAGGGGAAATTGGAGCGGTAAGAGGAAGATCATCGTCGAGCACTGTGTCGGATTTCTCAAGTTGCTTCTTGTGCCTGTCTTGGCCTATACGATACATGGAATACGCCAGAAAGATGGTACTTATTTCTCATGATAACATACATCGTCTCGCTGGACTCGCCACTACTGCTGCTACTACTACTACTAGTGCAGACCCGTTGCCTTCCGTACAGACTACCGGTACGCCATTATCGCGCCTCGACTATGAGCTGAGTGAATTTCTAAACTCTCACTCGTACAAGAGCGAAAGAGAGAAATGGATAGCGTACCAGCAGGTTTTACAGCGTTATCTTCACATGGTCGAGTACGATAATGCAGTACCGAATATTTCATCAGAAAGAAAAATAGCAATACTCGATAGCCACGAGGATCAATCCGATGACGTTTTAATGAATAAAGTTGAATCTCGACTCAATGACACACTTATTATCGATAGCGTACCAAAAAAAATTTAATCTAAAGCAATATCGTTGCTTCGCAATTTGCATCGCAGCGGCGTTGGTAAAAAAATAACATGGGATCGTAACGGTGTTGTTTCCATAGACGGCAGAAGAATTTCAAATTCTAATATCGTTGATCTTGTTAACGATGCTATGCGAGCTAGAAAACGCGAGAAACCCATCGGACGATCTCACTTTGCCAAACTCCTGCGAGCGATACAGATGCCACGCGAATTTATCGGCAATCTCGAATTACTACACGAGCCTACACCTACACCATCCTCGACACCACAGCGGCGTCTTATTTTACCGCGCGATAACGATAGTAGCAGCAGCAACAGCAGCAACAGTAGCAACAACAACAACAACGAGGCCGAGACCGCACACTCAAACAGAAATTTAATGCTCACGGCTGAAAACGACATCATCGAGGGGGAAGAGGGGGATGAAGAAGAGGACGAACAATTGCAAAACATCGCACAAGCAAAATATCGACCCCCCACACAGTTAGAAAAGAAAAAGAAAAAGAATCCATTTAACTGGTCATCGCTAAACTTATGAAAATTCTTCAAAAAATCTATTATGACACCACTCAACCTGCTTCCTATTCTCGAGCAAAAAATTTGGCCCAGGTGGATCGAAGAGTAGCGCGAAAAAATGTTTTACCATGGCTCGAGACACAGGATTCATATAACATGCATCATCTCGTGCGACGACGATTTCCCCGTCGTACGTAGAGCGTGAGTAATATAGACGATGTATGGGAGGCTGATTTAGCTGATCTTCGCTCGATAGCCACGTACAACTATGGGTACGCGTATCTGCTTGTTGTTATCGATGTGTTGAGCAAATACGCGTGGGTCGAGGCTTTGCGTGACAAAACGAGCGCAAACGTGGCCCGCGGTCTCACACGCATACTCGCACGCAGTAACAATCGTCGCCCGCAACAATTGCAAACTGATCGAGGCCAAGAATTTATCGGCGCTCCGTTTCAGCAAATTCTCAAGAAAAAGAATATCGATTTTCGCGCTGCACGTAACCCTGATATAAAAGCCTCGATTGCCGAATGCTTTAATCGAACAATAAAAGAGCGAATGTGGCGCTACTTTATATACGCGCGAAAAAAGCGTTACATCGATGTTTTGCAAAATTTTTTATATGCTTAGAATTACACTAGACACAGCGGAACGCGTATTCCTCCGAGCCAAGTAACCCTCGAAAATGCCTCTATAGCCCGAGACAATTTAGCACGGCGTTACGAGCGTAACGCGAAAAAAATTAAAAAGCCTAAATACAGCGTCGGTGACATGTTCCATATTAGTACAGCTAAAGCAGCTTTCGTGAATGGATATGAGCGTGGTTGGAGTAACGAATTATTCAAGATTCAACGAATATCGGTGAATCGAGAACCATTCGTGTATATTTTACACGATCTGAATAACGAGACTATCGACGGTATTTTCTACGAGGCAGAATTATCACGAGTACGAGTGCCTCCGTCATCTGAGAAGACGAAAGAGAAGAAGAGGACAAAGAGGAAGAACGCTCGGAATCATCGTCCCTGATAAATATGAGCTCCAAGGATAGCTCTTTCTTTGTCGTACTACCGAACAACAGTAGTATGCAGTATTTTCCAGATAATACGACGACGAAATTTATTACAAAACTACCGCGTCAGATACGCTTGCACGGAGAATGATCTGTTTATTTCTTGTGGACATTGCTTATCCGATGACTCTTTTACGTGTTCCTACTGTAGGAAATCTCGTAACTTTTGAGGATGGTGATCATGATTTATCGGGTTTAAATCTTTTAACACGGAGATGCGCTGATAGAGACCAAGTAGCACGTGGTGTATATTGCTCTATAGACGCTCTTTTGGAGAGTATAAATCAGTCACCTCACGTGGCCGGTCATTTGCGCTTCAAATCGCTTCCGAGCGGTCAGGTCAAAGTGGCACGCGTATGCGACAATCTACGCTACCATGACTTTCGCGTATCGCCTGCTATCGCAAGGCTACTAGGATTCTCGGAAGAGGCCTGTAGGTCAGTAATGATAGAGCTGCATTGCGAATACACAGGGTCGAGGCCTGCATCTCTCACCGGTGCTATACCGGGCAGTATGTTTTTATACACAAATATCTGCGAGAGCTATATTACGGGCGATGCACAAACACCCCTCTTACGAGTTGTTCCCATTCATACTGATGACTGTCCGTATGGTCCGATAAAAATTAAATCGTTTTCAACGCCACGATATATACCTCTCTTGCGCAATAATTTACACACTATCGAGATCGATATAAGAGACGAACTTGGGGATCCTATACCATTCGAGCAGAGAACGTTAACTGTGACACTACATTTCAAAAGGTCCGACGATTGACTACACAACTATGGATCATATTGAGAGTGTGCAGCATGGATGGGGTCGTCGCGGGTACGGTGGCATTGGCCATGTTTATATCGGAACACCGAATCAACGAGGACACGGTATCGGCAGCTTTCTCGGGGGCCTGTTTCGTCGAGTGTTACCGCTTTTAAAGAAGGGCGCTAAAGCAGTTGGAAAAGAGGCGTTGCGCGCTGGTGTAAACGTAGCCGGTGATATCCTCGATAGAAATATAGCTGTGAAAGATGCTATTCGTGAGAGAGCGCGAGAATCAGGCAGTAATCTCAAACGCAAAGCCTCTGAAAAAATTGACACTCTCATGCGGGGTTCTGGTTATAAAAAGCGCAAAATTTCACGAACTCCTCATTCATCGAACGAACGTAAACCACGACGTATCTCCCGTAAAATTAAAAGTGTAATAAAGAGAAAAGTAATAAAAAAGAAGAAGAAGAATACGAACAATAAGAAGAAGAAGACTCGTCAACGAACAGTTGCAGATATTTTTGGATAGCTGAAACAAGATGGCTTTTCTACATGCACACTCGTGCGAGTGTCTTAAATCGAAACTTAAATTATTTTCACTCCCACCGACACAAACTACTATCAAAGGCTCCAATTGGGTGTATTACAAACCAATATCTTCGCTAACAGATGATTCACCGATTGAATTTGTTATTCCTGGACAGGGTGATGAGTATATCGATCTCGCGCATACTATGCTTTAGTCTGAGAGTGAAAATAACATCTCCTACTGCGGAAAATGCCGCGGGTACGGCATCGAAAGTAAGTGCCGGCCCTGTAAACAATCTCTTGCATTCTATGTTTAATCAGGTGGACGTATGCCTGAATCCAAAATTAGTTTCACCTCCAAATAATGCCTACGCTTATCGAGCGTACATAGAAACACTTTTGAATTACGGTCCAGCAGTAAAAAATTCTCATCTCACGAGCGTTCTCTGGTACGACGATACCTCTGGAAAAATGGATGATATAACATCGGAAAATATGGGTCTTGTGAAGAGAAAACAATTTTTAAATGTCGAAAAAACTGTAGACTTGCTCGGTCATCTGCATTGCGATATATAATTGAATCAGGAGCGATTCCTATTAAACGGCGTCGAGATGCGACTACGGTTGGTGCGATCTAGAGATTCATTTTTCTTGTGGGGGATACAAAGAATGTAAGGTGTGCTGCTCTCGCATGCTAGAACTCTGGCAAAATCTACGGCTAAATATCCTCTTACGAGAGTCGAGGTAAAAGCCGTTTCAATACACTCTGGTGTTCATGGAGAGACTATCGATAATATCGTGTTAGGTCAATTGCCGAAGCGTATAATTATTGGTTTTGTCGATAACAAGGCATCTAACGGTGACTTCAGTATGAATCTATTTAGTTTCCGAAATTACAAGATAAATTATGTCTCGTTGTATGTAAATGGTGCTTAAATACCTTCGAAACCGTTACAACCTGATTTCACGAAAAATCATCTATATGTGGATGCTTTTCAAACGTTGTTTTCGGGAACTGGAATATATTTCTTAAACGACGGTAATTCGATCGATCGCGATAATTATCGCGATGGATACTGTTTGTTTGCTTTTGATTTGACACCCGATCTTTCGGCGAACAGCAATACACATTGGAGTTTAATAAAGAACGGTACTGTGAGAATAGAGGTACGATTTGAGGATGCGCTTGCTTCAACGATAAATTGTGTAGTCTACGCGGAATATGATAATGTCCTTGAAATTGATGCCTCTCGGCAAGTAATGGTGAATTTTACCGGATAAGCGAAAAATGTGCTGATGTCGGCATAAAATTATTTCGTGTTAAGTGACGTAGGAGCGTGTCTGTGAGTAACTAATCAGTCGAACTCGAGCATCTGTACGGATTAGACGTGAAAATGGAAATCGTCGTGGATATACAGGGAATGCGTGGTAAAGACTCGGAATTTATTCCGAAAGAAATTGCCGCGGTAGCAGCGGATAGACCGTACTCTGCTCATTGGATCGTCGCACCGCCGTGTCACTTTGCCGAATTGCCACAGCATTCGAGAAGCCAGAATAATTTTCTCTCGAAATATTTTCACGGTCCGGAATGGTACGAGGGCGATGTGAGCTGTAAACAAGCATACGCTAACTTGCATGAAATTTCGCGAAAATCAAGACGCATCTATACACGCGGTCACGAGAAGGCTATACTTCTTTGCGATATCACGAGTCGTGAAATTTCCAACCTGGAGGATGAGGAGGGCGCCCCATCGTACACCTTTACGCCGAAATCTTTGCGAAAATGCTTCAGACACGCTATGATAAACGATACAGCGTCTTCGCATTGTGCAATGTGCCAGGCTTTCCAAATAAAAAATTGGCTTCGCGAGCACCCATTTAAAGGAGAATCATACATGGATGTTTGGTCAGCAGACGAAGAGGAAGAGAATGAGAAAGACGAGAAATCTTCATCATGTAGTCGTCACGATCGACGATGCTGTGAAATGAATTTTGCATATATATACGTCTTTCAAAGCGTATCGGTCATCATTTAATCATTGACTATGTCTTCAGCATAAACACTAGACAAATCTACGAGAGTCTGCAGTATCTACCACTTTCAACCATTGGTGTATACCCGGCTGGCAGAATTCCTCGTGTATGGTCGCTACCGGCTATCCGGTAGTTAACACGGATAACCACGACGGACCTGGAGAGCATTGGATCGCCATCTACGTTAACCATCATGGAAAAAGAATGTACTCCGATAGCTACGGGCTACCACCAGTTATACCGCAACATCTCGCACGACTACGAAGAAACTGCAAGTTCTATCGGTACGGCCTCAAGCAGCTACAGAGTAATACGTCGGAAACTAAGACTACGCAAGTGACCTACAGTGTTGAGAACTTTCCTCTGTTATCCGACACTTCTTCAGATCGACCAAGTAACCAAAGACATGTGATATTACCGGTCCTATCCCACAACGATGTGCCTCTTAAGAACAACGAATCTAGCGACGAAAGCGAATTCAAGGACCATAACCTTCAAGAAAACTCAGACAGAACAGTGGAGGGAAAGCATGCACGTGAACTCTTCAAAGGTAGCGAAACAGAACCCCTAAGCGACAACATGTCCGACGGAGAACCTGAGGATTCACTTATATTGCCCGCTACCATCCTGCATAAAACTACGAAGGGTAGGATTATTGCTTTTAACGTCAAAACAATCACGAGATTTATTCCACACTCGAAAAGATAATTTAGTTTATTTTGTCCCAACGACTGTCCACCGATAGATACTGGAGCTATTGCATTACGAGATAACGACAATTTTCCACACTTAAAGAATCTAGAATTAAAGAAAGCTCAATCTATTATGAAACGAGCTCACAGATTTAATATAGCTTTACCTATCACAGATAATTCTGGAGAAGGTCCCACATTAATTTTGGAAAATATATCATAGTATAAGCTTTAAAATGTGCTCGTTATTTAATTGACAAGTTATCATTGCAAACCATCAGCATTGCAAAATCAAGTTTTATGTCAAACGTGCCATGGGAAAATATTATGACTCGAATTCGATTAATATTCGCGCGAAGCGACGTTAAAATCAACATTTGTCACGGGTTAGTTAGACAACCCCCAGTGGAAAGACAAAATGAGATTATTGAAGAAATGCATTCGTCAACCATAGGCGGACACAGCGGTGTCAGTAAAACATATAATCGAATTCGTCACTTGTATTATTGGAAAAATTTAAAAACTGACGTCCAATTATATATTCAACGGTGTTTACAATGTCAATTGAAGAAATTAGTCCGCGTAAAGACTAAACAGCCTATGATCATAACAGTTACTCCAGCAATAGCTTTCGATAAAATTGCAATTGCAATGGACATAGTAGGCCCTATGCCAAAAACTAAGCAAGAAAATGAATACATACTTACAATTCAAGATCAATTAACAAAATATTCAATAGCAATCCCTTTACCTAATGCAAAAGCAGTAACGATAGCAGAAGCATTTGTCAAACGGTTAATTTGTTATTTCGGCTCACCCAAAGCAGTACTCACTGACCAAGGTAGTAATTTTTTGAGTAATTTCTTAAAACAAATTGCGAAATTGTTCAAAATACGTAAAGTTAGAACTACAGCATTTCACCCTCAATCCAATGGATCATTGAAAAGATCGCATCATGCTCTTGGTGAATATCTTAAACAATTCTCCACTAAACAAAATAATTGGGATGAATGGGTTGAAATGGCTATTTACAATTAAAACACGAATGTACACGAAGGTACTAAGCATACTCCATACGAAAACGGTTTTGGCAAAATAGCTCGTAACCCTTCTAGTATGCCCCCTGCCGAGATGGAAAAACTCGCCACGTACGACGAATATCTAACGCAACTGGTCACGCAAATCCATTAAACACAGGGTTTGGGACGACAAAATTTGATAAAGGCTAAAGAAAATTCCAAAATATATCAAGACAAAAAAATTAATCCTGTAGCATTTAAAGTGGGTGATTTTTGCGTAAAGGACCAAAACCAGGAAAACTCGGTGACCACTACATCGGTCCGCACGAAATAAAGCTTATATTAACAAACGGTAACGTACGTATTAAACTACCAAACAGAGACATTATTGAACATTCAAATCGATTGAAAAAATCGTGAATTGCATACTAAGATTTTCGAAATAATTTTTCCAGAAACGTATTTTGCATAAAAATATACGATGTTTACCAATGGTACGCACTCATGTAGCACTTTCTTTTTGGATATCATGTAATAATTAAAATATAATTTACATAATGAAATTGATTTATACAAATGAAAAATCAGAAAATAAAAATAAAAATAAAAACATATATATCATATGGGAGTAAATATAAAACTAAAATAAGCCCTAATAACAATCCATATTTATTTTTATCAACGATATTTTAATACTAGAAGACAATTTTGGCATAAATGATGCCGAGTCGTGCACCAAATACCGTGCTATAACGCATTAATCAAATAACCCTCTATCCGATAAATAAACATATTAAATATGAAAGGAAATAATACATACATATAATAATAGTAATAATAATCATGGTAACAATAATAATGGTAATTATATCAGGGGTACAAATTGAAAATGCGGGTTTGATAACAGATGGCGTTACTAACGCTATACGCATCAGGCAGTACTGTGACTATGTTCATGTCAAAGCTACGTCTTATAGCTTTAATTTTCAGTATGTGTCAATTTGTCGCAGTGTCAAATTCATAGTTTTTTTGAGCTCTCAATATGTCGAGTTTCGTGCCAACAAAACAGCATTTGCGGGAAGTTTTAATTTACTTCTTTAATTTGAAGAAAAGTGCTGCTGAAGCACATCGATTGGTCTCCGAGGCTTATCCGAGTCATGTTCCATCGGTTTTAACGTGCGAGAGATGGTTTGTGCGGTTTAGAAGTGGTGATTTTGACGTTGAGGACAAAGAGCGGCCGGGCCAAGTGAAAAAGTTTGAGAATGCTGAATTGGAGGCAATACTCAATGAAGACTCGTGTCAAACTCAACAAGAGCTCGCAGATTCATTAGGAGTGACACAACAAGCCATTTCCCATCGTATAAAAGCCCTCGGAATGATCCAAAAGCAAGGACATTGGGTGCCGTATGAGCTGAAGCCGAGAGACGTCGAGCGCCGTTTTTTTGCATGCGAACTGCTGCTCGAACGGCAAAAACGGAAGGGTTTTTTGCATCGCATTGTCACTGGTGATGAAAAGTGGATCCATTACGATAACCCGAAGCGCAAAAAATCATATGGTTACCCCGGCCATGCATCATCATCGACGGCCAAACCAAATATTCACGGCGCCAAGCTCATGCTCTGTATTTGGTGGGACCAGCTGGGTGTGGTGTATTATGAGCTATTGAAATCGAACGAAACCATCACAGGAGCACTATACCGAACTCAATTGATGCGTTTGAGCCGCGCACTCAAAGAAAAACGGCCACAATACGAGCAAAGACACGACAAAGTAATTTTGCAACATGACAACGCTCGGCCACATGTTGCAGCGCCGGTCAAAACATACCTACAAACGCTGAAATGGGAAGTCTTACCCCACCCGCCGTATAGCCCAGATATTGCTCCTTCCGATTACCACTTTTTCCGATCGATGACACATGGCCTAGCTGACCAGCGCTTCCATTCTTACGAAGAAGCCCAAAAATGGGTCGATGACTGGATAGCAGCCAAGCCGGCCGAATTTTTTCGCGACGGTATCCGTAAATTGCCAGAAAGATGGGAAAAAGTTGTGGCTAGCGATGGACAATACTTTGAATAATTCATTTGTTACCATTTTTTCAGAATAAACGTTCAAAAATAGAAAAAAATCCCGCATTTTCAATTTGTACTCCTGATAGTAATAGCAATAATAATAATAACAATGATCAGTGTGTTCAAGTTTTAGTGAATAGAAATTTTTCTTAAAGGTTTCAAACCAGGCAAACATAGTTACCCGTACGCCAACGCATACGAAATACTAGGAAACGCACTCAAAGACAACGTATTAAATAAAACCTCTTGAAAAAAAATATATATCTAAGTGCACCCCGATCAGTTTTAGACTTCAAAGGAGATAGAGAGTGCAACCAAATATAAAGAGAATGCCATAATAACCATATTAAGAACATTAACGTATACCAGTAAATATACGCATTAATATTTTTACTAACATAACTAAATAAATACACTACTATTTATACCTGCATCTTAAAAAAGATTAATTATAAAAGTGTGCATATCATCACTAAGCATGTTATCATAAGACCCACGCGGCATGTACTCATACGAACAAGTGCGTCTCGACAATTACCGTGAGTAGAAGGGGCCCTTTATAAAAAGACAGGGCGTGGCCGGCTGGCACCAGGGCGTGTTTAGAATAGCCCTGCCCCCTCCCCACCACTACTTCCTCCATCTGCTGCTTCCTTATTGGTTGTTCCAGGAGGCGTGTCTACCCTCACTACCACACCCCGTTCCTGATTGGTCCCGCACAACCCGCACCACCACCACCACCCCTACCTCCATCCCTGATTAGTCCCCACCGGTCCCCACCCCCAGTCCACCTAGCCTAGTGTTCTGATTGGTGTAGCGTCGCAGCGCCATATGCCGGATTTTGACCCGTACTTAATTGCCGATGCGATATCTAATGTCGGTAAACGTGTTACCGACAATCGGTAAAGTAGAATGAATGTTGACAGCCGATCCAGCAGAAAATTACCGACACACCATCCACAGTCGGTAATCGTGTTACCGACAGTCGGTAAAGTAGATTAAACGTTGACGACCGGCCCAGCTGTTTTTCGACAAACACTCTTGGATTATGATTCGCCCAAATGCGGCAATTCTGCTTATTGACGAATCCACTGAGGTGAAAATGTGCCTCATCACTGAAGATGATTTTCTTCGAAAATTGATCATCCACTGTTGCCATTTCTTGCCACCATTCTGACCATTGACGACGTTTGGAATAGTCAAGAGGTTTTAGTTCTTGAGTCAATTGCACCTTATAAGCGTGTAAATGCAAGTCCTCATGCATAATGTTCATCAACGACGAGCGTGAGAGGTGCAATTGTTGGGCACGACGACGAGTTGAGGTGGACGGCTCTTCAGCCACACTATCGCGAACAGCAGCAATATTTTCTGCAGTACGAGCTGTACGAGCATGCACTGGTGCTTTAATATCTCCTACTGTATGATATTGAGTATGAGTACATTATATCCGGCTCGAAGGACCAAAAAATGTTATGATAATGAGTGTGAGACTGAGTTTGAGTTTGAAATTATTTTTAATCTGTCGACAGGTAGCAAGTCGATACATTCACACGTAGCATGTCAAGTGACAGATGCGAATAGTAAGATTAAGGATCCTGGTGACAAGTATAAATAATTAAAAGCACTCAGTAATGAACAATAATAAATTCGATGTTTATTTAAATTATATAACAGTGATTGCATAAAAAATACCTTGTGATTATAACAAATATATACTGTGATTTGTCTGGCCTGCGTGTTGATGTACTGTTGGTGAGTAGGTTCTCAGGCCTCTGAGTTGACTTGTTGATTCCGTGTGGTTGATCCTGGTGATACAGTCTGGTTGTAGAGCTCGAGTAAAGCCACACGGCAGGCTGGTGAGTGTCCGGACGCCGATGATCGGTGCGAGGCAGAATAGCGTCTCTGCTGCCAACGAGCGAACCACGCCGCTGACGGTTATGTGAGTGCTGCACTAGTCCTGTTGAGTTGCTGTGATTCGCACTGACACTGCATTTACACACGGGTGATTTGATCAAGAAGGTACTACACTATAATAATGGATGCGCACAAAAGTGATTCGAACGAATGAATATCTCTGTGAGTTTACGCGGGAACGTGTAGCGCGAACGATTCGAGTGAGAACAATGGCCACATCCGTCGACCACGCGGCAGAGTATCAAGAAGACGGACGTGCGTCACAGCTTGCTGGTGATTTGCTGTCAGCGATGGAAGGCGAGACTTGTGAGTGGTCTTGCCGATGGGGCCACGCTAACAGAGTTGGCCGCTTGAGTGAGCTTCGATCGAGGATGTGAGCAGATGGACAATATGCATGAGTGCGCGGTCGATAAATCGATATAGCATACCTGCGAGCTATACCATATGACGCGAGGCGTCAGATGATTGTGACTGTAGCGTGTGCATGAGTTGAGTGTGTACTTGGTAAGCGTGAAAACTGAACATTCCGCCCGCCATCAGCAACGGTGTTGATGATTAAGTGTGATCTGTTCTTCATTCAGTTCGAGCTGGTAAGATGGCGAGCTTGGTGATTGGTCGAACGAGTGTTGTTGTTGCAGTTTTGAGTGACACTACCCTGGTCAGTCCATCCTTTCCTGGATGGAGTTGAGTGACTCTGGCGAGAGGCCATTTTGATGGTGGAGACCTCTCATCAGTGATCAGTACTAATGAACCGACCTTGATAATGTTCGATGGATGATGCCATTTCGATGTAGACAGTTGGCGCTGGAGATATTGAGTTGACCATTTGGACCAAAAATATTGAAGCCTTTGTTGTATTAGTTGATATCGTGATAGTCTAGTAACGTTCAGATCTGTGAGTGATGGCTCTGGTATGGCTGTGAGCGGCTCTCCGATGAGAAAGTGAGCTGGTGTGAGTGCTGAAGTATCTTCAGGGTCTTCTGTGAGTGGTTCCAATGGTCGTGAGTTGAGCGTTGCTTCGATCTGGATGAGCAACGTGGTTAATTCCTCGAACGTGAGTGCGATGTCTCCTACTGTTCGGTTCAGATGATATTTTACTGATTTAACTGCTGCTTCTCATTTTCCTCCCATATGTGGAGTTGCTGGTGGGTTGAACTTCCACGTAGTTCCATCGCTGGTGAGTAAGCAATGCAGTGAGAGTGATTCTGTTGTACCTTGAGTGAAGAATCTGGTGAGTATGGCATCTGCTCCTATGAAGTTTGTGCCGCATTCACTATAGAGAGTGTTGCAGATGCCTCTGCGTCCAGTGAACCGTCTGAATGCAGCGATGAATGAGTCAGTTGAGTAGTCACTCACGGCCTCCAGATGCAAGGCCGAGGTGACGAAGCACACGAAAATGCACAGCCATCCTTTATGTTGTTTGGCGCCTCTACCTTTCCAGGTTTTGATGGTCAGCGGTCCAGCGTAGTCCACACCTGAGTGGAAGAATGGTCGTGCTGGGGTGACTCTCTTGGTTGGTAATTGACCCATGAGTTGTTGTGCTCTGACGCCACGTTGTCGAGCACATTTCATGCAGCTGAGTATATGCGACCGTACAGGAGCTCTACCACCAATAATCCAGTACGATTGCTTTGTGTAGTTCAGGGTGAGTTGAGTGCCTCCATGCATGGTTTTGTGATGTGCATCTGCTATAATGAGTGTGGTGAAGTGAGAATGTCGTGGGAGTATTGCTGGGTGAATTGCCTCAAGTTCCAGTTGTGAGTTGGTCAATCTTCCTCCAACCCGAATGATGCCTTGAGTGTCTATATAGGCAGTCAGGCGATTGAAAGGATGAGCTGTTGGTAGTTGAGCTATGGTGATCAATTTGAGCTCTGTTGAGAAATATGCTGCTTGAGTTGCTTTGATCCAAAATACTCTTGCTCTCTCAATATTTTGTGGCGAGAGAGGGTTAAAGAGCGTTGAGTTTGGCAATTTCTTGATGAGTTGACTTACTCGAAAGCATATTGCGGTTACTCTGAGTAGTCTAGTGAGAGAAGAGTGTCTGTATATCATCTCCCAATGATATACGGCTTGATTTGTTGCCACTGTGAGTGCGAGCCCCGGTCGCTCTTCCTGATGAGTCTGTGAGTCTTGTTGATAGTGTTGAGTTGGCCATGAACATTGATCGCCTGTGAGCCACTGTGGTCCTGTCCACCACAGGAGGTGCTTCTGGAGCTGGGAGATGCTGATGCCCCTTGAAGCACAATCGGCTGGATTGTCTTTGCCAGGAACAAATTTCCATACGCTGTTTGGAGTTAGTTCTTGAATTGCTGACACTCGGTTCCTGACAAAGTCCTTCCACCGTGATGGGTGTGAGTTAATCCAGGTGAGCGTTACTGAGGAATCAGTCCACAGGAACGTTTGAGTGTTGGTGAGTTCCAAGGTTGTTTGCACATACTTCATGAGCTTTGCTAAGATCAGTGCTGCTGTGAGCTCGAGTCGAGGGATGGAGAGTCGCTTGAGTGGTGTTACTTTTGATTTCGCGCAGATGAGTGTAACCTTGGTTTCTTCCCCTGGAGTTGTTGTTTTGATATAGATAGCAGCCGCCATTGCTATTTGAGATGCGTCCGAGAATCCGTGCAACTCCACAAGTGTTGAGCTTGTGAGTTCAATCCATCGTAGAATTGAGATTTCATCGACTTGAGTAAGCTCTTGTCTGAGCAACGTCCACTTGGTGTGTATCTGATCTGAAACTTGATCGTCCCAGCTGAGTTTCTCCAGCCATAATTCTTGTAATAATGATTTGGCCTTGATGATGAATGGTGAGAGAAACCCGAGTGGATCGTAGAGTTGTGCTGTTTCAGACAAGATGATTCTCTTTGTGAGCTTGGAACTTGAGCATAGAGACTTTGCGTGGAACTTGAATACGTCTTCACGAGGTATCCATGACAGGCCGAGTAACTTGGTACTGCTATCTTCGAATGAGTGTGAGTTTGATCGTGAGTGGTGGTCGATATGCTCGATGAATTGCTCGGTGTTGCTGTGCCATTTTGCTAGAGGCAACCCGCCCGCCATGCAGAGCTGGGTGACTTGATTTGATATTTCGATGAGTGTGTTAAGCTGATTATCTCCTCCAAATATGTCGTCAACATATCTGCCTTTCATGAGTGGTTCAATTGCGAGCGGGAAGCGATGACCTTCGTCTTCAACTAGTTGAAGCAATGATCTGATTGCTAAGAATGGTGCTGAGCGAGTTCCATACGTCACTGTTGTTAGGTGATATGGCACTATATTGAGTTGGTCATCTCGCCATATGATTCGTTGCAAATCCCAATCGTCCGGATGGACTTTGATTTGTCTGTACATCTTTGTGATGTCTGTTGAAAAGATGAGTTTGTGCTGTCGGATCCATATGAGCACGTCTGAGATGTCACATTGACATTTTGCTCCAACATGCTGGATGTCGTTGAGTGATACTTGCGACGTCGTTGGGCTGGATCCGTTGAAGACAACTCTCAACTTTGTTGTGATTCGAACTTCTTTCAGTACACCATGATGAGGAAGATAATATGGAGGATGAGCGTAAGTTTGTTCTGACAATCGATCTCCCGAGACCCTCAACCCTCCTGATGCTACAGCATCATGTGACAAGGTCGTCTCGGTTTCACAATAGTCATGAACAGATTCGCTCATTTGAGTTGACTGGTGGTAGGATGGTACACGTATCATGTGACCACACTCTTCATACTCTTTCATGAATGAGTTGTATAAATTGGTGTATGAATTATTTGTTGAGAGTTTCTTCATGAGTCGTTGTAGACATCGTTGAGCAGTGAGTTTTGAGTCTCCTAGACTCGATGGTGATGATTTGAGCGGGATTCGCACGATGTATCGTCCTTTTTCGTCTCGAGTGTGAGTCGTTTGAAAATGCTTTTCACACGCTTCTTCGTCTGGGGTGAGCTTGTGATCTGTTGTCGATGGTGTTTCTTCTTGAACCCAGAACTGCGTGAGAAGATCTTGAATTTCCTTGTTTGATGATTATACTGCTATGTGGTATGAGTTGCTTGGTGTTGAATAATTCTTTGGGACTGGACCAAGAATAATCCACCCAAATATTGTTGATTGTGCAATCGGTGGGACGTCCGAGTGTTTCTTGATGCCAGTCTGGATGATTAGCCCGTAAGAATCAGCCCCGATGATGATATCTACTGGCCATGGTGTTAAGAAGTCAGGGTCTGCCAATTGCAGTGATGAAATGTGTGGCCACTCCTGTGGTTGTGTGTGTACTGATGGCAGTGTACTCGTCAACTTATTGAGTATGTGAGCTGCGATGGTAACACCACGTGATGAATGAATTGATCGTAATGTTAATGTGGTGGTACCTCTTGTTTGTGTTGATCTCGTGTTTCCAATGCCAATGACTGGAATTGATGAGTGTTGACGAGTAAGCCCATGATCCGATACAAGGTGTTCTGAGACGAAGGTGAGTTCTGATCCTGGATCAATGAGTAATCTGACTTGGTGAGTGCCGAAAGATGTGATGAGTAATGCTTGACACGTTGCTAGTAGAACTGCTGTTCTACCGTGTGAGTTGATGTGTTGGCAAAATGGCACGTCAATTTCTCATTGACGTGAACTGGTGCTTGGATGAGCTGTGGCAGGTATAGCTGATGTGCTTGGTTGATTTGACTTTGGTGTAATTCTGGCGGTGGATGGCAAATGAATCATCGTGTGGTGTTTGGCACCGCACGTCTCGCAGTTGATGGTTGATTGGCACGAGTGGAGGTTGTGATGACCAAAGCAATTAAAACACAGTCGATGTTCAGTCACAACTTTGTGGCGATCTGCAGGTTGTAGATCTCTGAACTTGGCGCAGCTCACAATGTAATGCGAACCACCACAGTGATCGCATGGATACTGATGTGTCAATCCGACTGATCTGGATTGATTGGGATGACTTCTAAAGCTCTCGCTCTGGAAAATTAATACATAATTCCACGATTCTGAATGAACTCCGAGAACGTTGAGTGCGTTGATTATCTCTTTCGTTGAGCTAATTAATGTGTTGAGTGCAGCTGCAGATTTCGCCACTGGTCGAGTGTTGCTAAGGAGTTTCTCAACATAAGACAGGATGAGTCTTTCCTTGTTGTTAAATCTGTCTTTGATTATTTGCCACGATGAATTGAATGAATCATTGTTGATCGGCACATTGGAGATCAGTTGAGCGGCTGATCCTTTGAGGCTGATCTTTAAATAGTGAAGTTTCTCTACATCACTGACTTGTTCATTGTCGACCACCATTGAGGCAAACAAGTCTCTAAATGCCGGCCACTTTGTAAAATCACCGTCAAATTCTGGCAACGTTATTTTCGGCAATGTTGATCTGTGCTGACTTGGTTGACTCTGTTGATCAGCTCTGTTTGATGTGGTCTCTTGAGTTTTTGCGATTGCCTTCTTTCACAGGATGATTGTGAGTGCCTTGAAATAACTGTCAAAGCCTGATTCGTACACCTTCTCTGTAACATAAGGGTGAGTGAGAAAAGCACGTTTACATGTTTCTCCCATTTGATTATGCTCATTACAAAAACACTCCCAAGTGCGATTTAAAATCTCTTAATGGCCGTTGAGTTCTTCGAAAACGCAGCCTGGTGAGTTTTGCAGGTGATCGTGTAGCTGATTGATCATTGCTATCCTCGCATGCTGTGATGCGACCTTATAATCCATGAGGTTAGCTTGATTGGTGCTTGGTGATGGCGATCTGGTGCGTGGTCTCTGTACCGTGGGTGGTACATTGAGTGTCTCGCTAACGACTGTTGCTTCATCGGTTGCTTCCACATCACCATCATGTGAGTCGCCTTCCTGCAAGGATTTACTTTGGTCTGACAGCGCTTTCTTATCGTCAGCCATGATTTGAACTGGTTGAGCCTGTTGAATAGTTTACAAAAAATGATTAGCGCACTTGGGTGAGTATTTTAGTATTATTGAGCATTGTCTTGTATCGATGCATGCTGAGTTGCGCAATCTGTAGTGTATTACATGTGTTGATTGGTGATTTATGTGAGTATCGAGGCATAAATTTATATACTTGACCAGGATCCGGCTCGAAGGACCAAAAAATGTATGTTAATGAGTATGAGTACATTATATCCGGCTCGAAGGACCAAAAAATGTTATGATAATGAGTGTGAGACTGAGTTTGAGTTTGAAATTATTTTTAATCTGTCGACAGGTAGCAAGTCGATACATTCACACGTAGCATGTCAAGTGACAGATGCGAATAGTAAGATTGAGGATCCTGGTGACAAGTATAAATAATTAAAAGCACTCAGTAATGAACAATAATAAATTCGATGTTTATTTAAATTATATAACAGTGATTGCATAAAAAATACCTTGTGATTATAACAAATATATACTGTGATTTGTCTGGCCTGCGTGTTGATGTACTGTTGGTGAGTAGGTTCTCAGGCCTCTGAGTTGACTTGTTGATTCCGTGTGGTTGATCCTGGTGATACAGTCTGGTTGTAGAGCTCGAGTAAAGCCACACGGCAGGCTGGTGAGTGTCCGGACGCCGATGATCGGTGCGAGGCAGAATGGCGTCTCTGCTGCCAACGAGCGAACCACGCCGCTGACGGTTATGTGAGTGCTGCACTAGTCCTGTTGAGTTGCTGTGATTCGCACTGACACTGCATTTACACACGGGTGATTTGATCAAGAATGTACTGCACTATAATAATGAATGCGCACAAAAGTGATTGGAACGAATGAATATCTCTGTGAGTTTACGCGGGAACGTGTAGCGCGAACGATTCGAGTGAGAACAATGGCCACATCCGTCGACCACGCGGCAGAGTATCAAGAAGACGGACGTGCGTCACAGCTTGCTGGTGATTTGCTGTCAGCGATGGAAGGCGAGACTTGTGAGTGGTCTTGCCGATGGGACCACGCTAACAGAGTTGGCCGCTTGAGTGAGCTTCGATCGAGGATGTGAGCAGATGGAAAATATGCATGAGTGCGCGGTCGATAAATCGATATAGCATACCTGCGAGCTATACCATATGACGCGAGGCGTCAGATGATTGTGACTGTAGCGTGTGCATGAGTTGAGTGTGTACTTGGTAAGCGTGAAAACTGAACTCCTACAGACCCGGTTTACTCAAATTTTTGCACGATTTTTCCGATTGTACGCACATTTGGACGATTAAATTGACCGAAAAAATCACGAAGTGCACGATATGCATTTTGATTTGAACGCCCATTTTCATAATAAGCCTGAATAACTTTAACGCGTTGCTCGATTGTGTATCTTTCCATGGTTCAAATTGAGTTAGTCTGAAATTGAGAAATGTCAAATGAAATGCAGAAAAAAACTTGACGTTTAGGTGTGGTTCACATTCAACATCGGCCCTTAAAATTTAACCACTCTTTATAAATGATATAGTTAATTTGTGTCCAGAGGAATGTGCAATAAAAATGTTTGCTGATGACACAGTGATATATGTACCTGGAAAAAGCAGCGCGGAAGTGGAGAGAAAGATGAATATGTTATTGAGTATAGTAGAAAAGTGGATGGAAAAAAATAAATTAAAAATGTATGTAGAGAAAACAAAATATATGATTGTCAGCAGTGTAAGGAAAGTCGTGAGTAGGAATATTGTAGTGAAGTGTTTGGATGGAACGAAACTTGAAAGAGTAGAGTCAATAAATTATTTGGGTATCATTATTGATGACAAGCTACGATTCAAAGACCACTGTGAGTATATGTTAAAGAAAATAGGGAAAAAAACGAGCTTTCTAAACAGAATGGGGAATTATGTATCTGCGTATACGCGATATGTGATATATAAAGCAATCATAGCACCTCACTTTGAATATTGTGCAACGCTGTTAGTAGCTATGGGTGAAACAGAGTTGAAGGAATTGCAGATCGCGCAAAACAGAGCAATGAGGGTTATATTACAATGCAACCGCTATACGAAGGTAGAAGATATGCTGAGCGCGGTACAATTTATGTCCATAAAGCAAAGATTGTACTATAACGTTTTTACATTTATCTTTAAAGCCGTGAAGAATCTACTGTCAAAAGAATTTAAAAATCGGCTACAAATAGTAGGAACGAAGAGTGGTAGGAAAACAAGGCAAGCGGAAAATATAGTAATACAATTTAAAAGAACGAAAAGTGCATGTTGTGTCGCGGAATATTCCTCTTCACGTATTCTCAGGAATATTCCTTAGCTGACACAATTAGAGATGGAATTCTAAAAGATTGCTGTCATACAAGACAGGATGCGAGGTAGACGCCGACGCAGCATGAGGCGAATCGCTAAGCGATCTACGATTGGCTAAACCTAAAGCTGCCAACTAAGGGTTTTTGGCAAACGCAGTTGCTAACTGCTTTACTGAAATCAGAATTAATTTAAACTCAACAGAGAACATTTGGTTCCTCGTGAAATTCTCGAAACAACGTATTATTGTACTATTGATCCCAAAAAAAATGATAACTTTTTAATATTATACCGAATACCGAATAATCTAATTACCCGGTACAGGCATAACATTTGGTGCCAGCGGTGGAATCTGCTGAAGTTAAGTGATACGTGATTTATTTAGACAAAAAGTGTTTTGGACAAAGTTAAGAATACTCTGAAGTGACGACTACGACTCGTGCAAAGGACGCCAGTGTAGTTCGTAAAACCCGACGAATCTAACGCGAAGACGCGAAGTGAACGTCGGTGCGGGGTGACGTATCGGTCAACCGTTTAAAGTCCCGATTGATGGTATCACGTCAAGTCGCGGAGAACCGCACAAAGTGTGCAACCGAGTACGCGAAGCAGCTACTCGAGCAGAAGCCGTCGTGCAATCATTGGCGACGCACTAAGGACGAACCCAGGAACCAGCGAAGAAGCAGGGCAACAGCGTTACGAAAGACGGCAAAGACCATCAACAAAAAGGAGCTGCAGGACACCAAGTTGACAGCGCCCGAAAACATCGCCATGAAGAGGACCATCTACCAGATCATCCTTCTGTAAGTGGCGTTTACGTTATACTAATACATTGCCGATATAAACCAAAGCCAGTTAGGACAGATATTTGGAAATCCCAAATATATATATATATTCCATTAGAGATATTTCTGTCGAGATTTTGTGAGTATATTTTAGAGTTTCGTTCGCCGCGAAATTAACAACATGCCGATATTTAGGGGAGCGAAACCGAAACGTAGAGTCAATTCGTTAGGAACTACGATGCTAAGCAAAGGGGTAGACTTCACAGCAGGTTTAGCTGCCGCCGTAGGGGAAATCGTGTACGAAGCGCGCAGGGCGTTAACAGAGCTCTCGCCGCCGGGTCGAATCCCCGCCGACAGGCAAAAGGCCGTCGCAGGCCGACTGGACGCCGAGTTCGGCGTAAACCCACTCAGGGGTGCGGCGTTTCGCGATAACAGTAGTATAGGTAGCGACGACGTGTTCAATATGGCTACTAGCGAACGAACGCCTGAACACCTAGACGAGGACATGGATGAGCGGGAATTCAAAACCATGCAAACGATAGATCCCGTAGGTTTCCCGACAGATACCGGTACGACAGCACGGTCGGTGATTTCAAGAGTACAAGATCGGTTAGAGGCGATCGACCGGAGCCACCGTGATTTGGTAAGAGCTCGACGGCAGTGCGAAAGGCTGCAGCGCGAGCATGAGCAAAGTCAACGCGAACTCGATCGCAAACTCCAGGGGGCTGAAACACCGTCAGCAAGACGAAACTTGGCGGATACGTTAAACGAGGTAGGTGCGGACGAATACGAGCTCATCCGCTCCCTAACAGAGCAAATAGCTGAGTTCCAGCAACGGTTAGGAGGAGTGGGGATGGAAGACCATCCGCCCCCCGTACGGTCCCCGAGACGCACGCGGTTCGAGGAGACGCAGAGGCCCTCAAATATGCTCAGCCTCAGCCTCGGAATAAAAATGGTGAAAACGTTCGACGGCAAAGACCCAAAGGCATTGCCGCTCTTCTTAAAGTCCTGCGAGACGATTTTTCGCAGGATAGCCGAGGAGGAGCATGACACCCTCCTCAAATTAATCGTCATGAGCTAATTAGATGGTGCAGCAACAAGACAACTGCAGCACAAAACCATCAGTACCATGGCGCAACTCAGGAGCGAGTTGGAAGCGTTGTACGGACATTGGAAGTCCCTGGCCGCGTTGCAAATGGAGTTCAGCTCCCACCGGCAGAGACAGAACAAAGACATCGCCGCCTATGCGGCAAGAACGGAGAGAATTACAGTAGACATCGCCGAAATACTCTGCGAACCGTTGGAAGCAGAGGATCAGAAGATCACCGTCGAGAGTGTCACCCGGCGAAGTGCACAGGCCAACTTCGAAAACGGCCTGCACGGCCAGGTGCAAGTGCTGGTACGTGCAAGAAATTACCAAACTCTGCATGACTCTGTGGCAGGGGCTATAGAGATAATCAACATGGTGCAACCAAAGGGAAGGGTAGGTGGAGCACTAAGTAACCCCAGAAGGTCCCTAGGCGCACCATCTCGGCAGGGAGAAAATTGTTTCACCTGCGGGAAAGCTGGACACATGGCTCGAGACTGCACCCGGAAATCGGGAAGAGTGAGTTTGCCAATGCCTAGGGAAAACAAGTCCATACACAACGTAGACATCATATGCAATTACTGTCAGAAGAAGGGCCACGTGTGGAAGAACTGCAGAAAGAGACAGGCACAAAACAAGAGCGAGCCAGCTTATACGTCACAGCAGCCCCAACGTCAGAAGGACTCAGGGGACAAAATAAAAAAAACAACTGTAACAGCAGGAACTAGTCGAGCGAACACAGACATCAGCCCACTGGGAACGATGAGATTGAATACTCTAAGAGCCCAGAAAAGACCTGCACCCCATCTAAAGAAAACGACTTTACAACTACTAAAGGTAACGTTGCCGGCGTCAAGTGCCACTGCAAGCGACTTCGATATCATCGCACCGTTGGCCGTGACCAGGGTACTCACCCTCAAGGCAGACACCGGAGCGCAATGCAGCGTTATCAAAGAAGACTGTCTCAAACCAGAGACCATGGTAAAGGACTGCACAGTCGAGCTGCAAGGGGTGGCGGGCGAAAAATGTACGCCACTAGGAATCGCCAAAATCGTGCTCGAGATGTAGAGCATTGATATATAGACATAGATGTCTAAATGTAGAGCATTGGTTTTACATTGTTCCGAACACCGTGCCACTGAGAGTCAACGGACTGCTTGGAATGGACTTCATTAAACGTCATAAGGCAGATATCTTGCACGGCGAAATGCTTAAACTGTAAGGACACTGCATGCCGCTCTTGGATGGATCAGTCAAGATGACCCTGCCGCCATGCAGCGAGACCGTCGCGTATGCCGCAACAAAGAGTAAATTCATCGGACTACTCTCGAAAATGGAACTCGGAAACGGAGTAATTATGGGAGCCTGCATCACGCCGCCACATGGTAGTAGCTGTGCAGTAAGTCTGATAAACACCACAGAGCAGGCTGTTGAGGTACAACGCCCCGTGGTGGAACTCGAGCCGCTAGAGATAACAGCAGTGGGTTACGGTCCCGAGTCTGCGACGCCCGAGGAATGCACCGTCAGCGCGGAGCGAGGGGCCGACCGCCTAGCGCGACTAGCTCAAGAGCTCGACTCGGTAAATCTCAATAAAGAAGAGCGCGAAACGCTCGATGAGATTACAAGGGAGTACGAAGATGTATTCCATCTGCCAGGGGACAAGCTGCCATGCACGCCCATGGTGGAGCACGTGATTCCCCTTAAGGAAGGGGTGCAGCCCATTAACGCGCACCCATATAGGCTGCCGGAAACCCACAAAAAAGAAGTGGAAAGGCAGACCAGCAAAATGCTCACAGAAGGCATAGTACAGCCCAGCAGAAGTCAGTGGAACGCGCCACTGTTGGTTGTGGCAAAGAAACCAGACGCCGCCGGAGTAAGAAAAATAAGAGTAGTGGTGGATTTTCTAAAGTTAAACGAAGCCACCATCGAGGATTCATACCATCTGCCCAACATCACAGAGATACTGGACCAGCTGAGACAAGCCCGATATTATACGACCCTGGACCTCGACTCGGGATTTTACCAAATTCCGATAGCACAGCAAGATAAGGAGAAAACTGCATTTTCCACTCCGCAGGGTCATTTCGAATACAAACGCATGCCATTTGGACTTAAGAACGCGCCGTCGACCTTCCAGAGGCTGATAAACTCCGTGTTGGCAGGACTGCAGGGAGTTAAATGCTATGTGTACCTCGACGACATCGTGATACATGGAAAAACCTTTAAGGAACATAACGACAGGCTGCGAGAGGTGCTACAGCGGCTGAGAGAGGCAAAACTGGCCGTGCAACCTAGCAAGTGCCAATTCTTGCGAAAGGAAACGCAGTACCTCGGCCACATTATTTCCGTAGAGGGAGTGCGTGCGGATCCCTAGAAACTAGAAGCCGTAAGGGAATTCCCGATGCCGGAAGACGTAAAAGCAGTTCAATCCTTTCTCGGACTAGCCGGTTATTACCGGAAATTCATTAAAGATTTCTCGAAAACCGCTGAGCCACTCACAGAATTAATCCACAAAGGGGTTAAATTCGAGTGGACAGTAAGGGATGCCGCATTCGAAGAACTGAAGACGGCACTTACCACGGCACCAATATTGCAGTATCTGGACTTCGAAAAGCCGTTCGTCGTGACAACAGACGCATCAGATCGGGCGCTCGGCGCGATACATTCGCAAGGCAACATCGGGAACGATTTACCCATATGCTATGAAAGCCGAACCATGACTAAAGCCGAGCTGAAATATACGACTACTGAAAAGGAACTACTCGCGATAGTATGGGCCCTAGCTCAATTCCGGCCATATATTTATGGTACCCGGTTCACGGTAGTGACGGACCACCAACCGCTTCCTGGCTGTTCGGAGTAAAGGACCCAGGTTCAAGATTGATGCGTTGGAAAATTAAATTGGCGGAACATGAGTTTAACGTAGAGTACAAGGCAGGAAAGCGCAACACGAATGCAGATGCATTAAGTCGAATATACCTCACTACGAGGGCCCAAGCGAAAGCGAAGAACGAAGCCCGTAAGTTGAAAGAGGACAGCGCGACGGGGCAAGTAGGCACAACGAAGGACCGCACAGAGCGGAGAGCCTTTACAGCCATGGTAGCGCGTCGGAGCGAAAGATCGAACTCGCCCACAAGAAAGAAAAGGACAGCATGCGCCCGGGTACGGACAGCCGCACAAAGCGAAGAGCCGACAATACAGCGGGCCGGCCCAGCAACGCGGCAGAAAGAGAGGCCGTGCAGGCCAATGCGCCAGACGAAGATGGAGAGATCCGCAGCGTGCATGCGGGTTGCTCTACTGAGCCGAACAGCCCTGCCGCCAAGCCGAGCGGTCGGGGAAGGGGCAGACCACGCAAGCTAGTGCAGACAGGCACGAGTAAGACTGCGAGCATCACTGAAAGGGACAGAGCAAGCGCAGCAACGGCGGAGCTACCGGTGGGCACATCGAGCAAAGAAACTGCGGGCCGAGCGCGGCACAAGCCTGTTGACGAAGCGAGGCAAGGCGGGGGCCGCAGCTCGCAAGCCTCCAGTAGCACAGAAGAAGACAGCAATATGAAAGAGCGCAGCGACTGCCGCAGTGGCGTAGCCACCCCATTGACCGACGACCGCCTGAAAATAATAAAAGAATACCACGACACCCCCGTAGGAGGGCATCAAGGTATCAAGCGTACGCTACGTCGGATCCGGACCAAATACGACTGGCCCGGCATAAGAAGGGATTTGGAAAAATACATAACATCCTGCGAATCCTGCCAAAAGTATAAAATCAGGAAAAAGGAACGAGTGCCGATGGTGGTAACAGACACCCCATCGAGGTCATTTGAAAAAGTCGCGGTCGACATCGTAGGACCGCTACCGGAAAGCGCTTGCGGGACAAAATACATATTTACAATTCAGAACGCTGTTACCAAATACAGTGCAGCGATCCCCCTGCCGAACCGAGAGGCTTCGACAGTAGCAAGGGCGCTCGTTGAAGAATTAATTTGCCGGCACGGAACGCCGAAAATAATACTATCGGACCAGGGCACCAATTTCGTCAGTGCGACCTTTAAGGAAATGTGTTGACTACTGAGAATTTAAAAAATCTAGAAAACGGCCTACCATTCAGAATTGAATGGCGCCCTGGAAAGGTCGCACCGCACTCTCGCAGAATGCTAGTAGTATGTGTACACCTTTGCTCCATCCCACTCCTATCCCCACTCCTTCCCCAACCACGCGGCTACACCCACCACCCCACTTTTTCACCGTCGCGCTACCCACTCTGCTTAACCAGTGTCGGTAACGTGGAGATGGTAAAGTGAGGTGGTGTGGGTACTCTGGTGAACAAGAAAGACTAGAGATAAGAGCAGGATGGAGCAAAGGTGTACACATACTTGAAAAAAGGAAAAAAATTAGGTACTTACCTCTGTTGTTCTTGACGTCCACATACCTTCGACGGCGACTTTAAACTCCTGTCTTTCACTATCTCACTCACACAAACACACACACGCGCTTGCACGCGCGGCGACACTTTCATAACCGAGCATCGTCTGCTTCAGGAAGCTCGGGGTTCTCGAAGCCTTCGTCCACGTCGCCGCCATCGTACCCGATTACTATTTCGGCACTGAGGACTCCGAAAACCCGCTAGCCTCGTGACGAGGATACATTGCGAAAAATACGTTTTTGACTGCGCGATCACGAAGTTGAAGACAGACTGAATGCTCAGGATGCTGCTGGTTGGTATCACGGGGTTTAAAGATAGCAAACCGCCCTCTGAATCATAACTAAGGTGTCCAGCGCTCTGAATGCAGTGACAGCGGTTTTGCACGTGCGTACTGCTTTGCGCTGTGCTCCTCGCGAAGCGCTTGCTCTGCAGTAAAAGGCGCAGAATATGATACCGTACCGCGAGGGACCTCGGTTATAAATTATATATAATTATGAAATGAGAGGCACAGTAAGACGATGTATTTGTTTTTAGTTGATCGATATTTTATTTAAATCACTTTACACATATTTACCGTCGTATGCAACATCCCTGCAAGCACGGTAATCTTCGCTCGGAGACTCCTCCACCGTTAAATTTATTTTTATCACTGTCTGATCGTCGAGAGGCAAAAGCATTGTAATATTCACGCACTAATCTGTCGTTTTTCATTACATTATCGCTAAAGAGATTATTAAATCGCGACATGGTGAAGCCGCACGACATAAGATGTAGGAATACGATGCAAAATTGTCCACACACATCCGACGTGTTACTCTGTAGCTGCTTGAGGCCGTACCGATAGAACTTGCAGTTTCTTCATAATCGTGCGAGATGTTGCGGTATAACCGGTGGTAGCCCATAGCTATCAAAGTACATTCCTTTTCCATGATGGTTAACGTACATGGCGATCCAATGCTCTCCAGGTCCGTCGTGGTTATCCGTGTTAACTACGAGTCCGGCAGATAAGGACCATACACGAGGAATTCTGTCAGCCGGATATACGCGAACGGTTGAAAGTGGTAGATACTGCAGACTCTCGTAGATTTGTCTAGTGTTCATGCTGAACACATAGTCAATGATTAAATGATGACCGATACGCTTTGAAAGACGTATATATATGCAAAATTTATTTCACAGCACCGTCGATCGTGTCACGACTACATGATGAAGATTTCTCTTCTTTCTTATTCTCTTCCTCTTCGTCTGCTGACCAAACATCCATGTATGATTCTCCTTTAAACGGGTTCTCGCGAAGCCAATTTTTTATTTGGAAAGCCTGGCGCATTGCACAATGTGAAGACGCTGTATCGTTTATCATAGCGTGTCTGAAGCATTTTCGCAAAGATTTCGGCATAAATGTGTACTCCAGGTTGGAAATTTCACGACTCGTGATATCGCAAAGAAAATCTTCTAGTGACCGCGAGTATAAATACGTCTTGATTTTCGCGAAATTTCACGCAAGTTAGCGTATGCCTGTTTACAGCTCACATCGCCCCACCATTCCAGACCGTGGAAATATTTCGAGAGAAAATTATTCTGGCTTCTCGAATGCTGTGGTAATTCGGCAAAGTGACACGGCGGTGCGATGATCCAATGAGCAGAGTACGGTCTATCCACTGCTACCACGGCAATTTCTTTCGGAATAAATTCCGAGTCTTTACCACGCATTCCCCGTATATCCACGACGATATCCATTTTCAAGTCTAATCCGTACAGATGCTTGAGTTCGACTGATTAGTTACTCACAGACACGCTTCTACGTCTCTTAACACGAAATAATTTTATGCCGACATCAGCACTTTTTTCGCTTATCCGACAAAATCCACCATTACTTGCCGAGAGGCATCAATTTCAAGGACATTATCATACTCCGCGTAGACTACACAATTTATCGTTGAAGCAAGCGCATCCTCAAATCGTACCTCTATTCTCACACTACCGTGCTCTATTAAATTCCAATGTGTATTGCTGTTCGCCGAAAGATCGGGTGTCAGGTAATCAAAAGCAAACAGACAGTATCCATCGCGATAATTATCGCGATCGATCGAATTACCGTCGTTCAAGAAATGTATTCCAGTTCCCGAAAACAACGTTTGAAAAAAAAAATCCACATATAGATGATTTTTCGTGAAATCAGGTTGTAACGGTTTCGAAGGTATTTAAGCACCATCTACATACAACGAGAGATAATTTATCTTGTAATTTTGGAAATTGAATGGATTCATACTGAAGTCACCGTTGAACGCTATGTTATCGACAAAACCGATAATTATACGCTTCGCCAATTCACCTAACACGATATTATCGAAAGACTCTCCATGAACACCAGAGTGTATTGAAACGGCTTTTACCTCGACTCTCGTAAGAGGATATTTAGCCGTAGATTTTGCCAGAGTTCTAGCATGCGAGAGCAGCACACCAGGAGCTATTTTTGTTCTACGAACTAGAAGCGATGCCTCGAGAATCTTTAAGCCGCATTGACCATTCTTCGTATCCCCCACAAGACAAAATGAATCTCTAGACCGCACCAACCGTAGTCGCATCTCGACGCCGTTTAATAGGAACCGCTCCTGATTGAATATATCGCAATGCAGATGACCGAGCAAGTCTACAGTTTTTTCGACATTTAAAAATTGTTTTCTCTTCACAAGACCCGTATTTTCCGATGTTTTATCATCCATTTTTCCAGGGGTATCGTCGTACTAGGGAACACTCGTGAGATGCGAATCTTTTGCTGCTGGACCATAATTCAAAAGTGTTTCTATGTACGCTCGATAAGCGTAGGCATTATTTAGAGGTGAAACTAATTTTTGATTCAGGTATACATCCACCTGATTAAACATAGATTGCAAAAGATTGTTTACAGGGCCGGCACTTACTTTCGATGCTGTGCCCGCAGCATTTTCCGCAGTAGGAGATGTTATTTTCACTCTCAGACTAATCATAGTATGCGCGAGATAGATATACTCATCACCCTGTCCAGGAATAACAAATTCAATCGGTGATTCATCTGTTAGCGAAGATATTGGTTTGTAATACACCCAATTGGAGCCTTCGATAGTAGTTTGCGTCAGTGGGAGTGAAAATAATTCAAGTTCCGATTTAAGATACTCGCACGAGTGCGCATGTAGAAAAGCCATCTTGTTTCAGCTATCCAAAAATATCTGCAACTGTTCGTTGACGAGTCTTTTTCTTCTTCTTATTGTTCTTATTATTATTCTTCTTCTTTATTACTTTTCTCTTTATTACACTTTTATTTTTACGGGAGATATGTCGTGGTTTACGTTCGTCCGATGAATGAGGAGTTCGCGAAATTTTGCGCTTTTTATAACCAGACCCTCGCATGAGAGTGTCAATTTTTTCAGAGGCTTTGCGTTTGAGATTACTGCCTGATTCTCTCGCTCTCTCGCAAATAGCATCTTTCACCGCTATATTTCTATCGAGGATATCACCGGCTACGTTTATACCAGCGCGCCTTTTTACCGACTGCTTTAGCGCCCTTCTTTAAAAGTGGTAACACTCGACAAAACAGCCCCCCGTGAAAGCTGCCGATACCGTGTCCTCGTTGATTAGGTGTTCCGATATAAATAAGGCTAATACCGCCGTACCCGCGACGGCCCCATCCGTGCTGCACACTGTCAATATCATCCATAGCGATGTAATCAATCGTGGGACCTTTTGAAATGTGTTGTCACAGTCAACGTTCCCTGCTCGATCGGTATAGGATCCCCAAATTCGTCTCTTATATCGATCTCGATAGTGTGTCAATTATTGCGCAAGAGAAGTATATATCGTGGCGTTGAAAACGATTTAATTTTTATCGAACCATACTGACAATCATCAGTATCAATAGGGACACCTCGTAAGAGGGCTGTTTGTACATCGCCTGTAATATAGCTCTTGCAGATATCTGTGTATAGAAACATTCTACCTGGTATAGCACTGGTGAGAGATGCTGGCCTCGACCCTGTGTATTCGCAATGCGGCTCTATCATTACAGATCTACAAGTCTCTTCCGAGAATCCTAAGAGCCTCGCGATAGCGGGTGATACGCGAAAGTCATGGTATCGTAGATCGTCGCATATGCGGGCCACTTCGATCTGCCCGCTCGGAAGCGATTTAAAACGCAAATGACCGCCCACGTGAGGTAGTCTATTTATACTCTCCAAAAGAGCGTCTATGGAGCGATATACACCAGGTGGAACTTGGTCTCTATCAGAGCGTATCCGTGTTAAAAGATTTAAACCCGATAAATCATAATCACCATCCTCAAAAGTTACGAGATTTCCCACAATAGGAACATGTAAAAGGGTCATCGGATAAGCAATTTCCACAAAAGAAACAGACCATTCTCCGTGCAAACGTGTCTGACGCGGTAGTTTTGTAATAAATTTTGTCGTCGTATTATTCGGAAAATACTGCATACTAGTGTTACGTCCTGGTCCCCCGCTATATTCCACGCGAAATTTTTAAAATATTTCTAACCAGTATTTTACACATTTTTATATATACATATATTATTAATACGAACAAATATATACCTGTTCTCTCTCTATATATATATTTTAATATTAATATGTTTTTTACATACCTTATGCGTATAATTATCCATACATTTTATATGCGCGTAATCAATACGCGCACCCTGTATTTGATGCATGTAGGTATATGTATAATACGTGCATGCACACATACATTAAGCCATATTCTTAGCCGTCCACTGGGGTATAAGCGAAAAACGCTGAGCGAAGCATCGCGCGATAACCACCCGTGCGACTTTGTTTAGTCCCACGACTAGAGCCAAGCATGGTTATTGAATATGACTTTGTATTTGTCATGGCAATGGACAGCCTTTCTCGCACCCTAAACGGGATAAGGTTACTCGCCACATTCCAATGTTATCCACTGGCGAGTAGCCACTTCAAATCTTTAAGCTAGCGTAAGCAATCCCACGTACCGGGCCGTGGCGCTCGGTCCAGGCGACCGTCGAACGGAAGCGATAAGCCCGACACCCGGCCGGGTTACGCTGTCAGGCCGGTGAGGCTGCGAGGCCCGTTGTTCTGATTCCTAGAATCTAGATAGAGACCCGCGGGACTCGCAACTCTGCACTTTTGAGAGTAGGCGACTGGAGGGGCACTTAGCCACCCAATATACCGAGTCGTTGTCTTAAAAGAGGCAGTCCTCATCGTGCGGTCATTCGGAAAAGACGCCCTAAAAGATTAGAAACATCGTACCTCTAAATTAGCGACATCGCTCCTCAAAATTCGTATTTTCTTAATTGTTCGCGCATTCAAGTATTTTAATATTTGTTTGCGGATTTAAAACATTTTATTTGTGCGTTATTAACATTGTTCGCGCATTCAAGTATTTTAATATTTGTTTACGGATTTAAAACATTTTATTTGTGCGTTATTAACATTGTTCGCGCATTCAAGTATTTTAATATTTGTTTGCGGATTTAAAACATTTTATTTGTGCGTTATTAACATTGTTCGCGCATTCAAGTATTTTAATATTTGTTTGCGGATTTAAAACATTTTATTCGTGCGTTATTAACATTGTTCGCGCATTCAAGTATTTTAATATTTATTTGCGGATTTAAAACATTTTATTTGTGCGTTATTAACATTGTTCGCGCATTTAAGAGTTTTAATATTTGCTCGCGCATTTAAACATTTTATTTGTGCGTTATTAACATTGTTCGCGCATTTAAGAGTTTTAATATTTGCTCGCGCATTTAAACATTTTATTTGTGCGCGTTCCAATAAAAAACGGTATTATACAAGGGTGTTCCGTGGTTTTCATAGATCCACCCGCTGAAATTCCAACATTTCCCAACCCCGGTCTTCTTTACTGTTTTCTGTCGCCAAGCTTGCCGCGATCTCTCTCTCGTGGGCCAGCTACTTTGCGTGACGCTTGGTCGTAGGGCCCCCGTGGCCTTTGGCTTTTCCTTTCTGACTAGGTGATCTGGAGCGCGACCCTCGTTGCACCTCCGGATCACGTGTTGTTTGGTCCCGCACCTGGTTGCGAGTCTGCAGCACTCTACACCCTGGTGGCGCTTGGAAACTCGCGCCGGGGGATCTTTTAACTAGGGAGCGTGGCGTCGACTAAACAGTTGCACACCCTTCCGTCCTCTTCGTTTCACGAACCCGCGTGGTACCCCAGGGTCCTACACACGGGTTCTATTTTTCTTCCAAGCGGTTCGCGCGCCCACCCTCAATGTGGACGCCGATCCTCTAACTGTGTATACCCAAACTCCCGCCTACTTTACTGTTTTCAGTCGCCAAGCCGGCCGCGATTTCTCTCTCGTGGGCTAGCTACTTTGTGTGACGCTTGGTCGTAGGGCCCCCGTGGCCTTTGGCTTTTCCTTTCTGACTAAGTGATCTGGAGCGCGACCCTCGTTGCACCTCCAGATCACGTGTTGTTTGATCCCGCACCTGGTTGCGAGTCTGCAGCACTCTACACCCTGGTGGCGCTTGGAAACTCGCGCCGGGGGATCTTTACCTAGGGAGCGCGGCGTCAACTAACAGTTGCACACCCTCCCGTTCCACTTTATTTCACGAACCCGCGTGGTACCTCAGGGTCCTACACGCGGGTTCCATTCTTTTCCGAGGAAACACCGTATGACCACAAAGAAAGTGGACAACGGTCTTTCTCGCCAACCGGTCCTAATTACCTAAAAATCTAGATGGGCAAAACCCGTAAACGCGCAGGACGACAATTGCGAGAAAAACAATCCGAATCGTCGCAAGGATCCGCGTCAGAAATCGTGGAAACCGCACCGAATCCTAAACGAGGGTTAACCAACGTAACGGTACAATTACGCGATTGGTCCGACGGCGCGGGTGGGCGAACCCTAAAACGGGTCCCTGTGGCGGCTATTCGGCCTATGGTCGTGCAACGTTGCACGATCCGTCCCGACGAGGAACTAGCACAGCCGCAACCGGGACCGTCAACATCGTCGTCGACGCACCAGCCGCAACCGGGGCCAGCAAATTTTTCTGACACCACTGATTCGGACTCGGACGAGCGTCCCGTCGTCGTCCTCGACTAGTTCGTGGGGAACGGCGCCAACTAGTTTTAAGGTGAGTAAACCCGTTTGTTTTTTGTCGGAAAATAAAATATTTCGACAGGTCGACCGTGCCCCAATCCCGAGGCAGCGCATTCTGCCTCAAAATGGGGGAAATAAAATATTATTCCGTCGTTGCGTCCACTCGTTAAAACCCAGGACATATGGGATATCACGGTCTACTTGCCAAAATAAATTTCCCATGTTTTACCAAGCACTAGTCTCTCCGACGGCGCGAAATCCTTTGTCATCTGTCTGAACATTTGAGTGACGTTTTCCCCACCCTCGGAACGGCATAGACCGGTCCTTTTCCCTTTTTTTTCGCTACTGAGTGCTGTTACTGTTAAACAAATAGCAATATCACCGCCGAGCGAGGGGCGTGTTTGTTATAAATAATAAATAAACACAGAATAAACGCAAGATGATTGTTCCAAATAGTCTTTCACTATATATATTAAAACAGTTAAATAATTAATAGATGGCGCGCACGAACATTTTAACACACTAAACCAGTAAAACAATATATATTGTAGCAGCGCGCATTGGATTAAACAGTCGGATCACACAGCATTAAATGCATATTAAAACAGTTAACACAAATTATCAAAATCCAAAACTATAGGAAAAGGGCGGAAACCCAGTAACACATCCCCCGTTTAACTGTGAAAATTCCTTCGGCCTACTTTTAAGTTTTTCTGTCGAGTTTTCATCGCGATTTTTCTCTTTCGTCGCAATTTATTTTTTGAAAGTACTCAAGGAAGGCTATGCCGTTTCCCTCCCGCTCCTTTTGTTAATGTTATTCATTAAGATAAACCATCCTTAACTGTTTTCTGTACATTGCATGAAAAGAACCTCATATGGGACATCGGTATCTCTGAACGTATATTGCGTCGAGCCGGCTCCGCCTTTTGAACGAAAGCCCGCGAGCTTGAAATAAGAATTATCCGTACGCGCCGTTGTGCGACTAGTCGCAATGAGTGACGAGAACACAGCTGATACGCCGGGCGACGGGTCTCCACCCAAATATTTATCCGAAGAGGAGTTGATGACCTTACAGGACCAACTTATAGCCAAACAAAGGCAACTTGACGATCGCGAGCAAGAATCTCGCGCACGCGAACTCGCGGTAGACTCACGCGAACGCGCCCTTGAAATCCGGGAAACTAAACTCGCAGAACGAGAAATAGAAAACGAGGAACGCCTCATTGATATCCAGCAACGGGAACTCCGACTCCTCGAGGCCAAACCTATTGCTCCCCAGCATAAACCCGAAGACGCGGTAGAAAAATTAACCAGAGATTTTCAAACATTAAAAGAGGAAATAGCTTTGCTCTCGACACGAGGAATAGGGCCCTTGCCTGAGGTACAAATACTCGAACACCCGACCCCTGCTAGAGAAGGTCCAAATACTCAATTATCTTTTAAGGATGTGCTCGAATCGGTACCTATTTTTAATGGGGACACCCCCCCTATTTTAAAATTTGCTCGTGCTTGCAAACGCGCGAAAGAATTACTCGCGCCTCACCTCGAGCCTACTTTCGCACGGATATTACGGAACAAATTAAGGGGTCGCGCATATACCGCCGTGGAAGACGATGTGTTCAGGACGGTCACGGGATTCACAGATCGGCTTAAGGAAATTTTTGGGACAGTAAAAACTGTAAATCAGTATAAGGGCGAACTCGGTAACGTAATGAAGGGTGGAACTAAGCACGTCCTTGACTATATCAGCCGCGTAAAAGACTTGCATTCGGCCATTATAGAAGGCGAAACCCAGAACTGCGGGCACTTGACGCCCATACAAAAAAGAAATCTCGAGGGCGACACTCTCGAATGTTTCATTATGGGGTTGCCTCCAGATTTTCGCCTCCGTCTGAGGTTTGAAGGGTACGAAAACCTCAACCAGGCCTATACTAAGGCCATCACGGTCGAAAAAGATTTGGAACGCGATGATAAAAATTTCAAAGGCAGGGCCGCGCCAGTTAGATTACCGACTCCGAAGCCTCCGGTGCAGGTAAAAACCGCGAAAACCGAAGCCGTGTCTTGCGAACATTGCTCCTACTCAGGTCACGTTTCAGAAAATTGCTGGAAAAAATTTCCCGAAAAACGACCACCGTTCAATCCAGGAAAGACGGGCGATGCGACCGCGGTTATAGCAACGCGACCTCCGGCAAAAACTTGCGTTTATTGCCATAAACCGGGGCATGAAATTAACAATTGTTATAAGCGCGAACATGACGAAAAACGCAAGGCGTCGGGAAACGAGACCGCTCGTTCGTCGACCTCAGGCGCACGCCGAACGGAAGCGCAACCCGAGCGCCCTGTGCGAGTAGTTCAAGTAGCCGAACAGTCCGTACAGCAAACGTCCGACTAAAAACACATTCGTTCGTCCCGTCGGTAGACATAAATTCGCCCCAATTAGCAAAAACAAGCGAGTTTCTAGTCGACTCCGGAGCCGACCCAAATTTAATAAAGCAAAAAGCATTAAAATGTAGCGTTCCGGTTAATGACTCGGATATTTTACGCCTCCAAGGCATCTCGGAGGGTCCCGTGTTCACCAAGGGGTCCACCGACATTAATATACTCGGTACGGATACCGAATTTCATTTAGTTGAAAATTCTTTTCCCATCGATCAAGACGCAATCCTTGGCGCAGAATTTCATGGCAAAAATAGAGCCAGTATAGACTGGGACAGAGAGGCCGTCAGTTGGAAAGATAATGTTTTACCATTTAAAAAACAGGAGACAGTGTTTCTCCCTGCTCGTTCTAGTAAAATATATCACGTTCGCGTAAGAAATTCCGAAATTAAAGAAGGGTATATACCCCGTTTAAATGTAGCCGAAGTAATTTTTATCGGCGAAACGGTAGTCACTAATAATAATGGAGTGGCGTATTTGAACACCACCGAAGAAGGCGTGGAACTCACCGTACCTACGGTAACCTTGTTGGCATTTGAAGAGTTCCATGACCAGGATGGTGAATCCTCCAATGGTAACTGCGAACCCATAAGGGCGCAAGACATTCCACGTGGGGAAGGCCGCGCACACGACCATGGTGTAAAAACCGCCGCCGCAACCTCGGTTAACAATGAGTCAAGAATAGAGTTATTAAAATCTTTGCTCCGCCTCGACCATCTTAATGATGAGGAGGTGAGTAGCGTTGAACGGATAATTAGAGCGACACATGATCTATTTTACTGCCCGGAAGACTTCTTGGGCACTACTAATGCAATAACGCATAAAATAACAACAACTGACGACCAACCCGTTTTTAAACGCCAGTATCGCTTTCCTCCAGCTCACAAGGACGAGATCACGCGGCAGGTAGGCGAAATGATCGATGGCAAAGTTATAGAACCTTCCGACTCTCCATACAGTTCACCGTTGTGGATCGTTCCGAAAAAACCCGATTCACACGGAAAACCGAGATGGCGAATGGTAATAGATTATCGGCACTTAAACGATAAAACTATAGGAGACGCTTACCCTCTCCCAAATATTATTGAAATTCTCGACCAATTAGGTCAAGCTCGATATTTTTCTGTTTTTGACTTGGCAAGCGGATTCCACCAAATTAAGGTCGATCCCAAAGACGTGCATAAAACGGCGTTCTCAACACCGTTCGGTCATTATCAATTCTCGCGAATGCCTTTTGGGCTTAAGAATGCCCCCGCCACGTTCCAACGGTTAATGGATCGTGTATTGTGCGGCTTACAGGGTATCGAACTTTTCGTGTACCTGGACGATATAGTCATTTACGCTAATACGCTCCAGGAGCACGAGCTTAAATTCCAGAGATTGGCAGAAAGACTGCGTAGAGCAAACTTGAAGCTCCAACCAGACAAATGCGAATTTCTTAGAAAGGAAGTGGGATATTTGGGCCACATTATCAGCGAAGATGGTATCAGACCAGACCCGAAAAAATTAGAATCTATCAGACACTACCCTAGGCCGAACACACCTACGAAAATAAAGCAATTTCTCGGTTTAGCTGGTTACTACCGTCGATTCGTCGAAAATTTTTCGGGTATTGCGAAACCTCTTACAATACTCCTAAAGAAGGGAGTCGCGTTTTTATGGACGGAGAGTCAGGAACAAGCGTTTATTAAACTTCGCGAAATACTCTGCAAATCACCGGTGCTCCAGCACCCGGATTTTACAAAACCTTTTATTATTACAACCGACGCTTCAGCGCACGCTATCGGAGGTGTGATCAGCCAGGGCGAGATCGGAAAAGACCGACCAATTGCGTATACCTCACGGACATTAACGCCCGCGGAGCTCAATTACTCGGTTATCGAAAAAGAATGTCTAGGAATAATTTATGCGGTCAGTTGTTTTAGACCATACGTATATGGTAGGGAATTTGTATTGATTACCGATCACAAACCCTCAGTTTGGCTAGATTCGGTAACAGATCCGTCGAATCGTTTGGTTGGTTGGCGTTTCAAGCTCAGAAACTACGATTATAAAATCCTCTATAAATCGGGATCAGCAAATGCGAACGCCGACGCCCTTTCGCGCAACCCTCCCGTACCAATTAAGACGGTCCACCTGGTCAGACCCATTAGATTTCGAGAGGACGACAACGAACCGGTAGGTGGCACGCGTACACTCACCCGCTCGAAAAGAGCTAGAATGCAGGAGGAGGCCGCGCAAGGTTCGAACATGCCCGCGAAAATCACATGTGAGGCGAGCTCACCGCTTGGTTCCCCCTCGTCCTCCCCCGGCTCGTCAAATAGTGTTGAGGAGACACCCGATGACGGCGAAATCGCAGAAGTAGAATCCGAATCAACTGACGCTTCCTCGTGTGAAGACGATGGCCCGGTCATTGAAGAGAATCCTCCCGACTTCGCGATCATCGAGTCTCGCGATAATATTAGCATGCGTACCGACAATTTAGTGTATATTACAACGACGAAGAACCAACCTGTAGATGTCGGCGCGAAAGATTTGTTTGCTGCAGGGAATCTCCCGGAAAAGGAACACCTTAATTTAGCTCGAGTAAACGCAACCCGTATAAGATCCAAAGTATACGTCGCTCTCCCGGTGAAAAACGATCTCCGCGCGAATGTTCACGTAGATGACCTCGCGGAGGCAATACAATCCTTGAGGGATCTTGTAATGGAACTAAGAATAAAATCGCTTAGTATAGCAAAAACCGAGGAAATAGACGGAATACCTTGGAACACTGTAATCGAATTATTGCGAAATAACCTCGCGGACCAGCCATTGCGTTTGACTATATGTAAAAATTTAATTCGAGTACCACCCGACGAAGAAAGAAAAGACATCATCCAAGAATGCCATAGCTCTCTGATCGGAGGTCATAAAGGGGTCAACAAGACATATTGGCGGATCCTCGAAAACTACTTCTGGAAGGACATGAAGATCCACATACAACAATTCATTCACGGTTGCCAGGGGTGCCAGCTAAAGAAATTGATTCGAGTCAAAACCAGACAACCGATGGTGTTAACCGACACGCCTGGTAGCGCCTTCGACAAGGTATCGATGGATATCATGGGCCCTCTCCCGACCTCGGAAGAAGGTTACACCAGTATCCTCACCATCCAGGATTTGTTGACGAAATACTCAGTCGCTATTCCTCTACGGCGAACGACAGCCACCGATGTCGCGGATGCCTTCACGAAGAACTTCATCTCTCGTTTTGGAGCGCCCAGGGCTCTGCTAACGGGCCAGGGCACCAACTTCTGCTGCAGCCTCATGAAAGACGTGGCGCGAAAATTTAGAATCAAACATTATCGCACCACGGCTTTTCATCCACAGACGAATGGCTCGGTAGAACGCTCTCACCATGTACTTGCAGAATACTTGAAACAATTTGTCAACCAACGCACCGACTGGGAGGAACTGTTGGAAATGGCAATGTTTTTCTACAACACTAGTCGTCACGAAGGCACGGGCTTTACGCCGCACGAACTTATTTTTGGCAGGCAAGCCAGGCAGCCATCCAACCACGACAGGATAGAGGAAAACCAACGTCCAACTTACGTGGACTACCTCCACGACCTTTTCGCAAAAATAAAAGGGTTACAGGAAATGGCCGCGGAAAACCTTAGAAGGGCCAAAGAACGGTCAAAAGACTATTACGATCAGCGAATCAATCCCCAAAATTTCAAAGTAGGAGATATGGTATACGTTCTCAAGGAACCCAAGGGAGGAAAATTTGCCGACCAGTATCTGGGACCTTATCCCTTACTGGAAAGTCTTAGCGGCGGCAACGTAAAAATCAAATTGAATGGGAAACCGAAAATTATCCATTCAAACAAATTGAGAATTTGTAAAAGCTAACGACCGTCTCTTTCCAGGATGTTACGAACACTCGTTATGATGCTCCTCACGAGCATTGGGATAATGGAGACGACGGGCCTAATTGGCTACGACTGTAGCGGGTCTACCCTCAACGTCACCACCCTCTCGCTTAAGGGAGTAGCGGAGTGCCAAGTGCCATCGAGAGACCCTGAACCAACGCAAATTCACATTCAACTTCTACAGCTGTCGGAATTCGACGAAACCATGGTTGTTCAGTGTAAAATCGAAATAACCAGAGTGATAAACTACTGTGGAATGCACTCTCACAATTCAATCGTTCACGATGGATTGCACCAGTACATTCACGACATGGACGAATCTGGATGCAGGCGCCTCCAGGAAACAGGAATAATTCGGCTGGGCTTCGCCGCGGAAATCGTAGGACTACGTCGCAACGACACCACTACTCGCAGCGTCACTCTGGCGGGTTCGGCTTCAATGGACGGCAAATGCGCAGGAACACAGTACAGCGACCCTTTTGGCACATGGAGCGACGTCGTGGTGCACGCAACAGTAAAAGTGAGCCTCTTCGAATACCGCGCAGTGGTAAACCTCCAAGCCGGCAAAATTAGTCTCTTGTCGGGAACGCAGTGTAGACTCTCGGAAGGCCATTGCATGGATATCGATGGAAACAGTGCATACTGGAAAATAGCACCATTAGACGCGTGCAATTTCAACAGGTACGGTGTCTTGTACGAAGGAATCGCTACTAAGCTTAAGGACATTGAAGAGGGTTCACGACTGCCGGATGTGTATACGCTCACGTCGGACTCTACAACTTTCGCTTTGGCTAAACGTTCGGAATATCACGTTTGCGGATACGTCCTATCAAACACCGAACACCCGAAGTTATTCATCCTTGAGGGGAGGAAAGGAGAATCGTTTACCACAAAAAGGAAAATAGCAGTCAACAACTTGGACATGTTCTCCTACATCAATTCCAAATTCGTATACATCGAGAAACACATGAAGAAACAAATGAAAAACTTGTACAAGGATGTTATAGGACAACGTTGCGAGCTAGAGAGGCAAATTCTCCAGAACGCCCTGACAACGGCTACTCTCCTCCCCGAAAAATTTGCTTTTGCAGTAATGAAGGGACCCGGTTTCATGGCAGTTATCGCAGGCGAAGTGGCTCACATCATTAAATGCGTTCCCGTCGAATGCAAACTACGTCGTACGGAAACTTGCTATCAGGAACTGCCTGTACTTTACAGAAACGAATCGCTCTTCCTGTCACCTACATCAAGGACATTGGTGAGATCTGCCACTATAGTGACTTGCGACTCAGTGGTCCCTACTCAGTACCAGATAGGGGGGACTTGGTACCGCTTCGCACCACAACCGATAGAAGTCGTGGCTCCACGTACCCTCGAGCCGATGACTCGCCCCACGTGGAAATACCAATCAGCCGGAAACCTCGCTACTAGCGGGATTTACACCCAAGAGGATGTGGACAAACTCCGCGAGAGGATTATGTTCCCGGCCGAGAAACCAGCACTACTAAACAACCTCGCACGAGGAAGTGCGGGTTACAACCTTCCACCAGGGAGTGTCTCTATTAAAGGACTCCTCGACGAGGAAACCCTCAATCACTTGGCCGAAAACGCCGCTACGCGACTCTGGAACGGATTTGTTAAGTTCGGCTCCGCGAGCGTAGGAATTATCGGAATATTTCTAGTGATCAGGCTGATAAAATTCGTAGTCGACACTTGTATCCAAGGCTACGCCATCCACTCAATATACGGTTGGAGCCTGCATTTGATGATAACAGGACTCCTGCTCATCATCGGTCATCGACGCAGAGAACTGACACCCGCAGATATGGAGGCTGACGGAAACGGAAGGGCAACAGATTCAATGCCTACCCCTCTTCCACGGGAATCTCGACCAGATCAACAACCGAAGATCCCATCCGCTACGCTCGAAGGCGTGGACCCAGTCCTCTATGCCCGCCTAGTGGCCTCGAGGATGCAGAGCCCAAGCACGGCATCCAACTGAAGGAGGGAGGTGTTACGTCCTGGTCCCCCGCTATATTCCACGCGAAATTTTTAAAATATTTCTAACCAGTATTTTACACATTTTTATATATACATATATTATTAATACGAACAGATATATACCTGTTCTCTCTCTATATATATATTTTTATATTAATATGTTTTTTACATACCTTATGCGTATAATTATCCATACATTTTATATGCGCGTAATCAATACGCGCACCCTGTATTTGATGCATGTAGGTATATGTATAATACGTGCATGCACACATACATTAAGCCATATTCTTAGCCGTCCACTGGGGTATAAGCGAGAAACGCTGAGCAAAGCATCGCGCGATAACCACCCGTGCGACTTTGTTTAGTCCCACGACTAGAGCCAAGCATGGTTATTGAATATGACTTTGTATTTGTCATGGCAATGCACAGCCTCTCTCGCACCCTAAACAGGATAAGGTTACTCGCCACATTCTAATGTTATCCACTGGCGAGTAGCTACTTTAAATCTTTAAGCTAGCGTAAGCAATCCCACGTACCGGGCCGTGGCGCTCGGTCCAGGCGACCGTCGAGCGGAAGCGATAAGCCCGACACCCGGCCGGGTTACGCTGACAGGCTGGTGAGGCTGCGAGGCCCGTTGTTCTGATTCTTAGAATCTAGATAGAGACCCGCGGGACTCGCAACTCTGCACTTTTGAGAGTAGGCGACTGGAGGGGCACTTAGCCACCCAATATACCGAGTCGTTGTCTTAAAAGAGGCAGTCCTCATCGTGCGGTCATTCGGAAAAGACGCCCTAAAAGATTAGAAACATCGTACCTCTAAATTAGCGACATCGCTCCTCAAAATTCGTATTTTCTTAATTGTTCGCGCATTCAAGTATTTTAATATTTGTTTGCGGATTTAAAACATTTTATTTGTGCGTTATTAACATTGTTCGCGCATTCAAGTATTTTAATATTTGTTTGCGGATTTAAAACATTTTATTTGTGCGTTATTAACATTGTTCGCGCATTCAAGTATTTTAGTATTTGTTTGCGGATTTAAAACATTTTATTTGTGCGTTATTAACATTGTTCGCGCATTCAAGTATTTTAATATTTGTTTGCGGATTTAAAACATTTTATTTGTGCGTTATTAACATTGTTCGCGCATTCAAGTATTTTAATATTTGTTTGCGGATTTAAAACATTTTATTTGTGCGTTATTAACATTGTTCGCGCATTCAAGTATTTTAATATTTGTTTGCGGATTTAAAACATTTTATTCGTGCGTTATTAACATTGTTCGCGCATTCAAGTATTTTAATATTTGTTTGCGGATTTAAAACATTTTATTTGTGCGTTATTAACATTGTTCGCGCATTCAAGTATTTTAATATTTGTTTGCGGATTTAAAACATTTTATTCGTGCGTTATTAACATTGTTCGCGCATTCAAGTATTTTAATATTTGTTTGCGGATTTAAAACATTTTATTTGTGCGTTATTAACATTGTTCGCGCATTTAAGAGTTTTAATATTTGCTCGCGCATTTAAACATTTTATTTGTGCGCGTTCCAATAAAAAACGGTATTATACAAGGGTGTTCCGTGGTTTTCATAGATCCACCCGCTGAAATCCCAACATTTCCCAACCCCGGTCTTCTTTACTGTTTTCTGTCGCCAAGCCGGCCGCGATTTCTCTCTCGTGGGCTAGCTACTTTGTGTGACGCTTGGTCGTAGGGCCCCCGTGGCCTTTGGCTTTTTCTTTCTGACTAGGTGATCTGGAGCGCGACCCTCGTTGCACCTCCAGATCACGTGTTGTTTGGTCCCGCACCTGGTTGCGAGTCTGCAGCACTCTACACCCTGGTGGCGCTTGGAAACTCGCGCCGGGGGATCTTTACCTAGGGAGCGCGGCGTCAACTAACAGTTGCACACCCTCCCGTTCCACTTTATTTCACGAACCCGCGTGGTACCTCAGGGTCCTACACGCGGGTTCCATTCTTTTCCGAGGAAACACCGTATGACCACAAAGAAAGTGGACAACGGTCTTTCTCGCCAACCGGTCCTAATTACCTAAAAATCTAGATGGGCAAAACCCGTAAACGCGCTGGACGACAATTGCGAGAAAAACAATCCGAATCGTCGCAAGGATCCGCGTCAGAAATCGTGGAAACCGCACCGAATCCTAACCGAGGGTTAACCAACGTAACGGTACAATTACGCGATTGGTCCGACGGCGCGGGTGGGCGAACCCTAAAACGGGTCCCTGTGGCGGCTATTCGGCCTATGGTCGTGCAACGTTGCACGATCCGTCCCGACGAGGAACGAGCACAGCCGCAACCGGGACCGTCAACATCGTCGTCGACGCACCAGCCGCAACCGGGGCCAGCAAATTTTTCTGACACCACTGATTCGGACTCGGACGAGCGTCCCGTCGTCGTCCTCGACTAGTTCGTGGGGAACGGCGCCAACTAGTTTCAAGGTGAGTAAACCCGTTTGTTTTTTGTCGGAAAATAAAATATTTCGACAGGTCGACCGTGCCCCAATCCCGAGACAGCGCATTCTGCCTCAAAATGGGGGAAATAAAATATTATTCCGTCGTTGCGTCCACTCGTTAAAACCCAGGACGTAACACTAGTGTTGCTTGTTATTCAGATCGTGTAATATATACACGAATGGTTCTCGATTCACTGATATTCGTTGAATCTTGAATAATTCGTTACTCCAACCACGCTCATATCCTTTCACGAAAGCTGCTTTAGCTGTACTCATACGTACCAAGTCACCGACGCTGTATTTAGGCTCTTTAATTTTTTTCGCATTACGCTCGTAACGCCGTGATAAATTGTCTCGGGCTATAGAGGCGTTTTCGAGGGTTACTTCGCTCGGGGGAATACGCGTTCCGCTGTGTCTAGTGTGATTATAAGCATATAAACATTTTTGTAAAACATCGATGTAACGTTTATTTCGCGTGTATGTAAAGTAGCGCCACATTCGCTCTTTTATTGTTCGATTAAAGCGTTCGACAATCGAGGCTTTTATATCAGGGTTACGAGCAGCACGAAAATCGATATTCTTTTTCTTGAGAATTTGCTGAAATGGAGTGCCGATAAATTCTTTGCCTCGATTAGTTTGCAATTGCTGCGGGCGACAATTGTTACCGCGTGCGAGTATGCGTGTGAGACCGCGGGCCACACTTGCACTCGTTTTGTCACGCAAGGCCTCGACCCACGCGTATTTGCTCAACACGTCGATAACAACAAGCAGATATGCGTATCCATCGTTGTACGTGGCTATCGAGCGAAGATCAGCTAAATCAGTCTCCCATACATCGTCTATATTACTCACGTTGTTCATACGACGGGGAAATCGTCGTCGCACAAAACGATGCATGTTATATGAATCCTGTGTCTTAAGTCATGGTAAAATATTTTTTCGCGCTACTCTTCGATCCACCAGGGCCAAATTTTTCGCTCGAGAATAGGACGCAGGATGAATGGTGTCATAATATATTTTTTGAAGAATTTTTATAATTTTAACGATGACCAGTTATATGGATTATTTTCTTTTTTTTTCTAACGGTGCGCGAGATCGATATTCTACTTGCGCGATGTTTTGCAATTGTTCGTCCTCTTCTTCATCCCCCTCCTGCCCCTCGATGATGTCGTTTTCAGCCGTGAGCATTAAATCTCTGTTTGAGTGTGTGGTCTCGGCCTCGTTGTTGTTGCTACTGTTGCTGCTGTTGCTGCTGCTACTATCGCTTTGGCGTGGTAAAATAAGACGCCGCTGCGGTGTCGAGGATGATGTAGGTGTAGGCTCGTGTAGTAACTTGGGATTGCCGACAAATTCGCGTGGCATCTGTATCGCTCGCAGGAGTTTGGCAAAGTGAGATCGTCCGATGGGTTTCTCGCGTTTTCTAGCTCGCATAGCATCGTTAACAAGATCAACGATATTGGAATTTGAGATTTATCTACCGTCTATGGAAACAGCACCATTACGATCGCATGTCATTTTTTTATCAACGGCGCTGCGATGCAAATTGCGAAGCAACGATATTGCTTTAGATTAAAATTTTTTTGGTACGCTATCGATAATAAGTTTGTCATTGAGTCGAGATTTAACTTTGTTCATTAAAACGTCGTCGGATTTATTCTCGTGACTATCGAGTATTGCTATTTTTTGTTTTGATGAAATATTCGGTACTGCATTATCGTACTCGACCATATGAAGATAACGCTATAAAACCTGCTGATACGCTATCCATTTCTCTCTCTCGCTCTTATACGAGTGAGAGTTTAGAAATTCACTCAGCTCAGAGTCGAGGCGCGATAATGGCGTACCAGTAGTCTCTACGGAGGGCAACGTGTCTGCACTAGTAGTAGTAGTAGTAGTAGTAGTAGTAGTAGCAGCAGTAGTGGCGAGTCCAGCGAGACGATGTATGTTATCATGAGGTATAAGTACCATATTTATGGCATATTCCATGGCTCGTGTAGGCCAAGACAGGCACAAGAAGCAACTTGAGAAATCCGACACAGTGCTCGACAATGATCTTCCTCTTACCGCTCCAATTTCCCCTTATGGTGGCTAGGCCGTCGAAGAATTGTCGCGTGCCACCGAAGATGATTCATTTGCATGTTGTTCAGACTCACGTTTCCCTGTAAAACGTTTAGAGCACACTCGCATATACAGCGTACGAGCGCTACATCTGAGTTGTGCAAAACTGCACGTCGTTGCTCTTGCTTCAGATAACACAGCGCTTGCAATATAATTAGTTGCTTTTTATCGAGAGGTCCGCGCAACGCCATTACAAGCGCATTACTGGTACATCGCGCGTCGCATCGCGAACTTTTATTGCTGTTTGAGGCACGTAAACGTAATAGTATTGGTCATCGGGAAATATACAGGCGCGAAATCGACAATTATCAGGCGTCGATTGTTTCAAGTCGAATAATAAATAGCCGTGCGGTGAAGCCGATGCATCGAAATATACCTCCTGCAAAAATCGCAGATGCTCGGGACATACCTGACGGGCTAGGTGCTGAATTTGCGCGCGATCTCGCAGAGTTTTGAAGACAACGATATAATTAGCGTTTAAGGAGATATCGCGTTGCCCGTGACCCTGATGGAAGAGATTTTGCGTGATGAAAAGGACACTAAGATTTTTATGATGGCTACCCTTGGTGAAAAGATCGACCAGAGTATTGTTGGATGCCTCGCGCATTAGATCGTCAATGACCACAAGTTTAAGTCTTGTATCATTCGAGTAGTCTGCTGTTTGCGGTAAACCCTCGTGAAAGTGGATTTTATTACCATACTCTGAATACCCGGACTGCCACTCTGAGTAATAAAAAAGTATACGCTCGAACGGGACATCCGTCATTTCGCGCATGTATTTAAAGAATTTTTTTACAAAATATCAGGAGTACAAATTGAAAATGCGGGATTTTTTTCTATTTTTGAACGTTTATTCTGAAAAAATGGTAACAAATGAATTATTCAAAGTATTGTCCATCGCTAGCCACAACTTTTTCCCATCTTTCTGGCAATTTACGGATACCGTCGCGAAAAAATTCGGTCGGCTTGGCTGCTATCCAGTCATCGACCCATTTTTGGGCTTCTTCGTAAGAATGGGAGCGCTGGTCAGCTAGGCCATGTGTCATCGATCGGAAAAGGTGGTAATCGGAAGGAGCAATATCTGGGCTATACGGCGGGTGGGGTAAGACTTCCCATTTCAGCGTTTGTAGGTATGTTTTGACCGGCGCTGCAACATGTGGCCGAGCGTTGTCATGTTGCAAAATTACTTTGTCGTGTCTTTGCTCGTATTGTGGCCGTTTTTCTTTGAGTGCGCGGCTCAAACGCATCAATTGAGTTCGGTATAGTGCTCCTGTGATGGTTTCGTTCGATTTCAATAGCTCATAATACACCACATGGCCGGGGTAACCATATGATTTTTTGCGCTTCGGGTTATCGTAATGGATCCACTTTTCATCACCAGTGACAATGCGATGCAAAAAACCCTTCCGTTTTTGCCGTTCGAGCAGCAGTTCGCATGCAAAAAAACGGCGCTCGACGTCTCTCGGCTTCAGCTCATACGGCACCCAATGTCCTTGCTTTTGGATCATTCCGAGGGCTTTTATACGATGGAAAAGGGCTTGTTGTGTCACTCCCAATGAATCTGCGAGCTCTTGTTGAGTTTGACACGAGTCTTCATTGAGTATTGCCTCCAATTCAGCATTCTCAAACTTTTTCACTTGGCCCGGCCGCTCTTTGTCCTCAACGTCAAAATCACCACTTCTAAACCGCACAAACCATCTCTCGCACGTTGAAACCGATGGAACATGACTCGGATAAGCCTCGGAGACCAATCGATGTGCTTCAGCAGCACTTTTCTTCAAATTAAAGAAGTAAATTAAAACTTCCCGCAAATGCTGTTTTGTTGGCACGAAACTCGACATATTGAGAGCTCAAAAAAACTATGAATTTGACACTGCGACAAATTGACACATACTGAAAATTAAAGCTATAAGACGTAGCTTTGACATGAACATAGTCACAGTACTGCCTGATGCGTATAGCGTTAGTAACGCCATCTGTTATCAAACCCGCATTTTCAATTTGTACCCCTGATACGTTTTACCACAACCCATAGGACCGCTTATCACAGCTGTCCATGGATGTTTCCAACGTGTATCCATATCGATAATTGTCTATCAAAATCAATCAGCTGACTCTTAAATAAGCTTATACCGCGACGGCGGCGGCGGCGGCAGCGGTGGCGGCGGCGACTCTGCGGCATCAGCTATTTTCGCGGCCTTAACGAGCTGATAAGATGCGGCGCGCCTGCACTAGCTGTTGCGGCGCGGTCTCTCGGTATAAGCTGGTGTTTACGCCCATGTTAATTCAATAACGATAGTTTTTATATTTCTCACAAATAAAGCAATATTTTTATTTCACTATGCATTAATCTCTATGTGCAAATTTTACGAATCATCAAATTCTAAACAGCAATATTATATGCACGGATGTAGCACGAGAAAGTCAAAACAAAAGGAAGCACTCGATAAGAAAGACGGGACAAAAGGAATCAACGATGAGAAAGTCAGAACAAAAGGGAACGGTAGAGAGATAGCAGCTACTGCTACGAATAGTAGCACAAAAAGAACGAGCCGACAACGGTTTTATACATAATGAATCAATATATATATTGTTTTTAATGTATTGTACACAGTAAATATGATACATGAAATTAGACAAAAAGATTATTTTAAAATATCGCGAATTGTGAACTACGCTAATTAGTATAACGCAAAAAAGTATATAGTTTTACGGTTGAATTCGTGATATTTTAGAATTTTCAAATTTTAAAATATTATTATTATTTATAATATATACCGCGAATTCAACCGTAAAACTATATACTTTTTGCGTTATACTAATTAGCGTAATTCACAAATCGCGATATTTAAAAATAATCTTTTTGTCTAATTTCATGTATCATATTTACTGTGTACAATACATTAAAAACAATATATATATATTGATTTATTATGTAAAAAACCGTTGTCGGCTCGTTCTTTTTGTGCTACTATTCGTAGCAGTAGCTGCTATCTCTCTACCGTTCCCTTTTGTTCTGACTTTCTCATCGTTGATTCCTTTTGTCCCATCTTTCTTATCGAGTGCTTCCTTTTGTTCTGACTTTCTCGTGCTACACCCGTGGATATAATATTGCTGTTTAGAATTTGATGATTCGTAAAATTTGCACATAGAGATTAATGCATAGTGGAATAAAACTATTGCTTTATTTGTGAAAAATATAAAAACTATCGTTATTTAATTTACATACGACGTAAACACCAGCTTATACCGAGGGACCGCGCCGCAACAGCTAGTGCAGGCGCGCCACGCCTCATCAGCTCGTTAAGGCCGCGAAAATAGCGGATGCCGCGGGGTCGCCGCCGCCACCGCCGCCGCCGTCGCGGTATAAGCTTATTTAAGAGTCAGCTAGGATGAGCAGTCCTACGGGTTGTGGTAAAACATATTTTGTAAAAAAATTCTTTAAATACATGCGCGAAATGACGGATGTCCCGTTCGAGCGTATACTTTTTTATTACTCAGAGTAGCAGTCCGGGTATTCATAGTATGGTGATAAAATCGACTTTCACGAGGGTTTACCGCAAGCAGCAGACTAATCGAATGATACAAGACCTCAACTTGTGGTCATTGACGATCTAATGCGCGAGGCATCCAACAATACTGTGGTCAATCTTTTCACCAAGGGTAACCATCATAAAAATCTTAGTGTCATTTTCATCACGCAAAATCTCTTCCATCAAGGTCACGGGCAACGCGATATCTCCTTAAACGCTAATTATATCGTTGTCTTCAAAAATCCGCGAGATCGCGCGCAAATTCAGCACCTAGCCCGTCAGGTATGTCCCGAGCATCCACGATTTTTGCAGGAGGTATATTTCGATGCAACGGCTTCACCGCACGGCTATCTATTATTCGACTTGAAACAATCGACGCCTGATAATTGTCGATTTCGCGCCTGTATATTTCCTGATGACCAATACGTTTACGTGCCTCAAAAAGCAATAAAATTTCGCGATGCGACGCGCGATGTACCAGTAATGCGCTTGTAATGGCGTTGCGCGGACCTCTCCATAAAAAGCAAATAATTATATTGCAAGCGCTGTGTTATCTGAAGCAAGAGCAATGACGTGCAATTTTGCGCAAAGCAGATGTAGCGCTCGTACGCTGTATATGCGAGTGTGCTCTAAACGTTTTACAGGGAAACGTGAGTCTGAAGAACGTGCAAAAGAATCATCTTCGGAGGCACGCGACAATTCTTCGACGGCTAGCCGCCAAAAGGGGAAATTGGAGCGGTAAGAGGAAGATCATCTCCGAGCACTGTGTTGGATTTCTCAAGTTGCTTCTTGTGCCTGTCTTGGCCTACACGAGCCATGGAATATGCCAGAAATATAATACTTATACCTCATGATAACATACATCGTCTCGCTGGACTCGCCACTACTGCTGCTGCTACTACTACTACTACTACTACTAGTGCAGACCCGTTGCCCTCCGCACAGACTACCGGTACGCCATTATCGCGCCTCGACTCTGAGCTGAGTGAAATTCTAAACTCTCACTCGTATAAGAACGAGAGAGAGAAATGGATAGCGTACTAGCAGGTTTTACAGCGTTATCTTCATATGGTCGAGTACGATAATGCAGTACCGAATATTTCATCAAAACAAAAAATAGCAATACTCGATAGTCACGAGAATAAATCCGACGACGTTTTAATGAACAAAGATAAATCTCGACTCAATAACACACTTATTATTGATGGCGTACCAAAAAAATTTTAATCTAAAGCAATATCGTTGCTTCGCAATTTGCATCGCAGCGCCGTTGATAAAAAAATAACATGGGATCGTAATGGTGTTGTTTCCATAGACGGTAGATAAATTTCAAATTCCAATATCGTTGATCTTGTTAACGATGCTATGCGAGCTAGAAAACGCGAGAAACCGATCGGACGATCTCACTTTGTCAAACTCCTGCGAGCGATACAGATGCAACGCGAATTTATCGGCAATCCCGAGTTACTACACGAACCTACACCTACATCATCCTCGACACCGCAGCGGCGTCTTATTTTACCACGCCAAAGCGATAGTAGCAGCAGCAACAGCAGCAACAGTAGCAACAACAACGAGGCCGAGACCACACACTCAAACAGAGATTTAATGCTCACGGCTGAAAACGACATCATCGAGGGTAGGAGGGGGATGAAGAAGAGGACGAACAATTGCAAAACATCGCGCAAGTAGAATATCGATCTCGCGCACCGTTAGAAAAAAAAGAAAAAGAATCCATATAACTGGTCATCGTTAAAATTATAAAAATTCTTCAAAAAATATATTATGACACCATTCATCCTGCGTCCTATTCTCGAGCAAAAAATTTGGCCCTGGTGGATCGAAGAGTAGCGCGAAAAAATATTTTACCATGACTTGAGACACAGGATTCATATAACATGCATCGTCTTGTGCGACGACGATTTCCCCGTCGTATGAACAACGTGAGTAATATAGACGATGTATGGGAGACTGATTTAGCTGATCTTCGCTCGATAGCCACGTACAACGATGGATACGCATATCTGCTTGTTGTTATCGACGTGTTGAGCAAATACGCGTGGGTCGAGGCCTTGCGTGACAAAACGAGTGCAAGTGTGGCCCGCGGTCTCACACGCATACTCGCACGCGGTAACAATTGTCGCCCGCAGCAATTGCAAACTGATCGAGGCAAAGAATTTATCGGCACTCCATTTCAGCAAATTCTCAAGAAAAAGAATATCGATTTTCGCGCTGCTCGTAACCCTGATATAAAAGCCTCGATTGCCGAACGCTTTAATCGAACAATAAAAGAGCGAATGTGGCGCTACTTTACATACACGCGAAATAAGCGTTACATCGATGTTTTACAAAAATGTTTATATGCTTATAATCACACTAGACACAGCGGAACGCGTATTCCCCCGAGCGAAGTAACCCTCGAAAACGCCTCCATAGCCCGAGACAATTTATCACGGCGTTACGAGCGTAATGCGAAAAAAATTAAAAAGCCTAAATACAGCGTCGGTGACTTGGTACGTATGAGTACAGCTAAAGCAGCTTTCGTGAAAGGATATGAGCGTGAGTAACGAATTATTCAAGATTCAACGAATATCAGTGAATCGAGAACCATTCGTATATAGTTTACACGATCTGAATAACGAGACTATCGACGTTATTTTCTACGAGGCAGAATTATCGCGAATACGAGTACCTCCGTCATCTGAGAAGACGAAAGAGAAGAAGAAGAGGACAAAGAGGACAAACGCACGGAATCACCGTCTCTGATAAATATGAGCTCCAAGGATAGCTCTTTTTTTGTCGTACTACCGAGCAACAGTAGTATGCAGTATTTTCCGAATAATACGACGACAAAATTTATTACAAAACTACCGCGTCAGACACGTTTGCACGGAGAATGGTCTTTTTCTCTTGTGGAAATTGCTTATCCGATGACCCTTTTACATGTTCCTACTGTAGGAAATCTCGTAACTTTTGAGGGTGGTGATTATGATATATCGGGTTTAAATCTTTTAACACGGATACGTTCTGATAGAGACCAAGTTCCACCTGGTGTATATCGCTCTATAGACGCTCTTTTGGAGAGTATAAATAGACTACCTCACGTGGGCGGTCATTTGCGTTTTAAATCGCTTCCGAGCGGGCAGATCGAAGTGGCCCGCGTATGCGACGATCTACGATACCATGACTTTCGCGTATCACCCGCTATCGCGAGGCTCATAGAATTCTCGGAAGAGGCTTGTAGGTCTGTAATGATAGAGCCGCATTGCGAATACACAGGGTCGAGGCCTGCATCTTTCACCGGTGCTTTACCAGGTAGCATGTTTCTATACACAGATATCTGCGAGAGCTATATTACAGGCGATGTACAAACACCCCTCTTACGAGGTGTCCCTATTGATACTGATGATTGTCAGTATGGTTCGATGAAAATTAAATCGTTTTCAACGCCACGATATATACCTCTCTTGCGCAATAATTTACACACTATCGAGATCGATCTAAGAGACGAATTTGCGGATCCTATACCATTCGAGCAGGGAACGTTGACTGTGACACTACATTTCAAAAGGTCCCACGATTGATTACATCGCTATGGATGATATTGACAGTGTGCAGCACGGATGGGGCCGTCGCGGGTACGGCGGTATTAGCCTTATTTATATCGGAACACCTAATCAACGAGGACACGGTATCGGCAGCTTTCTCGGGGGGCTGTTTTGTCAAGTGTTACCACTTTTAAAGAAGGGCGCTAAAGCAGTCGGTAAAGAGGCGCGCTGGTATAAACGTAGCCGGTGATATCCTCGATAGAAATATAGCAGTGAAAGATGCTATTTGCGAGAGAGCGAGAGAATCAAGCAGTAATCTCAAACGCAAAGCCTCTGAAAAAATTGACACTCTCATGCGAGGGTCTGGTTATAAAAAGCGCAAAATTTCGCGAACTCCTCATTCATCGGACGAACGTAAGCCACGACGTATCTCCCGTAAAAATAAAAGTGTAATAAAGAGAAAAGTAATAAGGAAGAAGAAGAATAATAAGAACAATAAGAAGAAGAAGAAGACTCGTCAACGAACAGTTGCAGATATTTTTGGATAGCTGAAACAAGATGGCTTTTCTACATGCGTACTCGTGCGAGTATCTTAAATCGGAACTTGAATTATTTTCACTCCCACCGACGCAAACTACTATCGAAGGCTCCAATTGGGTGTATTACAAACCAATATCTTCGCTAACAGATGATTCACCGATTGAATTTGTTATTCCTGGACAGGGTCATGAGTATATCTGTCTCACGCATACTATCATTAGTCTGAGAGTGGAAATAACATCTCCTACTGCGGAAAATGCCGCGGGCACAGCATCGAAAGTAAGTGCCGGCCCTGTAAACAATCTTTTGCAATCTATATTTAATCAGGTGGATGTATACCTGAATCAAAAATTAGTTTCACCTCTAAATAATGCCTACGCTTATCGAGCGTACATAGAAACACTTTTGAATTATGGTCCAGCAGCAAAAGATTCGCATCTCACGAGTGTTCTCTGGTACGACGATACCCCTGGAAAAATGGATGATATAACATCGGAAAATACGGGTCTTGTGAAGAGAAAACAATTTTTAAATGTCGAAAAAACTGTAGACTTGCTCGGTCATCTGCATTGCGATATATTCAATCAGGAGCGGTTCCTATTAAACGGCGTCGAGATGCGACTACGGTTGGTGCGGTCTAGAGATTCATTTTGTCTTGTGGAGGATACGAAGAATGGTCAATGCGGCTTAAAGATTCTCGAGGCATCGCTTCTAGTTCGTAGAACAAAAATAGCTCCTGGTGTGCTGCTCTCGCATGCTAGAACTCTGGCAAAATCCATGGCTAAATATCCTCTTACGAGAGTCGAGGTAAAAGCCGTTCAAATACACTCTGGTGTTCATGGAGAGACTTTCGATAATATCGTGTTAGGTGAATTGGCGAAGCGTATAATTATCGGTTATGTCGATAACATAGCGTTCAACGGCGACTTCAGTATGAATCCATTCAATTTCCAAAATTACAAGATAAATTATCTCTCGTTGTATGTAGATGGTGCTTAAATACCTTCGAAACCGTTACAACCTGATTTCACGAAAAATCATCTATATGTGGATTTTTTTTTTCAAACGTTGTTTTCGGGAACTGGAATAAATTTCTTGAACGACGGTAATTCGATCGATCGCGATAATTATCGCGATGGATACTGTCTGTTTGCTTTTGATTTGACACCCGATCTTTCGGCGAACAGCAATACACATTGGAATTTAATAAAGCACGGTAGTGTGAGAATAGAGGTACGATTTGAGGATGCGCTTGCTTCAACGATAAATTGTGTAGTCTACGCGGAGTATGATAATGTCCTTGAAATTGATGCCTCTCGGCAAGTAATGGTGGATTTTACCGGATAAGCGAAAAAAGTGCTGATGTCGGCATAAAATTATTTCGTGTTAAGAGACGTAGGAGCGTGTCTGTGAGTAACTAATCAGTCGAACTCGAGCATCTGTACGGATTAGACGTGAAAATGGATATCGTCGTGGATATACGGGGAATGCGTAGTAAAGACTCGGAATTTATTCCGAAAGAAATTGCCGTGGTAGCAGTGGATAGACCGTACTCTGCTCATTGGATCGTCGTACCGCCGTGTCACTTTGCCGAATTACCACAGCATTCGAGAAGCCAGAATAATTTTCTCTCGAAATATTTTCACGGTCTGGAATGGTACGAGGGCGATGTGAGCTGTAAACAAGCATACGCTAACTTGCGTGAATTTTCGCGAAAATCAAGACGTATCTATACTCGCAGTCACGAGAAGGCTATACTTCTTTGCGATATCACGAGTCGTGAAATTTCCAACCTGGAGGATGAGGAGGGCGCCCCATCGTACACATTTATGCCAAAATCTTTGCGAAAATGCTTCAGACACGCTATGATAAACGATACAGCGTCTTCGCATTGTGCAATGCGCCAGGCTTTCCAAATAAAAAATTGGCTTCGCGAGCACCCTTTTAAAGAAGGATACATGGATGTTTGGTCAGCAGACGAAGAGGAAGAGAACAAGAAAGAAGAGAAATCTTCATCATGTAGTCGTGACACGATCGACGGTGCTGTGAAATAAATTTTGCATATATATACGTCTTTCAAAGCGTATCGGTCATCATTTAATCATTGACTATGTGTTCAGCATGAACACTAGACAAATCTACGAGAGTCTGCAGTATCTTCCACTTTCAACAGTTGGCGTATACCCGGCTGACAGAATTCCTCGTGTATGATCCTTACCTGCCGGACTCGTAGTTAACACGGATAACCACGACGGACCTGGAGAGCATTGGATCGCCTTGTACGTTAACCATCATGGAAAAGGAATGTACTTTGATAGCTACGGGCTACCACCGGTTATACCGCAACATCTCGCACGACTACGATGAAATTGCAAGTTCTATCGGTACGGCCTCAAGCAGCTACAGAGTAATACGTCGGATGTGTGTGGACAATTTTGCATCGTATTCCTACATCTTATGTCGTGCGGCTTCACCATGTCGCGATTTAATAATCTCTTTAGCGATAATGTAATGAAAAACGACAGATTAGTGCGTGAATATTACAATGCTTTTGCCTCTCGACGATCAGACAATGATAAAAATAAATTTAACGGAGGAGGAGTCTCCGAGCGAAGATTACCGTGTTTGCAGGTATATTGCATACGACGGTAAATATGTGTAAAGTGATTTAAATGAAATATTGATGAATTAAAAACAAATACATCGTCTGACTGTGCCTCTTATTCCATAATTATATATAAATTATAATCGAAGTCCCTCGCGGTACGGTATCATATTCTGCGCCTTTTACTGCAGAGCAAGCGCTTCACGAGGAGCACAGCGCAAAGCGGTACGCACGTGCAAAACCGCTGTCGCTGCATTCAGAGCGCTGGACACCTTAGTTATAATTCAAAGGGCGGTTTGCAATCTTCAAACCCCGTGATACTAACCAGCAGCATCCTGAGCATTCAGTCTGTCTTTAACTTCGTGATCGCGCAGTCAAAAACGTATTTTTCGCAATGTATCCTCGTTACAACGCTAGCGGGTTTTCGGAGTCCTCAGTGCCGAAATAGTCATCGGGTACGATGGCGGTGGCGTGGACGAGGGCTTCGAGAACCCCGAGCTTCCTGAAGCAGACGATGCTCGGTTATGAAAGTGTCGACGCGCGCGCAAGCGTGTGTGTGTTTTTGTGTGAGTGAGATAGTGAGAGACAGGAGTTTAAAATCGCCGTCGAAGGTAGGTGGACGTCAACAACAACAGAGGTAAGTACCTAATTTTTTTCCTTTTTTCAAGTATGTGTACACCTTTGCTCCATCCTGCTCTTATCTCTAGCCTTTCTTGTTCACCAGAGTACCCACACCACCTCACTTTACCATCTCCACGTTACCGACACTGGTTAACTAGAGTGGGTAGCGCGACGGTGGAAAAGTGGGGTGGTGGGGTGGTGGGGGTAGCCGCGTGGTGGGCGAAGAAGCGGGGATAGGAGTGGGATGGAGCAAAGGTGTACACATACTACCAATACCTGAAAAATTTCATAAGAGAGGATCCAGGAGACTGGGATGAGTAGCTGCCGTACGCTATGTTTACGTACAACATCACTCCACATACGGGGACCGGACTATCTCCCCACGTGCTGGTGTACGGTAGGGAAGCTAAATCACCGACGGCCGTAAGGCAGGAGCCTCGCGTTACCTACGCATACGACGACTACGTCCAAGAACTAAGGGAGCGATAACGTGCCGCATGGACTATAGCGCGCAACAACATGGAAGGCGCGAAAAGACGATCGAAAGAAACATATGACAACAGCGCACAGGCGCAGGAGTACCGCGTAGGCGAACGCGTACTCCTCCGAGATGAGACGGTGGGCAGAGGGATGTCGGCAAAGCTGACCCCCAAGTGGACGGGACCCCACGAGATAGTGGAGGCAAGGCTCCCATCAACTACATCACCCAGAAGAGACGGAAAACTCAGGCGGTACATGTCAACCGCCTGAAGCTATTTATCAATCTTTAAAAATCTAAATAAATGAGGGTAGGGAGCTCCACGGAGCGCAATGTTAGAACTCCAATGAACAACGAGGTAAAATTCAACTCGTTTAATTATAAAAAAACGAAATAATCGTTTGATAGTAGATACGTACATAATAATTATTTGAAAGTAGATAAAAGTAGTTATAAAGGCATAAATTTGACGATTATTTAGTCGCAAATGGTCCCGCATGCCGGACAGATGATGGAAGCTCCTCCGGCGAACAGGCATCGTAGCCCGATGAAATGGGGATAAGGCTCCTCGTCCCCGAGCCAGGGCCCCAGGTCCCACAAGCAATAGACGGCTCGGCGATTGTCTCGGCGGCGGCTACGTATGGCAGAGCGCGCGAGAAACTCGTTGGACAGCCATCGCCGATTTTTTCCCGGTACGACGACCAGACAGTGCTGGAAAAAACAAACGAAACGATTTTTTAAAAAAAGTGCAATTGTAAAACCCCAAGGAGGTAAGGAGAATACTTACAGTTAGCTCTAACACCTCGGGGGTCAAATCGATCCCCTTGCAGAGGACCGCTCCGTAGGGCGAGGCTCCAGACACGCGAAAAAGAACAATAGACATACTTGCAAGGAGAACGCTAAGTGAATAATGAGCAAAGAAACTCTCGTGCGACGAGATCCGCGGAACTGCAACAAAAGAGGGAGAACTCACGCTTTCCTTCTCTCGTCTGATTGCAGATTGATCGCCGCAAGGAGTGGACAAATCACAGCCACACCGCATACGGCCGACTACGTCGTTAGCACTTTTGCCAGCACTCCGGGCATCTACTATGAGAACATAGGGAGCCTTATGATAATTCAATCGACGTGGCGACTGATAACCAGGCTGAACCTCGCTGTACTACGGCACCGAGAAGGGGAGATAAGCAAAAGCCTACAACGTCTGATGGAGCTGTGCGAAAGCGAAACTCGCGGCAACGATATATGCCCTGTCATAACCGACTCAGTTCTGAGAATGAAGAGAAGAATAGAGATGTGGATACCGACAATATTCGACCTCCTCGGGACGCGCCCCGTCAGAGAGCACCGAGAATTAGTAGACGGCCTTGGAAGCATAATCAATGCCATCACGGGAAACATGGATGCCGCCGACGCAAAGGAACTACATAAAGAGATAACGCGCCTGGAGGCGTCCCACTAGACCCTGAAGGAAGGGTTAAAAAATCAAATACAGGTCATAAAAACAACGCTCAGCCTATTTAATGAAAGCGCGCAGCACATACAGGCTAACGAACAGACCCTGCTGTCCCTGATGCAGCATATCAACCGCACGCTCAACGGCGACGTATACTACATAGAGAGACGCCAACACTTGGACGAGACGCTCAACGCGATAAGTATTGCGGTCGAAGCATTACTCAGCGACGTACAGGAGCTAGAGTGGCTGGTGGACGATATAGCAGGCGGTGAGGCCCGAGCAACGTCCCTGCCGCCACGCACACTCGCTAGGCACCTCGTAGAAGCACTACCATACCTACCGTCGAGCAGTAGCTTCCCAGTCGCAATAACACACGACCAAGTGTCAACACTTATGCGACTGGCAGATACCAGGGCTTACAGCAAAGGCGACGCAGTGGTACTCGTGCTGGATATACCGCTGATCGGGCAGCAGCGATATAGTATGCAAAAACTATATCCTATACCCATGCGAGCTGACAACGGCAGGCACTAGACACGACCGAGATCCACTTGGTAATAGATATAGAGAATCGCAAGTACCTAAGGATGACATCCGATGACGTAAAAATTTGCAAGGTACTGGGCAAATCATACATTTGCCCACCAATACACCCTACTATTCCGGTCACAAACGACGCACCCTACGAAGGCCTAATCTATGCGAAAATGGCTACCGGTAACGGAAAAAATTGCGCGAAAAGGGTTATCAAAATCACCCATCCCTTAATCGTTCCAATGCAACAGCAAGGACGATGGTTATACGTCGCGCCAACTCCGGTTCCCGTAGGAATAAATTGTGGGAAAAATCCCTCTCAGCACGAAATACTTAATAATGCGGGAATACTGGCTTTAGTAGGCGTATGTATAGTAACCGCCCGAGATTTTAGCATCAAAACCCTCGGGCGAACGTCGCAGATCATACGGGAAAACTACCTTCCGTCGTTTAATTTGACATTAACGGAGATCGAAGCTCAGGCGCCCCCGACGCAGACCGAGAGGACCATCCCACTACAAAGCGTGCTGCGAGACTCCGAGGAGCTTCAGAAGCTCGGAGCTCGAGCCGACCACATCACAGAAACGCTCAATACCGCCGAAGACGAGATGCAGCACATTCACAACCTGAGCTTTTACTCCTTGGGCGCTATAGCGCCGATAGCCTTGGTTGGCTACGTTCTGCTTAAATGTTACAGGTACGAAAGAAACAGAACACCACCGAGCACTAGAGAAGCAATAACCCCGGCAGCCGCCGAGGTAACTATCAACCTCGAGCCACTCGGACGACAACAGCCAGAGGAACGACTGCCAACCGAGCTGGCCAGGTTATGCAATCGTCCCCCCAATCGAGAACGACTTGCTCGAATTGAACGACACTAACAAACAAAAATGAAACATTTTACGTACTATCACACATATATTATATATTATATATTAAACCGTAAAATTGTATTAAAATGGTAAGGTACGGGAAACCAACTGAAGAAAAAATTTTTTGAAAATTTTTCCTCTTACGGGGGGAGGGATGTTGTGTCGCGGAATATTCCTCTTCGCATATTCTCAGGAATATTCCTTAGCTGACACAGTTAGTGATGAAATTCTAAAAGATAGCTGTCATACAAGACAGGATGTGAGGTAGACGCCGACGCAGCATGAGGCGACTCGCTAGGCCATCTACGATTGGCTAAAGCTAAAGCCGCCAACTAAGGGTTTTTAGCAAACGCAGTGCTAACTGCTTTACTGAAATCAGAATTAATTTGTGTGTGTGTGTGTGTGTGTGTGTGTGTGTGTGTGTGTGTGTGTGTGTGTGTGTGTGTGTGTGTGCGTGTGTGTGTGTGTGTGTGTGTGTGTGTGTGTGTGTGTGTGTGTGTGTGTGTGTAAATATGCGGATTTATTTATATATATAATTTTATAAAATAATAATAAAAACACGTATATACAAACGTGTACAGAACGATTTCGAAGTACTATGAATAAATTCGAAGCCTTGTATTTTCTGTCTTGACATTATTCGAAAGTTTCCCTACCATGTCCCACGCATTTTTATATTCAGCTAGGACAGGTATCAAAGAGACGTCAGACCTCTTTACAACTATAATGAATTGCCGGTATATTTGTGATCGACTGCTACAAGGATCCTTGGAATCTCACCAAAGCGGTGTACTATTACATTACAACTAATCGGGTATGAAAACACGTATTAACAGTTCACCACCATTTCGCCGTAACTGCAGTTTCTTATACGAAAATGTCAAAATAAAACAGCTTTTTATGGAGCTAAAAAATAACGAGTGTTTTCAATTACCGTTTTTTAAAATAGTAGTTTCAACTAATCGATTCTTTTAATTAACAAAGATTTTCGAAAACCTATGGAAGTGGCTCGGTTATCGACGGTTGGGCATGTTTAACCGGTTGATGGGGTACACAATATTATTTATCATAAGATCCAATTAACTTATCTACCTTAAGTTCCAAATTTGCTGTAGCGATGGTCGGTTACATACCGCCGGTTAACAACCAATCCGATTAACTGACCACCGATAGATTTTCTAATAGACTGGCTGCCAACATTTAATTTTCTTTACCGCTTGTCGGTAACACGATTACCAACCGTAGATGGCGCATCGGTAATTGATTTTCTACTGGACCGGCTGCCGACATTCAATTTTCTTCACCGACTGTCGGTAACACAATTACCGGCAGTAGGTGTCGCACCGGTAATTAATTTTCTGTTGGACCGGCCGTAATATTCTATCTACCTTACCGACTGTCGGTAACACGATTACCAAGTGTGGATGGGTGTTGATGATTTTCTGCTGGATCGGCTACCAACATCCAATTACTTTACCGACTGTCGGTAACACGATTACCAACCGCAGGTGTCGCATCGGTAATTCATTTTCTGCGGGACCGGCCGTCAATATTCAATCTACTTTACCGACTGTCGGTAACACGATTACCAACTGTGGATGGTTATCGATTATTTTCTGCTGGATCGGCTACCAACATCCAATCTAGTTTACCGACTGTCGGTAACACGTTTATCGACATAAGATGGCGCGTCAGCAATTGAGTACGGGTCCAAATCCGGCAGATGGCGTTGCGATGCTGCACCAATTAGAACACTAGGATAGGTGGACTGGGGTTGTAGACTGGTGGGGACCAATCAGGGATAAGGGTAGAGGTGGTGAGGGGCGGTGAAGGTTGTGAGGGACCAATCAGGAACGGGAGTGGGGTAGTGGGGGTAGACACGCCCCCTGGAACAACCAATGAATAAGCAGCAGGGGGAAGGGATAGTGACCGGGAGGGCGGGGCTGGTCTAGACACGCCCTGGCGCCAGCCGGCCACGCCCTGTCTTTCTATAAAGGGCCCCTTATACTACCGTAGTTGGCCAGTAAATTTTCTAGACCCGTGGCAACTTGCCGCAGCAGGATTTTATTACACCGGGCAGGATGACGAGGTCAATTGTTTTGATTGCAGAGTTACTATTAAAGAATGGGAAGTTGGTGATATACCAATGCATGACTACCGTAGGTGGCAAGAACGATTCCGTTTTGTCCGCGGCATACCCTGTGGGAACGTTCTCATCGGGGCCGATCCACGAGATGTACCTCCTTTTTGGGAAAAAGAACGCCACGTTTGCAGACTAGAAGTAAGAGTAAACGCGACCCCTGATTGCCACGAGGATATGCCTCCAAAGAAGAGCGATTTGATTCCCATGTATCCCGCATTCGAAGATTATACTAAACGAGTAGACAGCTTCACTTACTGGCCTGGAAATTGTGAACTTATCATAATATGATAATATTGCAGTATTCGCAGCAGCCGGATTCTTTTTCACGGGCAGCCAGACTAAAATCAGGTATTTTCATTGCGGAGTATCATTAGACAATAGCGAAATTTATGACAACCCTTGGGTAAAGCATGCTATATGGGGCCCTAATTGTCGTTACATAATAATGACTTTAGGAAGCCGACCACCCGGTCAAACAGCTCGTCGACATCCTTTTTCTTCGCTAACCCCCGCCTCTCAGACAAAACGGTACGAGAGCCCCCGTACCTGCGATCAGAGATTTGTCGCCAGACTATTGGAAAGGCTCCGAGCCACCCTCGACTGTCTAGAATGGGCATGTTCCAGGGGCGACGGCCTACAGTCCTCGTACCCCACCTGCGAAAAATATAAGGACCGCATGGAAAGCTTCATTTCCTGGCCTGAGACGCTACCGATAAAACCAGTAACATTAGTAGATGCTGGATTCTCTTATTCTGGGAAAAAGCACAGAGTAACTTGTTTTTATTGCGGAATTAAAATAAAGCGCTGGGGAACGGGTTCAAACCCCTTACACTTACACGTCTTGCTAAATCCAGCTTGTCAATTCCTGAGCATGACTACGAATACGTTCCCATGTTCCTCTTTGTCCACCAGTTTTACCGATTCAATTGCATCATTACTCCACAGACCTCCCGCTCCCCCTCCATCGCCCTCTAACCAAGATAATCATCCGAACCAACATTCCGATACAACGGACAAAGACGAGTCAGACAAAAACTAATTACTTCACATCGTCGCAATTTCCGACCTCCTACCCCTTGGGTGGAGTCATTGGAACTATCTTCACTATCGCTGACGACCCCCCCCCCTCCCAACGAGGAAGATGCCGCCTCTCAGTTATGTCAAACCTGCCATCACCAACCTATAAACGTGACGTTTCTCCCTTGCCTCCACGCAAATAATTGTTACAAATGCAGCAAAAATAGAGAAACGTGCGATGAATGCAACTCAGAGATACGGTACATCGCGCTTTATCCCGAATAGGATAACGATAACAAGGAGAAAAACAAAAAATTATATCGATAACGACAATAAGTAGCTAGAACCATAATTGTATATGTTAATTAAGATCAACTCAGGATCGGTTAATTAATTCTCTTTCACTCAAGCATAAATTGCCAAATCTCAAAGTACGGTTCCTAATTAACTATTGATGGACCTCGAAAATCTCCATTCACTTACAATAAAATAGTAAGAAATCCCCTTTTATCGAGAGACTATTTAGGAATATAATGAACATATTTTTTTTTGTTTAGAAAAGCAATGATTACCACACCGTCACTTGGCGATTGATTTATTGTCGTACATATACTCCAGATATCCTACGATTGGCAACATCCTAAAACAATACCAATATCTTTAACGCGGTATGAATTAATCACATGTAATTATTGCAGGAATAGTAATATACAAATATATAACAATCTCCGAATTCATAAATAAATTGTTCAATGTTCGGTTTATCTATCGATCCAATAGCATTCAGATCGCAAGTGTGGTTCTCGGCCCTGTCATTAAGAGCAGGACCAAGTTACCCACATTTTTGAATTTAGGAAGACCAGTCACTAGTTCTACCGCTGTGTCTCCAATACCTACCCTTCCTATTTCCAAAACCTCACGTAGTACCGAACAGATTACCATCCAAAACATGGTGAACTACTCGTTGGAAAGACTCTACATTACGCCACCAACCACAAGCCCACACCGACGATATACACTCTCTTATCGACAAGTCGCGTGACTATTCAAAAACGACATAATGGGACACTGGTACCACTTTCGCTACACAAACGGTAAATATGAAAAAAAATGTATAAGCAAAGGAATAATGCAAGGAAAACTTCTCCCAACACTCAATACTCACGTAAGTAAATCTATTTTGAGCTAAAACTATGTAACCATACCCTTACATACATTTTTTGATTCATAATACACAGAATTGTTTCATTTATGTCTTTTCGCACTCTTAAAAAAAAGGGGTGTTGCAGTTTATCTCAGAATAACAATAAAAATATATAAACCTATAATAAAATTAAATAATATTTAAAAAATAATAAAAAATTAAAAGAGGAAGCAAAGAAAATATATATATATATAATAATAATAATAATCGTTAATCACGCTATGATATCGCATTTTAGTAATGCACATTATGTTTCACAGACACAAGAGTTTACAAGTCACTCATTCCGAGGGCCACCGTACCGCCCTGGATATTTCAACCAAACACCTACACCTCCTCAGAGTAAAAGGAAGCATTCGCTTTATACTAGACGATCGTTGAATCCTTATACCAAATCTTATGGAGCCGACCATCATGAAGGCGAGACAATATGAACATCCACACGAACGTACAGCATTATATGGACAAACGTTTTGACAACTTCACGAACACCTACAACTCTAAAGAAACTTCACGAACGCCAAGAACTTCAAAATGCTTAGAACGTGAAGAACTTCAAAAGGCTAAGAACTCCAAGAACTCTAATAATTTCATGAACTTCAGAAATCAGCGTCCACGAGCTATTGAATCAACACGGAGTTCGTATGAGAAAATTCATACCTACATATTCTTACATACGTCAGTTGCTATTATTCAAATCAAGTTAACCACTCCGATGTGTAGTATAAGAAAGGGAGAAAAAGGATATTCTAACCATGTCATTAGACATAAGTAATATTCGAGTTACACAAAAAAAAAGAAAGAGCAAATATTCTAACGATGCAAATATTTCGATAAAGATTATGAATTATAAGAAGAAGTAGAATTAAGAACACATACACTGTAACCAGGAAGTCACGGTCGACATTCACCGGTATTTAGTCATGAGTAACACTTAACGAAAAATTCACTTAGCTTATTGTACGGTTGCAAGAAAAAAAAAGTTTAACATTTCAAAGGAAAGAAAATACAAAAGTAAAATCAAGAAACGAATAAACAAAATAAACAAGCGAAGAAAATATTAGGAAAAGAAAAAGACAGAAATACAAATGCCCATAAATGAAGGGACGCATATATAAGTACAATAACGTAACACCTCATCGGAACATATGGAACAACGAAATAATTAAGTTAAGAATTGGAACCATATAATATTCCTACTAAGCATAGTACGGACAAGTCCAAAGAAATATAATCGCACATATGCATACACTTAACGTAGAACAATATTTAACCAAAGCAAGAATGGCAATGTGGCCAAACCGTTGCCAATCAAATATCCTTTCTCTATTAAAAGTAACATTTTGTTTGTGTTTAACGAAATTTGTCATGGTACGAACAAAAAGCTAGTACCACATATAGATTCCAAGATCTTGCAACAGACAAATCCTTAAAAGAAAAAGAATAGTACGACAAGCATAATTGGAAAATTGTTAGCTTCACCCTCGGATTCGATTATTGGGCTTCTCCTAATAATCGTTTTAAGGGGGGAGGTGTTACATCCTGACGTAACGTCGCATTTATATATTTTTATTTCGATTACGTTAAAGTGCTTCTGTTTTAGTTTCTCTACAGTAAAAGTAACTTTTCACATTTTTCGTTTATTTTCGAACTTCTTAAGAGGAGAGGAGAGCGATTTTAGCGACGGAGATCGGAACAGGGTGGGGATGCGGCTCTACTGATCGTCTCTCGGGAAAATTAATCTTGTAAAGATGGAATTTTTAAGCGCTCCCGGTCAAAAGGCAAACATTCATAACATGGGATCTACGGCGTAGACCCGGTCATCGACTGCCATTTATGGATCTATGATTCAGCGCAGCCTTACCCTCAATCCTAGACCAAGGGTTCGGCTAGTCGCCGTCGAGGCGTTGTTGGTCATAGGGGAGCGGTTGTAGAGAACGCTATCACGTGACCAGGCGACCAGACGCTTTCTTCTCGCTCTTGCCTGAAACCTTCTTTCTCTCTCTCTCTCTCTCTCTCTCTCTCTCTCTTTACGAAGATGATGAAATCACAAATAATAATTAACTGAGCGAAACAATTAACAAAAGTGGAAGAACTGTTGATTTAAACGAAAGATTTATGACTATTAAAGTGTTCACACGAATACTGTAGGTAAAATATAAGCAGCAAAAAGAACAATTATGCTTCCATATGGAAACTACCCAGGGCTGTCACTCGAAAACGAGTACAACCCACATTGAATCGATGAGCTTACCAGTTGTAATCGGGTAATAGAAGAAAGATCAGTATATCAGGATTAATTTCCTTTTCCTCTTGAGATTATATTAATAAGTCTCTCGTAAAATATTGGAATTTATAGTAAAAATACCATCATATATATATAGAATATGTTATGCATATATAGAAAGGATAAAGAAAGGAAGAAGAAAATAGCGAAAAATAGACAAAACGAGAAAGAGACGAGACTAAAATTGAGCTGCAATGAAGCTTCTCCTGCAGGAAAGCGAGGCTGGTCGACTCTCCGCACAACGATAAACGCCTTGCGCGAGGTCTGAACAGCAATCTAGCTGACTTGCGTACGGACGAAATATACGAGTAACCGAGTCGGGCGAGTCGCTCTCAAGAAAAATAGTCTCTCACTCTCTCTCGTTTCCATGCATAAAAATACTTGTTTTACCAGCAAGTTATATATATATATGGACTATGTTACATATGTATAGAAAGGATAAAATGAAATGTTCAGATTGTTTTACAGCTAAATACCAAAAGTAAGACGAAACGAGAAAGAGAGAAAACTGTAACACGTTTCAATAAGGCTTCCTCTGCAGGAAAGCGAGGCTGGCCGACTCTGCCTACTTGCCTACCAATTAAAGTGAAATTTTGCTCCGCGTGAAATTGTCATTCGAGCCCCACCCCATTATTCGTGAAGTGATTATCTCAAACCCAGAACAAAACGCACTCCAGCCCTATCCCGAGTAATTTTCCGCGAGGTTAGACTCAAAAACGGGCTTGCGTCTTCGATATTTTCTCGTCAGGTGTGGTGAAGGGAGAATTTATTCTCCTTAACCAGAGCACGGAAAATATACACCGAAACGTGCATCTATGTTAAATTCGTGGGTTTCGTAAGATAGGCGGCGATTTTGACGTAACAGTAGGACCGCTACCGGAAAGTGCTTCCGGGAAAAAATACATACTTGCTTAAATACAGTGTAGCGATATCTCTGCTGAACCAAGAGGCTTCAACAGTCGGTAGAGCACTCGTAGAAGAATTAATTTGCTGGCACAGAACGCCGGAAATAATACTGTCGGACCAGGGCACCAATTTCCTCAGTGCAACCTTCAAGGAAATGTGTCGACTGCTGAGCATAAAGAAAATCCAGACAATGGCCTACCATCCAGAACCAAATGGCGCCTTGGAAAGGTCGCACCGTACTCTCGCGGAATACTTGAAAAATTACATAAGAGAGGATCAAGGAGACTGGGACGAGTGACTGTCGTACGCAATGTTTACGTACAACACCACTCCGCATACGGGGACCGAACTATCACCCCACGTGTTGGTGTACGGACGCGAGGCTGAGTTGCCGACCGCCGTGAAACAGGAGCCCCGTGGCACCTATGCTTATGATGATTACGTCCAAGAACTACGAGAGAGACTACGCGCCTCATGGACTGTAGCGCGCGACAACCTAGAAGGCGCGAAAAAGCAGTCAAATAAAGCTTATGACCACAATGCACAGGAACAGGAGTACCGCGTCGGCGAACGAGTACTCCTCCGAGACGAGACGGTGCGCAGGGGGCGGTATGCAAAACTGACTCTCAAGTGGACGGGGCCCCACGAGATAGTGGAAAGAAGGACCCCCGTCAACTACGTCGTCCAGAAGGGACGAAAAACTCAGGTGGTACACGCGAACCGCCTGAAACTCTTTATAGAACACTAAAACTAAATAAATGAGGGTAGGGATCTCCACGGAGCGCAAGGAGAGGAAATTCAATAAAAATAAACATTTTTTTTGAAAAATAGAAAATATAATAGCCTCGAGTCTCAAATTTAAAATTTGATACAATGGTCGCAAGAAAATTTGCCCAATCAATTTTTATTAAGAAGTAAAATCGGTCCCACACGCAGGACATGTCCCCTCAGCGAATAAACGGCGCAAACCAATGAAATCCGGGAAAGGCTCCATGTTATCTCCGACCCAAGGCCCCAGGCTCCACAGACAATAAACGGCCCTACGGTTGCCCTCGCGGCGGCTGCGTATGGCCGAGCGTTCTAGGATCTCCTTGGAAGGAGATCGGCGACTTCGCCCTGGTACCGCGACCAGACCGTTCTAGAAAAAAAAGGAGAGGACTTGTTATTGAAAAATATACAAGCGAGAGCAAAAACCCAAAGGAGGTAAGACAAACACTTACCACCAGCTCCAACGCCTGGGGGGACAGATCTTTCCCCTGCATAGCACGGCTCCAGAGACGCGAGATCCCGAGACGCGAGAATGTATAGTGGACATGTTTGCAGATGGATTGCTAAAAGACGAATGAGCAAAGAAGCTCTCGCACTTCGAAACCCGCGAGACCACTATAGGAAAGAAGGAGAACAAACGCAATAAGCATTCTCACGCTTTTTCTCTCACCTCATTACAGGTTGATAGCAGCAAAAGGTGGACTAACAAAAGCCACGCAACATCCCCCTGACTACGTCGTCAGCGCCTTTAACAGCACTCCGGGTATCTACTATGAAGACATCGGAAGCCTCAGGATAATCCAATCAACGTGGTGGTTGATTATCAGGCTGGACCTCGCCGCTCTAATACACAGAGAAGCAGAGATCAGCCAAAGTCTACAACGTCTCACAGAGTTGTGCGAAGGCAAAACTCGCGTCAATGATATATCCCCCGTCATAAGCGATTCCGTTCTAAGAATGAAGAGAAGGATAGAGATAGGGGTATTGACCATATTGGACCTCCTCGGGACGCGCCCCGTCCGAGAACGCAGAGGATTGGTAGACGGCCTTGGAAGCTTAATCAAGACCATCACGGGAAACATGGACGCCGCCAACGCACGGGAGCTCCATGAAGAGACAACGCACCTAAGGTGTCTTACCAGACCCTGAAGGAAGGGCTGAAAAATCAAGTACAAGTCATAAAAACCACGCTCAGCCTATTTAACGAAAGCGCGCATCACATACAGGCTAACGAGCGGCCTTTGCTGGCCATAATGCAGCATATAAACCTCACACGCAACGGCGACGTATACTACTTAAAGAGACGCCAACACTTAGACGAAACTCTCAACGCGTTAAGTATTGCGGTCGAAGCATTACTCAGCGACGTGCAGGAACTAGTGTGGATGGTGGACGATATAGCTAGCAATAAGGCCAGGGCAACGTCCCTACCGCCACGCACACTCGCCAAGCACCTTGTCGAAGCACTACCATACCTACCGTCAGGCAGTAGTTTCCCAGTCGCAATAACAAGCGATCCAATACCAACACTTATGCGACTGGCAGATACCAGGGCCTACAGCGAAGGCGGCGCGGTAGTGCTCGTGCTGGATATACCGCTGATCGGGCAGCAACGGTATAGTATACAAAAAGTATATCCTATACCCATGCGCGCTGAGAACGGCAGGCACTATTACATAGACGCGACTGAGAACCACTTAGTAATAGATCTCGAGAACCGCAAATACTTAAGGATGACATCCGACGACATAAAAATTTGCAAGGCACTGGGCAAATCATACATCCGCCCACCCACGTTTCCAACAATTCCAATTACAAATGACGCGCCCTGCGAAGTCCTCATCTACGCAAAAATGGACACTGATAACGGCAAAAATCGCGGAAAAAGGGCCATCGAACTAAACCATCCCCTTATCGTATCAATGCAACAGCAAGGGCGATGGTTATACGTCGCGCCAACCCCTGAACCCGTAGGAATAAATTGCTGAAAAATTCCTACTCAACACGAAATACTCTACAATTCAGGTATACTGGCTTTGGTAGGCGTATGTATAGTAACTGCCCGAGATTTCAGCATCAAAACCATCGGGTGAACATCGCAGATCATCCGGGAAAACTACCTTCCGCCGTTCAATTTAAAATTAACAGAAATTGAAGTTCAGGCACCACTTACGCAGACCGAGAGGACAATTCCATTACAGAGCGTGCTGCGAGACCCAGAAGAGCTTCAAAAGCTCGGAGCTCGAGCCGACCAAATCATGGACAACATCAATACTGACGGAGACAGGATGGAACACATCCACAATCTGAGTTTCTACTCACTGGGTGCAGTAGCACCAATAGCCTTGATTGGCTATGTTCTGTTTAAATGTTATAGATACCAACGAAACCGAACACCAACAAGGACAAGCGAGGCAACGACCCCGGCAGCAGCCGAGGTAAACATCAACTTCGAGCAGCTCGGACGACAGCAGCCAGAGGAGCAACTGCGATCCGAGCTGGCCAAAGTATGCACCCGTCCCCCCAACCAAGAAGGACTCACTCGACACGAAAGACGATAAGAAACAAAAGAAAAAACTTGATTGTTAACAAATGAAAAAACGAAAAATTGTATTGTATTGTTATATAACATCAAACTGTGAAATTGTATCAAATTGTAAGAGGAAATACGGGAAACGAATCGAAGAAAAAATTTTTTAGAGAAAAAATGTTTCCTCTCAAGGGGGGTGGGATGTTGTGCCGAGGAATATTCCACTCCGTATTTCGTATATTCGAGAATATTCCATAGCGAAGAAACATTGGAATTCGTTTAAGACAGGAAACGAATTCCAATGCCCGATCGTACGAACCACCCCAAGAACGCCGCCGCAGCATGAGCGACTCGCTTGGCGTTCGACGATAGGTTAACGCAAAAATTGCGAACTAAGGGATTTTCGCGAACACAGTTAGCAACTGCTTTACTAAAATCAGTTCTAAAAGTAGACTCAAAGAGAACGGGTTGGTTGCTCGTCAATTACTCGAAACAACAGAATTATTGTACATTCTTTTTTATGGCTTTTAAATAGACAACCGAAAGTTACCGTTGCCTATAATAAATACTTCCATTTATATAACTTCGCGTTTTCACCAATTAGTCGAGATCCATCCCCTAATCGGCAAACGATCCCAAAAAAATAATTACTTTTTAATATTATACCGAATACTGAATAATCCAATTACGCGGTACCGGCATAACACCATTATAGTTTTACTTTTATGGAAAATTAAAATACACTGACATTACTCTAACAAAGTTTATGCGCAGTAGTTCAATTTTCTTTGTTGATCCGACCACTGCTTCGTTAAGACAATCGGTCACAAACTTTGGCGCCCAACGTGGGGCCCGAAAAACCTCGAGTATTTTCGTGTTTTTCTTTTATACAGTGCTCATCTCGATACTAACTTCCACCCTGTCACTTATGCTTTAGTACCTCATCCTTGACCCTATCACCCCCCTCTGTTTACCACCCTATTGCCATCACATTTTTTCTGCGATTTTGCGAATCTCCACAACCCGTACCACTTTGAAATTTTCCGTTTTGGTTTTATTAAAACTTTTTCAATTATTTATATTTCAGTAATGTCCGCCCACGACTTTACCGACCTCTACCCTGCCCTATATTATGCTCGTGAAGTCGATTTGCCACTACCAGAACTTGGTTGTTTGGTATTTTATTTGACGTTTTATCTTTGCTTCTTTTTTATAGTTCTGCTAATTAATACTACTGACCACAGCGAATGGAATTATAAATAACCTCTTGTTTGTTGTTGATCTGTACTGAGGGATAAATTATAATACTTACGTGATCGAATATGTGTTTAGTAACCACCACCCCGTTGTATTTTGGAGTTCAGTATAAATTTTCCAAAGACTTCGACTGAGCCTCTTTTTCTTCCCATTTGATAGCTTAAAACAAAACGTTGATGCCTCACCCCCTGGTAACGTTTTTAATCTTGGTATCCGCACAGTGGTTTTTGGTCGCTGAGAATCCTTTTGAGCTTATTACATTGTCGAGCACTTTTAAAAACCTTTTGGATTAATTCATTTTTTTTCTTTCATACATTCTTTAAATACATTGGGTATTGCATTTTTGTGTAATATATTATCGAGTTCTCGAACTGCTGTTAACTCCCGGGATTTCCCATACATTTTGTGATTATTTCCCCCCTTTTCGTGATAATTTTTGCAATTGCACCCTTGAAGTTTGATAAGCTGAATAATTTTGAGTCGGTGTTACGTCCTGGGTCTCCAACCCCCTTTGTGAATTTTTGAATTTTTGATAATTTGTGTTCAATCTGTTATTCATTCTTTTGCTAACGTCAGCGTTCTCACGTTGACGGGCGGAACGCGGAGCATCGGCGAGACGCGCGATGCTCCGCTAATCATTTATTACATTTTTGCTTAGGCCAGCGTTCACACGCTGGCCAGCGAGACGCAGCGCATCGATGAGACGCGCTGCGCCCCGCAAATCCCTCGTTTGTACATGTCGCACTGCTTTCAACACAGCGCTAATTAGTCAGTTCATCTCCGGGGGCCGACCACGACGGTCGGTCCTCGTAACAACACGGGCCCGTGTCTACCTATAACCACCCATTTCTTTTATAATATATATAACGGTGCTAAAAGACTCTTACTATATATACAATTGTGTTAACTATATAATGTTGTGTGATTTAACCGTTTTAATATCAAATAACTTTATTCAGACATTTTTGGTGTTTATCCTGTGTTCATTCATTATTTATTTCAACCCGCCCCTCACCGACCGTCCTCCAATCCCGAGGCAGCACAATCTGTCTCAAAATGGAGAAAAGAACAACGTCCTTAAAATCCAGGACGTAACAGTCGGATACCCTGATGATAAGATTTTGTGATCTCATTCCCCTCCCGGATAATTCGTGATCTTACCCCTTATTTTTTATATTACAAAATAATTATCTAATATAATATTTATTTTTATTTTATTTAAAATATAATATTTTATATTATAAAATATTATCTATAGTTTTGTTTCGCATTCATAGTTTTTGGGAACCGTCAGCTGCTTAGCTTCTTTTTTCTGACGTTTAAAGATTTACTTTCTGCTTTTTGTATCTTTTTGTTGAATATTTGGGATAATTTAGCCCCCATTTATATGGTCAAAAACATATAACCCCTTGCAAATCCGAATGAAATCCTAATCGTCATACCCTCTCGCGAGATCTACGTGATCCAGTTTATTCGTCCGATTTTAAGATAGACTCTTGATCCATTTACATTTTGGTAAGTGTTGATCCCTTTTATCCTTTCATAAATTAATATTTTGTAGGAACTTCTTGACTCCTTCAAAACATTAAAGAAGTCTCAAACCCACGACATTGAAAAAGAAAAGAAAAAGAAGACATTCCCGCCCATCCTCCCTTAACACTGTTTCTGAAATTTCGTAAACCCCTTCGCAACCATTGAAATTTGACTGACGTTGCATCTCTACCCTTTTGATATTTCGTAAATTTTTCAACCGCGATTTTCTTTCCGCTTGTTCATTTCCCTACTTTACGATTATATTTTTCCGCTGGCATAAAATAACAGCACTTTTCACTATATTTATTTTGGATATAACCCTCGCCTCCCTCGATTTTTAAGATTTTATATTAATAAATTTATTATATATCAATTATATTAAATTTATTTTAAATAAATATTTAATCAATATATAATATTAGATATATCTATTTTAATAAATAATATTGTATAACATTTAGGGATTTATCCATTTAATTTAAACATATATTTATAATATTTTATATTAATATATTTAACTAATAATTAATCCTTGTAATAATATAGAATTTATTTTTAGATTTAAATTGAGGACTTATACATATATCTTTAATTAGCTAATTATTAAGTTGCAATAATTTATAATAATAAATTTATTAATATTAATATATGTATTTTATTCATTAATAAATATATTATATATCAATTAATATTTATATAACAATAATTATATATTATATATTGATAAATTTATTATATATCAATTATATTAAGTTTATTTGTAATAAATATTTAATTAATATATAATATTAAATATATCTATTTTAATAATTAATATTGTATAACATTTAGGGATTTATCCATTTAATTTAAACATATATTTATAATGTGTTATATTAATATAAAGGGTGATTTTTTTGAGGTTAGGATTTTCATGCATTAGTATTTGACAGATCACGCGGGATTTCAGACAAGGTGTCAAAGAGAAAGATGCTCAGTATGCTTTGACATTTCATAATGAATAGACTTACTAACGAGCAACGCTTGCAAATAATTGAATTTTATTACAAAAATCAGTGTTCGGTTCGAAAAGTGTTTCGCGACTTACGTCCGATTTATGGTCTACATAATCGACCAAGTGAGCAAACAATTAATGCGATTGTGACCAAGTTTCGCACTCAGTTTACTTTATTGGACATTAAACCAACCACACGAATGCGTACAGTGCGTACAGAAGAGAATATTGCGTCTGTTTCTGAGAGTGTTGCTGAAGACCGTGAAATGTCGATTCGTCGCCGTTCGCAGCAATTGGGTTTGTGTTATTCGACGACATGGAAGATTTTACGCAAAGATCTTGGTGTAAAACCGTATAAAATACAGCTCCTGCAACAACTGAAGCCGAACGATCTGCCACAACGTCGAATTTTCAGTGAATGGGCCCTAGAAAAGTTGGCAGAAAATCCGCTTTTTTATCGACAAATTTTGTTCAGCGATGAGGCTCATTTCTGGTTGAATGGCTACGTAAATAAGCAAAATTGCCGCATTTGGAGTGAAGAGCAACCAGAAGCCGTTCAAGAACTGCCCATGCATCCCGAAAAATGCACTGTTTGGTGTGGTTTGTACGCTGGTGGAATCATTGGACCGTATTTTTTCAAAGATGCTGTTGGACGCAACGTTACGGTGAATGGCGATCGCTATCGTTCGATGCTAACAAACTTTTTGTTGCCAAAAATGGAAGAACTGAACTTAGTTGACATGTGGTTTCAACAAGATGGCGCTACATGCCACACAGCTCGCGATTCTATGGCCATTTTGAGCGAAAACTTCGGAGAACAATTCATCTCAAGAAATGGCCCGGTAAGTTGGCCACCAAGATCATGCGATTTGACGCCATTAGACTATTTTTTGTGGGGCTACGTCAAGTCTAAAGTCTACAGAAATAAGCCAGCAACTATTCCAGTTTTGGAAGACAACATTTCCGAAGAAATTCGGGCTATTCCGGCCCAAATGCTCGAAAAAGTTGCCCAAAATTGGACTTTCCGAATGGACCACCTAAGACGCAGCCGCGGTCAACATTTAAATGAAATTATCTTCAAAAAGTAAATGTCATGGACCAATCTAACGTTTCAAATAAAGAACCGATGAGATTTTGCAAATTTTATGCGTTTTTTTTTAAAAAAAAGTTCTCAAGCTCTTAAAAAATCACCCTTTATTTAACTAATAATTAATCCTTGTAATGATATATAATTTATTTTAAGATTTAAATAGAGCACTTATACATATATCTTTAATTAGTTAATTATTAAGTTGCAATAATTTATGATAATAAATTTATTAATATTAATATATGTGTTTTATTTATTAATAAATTTATTATTATTAATATATGATTTATTTATTAATAAATATATTATATATCAATTATATTAAATTGATTTTAAATAAATATTTAATTAATATATAATATTAGATATATCTATTTTAATAATTAATGATGTATAACATTTAGAGATTTATCCATTTAATTTAAACATATATTTATAATATGTTGAAGCGCGGTCGAATGCACGACGAACGTAACGCACGGTGTCGCCACCGATGCTGATCGACATCTCGGTTCACGTCGCAACGCCGACGTAGCGTCCCTTTGTCTTGTATTGTACTTGTACGCCTTGGTGAGCTCGCACGATCTCCGCCGCGCTCCCGATCACATTCACACACATTTTTACGCATTGTTCTTATCTAATAAATATATTCCGAAACTGACTAGGTTCGTTCTGTCCTTCGTCATCCACATCCACGTATACCCGTTAATAGGTTATGGGCCCAGGCTCACGGAAATACCAGTGAAATAAAAAAAAAAAAAAAAACGTGTGTGACGAGTGAACGTTTGACATTGTCGCGTCGAAATTTCCATCGAGTTTCGTAAAAGCAAAAATCATGGCGTCATCGAACGCTGTTCGGATTGAGCTTTTAAGCAAAGAAAATTTTGATACATGGAAAATCCAAATGGAGGCAGTCCTTATAAAAAACGACGCATGGGGATACGTGAGCGGTGAAAAGACAAAGCCCACGATCGTGGCAGCAGACACGGCGTCCGCGGAAGCAGCGCGAAGGTGGGACATCGAGGATCGAAAAGCAAAATCGGACATCGTGGTGTCCATTAAACCGTCTGAGCTGAAGCAAATAAAAGGATGCAATACGTCGAGGGAAGTGTGGGCCAAGCTGAGATCGATCTATCAATCGAGCGGGCCGGCACGAAAGGCGACATTGTTAAAACAGCTCACGCTGCATAAAATGGCGAACAGCGACGACGTGCGCGAGCATCTTCGACAGTTCTTCGACACGGTGGATAAACTAACAAGGAAAGGTACTTTGCTGTCCCCCTCCGATTTTAATGCAACTCACGTATGTTGTAGAGCATCGAAAACTAAAAGACACGTATTTTTTTTTATCGGCGGAAAAACATTTTTAAGGGGTGAAATCGCCCTTCAAAAATAGCATGTCGAGGGGTGATTTTGCAGTTTCACCCAGAAGGCGTCGACCGATTTTAATAAAACAAAAACCAAAATACTCCTCATTGAAGACAATCAAAGATCCACGCTAAGTTGAAGAAAAAAATTCATTTGCAGGGGTGAACAACCCCCTGATTTTTCAAATTTCCACCCTACACAAAAAACTAATCAACCAAATTAAACAGAACATGTACCATTTGGAAGGGCAAGTTAAAATAAAGTTGACGTATTTTTGCACATTCACAGGAAAATGAGTCTACGGGGGTAAACTACCCCTTATCCATTAGTACGTATATTTGTGCATACATTTTTATTTCTCGTTATATAAATGTCCGAATTGATTCAAAACATTCCTGTTAGCCGAAGTCAAAGGGGGGAACTTCGCATGATGCTTTATTTATTATTAAGGGGGTGACCGGCTGGTATTTACAAGTAGAATGGTCCATTCACGAGTTTCGCGTTATTTACTGAAAAAAATAGCTTGTTCAAATACAGAATACTGGGGAATGTTGCTGGGGTTGAGTGGTTGTATGGCATATATGTATGGTTGTATTTCGAAAGAGCGGCAATCAGCTGAGGACATAGGCGAGAAATAACAAATACCCGGTTTCAGCATGCGCATTTATTCGACTGTCGTCCTTTTTACGTCCCATGTTAACGCTCTCCCCACTCTCCATTCTCTCACATTTATTCTTACCGCCTTGCGCATCTACATACACCACAGTATATATTATAATGTACAGGGTGCGCCATCTCAATCTGGTCGATGGAAGTATTGAATAACTTAGAGAATTTTCAACAGATTTCACAAAGTCGTATTTTTTTATTAAATTTGATTCATTACAATTTATTTTGATTAGTTTCCAAAAACCACATCGATCAAATGTCCGCCTTTATTACTGAGACAAAAAAGAGCTCTTTTTTCGGCATTTTCCATTGTATTTGCCAGCGTCTCGGGCGATATCGCTGCGATTTCGGCTCGAATGTTGTTTTTTAGCTCCTCTATGGTCTTCGGCTTGTTGGCATAGACTTTACTTTTCAAAAATCCCGATAAGAAGAAGTCCGGTGCAGTCAAATCCGGCGATCTTGGTGGCCAGTCAATATCACCTTTCTTTGATATCACACGTCCTGGGAACTTCCGACGCAAATAGTCCATTGTTGAGCGCGCAGTGTGACATGTCGCACCATCTTGTTGGAACCAAAATTCCTTAAGACCTTTTTCACGCTGTTGTGGTAAAACAAAGTGTGCCAACATCCACCGATATCGATCCCCATTGACAGTTTCACCAGCTCTGAAGAAAAATGGTCCAATGGTGGTTTTTGAGCAAACACCAGCCCAAACTGTTACTTTCTCATCGTGCAATGGAGTTTCGTGAATAATATGAGGATTATCGGTGCCCCACATGCGACAGTTTTGTTTGTTGACAGCGCCAGAGAGGGTGAAATGAGCCTCGTCGGTCATCAGAATTCGCTCCCAAAAATCCGGCTCAGCTTCCTTCATTCGACTAACGTTATTAGCGTAAGCCAAGCGTCGCGGCTTGTCAGTTTCCAATAATCTTTGAGTCAACTGCACTTTGTACGGAAACATGTGAAGATCTTGCTTTAAAATCCTTCTCAAAGTGGTTCCACTGATGTTTAATTGCTGAGACCGGCGGCGGTATGAGACATTTGGATTTTCTGCAACACTCTGTCGAACAGCTTCGATATTTTCATTTGAACGACCTGGACGCGGTCGAGCTTAATGTTGGAGATTCGCTACAGACCCGTGCTCCATGAAATTTGAAGCTAAATGACGGATAGTATCGCCTTTGGGCGCAGAACGTCCGCGATATTTTTTATGATACGCACGCTGAGTTGACACAACTGAACGATTATTTTCAATGTAAAGCGAAACTATTTCGGCGCGTTCTTTCGGCGTATAGCAATGCATGGTTGAAATTGTACTGAAATAACCTATACGAAACGTGTTGTACGACGCTGGTCGGTTAAAATCTGTCAGAGTTATTCAATACTTCCATCGACCAGATTGAGATGGCGCAGCCTGTATCATTCCTTTTACAATTCATCAACGTGCAATGTGCACGTCATAATTTGCAGCAATCATGGTTCGTAAGTCGTGCAGAAATGATACTCTTCAAAAAAATGTTGCAAGCATAAAGACTTCTTGCACCATGAGCATCTGATGATGGCCACATTACTGCAACCTAGTACTTCACAGTGTGCTTGAGACGATTGAGCGAAACCAAAACTCACTGGATTGTCGAATTCGTTTGGCTTATCGGTTATATAATTACTTTTGAACCATGCATATTTGAAAAGATTTATATATCTGGGTGATGAAAGTTGATTGTGTGCGAGAGATTGCAGTTTGATTATGTTGTTTCTCAAGTGCAAATTAATATCAGAATTAAGTAATAATACACTGTCGGAAAAATGTCGTACAAAATTTTTCCATATTCGGAAACCAAAAACGTCGAGTGGTTGGATTTTCTCTGTGGTGCCTTTAGGTATTATCTTTGTGATTGTTTTTTTGCCCCGAGGTGTTGCATTTAGAACAACTTCTGGGCAGTGTCCACTCCACGAGTCTATCAACAATACGCTGTCACGGCCGGTGTTGGGGAAGAATACTTTTTCCAACCAAATTTTGAAGTGCTCTATACATAGGATGATATTGGTTATCGATATAGTATAATTCATCATATGTTCAATATTTTCTGGCAATCATTTTCGTCCATACCGGAAGTCATTTTTCCGGATTTCGTTGCTGTTAAAAATACGTTTTCTGGCCTGAATAAATTTTTTTTCACGATTGGGCCGAACTCACCCTTTCCCTCTTTTAGAACGATAAAAAGGGGTGACAATAATTTTCCATCTGAATTTATGGTTGGCTGGATAGTGTAGCTGTGAGTTGTAGATGATACGGATTGTACTACACATTGCACTTGTTTAGTTCCTTCAGTCGTCAGAGTCCTGCCAGAGTGGATTTCCAGTTGAAAACCGCTCTGATCTGAATTATATATGTTTTCCGGTCCATATGTTTGAATATATGGTTTAATTTCATTTACGAAGTTTTCTGCATTCATCCTTAAAACTGGTTCGCCTTCTATAGTCTTTCGTGTTACGAATTTATTAATTTTCCTGGACACAATACGATGTGATTTCTTGAACTTCCGAAGCCAATTATGAGAAGCTTTAAAACGAATGTCTTCGTGACCTATCTCTATTTGAGCTTGTAGAGCCCACTTTTGAAGGTCGATATCATGAACAATGAAACCAGCATCTATTGCGGCTTGTATGTTTTTCAAAGTATATTCAGAGATTTGAGCTAATTTCTCCTTGTAGGTCCCACCTTTGTTCATTTGATTTGCCCAGCGTTTTAATTGTCGTACAGATTTTACTTTTTTGAATTTCTGACTCACGGTATCGACACTGTAATTTTTCTTCTTACCGGATCTCCAGTATTCGATTGCTTTGCGTTTGTAATCGTAGCTTATGTCTTCTTCGTCTTTAGAACAAGTATCAGAATCCACTGGACCTTCATCATGTTGGCAAAGAGTGTCCTCGACAGGGTTAACATCATATTGCTTGAATGGCTCTTGAAAATCTAGCGATTGTTCCTCGATAATTTCAACTCCGTTATAATCGTCCATGCAGTCGACCAGAACTTTTTCGAAATTCTGCTTTACCTCGATTTCTGCATTGTTAATCGGAGTTTCGGGAATATTCATGGCTTGAAATGTAGCCAAAAGAAGTTTAATGACGTTGATTGGATTCACTTTCATTGTCTATTGATTTTTTTTGTCAGAAATTATAACTGACGCACTGGCACTCCGTTCAAATGAGCAACTGAAGATCGCTGTATGTATCGCGGCTTTTATATTTGAAAGACTTGTTGTTGAACCACATGCGATATCAGCAGATAATACGCAGTCCCAGATAGCCGCCTATGTAGAAAACACCTCTTACTGCGTCGAAAGTATTTTTATCATATTGGCGTATGATTAGATTACTCAAAAAAATAAGATCATATTTATTTTGTTGGAATAACTGACAAAGTTCTATAGATGGAACGACTGTTGCATCATCGACTTATTCCGAAATTTGCGCCGAATCGAAATACTATCTAATCGAAAGGTCGATGCCATATGACGATAAATTATTGATAAGCACAAAATCAGCACAAAGAGTGAACGCAATCAGCTCTTTAACATGTAAATAACGAGAAACAAGAATGTACGCACAAATATACGTACTAATGGATAAGGGGTAGTTTACCCCCGTAAACTCATTTTCCTGTGAATTTGCAAAAATACGTCAACTTTATTTTAACTTGCCCTTCCAAATGGTACATGTTCTGTTTAATTTGGTTGATAAGTTTTTTGTGTAGGGTGGAAATTTGAAAAATCAGGGGGTTGTTCACCCCTGCAAATGAATTTTTTTCTTTAACTTAGCGTGGAATTTTGATTGTCTTCAATGAGGAGTATTTTGGTTTTTGTTTTATTAAAATCGGTTGACGCCTTCTGGGTGAAACTGCAAAATCACCCCTCGACATGCTATTTTTGAAGGGCGATTTCACCCCTTAAAAATGTTTTTCCGCCGATAAAAAAAAACACGTGTCTTTTAGTTTTTGATGCTCTACAACACACGTGAGTTGCATTAAAATCGGAGGGGGACACCAAAGTACCTTTTGTAAGTGAAATGGAAATAGAAATAAATCGTGATTTATTGACTGTCATGTTACTTTATAGTCTACCGTCGACCTTCGAAAATTTTCGGTGTGCCATTGAGTCTCGCGACGAGTTACCTGACCTCGAAGCCTTGCGCGTAAAAATTATCGAAGAATATGACGCGAGAAATAACGAAACGCGCGACGGTACGGCTAACGCAATGTTCGTAAAAAGACAATGGGTCAAACCCCAGAGCGCGACAGAAAAGAGTGTTAACGAGTCGAAGGGAGGTAGGGGGTACAAAAACGAGAATGAACCGAAACGCGAGCAGTTCAAGTACAAGTGCCACCGTTGTCGAAAAATCGGTCATAAAGCGGCCGACTGCACTGCACCGAGGAAGGATGTAGACAGCGCAAACACGGCAGGCGAAGCAGTTCTGTACGCAGGAACGGAATACGCGCTTGCTATCGAGTCCGTCGAAGCGAAAGTCGCACGAAGTAACGAAAAATGGTGCTTAGACAGCGGGTGCACGAGCCATATGGGCAACGACGACGTAAAATTCGTAAATGCTCTCAAGCGCTGTGTCGGAAATGTGAAACTCGCAAGCGAAGCGGCATCGTCGCCGATCCAAGGAAAAGGGTAAATATCTATAAGAACGGATATCGACGGTCGACCGAGAAATGTTAACGTTAGCGTCGTACTGCGGGTCCCTGATCTGCGCACAAATTTACTGTCGGTCGGTAAAATCACAGATCGAGACAACATAGTGATTTTCTCCAAGAAAACGGCGGAAGTCGTCGATAAAGAAGGGAATACCGTATTGATTGCCGGTCGAAATAAAGGATTATATTATATACGCGAATCAAACGACGAATGCAGCGCAGAGGCCGACATCGCCGTCGAAGCAGATGAGGGAAGCATGGCGTACGAGTGGCATCGAAGGATGGGCCATCTTAACGTTCGCGATCTCATCAAATGTAATCGGGAGGGCGCTGTGCGAGGCATGAAATTCGAAAGGTCACCACAAGAATTCAACTGCGAAGTATGCCTCGGCGGAAAGATGACAAGGACACCGTTTCCGAAGAATTCTGCAAGAAATTCGAAGCTGCTGGAAATAATACACAGCGACGTCATGCAACCTTTATCAACGACCACTCGAGACGGGGTGAAATACGCTTGCTCAAGCGGAAGGATGAAGTCTTCGACGCTTTCAAGGGGTACAAGTCTCTAGTTGAAAATCGACACGGATGTAAGATACAGTCCCTCCAGTCGGATAACGGAAGGGAGTATTTAAACGAAGCATTCGATACGTTTCTTAAGTCAAACGGTATTCGTCGACGTCTGACGGTCACTCACACACCTGAGCAAAATGGCGTCGCGGAAAGACGAAACAGGACGCTGATGGACATGACGAGGTGTCTCCTGATTCAATCGTGCCTCCCTCCGTCTTTCTGGGGCGAGGCGATAAACACCGCGAACTATACACGGAATCGATGTCCGTCAAGGAGCCTCGAAAGAAAGACCGCGTACGAAAAATGGATGGGATAAGTTCCGGATGTCAGCCATTTTTGTGAATTCGGTTCTCAGGTGTTCATCGTTGATCGTACACCGTTGAAAGGAAAATTAGAACCTCGTTCGAAAAGAGGTACGTTCGTTGGGTACGCAGAGGAGTCCAAGGCATACCGCATCTGGCTACCAGACGAAAGACGCATAAATATCGCTCGAGACGTGAAATTTATCGGGATACCGGAAGTCGCAGCGAGAAGCGAAAGTCCCATCGACAGCTATGACCGTAGCGACGAGAAATCTACGGAGATTGAGATAATGTTCCCTCCGGTGAACGATCGAGCCGACGAAGATGTCCAAAACGGTGCGGAGGACGAATACGATCAACAAGACGTACACGAAGCCGAGAACGCTCCTCCCCTACAACGAGGCCCGGGAAGACCCAGAATCGAGAGGACGGGTCTCAGGGGAAGACCCAGAAAGATCTATCAAACGGCAAATTGCACCGAGGAAGCTGCATGTCTAGCCGAAATTCCGCTGGAGCAGGCAGTTCACGGGCCGCACGCAGACGAGTGGCGTCAAGCCATAGCTTCGGAGATAAGGTCTATTATCAGGAACGACACGTGGATCATCACCGAGAGGCCGAAGAATCATAAAGTAATCGGCAGTCGGATCGTACTGCGGAACAAGTACGGGCACGATGGGGGGTTGATTCGCAGGAAAGCCAGACTCGTTGCGAGAGGATTCGCGCAGCGACCCGGCATAGACTTTTATGAGACGTTCGCGCCTGTAGCGCGTCTCGGGTCGGTCAGGACGAGGACGGCACTCGCGGCGGAAAACGGGATGATGGTAAAGCAATTCGACATCACCACCGCATATCTCTACGGAATACTCGAGGAAAAGGTATTCATGGAAGTGCCAAAATACACGTGAGAGGCACTGGAAACTATCGCTCGAACCGAACCCAAAGGCAGCGACGTTGGACTAAAAGCCGTGAATATGCTTAAGGAACTCGAAGGGGGCGACAAGATTTGTCACCTAAAGAAAGCTCTGTATGGTCTGCGCCAGGCCGGACGATGTTGGTACGGGAGAATCGACAAGGAATTGGCAGTTTACGGAGCGAAGAAGTCTTCTGCGGACACCTGCATCTACTTCAAAGGAGAAGGAGAGAGTCTACTCCTGATTTGCGTCTACGTTGACGACGTCCTCGTCGCGTCGCGAAACAGCGAAGAGATCGACGACTTCGGACGACGCCTCTCGAACGCGTTTGAAGTTACGAATCTCGGCATGGTGAAGTATTGTCTCGGAATGGAATTTTCTCAACATGGAAATGAGACTACGATGTGTCAGGCTACATACGTTAAAGAAGTTCTCGAACGCTTCGGCATGGAGGACTCGAAAGCAGCATCGACTCCATTGGATCCCGGTAGAAAGCTTGGAATGAGCGTGGTGGGACCCAGCTTGGAGGAAGAGAAGCTTCCGTATCGTGAACTGGTTGGAGCGCTCATGTACCTTGCTGTATGCACTCGTCCAGACATCGCTTATGCGGTAAGCTATCTCAGCCAGTTCAACAGCTGTTTTAGGACTGAACATTTGGTGGCCGCGAAGCGCGTCTTGAGGTATTTGCGCGGAACTCAGAGCGTTGGATTATGATTTCGTCACACCGGAAGACCGCTGGAGGGTTTCGTCAACAAGGATTGGGCGAATTGCCCGAACGATAGAAGGTCATATACTGGCTTTGCCTTCATTCTCGCTGGATGTCCGATTTCTTGGGAGGCCAGGAAACAGAGGACCGTGTCGCTGTCGTCCACGGAAGCCGAGTACATGGCTTTATCAGAGGCCGCGAAGGAGGCAACTTATTTGAGGCGTCTCCTCGTTGAGCTTGGACTTGCGAAGATGGCAGAGGTTAGAATTTCCTGCGACAACAACGGTGCTCGGAAGCTTGCCGAAAACCCTGTCTTCCATAATGGGAGCAAACATATTGACGTACGCCATCACTTTGTGCGAGAGGTCCTCGGCAACGGTGAGATCGAGATCGTGTACGTGCCTACTGCCGATATGGCAGCAGACGTATTGACCAAAGGAGTACCGAAGCAGAAGCACGATAGATGTTTAGATCTCCTAAGCATCGTGGAGATCAAGGATCCAATTCCGTTGCGCCCTGAACCGAGGGGGAGTGTTGAAGCGCGGTCGAATGCACGACGAACGTAACGCACGGTGTCGCCACCGATGCTGATCGACATCTCGGTTCACGTCGCAACGCCGACGTAGCGTCCCTTTGTCTTGTATTGTACTTGTACGCCTTCGTGAGCTCGCACGATCTCCGCCGCGCTCCCGATCACATTCACACACATTTTTACGCATTGTTCTTATCTAATAAATATATTCCGAAACTGACTAGGTTCGTTCTGTCCTTCGTCATCCACATCCACGTATACCCGTTAATAATTATTATCTTAAAAAATTATTATTACTAAAACTATATAAATTTGTTAGTTAATCAAATTAGTTTTAATCTGTACGTTAAAATTATTTAACAAAATTTTATCTAATAAGATTTAATTAGTTAAAAATTATTATCTTAAAAAATTATTATTACTAAAACCACATAAATTTATTAGTTAATCAAATTAGTTTCAATCTATACGTTAAAATTATTTAACAAAATTTTATCTAATAAGATTTAATTAGTTAAAAATTATTATCTTAAAAAATTATTATTACTAAAACCATATAAATTTATTAGTTAATTAAATTAATTTCAATCTATACATTAAAATTATTTAACAAAATTTTATCTAATAAGATTTAATTAGTTAAAAATTATTATCTTTAAAAAATTATTATTACTAAAACCATATAAATTTATTAGTTAATCAAATTAATTTCAATTTATACGTTAAAATTATTTAACAAAATTTTATCAAATAAAATTTAATTAGTAAAAATTATTATCTTAAAAAAATTATTATTACTAAAACCATATAAATTTATTAGTTAATCAAATTAGTTTCAATCTATACGTTAAAATTATTTAACAAAATTTTATCTAATAAGATGTAATTAGTTAAAAATTATTATCTTAAAAAATTATTATTACTAAAACCATATAAATTTGTTAGTTAATCAAATTAGTTTCAATCTATACGTTAAAATTATTTAACAAAATTTTATCTAATAAGATGTAATTAGTTAAAAATTATTATCTTAAAAAATTATTAAAATACTCTTCTAGATGGGTTTTATGTCTTTTGTTTCTATTATTGCTTTTCGGTCTTATTTTTCTGTATTTAGACTCGGCCGTCAATAAGCGCGGCCAGGACAAGCCCCTTTTAACATACGATGTGCGCCTGAAAAAACGTGGTTAAAAGAACTCCAGTTTTGAATATACCCCGAGTATATTAGAGAGACCCCCCCCCCCCCAATTCGATAGTATAACCACTTTCCTCCATCTAGAGTGTGCGTCTGGAGCCCCACAAAGTCCGGAACCAGACACCTCTTGAGTATGTGGACAAGATTATCCAAAAAATGACTGAAGAGGGAAAGAAATGTTTCGACAAGTTAGTGAGAATTTCCCGATATCAAAAAGTCAAGCAGCTCAAAGTGGCTGCATTATAGAGAAGTTTGAACCCCCGGACTAACAAGCACCCCGTAGGGCAAATCCCGGCAGAGAGTCAAGTCCTCCCTCGTCACTCCAGACAGTTTAATCGGACTTTCCCTATGACTCCGACTCCTCCGGTACTTCGGAAGACAAGTCGATTCAAACCGAATGCTTTTATCAACCCTCAGTTCTGTTACGTCCTGACACAACGTCGCATTTCTACTTTGATTTCATTTACGTTAAAGTCCTTCTGCTTTAGTTTCGCTACAATAAAAGTAACTTTTAACATTTTCCTTTTATTTTCAAATTTTATAAGAGGATTTTTTTTCAATTTTATAATTTTAAAGAGAGCGATTTGAACGATAGGGAGAGGAGCAAGCTGAATGTACAGCTGTACCGACCCAGGAAAATTAATCTTGTAAAGATGCCATTTTTCAGCGCTCCTGGTCAAACGGTAAATTGTTAAAGTATGGGATGTACTGCGTAGACCCGGTTATCGACTGCCATTTACGGATGTATGACTCAGTGCAGCTTTACCCTTAATCATACACCAGGGATGCGGCTAGCCGCCGCCAGGGCGTTGTTGGTCGAACGGAAGCTGTTGGCGTGATAGCTGTTGCATGACCAAGCGGCCGCACCGTTTCTTCTCGCTTTCGCCTGAAATATTTTCTCTCTCTCTCTCTCCCTCCTTCCCTCCCTCCCGCCCTTCGTCTCACTCACCCGAACATCAGAATCCGCAACTAAGTGTAATACGAATAATCCGAGAAATTCGGATTACCCGCACCCATGGAGCGTGGGCACCGTCAGGGGTAGGTATCCGTATACTGATTAGCGTATCGCTACCACACATTTCTTCGATTACGTCTTGATCTCCGGCCTCGTCAATAGCATGTTCGAGGCCGGATACCACACCCTTCACGAGCAACAGCGGTAGGGTGCTAGTCGGCGGCTCGGGATGAAATAGCTGCGGTCAATCGACGTGTATCGATTCTTCGAAATCGACCTGCCACACCTCGCAACACCCATCATCATTTACGTCGATGATCTCCCCATGCACCGCCCTCTGATGCCGCAGAACGACACACGACGCCTCCGGACACAATTCCTCAAACGCAAAGCAGCTTCTCTGAAAACACTCCTTGACATATAATTTTTTTTATCATCCTCTAGATTGAGCAATGCAGCACACATTAGCATTATCATCCGCACCACCAATCGCCGGACACACAAAAGCTTCGTCTAGCTCGAATTTCTCATACCGCGGATACATTTTTATATTTTGATATTATACTTTCGATGTGCACTGCTGACAGACTGAATGATTTGAATGTTGCGGGCGTTTATCACGAGGCTTGAAAATAACAAACCCTCTGAATCATAACTAGGTATCCAGCGGTTTGAATGCAATGACAGCGATTTACCACGTGCGTACCGCTTTTCGCTGTGCTCCTCGCGAAGCGCTTGCTCTGCAGTAAAAGGCGCAGAATATGGTACCGTACCGAAAGAGACCTCGATTATAATTATTGCAATAATTTATATATAATTATAAAATGAGAGACACAGTAAGACGAGGTATTCAATTTTAATTAATCAATATTTTATTTAAATCACTTTACACACATTTACTGTCGCATGCAACATCCTTGCAAACACGGTTATCTTCGCTTGGAGACTCATCCACCATTAAATTAATTTTTATCACTCTCCGATCGTCGGGAGGTAAACGCATTGTAATATTTACATACTATTCTATCGTTTTGCATTACATTATCGCTAAAGAGATTATTGAGGGGTTATACGCAGTTATGAGCAAAAAAAGACGGTTTTTTAAGCATTTGTCCTGAAGAGACTTTCGAATTTATCAATTTGAAAATGTTTGTGGTTATAAAAGCATCCTTCAAGAACGTAAACAAATTTTTTATTTATAAAAATATTAATTATAGAGGGCACTGCAGGCGATTTCCGGAACCTCCTCTAAAAAAAGACGATTTACGGTGTACATCGTAACTCAAGATTGGATTATCTGAAATCAAAAAACCAAACAAATTTCGTTAATATATTAGATTATCTAGTAATTAATCGGTCGGCTAATCAAAATATTGAATTTTCACAAAATGGCGGCTTCTCAAAAAAATGGTTTCGATTTTTTATGTAAAATTTGGCCTTAAATTGTTTATAAAATGGAAAATAAGTATTGAATTGACAAAAAGAACGATTAATTACTAGAAATTGTATCTAAGAAGATTGTGTTAAAATTTTAGACCGATCGAACAAGCCGTTTTTGAGATATCGTGTACACCGACTTGAAAAATGCTGTTTTGAGAAAAACGCGTTTAAAGTTTCGAAACCGGTTCACGCATAGAAAAAAAAATTTTTTTTCAACTTACATGGTGTCGTCTATTCCAGGGCCATATAATAAACCCTCCATTCCTTCAGCAGCCTCCAGCAATTCAATTTGGTGCTGTCTTCGAGCCATCCTTCCCTCTCGTGTCACTTTGTGCGCTCTGCGCTCGGATAGCGTAAAGCCGGATGCACACCAAAGCGACGCGCGGCTCTGCGCTGCTCTGCGCGTCGCAGCGCGCCGCTTTGGTGTGCATCGGGCTTAACGCGTTCTTTGTCCTCCTTTTGTACATATGCATGCGCATTGGGCCCCAAAGACAGTCCCATTGCATTCATATGGTACAAAAGTGAAATTGGACCTTCATTAAACATACCGGCGGCGATATTTGCGGCCATTTCAACAATTTTTGAGCCACTTGGAATGATTTTCGGCGTAATTTTCCAGATGATTTGGTTGTAACTCTCAGGTACAAGGAAAACACTACTACACTCTCACACAATGTATAAGAATACAATACACAGGTATATAAAAGGAGCAACGGTCCAGGTAAACAGCTGACGCTTGAGCCTCTGCCCCACCTACTTTCAAATGCGCCGAGGCGTCTCTACATATATAGGTATAACTCCGAAAGTATTGCTCGGATCGACTTGAAATTTCGTGTGTATACTTTTGAATATACGTACATTACAAAAATGCAATAAAAAATCGATTTTTTGAAAATCATAACTGCGTATACCCCCTTAACCCTTTGGCCTATAACCACGAGTCTGACTCGTGGTAAAGAATTTGTGCCATAAGCGAAGACCACAAGTGTGACTCGCGGTAAAGAATATGTGTCATAAACAAAAGCCACGAGTCAGACTCGTGGCGAGGAATTTGTGCATAAGATGCCGCGTATTATTATTAGAACAAGCGATTAGAGTTATTCCACATCGAATGTTTTTCCTTTGATTGTAACGTCAGTATTTTGTTTTTTTCATTTGTTTCTGACGAAACTGGATGATCTGTTACTTTAGTTCCCTGTAAAGCTTCGTTACGATCACACGTTTCAAATATAACTTCGTATAAAGAATTAAAAAACTCTTATACCCATCATGCCAAGAAGAAGGAAATCTAATGTTAATGGTAGTGGAGAGAAGTGTGGCACTATTGCCGATTCTGATTCGATAGATCCTTTACAATACGATAGTGAGGACAGTGATATTATGTTTCCTGTAACAAAACGTCCACTAAGATTAATAATTGAAGATGATTCCGATGATGAAGACAGCACTTATCAGCAATTATCAGCGCAATGGTTTTGGAAGAAAAAAATAACAAGTCAAAAATCTGGAAGTATACACAAACTCCTGGCATAAGAGCAGCAATTCAAGACCAATTAGGTGGAAGTAAAAAAGAGTTAGACTTTTTAAATATAATATTCGACAATGTGCTTTGGGATAATATTGTTCAGGAAACGAATCGGTACGCAGAAAAAATAAAAAGCTATACACATACAAGAAGGATAATTGATGAAACTTGGATGCCAGTAGATCGCAATGAAATTAAAATATACTTTGCATTGTGCATCATAATGGCTCAAGTAAAGAAACCAAAAATCCAGATGAACTGGTTTAGAAGAGCCATTATAGAAACACCCATATTCCGAAAATGTATGCCACTAAGAAGATTTTTACAAATCACTAGGTTTCTCCACTTTGCAAATAACGATGCGACTGACAACAGTGATAAATTACGTAAAGTGACATCTGTGATAAACTATTTTAATGAAAAATTTAAAGACGTATATGTAATGGAAGAAAATATCGCGATCGATGAATCACTGATGAAATTTAAGGGACGTATGTCTTGTAAACAATTCAATCCTTCAAAAAGAGCGAGGTTTGGGATTAAATTTTATAAACTCTGCGAGTCAGCATCAGGTTACTGCTATAATTTAAAAATATATTCAGGAAGTGATAAAACAAATCTTGATTACAGTGCATCTGAAACTGCTGTGATGGAGTTATTGCAATCAATACTAGATAAAGGACATACCTTATATATAGATAACTGGTATTCTTCGCCGAAATTGTTTCTAACTTTGGTTAGAAATGGAACAAACGTTCTTGGGACAGTACGTTGCAATAGAAAAAATATGCCGGGAGATTTTGTTAAAGCAAAATTAAAAAAAGGAGACTATATAATAAGAAGTTGCAATGGCATACTAGCGTTGAAGTGGAAGGATAAACGAGACGTCCATATTCTTTCAACAGAGCACGAAAGTGCAGAAATGATTGCGCAAAACGAAAGTCATCTAAGCCCTATTTTCAAGCCAAAATGTATTATAGATTATAATATGGGAATGATTGGTATTGATCACCAGGATCAGGTATTAGCGAGTTTCCCTATTATGAGAAAATTCGTAAAGGGGTACCGAAAAATCTTTTTTTACATGTGCGGTATGGCACTTTTAAATTCATATATTCTATACAACAAAAACAGTATGGTAAAGAAACAGAATTACACTGAGTGCAGACTTCGAATAGCTGAAGGATTATTACAAACCGTGCCACTACAAAATTATAACAGACAAGAACCATTATCGCACGGGGATATACAAATGAGGCTACAGGCGCAACATTGGGGTCACTTTCCGAAACATATAGATCCCACGCCATTGAAAAAAAATTCAACAAGAGCTTGCAAAGTATGTACGAAACATAAGAAAAGGTGTGAAACTACATGGGAATGTAAGAACTGTCGCGTTGCGTTACATGTACCTCATTGTTTTGAAAGATACCATACAGTGAAAGACTACTAATTTTCATTAATTTAACTAAGTATTTATTTACAAATTGTTATTGATTCATTATCTACTTTGAAATAATAAATTATTTTTGTCAACTGATCAATTGATTATGATTACACCCAAGACGTTAGTAATAAATAATTACTATTTGTACCTAAACATTGTTTATTATTTCACAATTCCTTTCGTTGCACTGAAATATATATGTCATGAAAAGTATACATTTTGTGCCAGTTCGGGTACACGGCTGAACAGTTGAATGGCACGGCGCGCGACCGACTTTCTTGTTTACTATAGCTCGAGCAATTGGCAGATATCGTGTAGGCCAAGGGGTTAAGTCCCGACATGATGAATCCACACGACATAAGATGCAGGAATGTGATACTAAATTGTCGATACACATCCGATGTATTACTCTGTAGCTGCTTGAGGCCGTACCCATAGAACTTGCAGTTTCTTCGTAACCATGCGCGATGTTGCAGTATAATCGATGGTAGCCCATAGCTGTCAAAGTACATTCCTTTTCCATGTGGTAAACGTACATGGCGATCCAGTGCTCTCCAGGTCCATCGTGGTTATCTGTGTTAGCTACGTCCGGCCGGTAACGACTATACACGAGAAATTCTGTCGGCTGGGTATACTCCAACGGTTGAAAGTGGTAGATACTGCAGACTCTCGTAGATTAGTTTGCTGTTCATGCTGAACACATAGTCAATGATTATATGATGACCTATATGTTTTAATAGACGTAAATATGCAAAATCTATTTCACAGCATCGTCGATCGTGTCACGACTATATGGTGCAGATTTCTCGTCTTTCTTATTCTCTTCCTCTTCGTCTGCCGACCAAACATCCATGTACGATTCTCCTTTAAACGGGTGCTCGCGAAGCCAATGTTTTGCCTTCGCATTGCATTGCATAGCATTGACTTCGCATTGCACAATGCGAAGACGCTGTATCGTTTATCATAGCGTGTCTGAAGCGTTTTCACAAAGATTTCGACATAAATGTGTACGATGGTGCGCCGTCCTCTTCCTTCAGATTTGAAATTTCACGACTCGAGATATCGCAAAGAAGTATAGACTTCTCGTGACCGCGAGTATAGAAGCGTCTTGATTTTCGCCAAATTTCACGCAAGCTAGCGTATGCTTGTTTACACCTCACATCGCCCTCGTACCATTCAAGATGATCCAGTGAGCAGAGTACGGTCTATCTACTGCTACCACGGCAGTTTCTTTCGGAATAAATTCCAAGTCTTTACCACGCATTCCCTGTATATCCACGACGATATCCATTTTCACGTCTAATCTGTACAGATGCTCAAGTTTTATTGATTAGTTACTCACAAAGACGCTTCTACTTCTCTTAACACAAAAGAATTTTATTCCGACATCAGCACATTTTTTCGTTTATCCGGAAAAATCAACCAAGAGGCATCGATTTCATGGACATTATCATGTTCCTCGTAGACCACACAATTTACCGTTGAAGCAAGCCCATCCTCAAATCGTACTTCTATTCTCACACTACCATGCTTAATTAAATTCCAATGAGAACTGCTGTTCACAGAAATATCGGGCGTCAAATCAAAAGCAAACAGACACTATCCATCGCGATAATTATCGCGATCGATCAAATTACCATCGTTCAAGAAATTTATTGCAGTTCCCCAAAAAAATGTTTCAAAAGCATCTACGTTTCGAAGATATTTGAGCACTAATTATCATTGTAATTCTGGAAATTGAATGGATTCATACTGAATTCGCCATTAAACGCTTTGTTATCGACAAAACCGATAATTATACGCTTCGGTAATTGACCTAGCACGATATTACCGATCATCTCTCCATGAACACCAGTGTGTATTTAAACGGACTTCATCTCGATTTTCGTAAAAGTAGATTTTGCCAGAATTCTAGCATGCGAGAGCAGCACACCAGGAGCTATTTTTGTTCTACGAACGAGAAGCGATGCTTCGAGAATATTTAAACCGCATTGACCATTCTTTGTATTGCCCACAAAACAAAATGAATCTCTAGACCGCATCAGTCGTAGCCGCATCTCGATACCGTTTAATAGAAACCGTTTAGTAGAAACCGTAATGCAGATGGCCGAGCAAGTCTACAGTTTTTCCGACATTTAAAAATTGTTTTGTCTTTACAAGACCCGCATTTTCCGAAGTTGTATCATCCATTTTTCCAGGGGCATCATCGTACCAGAAAATGGTCATGAGATGCGGATTTTTGGCAGCTGGACCGTAATTCAAAAGTGTTTCTATGTACGCTCGATAATCGTAGACCTTATTTGGAGGTGAAACTAGTTTTTTATTCAGGTATACATCCACCTGGTTAAACATAGAATGTAAGGGATTGTTTACAGCGCTAGTACTCTATTTCGACGCAACACGCGCGGCATTTTCCGAAGAACGAGATGTTATTTTCACTCTCACACTCAGCATAATATGGGCGAGATCGATATACTCATCACCGTGTCCAGGAATAAAAAATTCAATAGGTAAATCATGCGTTAGCGAAGAAATTGGCTTATAATACACCCAATTGGAGCCTTCGATAGTAGTTTGCGTTGGTGGGAGGGAAAATAATTGAAGTCCCGATTTAAGACGTCAGTGTCTTCTATGCGTGCGCACGTAGAAAAGTCATCTTGTTTCAGCTATCCAAAAATATCTGCAACCGTTCGTTGACGAGTCTTCATCTTCTTATTGTTCTTATTGTTCTTGTTGTTCTTCTTTATTACTTTTCTCTTTATTACACTTTTCTCTTTACGACAGAAACGTCGTGGTTTACGCTCGTTCGATGAAAGGAGTTCGCGAATTTTTGCGCTTTTTATAAGCGGACCCCCGCATGGGAGTATCAATTTTTTCAGAGGCTTTGCGTTTTAGATTACCGCTGGATTCTCGCGCTCTCTCGAAAATAGCATCTGTCACAGCTATATTTCTATCGAGGATATTACCGGCTACGTTTACACCAGCTCGCCATGCCTCTTTTCCAAATGCTTTAGCACCCTTCTTTGAATGTGGTAAAACTTGATGAAACAGGTCTCCGAGAAAGCTGCCGTGTCCTCGTTGATTTGGCGTTTACATATGAACATGGCTAATACCGCCGTTTCGCGACGTACCCATTCGTGCTGCACACTGTCAATATCATCTATAGTGACGTAATCAATCGTGGGACCTTTGGAAATGTAGTGTCACAGTCAACGTTCCCTGTTCGAATGGTATAGGATTTCCGAACTCGTCTCTTATGTGGAACTCGATAGTGTATAAATTGTTACGCATTAGGGGTATATATCGTGGCGCCGAAAACGATTTAATTTTTGTCGAATTATACTGAAAGTCGTCAGCATCGACAGGAACAACTCGTAAAAGCATTGTTTGTATATCGCTGGCATAGCACCGGTAACAGATGCAGGCTACGACCCCGTGTATTCGCAATGAGGTTCTATCATTACAGACCTACAGGCCTCGTCCGAGAATCCGAGTTGCCTTGCGATAGCGGGCGATACGCGAAAGTCGTGGTATCGTAGATCGTCGCATACGCGCGCCACTTCGACCTACCCGCACGGAAGCGCTTAAAAGCGCAAATGACCGGCCACGTGAGGTAATTTATTTATACTCTCCAAAAGAGCGTCTACTATAGTGCGATATATACCAGATGAAACTTGGTCTCTATCTACGCGTCTCTATGTTAAAAGATTTAAACCCGGTAAATCATAATCACCATCCTCAAAAGATACGAGATTTCCTACAGTAGGGACATATAAAAGAGTCATCGGATAAGCAATTTCCACAAGAGAAAGAGACCATTCTCCGTGCAAGCGCATCTGACGCGGTAGTTTTGTCATAAATTTCGTCGTCGTATTATCCGGATAATACTGCATACTACCGTTGCTCGGTAGTACGACAAAGAAAGAGCTATCCTTGGAACTCATATTTATCAGGGACGGTGATTCCGAGCGTTCTTCCTCTTTGTCCTCTTCTCTTTCGTCTTCTCAGATGACGGAGGCACTCGTACTCGCGATAATTCTGCCTCGCAGAACAGACCGTCGATTGTCTCGTTATTCAGATCGTGTAAAATATACACGAATGGTTCTCGATTCACTGATGTTCGCTAAATCTTGAATAACTCGCTACTCCAACTGAGCTTATATTCTTTCACAAACACTGCTTCAGCTGTACTAATACGTACCAAGTCACCGACACAGTATTTAGGCTTTTTAGTTTTTGTCGCGTTACGCTCGTAATGCCGCGCTAAATTTTCTCGGGATATAGAGGCATTTTGTAGGGTCACCTCGCTCGGGGGAATACGCGTTTCGCTATACCTAGTATATTTATAAGCATATAAAAAAATTTTTAAACATCAATGTAACGCTTATTTCGCGTGTATGGAAAGTAACGCCACATTTGCTCTTTTATTGTGCGATTAAAGCGTTTGGCAATGAGGCTTTTATATCGGGGTTACGAGCAGCGCGAAAATCGCTATTCTTTTCCTTAAGAATTTACTGAAATGGAGTGCCGATAAATTCTTTGCCTCGATGAGTTTGCAATTGCTGCTGGTGACGATTGCTACTGCGTGCGAGTATGTGTGTGAGACCGCGTGCTACGTTTGCGCTCGTTTTGCCACGCAAAGCCTCGACTCACGCGACCACGCGTACCCATCGTGTTACGTAGGTATCGAGCGAAGATCAGCTAAATCAGCCTCCCACACATCGTCTATAATACTCACGTTGTACGTATGACGGAGAAATTGCCGTCTTACGAGACGATGCATGTAATATGAATCCTGTGTCTCGAGCCATGATAAAACATTTTTTCGCGCCACTCTCCGATCCACCTGGGCCAAATTAGTTTGCTCGAGAATAAGATGCAGGATGAGCTCTGTCATAATAGTTTTTTTTTAAGAATTTTCATAATTTTAACGATGACCAGTTAAATGGAGTCTTTTTCTTTTTCTTTTCTACCTGTGCAGGAGGCTGATATTCGCTGTGGTGTCGTTGGCGATCTACTTATGCGATGTTTTTTAATTGTTCGTCCTCTTCTTCCTCCCCCTCCTGCCGCTCGATGATGTCGTTGTCCGCCATCAGCATTAAATCTCTGTTTGAGTGTGCGGTCTCGGCCTTGTTGTTACTACTGTTGTTGCTGCTTCTGCTGTCACTATTGCGTAGTAAAATAAGACGCCGCTGCGGTGTCGAGGATGATATAGGTATAGGGTCGTGTAGTGACTCGGGATTGCCGATAAATTCGCGTGGCATCTGTATCGTTCGCAAGAGTTTGGCAAAGTGAGATCGACCGATGGTTTTCTCGCATTTTCTAGCTCGCATAGCATCATTAACAAGATCAACGATATTGGAATTTTAAATTCTTCTGCCGTCTATGGAAACAACACCATTCCGCTCCCATGTCATTTTTTACTGACAAAAACAATGAATATGTTCTCGGTACTCTATCGATAATATGTGTCCCATTGAATCGAGGTTTTACTTCGTTCATTAAAACGTCGACGATTTTATATACGCCTTACGAGCGCTACATCTGCTTTGCGCAAAATTGCACGTCGTTGCTCTTCATTCAGATAACACTGTGCCTGCAATATAATGATTTGCTTTTTATCGAGAAGTCCGTGCAACGCTATTATAAGCGCATTACTGGTGCATCGCGCATAGCATCGTGAATATTTATTGCTTTTTGAGGCACGTACAATATATAGGCGCGAACTCGGCAATTATCAGGCGTCGATTGTTTGAAGTTGAATAATAGATAGCCGTGCGGTGCAGCTGTTCCATCGAAATATACCTCCTACAAAAATCTCGGATTCTCAGGATATACCTGGCGTGCTAGATGTTGAATTTGCGCGCCATCTCGCGGATTATTTTAAGACAACGATATAACTAGCGTTGAATGCGATATCGCGCTGCCCGTGAACCTGATCAAAGAGATTTTGCGTGATGAAGATGACACTAAGATTTTTATAATGGCTACCCTTGGTGAAAAGATCGACCACGGTATTGTTCGATGCCTCGTGCATTAGATCGTCAATGACAACAAGTTTAGGGCTTATATCATTCGAGTAGTCTGCTCTGAATACCCGAACTGCACTCTCAGTAATAAAAAAGTATACGCTCGAACGGGACATCCATCATTTCGCGCATGTATTTAAAAAATGTTTTGACAAAATATGTTTTACCACACAGCCCGTGGGACTGCTTATCACAGCTGTTCATAGATGTTTCCAGTGTGTATCCATATCGATGAGTGTCTATCAAAATCAATCAGCTGACTATTAAATAAGCTTACACCGCGACGACGGCGGTGGCGGCGGCCCCGCGCATCAGCTATTTTCGCGGCCTTCACAAGCTGTGCTAGTAATGGTGCGGCGCGCCTGTACTAGTTGATGAGGCGCGTGCCCACGGTATAAGCTGTCGTTTACTCCGCATGTAAATTAAGTAACGATAGTTTTTAATTTCTCACAAATAAAGCACTATTTTTATTTCACTATGCATACCTCTCTTTATGCAAAATTTACGAATCATGTAATTCTAAACAGCAATGTTATATCCACGGGGAAAGTATGAGAAAGTCGGAACAGAAGGAAACACTCGATAAGAAAGACGAGATAAAGGAATCAATGATGAGAAAGTCAAAACAAAAACGAAGGGCAAAGAGATAGCACTGCTACGAATGCCAGCACAAAAAGAACGACCAGACAACGGTTTTATACATAATAACTCTTTTATCTTTCTTTTTTTTTACGTATTGTACACTCTAAATACGATACATGTAATTAGACAAAAAGATTATTTTTAAATACCGCGAATTCACGCATAAAAATATATACTTTTTGCGTTATACTAATTAACTCATTTTACACTAGCCATACGGTACAGTAGATTACCTCCCTTGCCGCTTTCGCTTCGTGTTAACAGGTTCGCATGATTTTGTTCCTTTACGCGTTAGTACCTCATGAAATTCACGAGACCCTTGACGACGCTCAGATCGTTTTCAAGTCCTGCGAGTTCCCAACACTCGTCACCTACGTACGATTTCGGATGTCCAACCAAGTACTTCTGTAAGAGTTAAATCTCGCGCACCCTGCACCCTCTTGACGGTGTCGTTACCCCCGCATTACGCGTGTACTCTATCGCTGCTGTATATTGCACTCCTTGAAGCCCGTTCCGAATTTGATGCCATCGTCGGTGTAGCTCGCCCGTACGAATTTAACCGCGTTGGGCATGCGCTCGGGCTGTGACAAGGGATCGTTGTAGACACAAATTATTGCTATTACTTATGCGTAAAATTGACTTTTTTGCTATAGACTCGTGTGTAAGCCTGGTGCCCACACCGGCGCCTTCGACGCCGCGTACTATACATGTCGTCATCCAACATATACCAGCGTCTATTCGAAATTCGAGCGCGCTCTGAGCTGCACTATTAATTAGTCGCCAGATATCGTCAGGAACGATGTCACGAGCTGGTCGAAATGATAGCTATACAGATTCGTGCGCGAAAAATGGCACGCTCAGAGTCATACCCACATAATCATGTCCCTCATCTGTCAAACATCTGGTCAAAACATTGTCGTATAGATTTACCACTCTAAATAAGCTCTATTAATTTTCTTATCAATGAGCGCTTAACCACTCTGACCATGACTGTGCTCTTAGAGTGGTAGCAGTAACCACAGTAAATCAGACAATTAACTGAAGATTTTTCAAAGCGGCACGCTTTTATATATTTATCCTTTATAACAATTTTATTCATTTTATAGATGATTCAGTTTATTTAGTAATTTTTATGGTAATCAGTTATTCTCTGGGCATGACAATGGAAAAATGTCCCTCGAGACTCATGTAACTATCATAACATTTAATGAATTCGTGAAATTTCATATATATATATACATAATATACATTATATTAATGGACAAAGTCTTACTACAATACACACATCATCAGAACTCATAAAGTGATGTTGATATTCACAGACATTTGGCTTTCTTCATTCAAACGTTTTTACTTTAGCACTTATAAATCCTGCAATAACTTTATGCGGGTTGTACCGACACCGCCAGAATGACAAGCGACTCGAAATATCACAATATACAGGGATATGCTCGAATATTTCATAAATTAAGATATTAAATTCAATTAGTTAAATATTATGCATTTTCAATCGTCGAACAAGTCAAGTCTAAGGCAAGATAATGATGATAAACAGAGATACAGAGATATATATATATAATAGTACCAGCACGATACTAATCAAAACTTAGCTTTACGGAATGTTGTTGACATCAACGCAAACCACTCGCAATTGTAGACGGGATGCGGGGAGCCTTATACATAAGGACCGATGACGTTTGCCGTTAGCCTCACGAGCCACGAACACACCTTGTTCGAACTATTCGGTACTGCGATGGAAGGTGTATTCCACCGATGCGGTTTCGCTCAAAGAAATTATTGCAAAGACGTATTTTCCGTACGTTACGATAGTATCCACATGAGATAGATTTCTTGGCAAAAGTTTTGATGTTCTAGTACTGCTTTAACCATTCAATTATGCCTGGTATCGAAACCCGGCCACTGAAACCCTGGTAATGGAGAGATTTCAGTTGCGTGGTCTAATTATAACGGATCTTTATAGCGACTCGCAGGATTGCGTATATTATGAATTATAAAACAAATGGTTTATAAATACCTTATATAGCGAAGGATTATTCATTTAGCCTTGTGCACAATTAAACACTAATGCCTTTGGGTGGCATAATTTTCATCTAGCAACGGACAAGGCTAGTCAGTGACTGGGAAGAATTATTGGGGGGCACGCGATCCGTCGCCCAAATCGTACGATACAGAGTGTGCGCACACCGCAATTGTAGTTACCGTACACAGTACGGGTACAAAGTCCGCACAGAGGCCCTACGGTATATGCTACCACTGATAGATATCCACAGCGATCGAGTTTGATGCTGCGATTTAGCCGACGCCTAGTAATTATCTCGTATGGTAACATTGACTTCGCGATTTATCAACGAGTACAAGGATCACTTCGTTACACCTTTAATATGCTCTTTCTCTCTCTGCATATACTGCACCGATGTAATGAATACGACTAACTGAGAAGATGGAAGCACACGATCACTTTACAAAATCAAGATCCATGAAAATATTGGGTCTGGGAAAAAATTCGTGGCGTTTTTCCCGATAGATGGCATCAATTGCAAATAAGTCAGGAAACACAGATCGCAGCGACACCACTAAACGCTCGTTGGAAACGTGACACTTCGAGCGTTACTTTGAGTGTATGAACATCGAAATTGGTGCAGTGGTTGGAAAGTTGTTTGCGTTTGAAAATGGAGAAAAGTAATGAAAAATTGCGCAATATTTTGCAATGATATTACGACAAAGGGAAGAACGCTGCGCAGGCTTGTGAAAAAATTTGTTCTGTGTACGGTGAAGGTACTTTATCAAAATCTGCTGCACGGAAATGGTTTGGTCGCTTTCGTTCTGGTCATTTTGTTTTCTAATTTTATTTGTAATGATTTTCTAACGCGGATCAATAGTTTTCCTTCCGGCGTCACGAGTCCCTGTGGTAAGAGTGGAGCTCCCACCGGAGACCCCCGTGAGGGCCTACTCGCTCATTCACCTGGCCACCGCTGCAACCCGTCGTCAGTGTAATGGACTTGGAGTGTATTAGCATATGTGGTACATGTCAGGGCCGTATTTATTATTATTCCCTATCGTTTCGAGTATTCTTCCAGCTATCGCAAACGATCCCTGCTACTTATTTCTCCTTATTCCCACGCCATCAAGAGGTATTTTTAAATGATCGAGCTCTTATATTACTTTAATTCCGTAGCGGTAATAGTTAGCCGGATCGTCTATCAACAGCTAACACAGCGCTTTGTTATTGTTTGGCGGCTGTGCGGCTTGGCTAGATTCAGAGCGCAGCATAGGCTTAGCTGCTACCCGTCTAGTGTGGGTCTAACAACTAGGTCTCGTGTATACCGGTGCGGCTGCAGTCTAGCAATGGCTCATTCAGTCTTCCTTCCTGGTAGCGGGACTTCTGCATCGGCGGGATCTGCGAACAAAAGTGTTTCTCGAATGCCAAATTTCAGGTAGTTTTATACCGGCATCCCCTCCGTCCACTTCATACTTTCGATATCACTACATCTGTGGGCGGTCCAAAGCCCATCTCCTGTAGCCTACCGATAGCCTTGGTCCTCTTTAAAATTTGTCGTTGATCTTTAACGATGGTTTTTAATTTCCACTTGTCTCAGATGGCGCTTCCTTAGTTGTGCTTTTCTGACCGAGTAACGGGACTTTGCCTCTGACGTGCCAGTCTACATGATGTGACTGACGCACGGTCGCGGTGCTTCATTGTGTGCACCGCGCGGCATGAGATGATAGGTATAGGCCAGTCTATTCGGTATGAGTAACGCACGATAGCAGTGCCTCGTTGTGCCTCGTTATTAGACGACCAGTACATTACAGTGCACATACTACTAACTTCGTTACAGTGCACATACTACTAACTTCGTTACAGTGCACATAATACTAACTTCGTTACAACTCCCTAACAGATATTCGAGGTAACAGGAGAAAAACGAAAATGTGACGGAATCCGCGATCACATGATCTTCCGTGACATCACCCCGTGCCTCTCCTCTCATGAAAGTGACGAACTAAACATCACGTGACTACCTCAATTCACCCTTTTGATGGTGATTATCCAAAAGCTATAGAAAACGTGATGCGACGTACTATACTTCAGCACTCTTATTTGAAACCAAAATAGATGACAGTACGTTGTGCTGTTCCACAGCATACCCGCAATATTTTTAATATTCTGTTGTGCCGCGAACTAATTCTTTGTATATTATTTCGCCATTATCCTCCTTTGCGTGAGACCCACTCACCAAAGTAGGAAAATGTGCAAACGTAAGCATCGAGCTGCCCGCAATGACTGCAATGAGCTCGAGCTACGACTTGCTGGAATTCGCAAGCAAAGATTATTATGGAATCCATTTCGACACTCGATTTCGGTCAATGGGGCAAATAACTGCTTTGCCGAAATCAGTCTAAAGTTTAACATCAACCTGAACGGTTGATCGCGGGTCGGACTCGCCCGAAATATTAAATTCTATCAGTAGATTCAGACACGAGATGTTGGTTCCTCGTACGGGCTCGAAACCACATTATATTGTATTAAACTTTTATTGACTTTTAAATAGACAACGGAAAGTTGCCGTTGCCTATAATAAACACTTCCATTTTTACATAAATTCACGTTTACACGAATTACTCGAGTTCCATCTCCAAATCGGCAAACGATCCCAAAATAATAACTTTTTAATATTATACCGATTACGGAGTACTCCAATTACGCGGTACCCGCATAACAATTCGTTTTATAAATTGTTAGTGTTCTTTCGAAGTTTCTGGTTTCTACTCATTGCGTCATGATCGTCAGTTTCATCGATCATGCTTAATGAGATTGACTTGTGATTGAAAAATGTGATTTTATGTGAGTCACAGTATTTCGGGCACAACATCCCGGTTACTGAAATCTGAAAAATTACGATCTTCTTTCGTATATTGATTAGTGGTCAAAAACCCCTTGCATAATTGATACCGATGCACAACTGTGGGGAAACATCGTGATCGAAACTCCCTTAAGGATACTGACAAGCATTTAAACCAAATATTATAAATAATATCGGGAAAGCAAGTCGCGTGTCGTCAATATATTATGAAACCAGTATGGTATCGTGAATAAATAGTTGGTAGCGAAAGAAAAAGGAAACAATAACAAGCGACGAAGATAGTCGAGGAGGCGCACTTACCAGACCAGACCAACACGACGCTAATAACAGAACGCTTATCCTACGGCCATAATACGAGCAAAGCAAATTTCACAACTAAAATCTGAGAGGAATTGTTCCAAAAACATCGAAATAAAAATTCCTAGACTATCTCCAAAGGAATAAATCGATAACCAACTCCTATGATTATGATAAACGTCTCGATATAAATCATGTGGAGCCAAAGGGTTCCGCGAAAACATGAAATAAAATATTTAAATAAATGTATTATTAATCTCCGTACCATATCACTACCTTACCGTATAAATGTCGACACCGTTTATTGAAAAAATATATCATCCGGAGAATTTCAGCATACGCAGTTTTAGTATTACACTAAACAGGCAAAAGGCGCAACATAAAAAAAATTATTGTCAATTGATTGTTGAACTCCATACCATTGCATCACATCACGGTATGAATTTAGAACCATTAAATTAGAAAAACATAAATCCGAAAAATCCTGTATACGTAGAATTGAGCATCACCAGTTACACTCTTAGAAACTTAAGCATTAAAATCAAACCGTGTCATTGAATCTACGATGTGAATTTTTATCTCATTTCAATTTTGAGAAGAATCCTGGAATTGATCAGGGATGAATAGTGGTTCACCGCCAATAAAATGGATTGTCACCTGACCTATAATTCTTCTTATGCTCAAAACAAAGACCTTTATTATTCCCTTATAAGTGTGGACCAATGATGAATCAGATAACTCTCGTCTAGTAAAACAAATGAGATGAGAAATCCTAACCTGACGTCTCTACAATTAAAATAAATTATGCTATTGAATCCTAGAAAAAAATGCTCTAGCCCAGTGCACGGACTCTAAATAGTCCTGAGTGAGAGTTGTGGTCCACGCGATGCGCTATCTCTGCTTTAATTTCTGAGTGCGGTCGTCGTGTGCATTACCGTCTCTTTTGACTATTTTCTTACACCCACTTTGCGAATCAATTTTTTATATAAGTGTGTGGGGTCTCCTACTAATATCTACTTCGGGGTCTATCCAACAATTCCTCCGTAATATACGACCTTGTGGAGCAGTACTCAGTCGTCCACGTATTTGCGAATGCTTGTACATCGATTGAACTATATTGGGTATTTTTATACAATTAAAAATACAAGGATATTTTTATTCCTAATACCCGAGATATACTACCAAGAACTTAATCTTCGCATATTCACATGTTTTCTGACGTGAAAAAACTGACAATTATAATTACGTGATAAAAACTTACTCAATTTGGTTGTCCTCAAAAATGATGATTCCCTCACTCAGCTGATACTGTTTTCCAGATTTGGCTGTTCCATCGACCGTCCGATAAGAAACGGCGACGCGGCCACGTGCCCCACTGTATCGTACAACTCTCAGTGAATACTGACCAATGCTCTCGACCAACTCGATGTCACGCTCGGGAAAGCTAAAGATACCACTGTGGTCGTCATCGAGGATCATCACTGTCGCAAGACTCGGTGATACGAGCACCGCTGGTTGCGAGCAATTGCTTAGTCTGAAACCCGATAAGACCAAAAAATGTTAAGGAATTGCTTTTTCAGAAGATATAATGAATGCAAAAAATTTTATTCAAAACGAGGAATCACGTGACTTGATGATTTGTTTCAAAGTCAGAAAATATCTTCGAGATTACGTGATATACCGACCGTGCAGCTAAAAGCAGAGCTGATGGTGAAACCAACCACCATGCTGGCCACCAAAGACGAAAATAATTTTGACGAAAATTATTATATATAAGAAATTTTTGGTGGAATTTCAGAGAATAAATAAGGTGTGGTTTTAATATCCTTAATTTCATTCATACATTTATTTATAACATCTATTCATCTTGCAAGAATTAATCCGGGCTCTCGCACCTCTTTTTTGCCGTCATAATCGTGTCCGTGACCTCGTTGTATTTATTCAGGGTAAATCCGTCTTTTTCCCATAAAGTTAGTTCCTGGTGTATCAACATCATGTCTAAACTATTTCTACCTGCTAAGGGGTCTCTTAGTATAATTTGCTATTTAGCTGCGAGCTAATACTATATACTATATGTAAGTTAGCTATACATATAGATTTGTGTGTATGCCTATATATGTTAGTAGTTTCGCTTATACAAGTTGTGAAGATTTTCGGCGCTGCGATTGACTGAATATTCTCGAAGCCGGGCGTGACGTATCAGTAATAAAACGAGATGAAGGAACAAGGGAGAGAATCCGGCAGTCAGTCGTTAACATTCACGCGAGTCGATTAGCTGTACAATGTGACCACTTTTCTTAAAATAAAGGACTACTCGTATTTTGATAACATTCTGTGTGCAATGTTTCTATTAAAATCCTTCAACTACCATCAAGAGTGCATCTTACATATATATACTAGTCTGTTTGCTCACTAATGATTCCAGTCTTTATGTAGGCTCTGCGAAGCCCCTTACAATCTGTAACTACGCTAATTATTCCCAAACATCCTCTATAATACGCTGTGTCTGCTCGAGACACTTACGAAAAGAAAGTGTTTGAGAATGCTTGACCATTCTGCTACGCATTGCTGGACTGCGCACTACAGGCTAGCGAGGGCAACTGCTTGCTGTTGCTGCTCGGCAGCAGCACCTCACAGGAGCACAAAACTCGCACTGGGTCAGCGTGCCAGGCAACAGGTCGCTGCGCGCACGCGCTCTACGACTGCTTGGCGAGACAACGGCTGCTTCGTATAACGTAGCCATCTTGCGTTTTGCTCTTGCACGGTTGTCACCGTTTCCGTGATTCGTGCACGCTCATCATACGAGCTCGTAGTTCTGTGCATCTTAATAATTCTCATCGTTCCACTCTGCCGACCTACAGTCACTACAAAATTCATCCATCATATCAGCATTGGTACATTGACGTCGGCCTACTAGTGCATCAACATATTGGCTCGTCGTGTCATGCACCTGGCTTCAGCTTCACCGCGAGGCCCGATCGTGACAGCACATCTCATCACTTACACCGATTAATATAATCGTGTGTGGTAACAAGCTCACTTCAATTTATTCACTCTTTCTTTACGCTTATTTTGATATATTATTTTCTATATTGTAGTGTGTCCTAGTGGTATTTTTGTATTTCGCGCCGTTTGAATATCGACGCGAGGAGTCGCCACCCTTGCGGCAGTAATATTAAGACGCTGGAGGGAGTCGCGCGCTTTTTGGTGGGTAGATCCCGAGAGAGAAGATTTAGTATTACTGGTGTTGTCTTACCTAGCGGCGCGAGAGCTGTCGCCCACAAAGAGGTAGAATTCCCTTACCAACCGGGAACGCCACTACCACAACTGAGTTCTCGTCTCACCTTTCTACAACTAAAACTATTCGAATGAAAGGCGAGCTAAACAACACTGTAAGACGATTGCTAGATACTTGAGCGACGACTGTGCGGCTCAGTACGTCGGGGCTGCTCATTTTTCAAGAGATATACGGTGGCGTGTAGAAGAACCTTCTGGAGGATCATCGAACCGGTCCCTTCGGAGAAGCATGACATCTGTCTTATAACCCTCTCGGCCTGGAGGATGTGGATTGTTAGCGGAGGATGTTTGAGGTTTTTCACATCATCCAAATTGGTATTTAGTTTTATGGGTAATACCACTGAGGTGAGCGACATTTCAATATCTCTGTACAAGGAATTCCAAGCCCAAACATATAGCGCAACGTCCGAGCCATTATGCCCTTGAGAAGCTAGAAAAAACGCTCCAAATAATATTGAAAGCGGTTGGACCCAAAGTAATACTCAATAACATTGTTGTTTGTCATCTACGCGTATACCGGGAATCGTGTTATTGTCGATCTCCTTGACTCGCTCAAGAATATCCAGCGAGCTCTCAACTTGTCAAGAAGCTGTCTAATCCAGCCCCGGTATTTCTTTTACTTGTGTTACAATATTGATAAACTGTTTTTCATTTACCGGCCTGAGCCACATTTCGGCCTTGGTCTGTGAATTCTCTATTTGGAGCGACGAATAGTCTCCTTGTAATAACAATATGGTGAATTAATGTCTGTGATATATTCAGTACTTTATAATTGAAGAGTCCTTTACTCTGACATGATGAATTCGTGAAGTGATCTATACAATATGTTCTCTTTGAAAAGACTTATTCTCTAACAATTTAGAGCCACTGCAAGACATTGCTTTCTAGCAATTCTATTATTTAGAAATATTTAAATATCATGAATTAACATTTATAGAGTGTGCTGTATGAGTGTGCTTTTATTTTGCGCTGTGTGCCACGGAATAATTTGCGGTGGATTATGTGACATGTCAAAAGTATAATGTTGAAATAGAAGTTCTCTCACGAGAGACCACAGGCAGTAATTAATGTGTTCTCGTGGAACCCTCAGTAAAATAAACTGAATTCGACTATTAATTCTCTGGAATTTTATTTATCTCCACCGTAACAGTACGCCTTGGATTATTCCCCAGCACATTTTTCAAACTCATCTGGCGGGAATAAAACAATTCGTTACAATATTTCACGTGTTTTATTTGTATGTTTTCGTCCACAGCAGTTGACAGGTGGATCAATAAATGCCACTGTAAACTACATCTGTGTATTACGTTTTTATTCACCTGCTACAATTTTACAGTTCACTTATCTCCAACAACTTTATTCTCGAACAGGAAGCATTGGCTATAGTGTACTCTATACTCCATTTATAAAATGTTCGGAATTGTTAACGCAATTGTTCATTACACGACAAAATGGATCTCCAAGCGACGACATGTCCGACGGAGAGCCTGGGAACTCACTTATATTGCCTTCCACCATTCTGCATAAATTTACGAAGGGTAGAGATATTACTCCCAACGTCAAGCAATCGCGAGATTTATTTTATACTCGAAAAGATAACCTAGTTGATTTTCTTTCCGCCAACTATGAGCCAATAGACACTGGAGCTATTGTACTACGAGATAACGACAATTTTCCACACTTATAGAATCTAGAATTGAAGAAAGGTCAATCCATTATGAAAAGAGGTAACAGATTCAATATAGCTTTACCTATCACAGATAATTCTAGAGAGGGTCCGACATTAATTTTGGAAAATATCGTCGAAGCTTTAAAAAGTGCACGTTATTTAATTGACAAGTTGTCTTTGGAAACAGTCAGTATTGCAAAATCAATTTTTTTATAGAACGTGCCATGGAAAAATATTGTAACTCAAATTCGATTAATATTCGCGCAAAGCGACGTTAAAATCATTGTATGTCACGGGTTAGTTAGACAACCCCCGGTAGAAAAACAAAATGACATTATACAAGAAATGCATTCGTTAACCATCAATTAAAAGTATTAGTCCGTGTGAAAACTAAACAGCTTACGATTATAACAGATACTCCAGCAATTGCTTTTGATAAAATTGCAATGGATTGTAATGGTATTTTCACGTTAACATTAAATTTCATTCTTCTGAGGGGAAGAATTCGGGCTCGAACACTAAGATAATTAGTTAGAGACTTCTATAGGAGGTATAAGTAGGCTTTATTTAACAATTATCATAGAATTCTGCGGTGTTAGGCTTTTTGGCGCCTTTAGCCGTACAATTTATTTGTGGCATGTAATCGCTCTGAAGGTTCCGCGCCCTTCTTTACCCGTGGTGTTATCGGATTCCGACTTCTGCGCTCAGTGGTGGATGTCTCAACTAGGCAGAATCGAGCTCGGCCGTCTTGATCTTTCGCTCGCCTGACTGCTGATGCGCGGTCTCTTGGTTTGATGAGCGGTTGCTGGCGCGTCGGTCAGCTGATACAGACGCCGGGTCTGTGTCCGTGTCCGCGTTGTATTGTTAATTAATCCTAATAATTTGTTTTTCGTGCCGTTTCGCGTTCGGGCTCTTCGTTTGTTATAGTCGTGCCGTCCCCGTGAGATTTCCAGTGTGTTTTATAGTAGTGATAGTGATCCCAGTTTGCGAATAATATACTTTGTGTGTCGAATGATGACAGTTTCCGTCTCGCAATTTTCCAGTGACCCTTAATTATTTAGCAATTAGTTATCGGATCTCTTAAGAAATCTTCAGTGTTAGACGTGAACGTTCCTATTGTTCTTCTCTCTTGGTGAGTTTGATCTTTTAATATATCTTTCTCTTATCGTCTCTATGTCTGTTGAGTGGTGTCGTTCTCCTCCGTCGCGCTTGACAAAACTACTGAAATTGTTTCTCGCCTAATTATTTTCCTACTTATCCTAAAATTCTAAATCGAGTTCCTATGGGTCGGATTCACTAGTGCCCTCCTAATACTATTTATTAATTAATTTTCCTAGCTCTGTTTCAAAATATTGCTCCAAGAGTCTCTCCTTTCTTTAAGCGGTGAGTTATCACGAATTTCAAATCTACCGTACCCTGTCCTTATGTTATAATTTTTCCGAATGTTGTTTATTATTCTCCTTTCTTTTTCTGTGTTATTCCACTTTTTTCCTTTCTCAAGGTTCTCATTTGGAGACCTCTTGGTGCCACAACCGAGTCTTTTAAACGTCTCGGCGCGCTGCGTTCACAATACTTCTTATAAACTATCCGGACGTATTGCTAATTATTCTACCTAAACTTTCTTATCCTATTTTCTTAATTCTCCTAAACTAAACCCTAATTGTTTATTTTAACGCCACTAACTTTCCTTTTTTAGTCTGTTTTTTAGAATAGTTCCTGTTTTATTCACACCGTCCGATACCGTTCGCTCTTAATCTTTATCTTATTTCCTCCACTCACTTGTACTGTGTTTTTCTATTTGTCAATGTTTAAATTAATTCGTAGGGCTGACTCACACCCTTTTCTGTTAAAATCCTTAGATTTTTAATGGATTTTTCAAAAGATTTGATAGTTATGCACCAGTGAGCTCTAACTCTGTAGACCGTTCGAAACCAATAAGAGAGTCGCTATGTTTCAAGCTGCCTTTTATACTTTTGCCATCCTTTCCCACTCTCTTATTTTTACTCTTCTCCTTATCATAGCTCATGTAATTTTTTTTATTCAGATTGCCCCGCCACCGTGCCTGGCCGTTCCCCTCACTGCTCGAGCAAGGCCAGCCGGTCGCTGACCCGCTGTTTTTCGGCAGTGAGGGAATACAGGAGTCAGCCTGTTTCGCCGTGTCATAGAATTTATTGGGTAAATTCTATGAATCTAACTCAGTTCTCCTATCTCGCTTCCAAGAATTACTGTATTCTACTGTATTCTATCTGCCATTAATAATTTTCCGTAAATAAATTGTTTTTTTAGTAATATGTTTCTCTTTTTATTTAAACTTTAATCTTTATTATCGGTGACTTCGTCACATTTGTATCTGATAAGATTATTTTTCTTTTTCATTCCTGTCGTGTAATTATGATTTTTATTCATCTCTCCGTCTAAAGTTGTGACTACGTCACAGGATATAGTAGGCCCTATGCCAAAAACTTAGCAAGAAAATAAGTACATACGTACGATTCAAGATTAATTAACAAAATATTCAGTAACAATTCCTTTACCTAATTCGAACGCGGTAACGATAGCGGAAGCATTCGTCAAGCGTTTCATTCGTTATTTCGGTTCACCCAAGGCTCACGTCACTGGCCAAGGTAGTCATTTTTTGAGTAATTTCTCAAAACAAATTGCAAAATTGTACAAAATACGTGAAGCTAGAACTACTGAATTTCATCCTCAATCGAACGGATCATTGGAAAGATCGCATCACGCTCCTGGTCAGTATCTTAAACAATTCACTACTAAACAAAATAATTGGAATGAATGTGTAGAAATGGGTAGTTACAATTACAACACGAATATACACGAAGGTGCTAAGAATACTCCATCCGAAATATTCTTTGCCAAAATGGCTCGTACCCCTTCTAGTATGCCCCATGCCGAGGTGGAGAAATTCGCCGCATACGATGAATGACTACCGTAATTGGTCACGCAAATCCATGAACAAGGACGAAAAAATTTGATGAAAGCTAAGGAAAATTTGAAAGATAACAAGGCAAGAAATGAACTCCGTTGCATTTAAAATGGGCGAACCTATTTTTGCTTAAAGGGCCAAAACAAAGAAAACTCGGCGACCACTACACAGGCCCACACGAAATAAAGACTACATTAACCCCCACAACAACAACAACAACAACAACAACAACAACAACAACAACAACAACAACAACAACAACAACAACAATAATAATAATAATAATAATAATAATAATAATAATAATAATAATAATAATAATAATAATAATAATAATAATAATAATAATAATAATAATAATAATAATAATAATAATAATAATAATAATAATAATAATAATAATAATAATAATAATAATAATAATAATAATAATAATAATAATAATAATAATAATAATAATAATAATAATAATAATAATAATAATAATAATAATAATAATAATAATAATAATAATAATAATAATAATAATAATAATAATAATAATAATAATAATAATAATAATAATAATAATAATAATAATAATAATAATAATAATAATAATAATAATAATAATAATAATAATAATAATAATAATAATAATAATAATAATAATAATAACAACAATAATAATAATAATAATAATAATAATAATAATAATAATAATAATAATAATAATAATAATAATAATTTTTTTTTTTTTTTTTTTTTTTTTTTTTTTTTTTTTTTTTTTTTTTTTTTTTTTTTTTTTTTTTTTTTTTATACAGCAGGTGGAAATGCTTTACGCACAAGGATAGATCCCAGTGTCGGGCTCCCACACGTGGTTTACCGACTAAAACCACCTACTGTGCCTAGCTTGGAACTGTTTGTCACATTACTTCAAAGGTCTAGGTCTTTTCATTTTCTCCTTTGTCTCCGGTTCAGCTCACCTCCGTTTGGCTGACCTCATTTTCTTCGGCCGTCCCTCTATCCAGGTCCCGTTTTTTGGTGCAGAGGACGCTGCGTATCCATTGGGATATGGCGTTCCAGTTGGTTCTGCTGGCCAGCATTGCGTCCACGATGTTTGACAGCGTGAGCTCTCCTAGGTCTCTCTCCAGTATATGCCTGCTCTGCGCCCATTGGTTGCATCCGAAAAACGTGTGCTCTGCGTCGTCTCCTGTTTCGGGGCAGTATAAGCATTCGGGCCTGACTGCCTTTCCGATCCTAAACAAGTATTGTTTGAAATACCCATGCCCGCTCAGGAACTGCGTGATGTAGTAGTCCACCTCGCCGTGCTTTCTCTCTATCCATGGCCTTATCTGCGGAATAAGTTTTGCAGTCCAGCGCCCTCTAGGGTCCTGATCCCATGTCGCTTGCCAGCTGTCGATACTATGGTTCCGCTCTTCCTTGCTTGCTATCTCTTTTCCTATTTCTGCTTTCTTGGAGTACACGGCTTTACGTTCCCTCGCGAGGAGTGCGACCGGGATGATTCCGGCAATAACGAGAACCGCTGGTTCTGAGACCGTGCGATACGATGATGCGACTCTAAGGGCTGCTCTTCTCTGGACTTGACCCAGCCGCTTTCGGTATATTTCTTTGTTGAGTGAGTCTGCCCATATTTCGGCTCCGTACAGGAGGACCGCCTGTACTGCGTTCATTAATAACCGACGTTTGGTCGATTTTGGCCCGGTGGTATTGGCCATCAGCCTGCTCAGGGCGTTCATCCCCCTCGCAGCTTTGTTCGCAGTTTGCCGGATCTGTTCCCCGAAGCTGAGCTTACTGTCAATCATGATCCCGAGGTATTTAGCAGCTGGTTTGGTCTGCACGATTTGTTCTCCTACCCACATGGGGAGTATGGTGTTTATTCGTTTTTTTGTAAGGACAACAATCTCTGTTTTGCCTAGGGCCAGGGAAAGTCCATGTGTGTCCATCCACCAGTTGATTCTGCGCATTACTTGGTTCAGTTGGAGCTGGGCTAGCTCGACGTCTCTGGCCGCAATGAGTGCTACGACGTCATCCGCATATCCCACCAGGACCGTTTCTTCGGGCATTTCCATCCTCAGGAGGCTGTCGTACGAGGCGTTCCAGAGATCTGGGCCAAGGATTGACCCCTGGGCTGCGCCGGCTGTGACCTTCTTTTTTCTTGTCCCTGTGCTGGTTTCGTAGGACAGTGTGCGGTCTCGCAAGTAGTCGTCCATCATGCGAAGGAGGTAGCCGGGTACCTTGAAGGTATGCTCTAGGGCCGAAAGCATGTCCGTCCATTTCGCCGAGTTAAAAGCGTTTCTCACGTCTAGCGTTACCAGAAGCACTACTCGGCGTGAGTGATGATTGTGGTTTTCTGCTCTTCTTACAGCCTCAGTGACTTCCTGGACCGCGTCCACCGTTGAGCGCCCTGTTCGGAAGCCATACTGCTTTGGTGACAGATCTCCAGCCACAGCGATCGCCTGGTGTAGTCTCGCTTTCAGCAGTTTCTCGAGTCCCTTGCCTGCTGTGTCCAGCATGCAAAGCGGTCTGTAAGACGAGGGTGTTTCTGGATCGCCTTTACCTTTGTTGATCAACACCAGGCGCGAGGTTTTCCACCGGTGGCAGAACGTCCCGGTTCTTAGGCACGTGTTATAAAGTCTTAGTAGCAAGTGTGGGTTATGCTGCATAACTATCTTTAGGACCTCGCTTGATATGCCGTCGAGTCCGGGCGCCTTTTTGTTTTTCAGCGATTTTATCGCTTTCTCCACTTCTTCGAGGCTAAAGAGGGGAAAGTCCTCGATTTGCGCAGGATTAGTGTTTGCTCTCTCAGGGTGAGCCGGGAAGAGGGTGTCGACAATGCGGTCCATAGTGGCCGCGTCCATGGCACTGGTCGCGCACAGGGCTCCCAACTTCTGTGTGACGATTTTATATCCTAGTCCCCATGGGTCCGAGTTTACCTCTTCCACGAGCCTTCCCCAACACTCGGCCTTGCTCCGGTTGATAGTTCGCCGAAGTATCCTTCTTTCGGCTCTGTAGTCCGCAGATCTAACGTTTGCGTCATCTCGGTTCCTCGCTCGTTGTGCGATCCGTCTCAGTCTGTGGCACTTTTTGCGAATTTCCGCGATTTCAGCCGTCCACCAGTACACCGGTTGTTTGTCATGGCGCGGTCTCTTTCGTGGCATCGAAGCTTCGCATGCTTTCGTGATGAGGTCGATCGTTGAGGCCGCTAGTGTCTCCACTCCGGCTCTTTCGTTCGCCTCCTGTCCTGCGACTCTTTCCGTCCCGCGCGCGATCGTTTCCCCAAATACCTCGGTATTTATTTTCGCAAGGTTCCATCTTCGTGGCCGCTCCTGGTTGTCCCGTTGTCGGTGTTGTTCCTCATCGATTGTGAGGCGGATGAACTGATGGTCGCTAGCGGTATAGTCCTCTATGACTTTCCATTCCTTGATTCGTGCTGTGAGAGCCTCCGAGGCCATGGAGATGTCAGGGATGGTTTCCGAGTATCCCGGGCGGCGGAAGGTTGTTGTCGTGCCGGTGTTCAGTACATTCAATCTCGTCCGGGCTGTCATTTCCATAATGTAATTGCCGCGGGAATCTGGGTGTGGCATACCCCATTCAATGGCTCTGGCATTAAAATCTCCGCCTACTAGCACATTGCCAGTTGTGTTGAGTATCTCGTCTTCCAGTGCGTCTATTTTTGCCCGGAAGTCGTGGATGCTCTCGTTTGGCGTAAGGTAGACACTATAGTAAGTAACCCCCCCACTTTGGATCCACACGAAGCCCCGACGACTCCCGTATCTTCCCGCCTGTATTTTGGCGGGACTTCGTACCCAGATGGCAGCTGTGCCCAGGGGGTCCGAGAACCACAATCGTCCCTCCATGTTCCGGTACTGTTCTGAAATTAAAAGCAGATCTGCGTCTTTTTCCCGGGCCAGTTGTTGTACCAGGTCATTGGCTATCTTACTCCTATTTAGGTTTGCTTGGATTATATGTATCATTTTAAGGTTCTTCGCACGCTTTCTAAAGCGTCTTTGAAGACGTCGCACCGCCCCGATCCTGGTGCGTGCTTCAGTTTGCTGTGGTCCAGCCCTTTTTCGGCACAAAGTATGCAGCATAGTGGGGCTGTGCATGACCTCGCTTTGTGTTCGGGGTCGCCGCACTTGTAGCAAAGCTTGCTTCTGTCGGGTCCCCTGCAGTTTCGAGCCGTGTGCCCGTATCCACTGCATCTGAAGCAGCGTGGGACTACCAGCCGTTTTCTTACTCTGCAGCTAACCCATCCAATCTTAATATGCTGGAGTTCCAGCAATTTTTTTCCTCCTTTTTCGTTGAGTTCGACTATAGCCATCTTCTGCTCTCTGCTATTTGCCTTCGTTACCCGAGTTCTGAGGTTCTTGGCATCGTCCAATATCTCCCTTCTTATTGCCGCCTCTACTTCCTCCTGGGTAGTGAGGCTATCAAGGTCTCTGATTTCCAGTGTCGTTCTTCTGTTTGGTTGGCGGACTACTGCGCTGTCCCCAAGGATGGCTTTGAGGGCATCGCTGAAGGCTGTTGTGTCCTTCGTTTTCCTGCTGAGCTCTATCAGGACTTCCCCAGCCTTGGTCTGTCGGATCGACCTTACTTCGGTCTCCGTATCTTCTGGTTTTGCCTTGCTGCGGATTTTGCTCAAGATGTCCGCATAGGATATACCTTCTGCTGGTCTGATTATCAGTGCCTCCGGGCGTTGCCTTTTCTTGTCCAGTGGATTGTTCAATACTCCGGCATAGCTCTTTCTTGGGTCGAGCCCCTTTAGCGTCGCCTCGAGATAATAATAATAATAATAATAATAATAATAATAATAATAATAATAATAACAATAATAATAATAATAATAATAATAATAATAATAATAATAATAATAATAATAATAATAATAATAATAATAATAATAATAATAATAATAATAATAATAATAATAATAATAATAATAATAATAATAATAATAATAATAATAATAATAATAATAATAATAATAATAATAATAATAATAATAATAATAATAATAATAATAATAATAATAATAATAATAATAATAATAATAATAATAATAATAATAATAATAATAATAATAATAATAATAATAATAATAATAATAATAATAATAATAATAATAATAATAATAATAATAATAATCCCTCCCAAGTGTGTCGCCTTGCCGCGGCGGGGGGGCTTGCGTTTCTGCAATGAACTTTGGAGCTCAGCCGGCGGGGGCTCTGGCCCCTGGCAGGTCTAACCTTGCCGGACAGGTCCATGGGGAGCAGGCAGACTAAGAACACACAACATCAAAAGCTACGGTGGAAGGCATCGTGCCTACGGCTGCATGGCCGCAATGATGTAAACTAAAGCGGTCGCGAACGATCCCTGCAGGGCACCGGGTGGAACCCTGCAGTATTTACACCTTACCTAGACAAGGCGGCTCTGCCTAGGCAGACCTACATTCCGACCTACTCGTGGGATTAATATGGAGAAACTTTTAAAAGAAATAAAACCTAAGCAGAAGAAGGAGTTGGAAAAAACATCGACCGAGGAAGAACTCAAGACAATCGGAGAACTCGCGACGAACAATATCGAGGGAGAGTCGAACGATGATAGCTTGGCGAACGTGACTGAAAGTGTCAACCTGAGAAAGAGAAGTATACTTCAGTCATGTTCGTCAACAGGCACGGAAGATCGATCTCTACATCAGAAGAAAAAAAAATTAAGATACAGAAAGAGAGAAACGACACCGCCACCCATGGAAGAGGGTAAAACGGTTCCACCTGTCGTCGGAAATATAAGGAAGCATCGAGAAAAACCTGGAACCTCCTCATTCGACGATTACAATAAGAACCAACCCGATTTGACAGAATTATTACAACTCATTCATGAGACCGCGACGAAAATGGAAGAGGCAGCGGCAATACAGAAAAATATGAATATGGCGGTAAAAACCGGCATTGAGACGATTCTTGAGGCCGCCGACGCTGCGCTAAACATGCAAAGCAGGACAGCCTCGAAGGGACAAATGATGGCAGACGACCTGACAGAGACAGAAACGGAGACAACGGAACCGGCGACGCGACCGACGAAACGGAAACGGGAGACGACGAAGACCCCACCAGAGGCCCGACAGAAGACACCCCCAAGAACGGAGGAGGCCGAAACCTGGACAACCGTGAGGAAACGAAAAAAGAAGAAAAAAACGACGGAACCGAAAAACAAAACGGACGAGACGAACGTACCGACCCAGGCTGAAAAGCGCAGACCGACCCACAAACATAGGGGAACGGCTGTACTGGTCAAACCTGGGAAAGACAACACGTACTCGGACATCGTACGGAAGATAAGGACGACGGTCGACCCGACGAGCAGTCATGTACAGGTGATGGCTCTAAGGAAGACCAAGGACGGACGGTGTCTCATCAAGATACAGACAGACACGGACGGACGAGAACAGTTTGAGCGCGCACTACAGGACGCGGTTGGGGACACGGGCAGTGTAAGGACCGTGACTTCTAGGACACAACTGGAGATCATGGACCTGGACTGCGTTACCACCGCGGAGGACGTGATACGGGCACTGAGACGAGAAACGGGACGAGACGGCGACTTTGGTGTCCACATCTTCGGCCCGAACCGGGCCGAGCAGTACATGGCAGTCTGCGACCTTGAGACGCGGGAAGCCGAGGTGCTGCTGGACCGGGGCCGGATCGGGATAGGATGGGTGCGATGCCGACTACGACAACGATTGACGGTGACCAAATGCTACAAGTGCCTGGGCTACGGACATACAAGGACGAGCTGCACGAACGCGGATCGGACAAAGAACTGCAGGAAATGCGGCGAGACGGGACATTACGCGACGGACTGTAAAAACAGACCGGCTTGCCCACTGTGCTCTGAGACGGGACACGGGGACGTAGCGCACCTTGCGGGAACCGGAAGGTGTGCGGTATTCCGGGCTGCGCTGGAGGAGTGCAGGAAGCAGGCCGGAAGACGGACAGAATAGTTCAGGGAAACCTGAACAGGAGTAGGACAGCAGACATGCTACTACCACAGATAGCTGACGAACATGACGCCGACATTCTGATCCTGTGCGAACCGTACAGGAGAAGAACGACACAAACGTACATTACGAACGAGACAGAGACCACAGCTATCTGGGTAAGGGGCGCTGCCCAATCTCGAATAATTAACTGCGGTGTCGGGGACGATTACGTCTGGGCAAGGGTCGGCGCTGTCACTTACGTCAGCGTTTACCTGACACCCAACTGCGCCGCGACGGATTTCGAGAGGAAAGTGGCGCTCCTTGAAGACGGAATCAGGAATCTGCCTGGAGACGTTATCATCGGGGGAGACCTCAACGCGCGGGCGATCGAGTGGGGAATGACAACAACGAACAAACGTGGACGGCTGCTGCTGGAGATGGCCGCAAGACTAGACCTGGTGGTAGCAAATACGGGAAACGTACCGACGTACAGACGACCAGGGTTTGGAAACTCCATCCCTGACGTCACAATGACATCGGACAGAATATCACCACGGATAGGACAGTGGCGGGTTTTCGACGGCTATACGGCCAGCGGACACCAGTACATTGTCTTCGAAGTGGCAGGACAAACGGCGACGAGACGGACGAGGACCCAATACCCCCCGAGGTGGAACCTCAACAAACTCGACTTACGAAAATTTTCGGAGGAGCTGGCGGCAGCACCAGCACCAATGACGAAAGTCCCCCCTGAACTGACTGGCCGGCAAAGGGCGGAAAGACTCACGGACGAGACGGCCAAACTGACGGACCGGCTGTGCAACAGCACAATGCCGAAACGACGACATAGACCAAACAGGCAACCACAATACTGGTGGACGGACGAAATAGCCGAGCTGCGCAGGCTCTGCTTAGCAAACCGCCGACGAGTTACGAGGGCTGGGGGAAGACCCGAAAGGGAAAACCTCCAAGCCACTTACAAGACGTCACGAAAAACACTTACGAACGCCATAAGGGACAGCAAAACGCGATGCTGGAAGCAGCTCTGCGAGGAGGTGAACGAAGACCCCTGGGGAACCGGTTACAAAATTGTGACTGGCAAACTAGGGGCCCGAGTTCCACTTGAACTCAAAGATGCCGAAACCGCAGAACGGATTGTTGACGGATTGTTTCCGACTCACCCGATACGGACGAACGTGACAGACGACACGGAAGCCCCGGCGGCCCCCATATTTACCGCGGAGGAGCTCTCCAAAGCGACTGCCGCGATGAAGACTGGCAAGGCGCCGGGACCAGACGGAGTACCGGCGGAGATATTTCTTGACCTGTACAACACGAGCTTGACGACGGGAACGTTCAGTGACCGGTGGAAGACGGCAAGGCTAGTTCTTATCCCTAAGGGTAAGGGCGACCCCAATACGCCGTCAGCCTACCGGCCGCTGAGTTTACTCGACACAACGGGTAAACTCTATGAACAACTACTAAAACCGAGACTGACGGACGCGATACAGACCAGCGGAGGCCTCTCAGACCGGCAGTTCGGCTTCAGGAGGGGACGATCAACGATTGGAGCGATTCAAAAAGTGGTCGATTCCTTCCTGGATTTGGAGAGACATTGCCATGCAGCGCGACCAATCGTTCTGCTGGCGACCTTGGACATCAGGAACGCCTTCAGCTCGGCCAGGTGGGTTGACATCCTGGAGGCGCTTGAAGGCAACTTCGGGGTTCCGGCTTACCTGGCTCGGGTGGTGGGCGACTACCTAAGAAACAGAAGGATCACGTACGAGACGACTGAAGGACCGGTGACGAGACAAATCACCGCGGGGGTTGCACAAGGGTCCATACTGGGACCAGACTTTTGGAACGGACTCTACGACAGCTTGCTCAGGCTGGAATTGCCGCTTGGCGTTTTCCTTGTCGCCTACGCTGACGACGTGGCGGCGGTGATCACCGAGCGATCTCCAGACCTGGCACAGCAAAAACTGAACCAGACGATGCGGCGAGTGGGCCGTTGGATGACGGACCACGGACTACAACTCGCAACAGAAAAGACAGAACTGACTTTCCTTAGCAGAAGACGCATACAGACGAGACTACCCATGTGGGTCGGGACGGATGAAATCAAGGCCGGAGGTGAAGTCAAATACCTGGGAGTGACCCTAGATACGAAGATGACCTTCTGGCCTCATATACAAAAAACATGCCAGAAGGCGGCTAAGAGAATAGCATCCTTAAGCCGCCTAATGGCCAACACAAACGGGCCGAGACCGGGAAAACGACGACTCCTAATGACGACAGCCCACTCGATCCTCCTGTACGGCGCGGAGATCTGGGCAGATGCCCTGAAGACAAAGAAGTACTGCCACGCCATGACAACGGTACAAAAACAGGGTGCGCTGAGGATCGCCTGCTCCTACCGAACTGTCTCTGCACAAGCAGTCCTGGTGGTTGCGAGCGTAATCCCCGTGGACCTCCTAGCTTTCGAGCGAAAGAGGATCTACGGGAGAAGCGCGGACATAAGACGGGAGGATGCGGCAGTCGCGGAACGTAACAAGACGATACAGACTTGGCACGAACAATGGACAGAAAGAGCGACAGGCAACTGGACAAGACGACTAATAAAGGACCTGAGACCGTGGATCGAAAGGGATTTTGGGGACGTAAATTTTTACATCACCCAGTTCCTGACGGGACACGGTTACTTTAGACGGTACTTTTATAACATGGACAGAGTACGGACGCCAGACTGTAAGTACTGTGGACACGAACGAGACGACGCGGAACACACATTTTTTGTGTGCGACCGCTGGACAGGACTCCGACTGGAACTGGAGACGATTGTTGGCAGCATCACCCCGGACAACATTGTTCAGGTGATGCTCCACTCGACAGAATGGTGGCAACTAGTTGCCACCTATACAGAGACGATACTGCGACGAAAAAACGTAGACGGCTGCCTCACCTAACCGAGCAGACAGACTGACGTGACGCGACAGGTTACAGACAGCAAGACGAACGGACGAACACGGACAGAACCCCCAGCCAGAAGTAATACCAAAATAGTTCCTGGTCTGGGGGAGGACAACAAGGAGAGGGCGGTTTAGTGGGTAGGCCTATTTTTTTGGGAGTCCCACATACCCCCCCAGTTCAAAAGACTGGAGGATATCCGTAAAAAGGATTCCGCAACTCCTTGTATTAATAATAATAATAATAATAATAATAATAATAATAATAATAATAATAATAATAATAATAATAATAATAATAATAATAATAATAATAATAATAATAATAATAATAATAATAATAATAATAATAATAATAATAATAATAATAATAATAATAATAATAATAATAATAATAATAATAATAATAATAATAATAATAATAATAATAATAATAATAATAATAATAATAATAATAATAATAATAATAATAATAATAATAATAATAATAATAATAATAATAATAATAATAATAATAATAATAATAATAATAATAATAATAATAATAATAATAATAATAATAATAATAATAATAATAATAATAATAATAATAATAATAATAATCCCGTGTCGGGTTGCTGGTCCCGCATCGGGCGCCTCCCCAGGTCGCGGATAGAGGGACGCCTTCCAGATATGGAAGGTACCGAGAACTCTCGGGGTGGACGAAAACCAGCACTACACACACGCACCAACGCAAACACCTACACAAACATGCCTCAGTGGTATACCGGTGACGTGAATGATCAGGGTCCCTATAAACGGGCACCCCTGAGAAAGCGAGAGGTCGGGGTCCCCTATTAACGGGGCCCACCGAAAAGCAAATGACCGGTTACGGATGAATGAACCGGTTTATCACTAGCGCGGGCACTCACACTCACGCACACGACACATAGGGGCACATACAAGAAGACGGGGGGGGCCTCAGGGGCCGTGCGTAGTTCCAGCACGGTTCGGGGAGTCACGACCCTGAGGGACCTGCTGCAGAATGGAACACCTAATGAATATGCACGGTAAAAACGAAGTTTTACCTCAGGTGGTAACCCCTAATCAAGGGCAATCCACACCAGGCTCTGACCGGATGCAAGCTCCGGTGGTCTTGGGCAGCAGCACGGATTCTGGGGGCCGCACACTGTGCAAGGAGGGGTCAAGGGGGACGACGAAAGGGACGATTAAAGACAGGGAAAAAAGGACTGACGAGACGCTACTAGACATACCACGACGCAACAGGACGGACAGCTTGTCAAGTGCCGGCAGCGGCGATAGTTATATCTCCGCGGCCGACACTGACAAAGCGACGTCAGGACGAACGCACGCAAAAACACAGAAAGAATTGGACATGGCTGAGCTATTGACGCTCATACACAAAACAGCGACGAAAATGGCCGAGGCAGCGTCTATTCAGAAAAACATGAATATGACGGTTAAAAACGGAATAAAGACGATTTTGGAGGCCGCTGACGTAGCGCTGCATAAGCATGCAGAGGTGGCCCCGAAACCACAACTTACGGATACGCAAACGACAAAAACAGCATCGGACAAACAACAAACGTCACGGACAAAACGCAAGCGGGAAGCGACTGGAACTACTCCGGAGAACGCGCCAAAAAAGCCTTCGACGGCGAAACCGGTCGCTGCTTGGCAGACAGTGACAAGAAAAAAGACAGACAAGAAAGAACGCAGGCCCAAAAGAACAGACCGGCTCCTCGGCAAAGGGCGACGGCTGTACTGGTAAGGCCTGGGACTGATAACTCGTACTCAGACATCGTACGAAAAATACGGACGACGGTCGATGCAAAGAAGAGTCACGTGCAGGTGACGACTCTGAGGAAGACAAAAAACGGCCTGTGTCTTTTAAAGATACAGGCAGACGCGAACAGACCCGACGGACGAGACGACTTCCAAGGCGCTCTACAAGACGCGATCGGGGACACGGGCAGCGTCAGGGCCATGACTTCCAAAGTCCAATTGGAGATCATGGACCTGGATTGCGTCGCGACCACGGACGACGTCAGACAGGCGCTGAGACACGAGACAGGACGAGACGCGGACTTTGGGGTCCACATCTTTGGCCCGAATCGCGCCGAGCAGTACATGGTGGTCTGCGATGTGGAGTCGCGGGAAGCCGAGGTGCTGCTTCGGCGGGGACGGGTCGGGATAGGATGGGTGCATTGCCGCGTCCGAAAACGACTGACAGTGACGAAATGCCACAAGTGCTTTGGCTACGGACACGTCAAGGTCAACTGCACGAACACGGACCGGACAAAAAGCTGCAGGAAATGCGGCGAAACGGGACACTACGCAATGGACTGTAAAAACAACCCGGCCTGTCCTTTGTGCGCCGAGGCAAAGCACAAGGACGCGGCGCACCTCGCGGGTTCCGGGAGGTGCGCGGTGTTCCGAGCTGCGCTGGAGGAGTGCAGGAAGCAGGCCGGAAGACGGACAGAATAGTTCAGGGAAACCTGAACAGGAGTAGGACAGCAGACATGCTACTACCACAGATAGCTAACGAACATGACGCCGACATTCTGATCCTGTGCGAACCGTACAGGAGAAGAACGACACAAACGTACATTACGAACGAGACAGAGACCACAGCTATCTGGGTAAGGGGCACTGCCCAATCTCGAATAATTAACTGCGGTGTCGGGGACGATTACGTCTGGGCAAGGGTCGGCGCTGTCACTTACGTCAGCGTCTACCTGACACCCAACTGCATCGCAGCGGATTTCGAGAGGAAAGTGGCGCTCCTTGAAGACGGAATCAGGGATCTTCCTGGAGACGTTATTATCGAGGGCGACTTCAACGCGCGGGCGATCGAGTGGGAAATGACAGCAACGAACAAACGTGGACAGTTGCTGCCGGAGATGGCTGCAAGGCTGGACCTGGTAGTAGCCAATACAGGAAACATACCGACGTACAGACGACCAGGGTTTGGAGACTCCATCCCTGACGTCACAATGACATCGGACGGAATATCGCCACGGATAGGGCAGTGGCGGGTGTTCGATGGCTATACGGCCAGCGACCACCAGTACATTGTCTTCGAAGTGGCAGGACAAACGGCGACGAGACGGACGAGGACCCAGCACCCCCCGCGGTGGAACCTCAACAAACTCGACGTACAAAAGATTTCGGAGGAGCTGGTGGTAGCACCAGCACCGATAACAAAAGTCCCCCCTAAGCTGACTGGCCGGCAAAGGGCGGAAAGACTGGTGGACGAGACGGCCAAACTAACGGACCGGCTGTGCAACAGCACAATGCCGAAACGACGATATCGACAGAACAGGCAGCCACAATACTGGTGGACGGACGAAATAGCCGAGCTGCGAAGGGTCTGCTTGGCAAGCCGACGACCAGTGACGAGGGCTGGGGGAAAACCCGAAAGGGAAAACCTCCAAGCCGAATATAAGACAGCACGAAAAGCACTGACGAGCGCGATACGAGACAGCAAAACGCGTTGCTGGAAGAGGCTCTGCGAGGAGGTGGATCAGGATCCCTGGGGTACTAGTTACAAAATCGTGACCGGTAAACTAGGGGCCCGGGTACCACCAGAACTAAAAGACGCCGAATCCGCACGACAAATCGCCGACGGCTTGTTTCCGACACACCTGATACGGACGGACGTTACAGACGATACGGACGGACGTTACAGACGATACGGACACACCAGCAGCCCCCATCTTCACGGCGAAAGAGCTCACTAGGGCATCCAACGCAATAAAGACTGGTAAGGCACCGGGACCGGACGGAGTACTGGCGGAGATTATCCAGCTGATGGTCAATCTGAGGCCGGAGATATTTCTCGACCTGTACAACACGTGCTTGACGACGGGGACGTTCAGCGACCGGTGGAAGGCGGCGAGGCTAGTTCTTATCCCCAAGGGTAAGGGCGACCCCAATACGCCGTCATCCTACCGGCCGTTGAGTTTACTTGACACGACGGGTAAACTCTACGAACAATTACTGAGACCGAGACTGACGGACGTGATACAGACCAGTGGAGGCCTTTCAGACCTGCAGTTCGGCTTCAGGAAGGGTTGATCGACGATTGGAGCGATCCAAAAAGTGGTCGACTCCTTCCTGAACTTAGACAGACATTGCCACGCAGCACGACCAATCGTTCTGCTGGCGACCTTGGACGTCAGTAACGCCTTGAACTCGGCCAGGTGGGTCGATATCCTGGAGGCGCTTGAAAGCAACTTTGGGGTCCCGGCTTACATGGCTCGGGTCGTGGAGGACTACCTGAAAAACAGACAGATCACGTACGAGACGATTGAAGGACCGGTGACGAGGCAAATCACCGCCGGGGTCGCACAGGGATCCATACTGGGACCCGATTTTTGGAACGGACTGTACGACAGCTTGCTCAGGCTGGAAATGCCGCTCGGCGTAGTCCTCGTCGCTTACGCTGACGACGTGGCGGCGGTGATCATCGAGCGGTCTCCGGATCTAGCACAGCTAAAACTGAATCAGACGATGCTACGAGTGGGACGTTGGATGACGGACCATGGACTACAACTGGCGACAAAAAAGACAGAACTGACGTTCCTTAGTAGAAGACGTATACAGACGAGACTTCCCATGTGGGTCGGGACGGACAAAATCGTGGCCGGGGGGGAAGTCAAGTATCTGGGTAACTCTAGATACGAAGATGACCTTCTGGTCTCATATACAAAAAAAACAGCCTAAAAGGCGGCCGCGAGGATAGCATCCTTAAGCCGCCTGATGGCAAACACGACTGGACCGAGACCGGGGAAAACACGACTTTTAATGGCGACGGCTCACTCGATCCTCCTTTACGGCGCAGAGATCTGGGCAGATGCCCTGAAGACAAAGAAGTACTGCCACGCGATGACGACGGTACAAAGACAGGGTGTGCTGAGGATCGCCTGCTCCTACCGAACTGTCTCTGCACAAGCAGTTTTGGTGGTGGCCGGCGTAATCCCCGTGGACCTCCTAGCTTTTGAGCGAAAGAGGATCTACGGGAAAAGCGCGGACATAAGACGGGAGGATGCGGCAGTTGCGGAGCGTAACAGGACGATACAGACTTGGCAACACCGATGGACAGAAGAACGTACAGGCAACTGCACGAGACGACTTGTAAAGGACCTGAGACCGTGGATCGGAAGGAAGGGGACGTTTGGGGACGTTTGGGGACGTGAACTTTTACGTTACCCAGCTCCTGACCAGACACGGCTACTTCCGAAGGTACCTTTAGAACGTGAACAGAGTACGGACGCCGAACTGTAAGTACTGCGGACACGAACGAGACGATGCGGAGCACACATTTTTTGTGTGTGACCGCTGGACAGGACCCCGACTGGAACTCGAGACGATTGTTGGTAGCATCACTCCGGACAACATTTTTCGGGTGTAATAATAGTAATAATAATAATAACAATTCGAGGGGTAGTGGAAAATCTTTAAAAATACAGAGAGGAGGGACCGCACTCCTCAAAGTGTGGGATTTGTACCCACTAAAAACCACCAATCCTTTTTCCAGATGTTGTGTAACGACCCCGGAACCGCTTCCGCATTTCGACAGGGTCGTTCTGTTTTTTCGCCTTCCAGGACTCTTTACTTTTTCCTGCTTGCTTATGGCCTTGATCCAGCGCAAGCTGTGATGTTCTGCCCAATTACATTCGCTGATACGCTAATCCCTAACTGCTTTCACTGTGTCACTTCACTCTGGTTCACTGATCTCTGCGCTATTTTTGCACGGTGCACTGTCCGGATAGCCGTTTCGTTGTGACGTCACGAGCTCCCGTTGGTCTGGCTCTATACCTGGTTCGATGACCGGCATTTTGTGTATTACTGTGGCACTTGTAATGGCCGAGCGTTGGCCCTGTTGTTTTGAATCCGTGTGTTGCCCTTTCGCTGTTTCGCTCCTTTCTCGTTTACTGTATTTGGCCGTATCCTCTTCTCTCTTCTCTATCTTTTCTGTCTGTGTTTCTATCCTATACCTTTTAAACATACTAGCACGGAATCTACCGCGTTCTTTCTTATTATCTGAATCTATAACCAAATAAGTTACCAAACCTACGCATTTCTTAATCCTATATGGTCCCACGTATAAAGGCATGAATTTCGATGTTAATTGTTTTTGAGGATCCGAGGCATTTAGTGCTTTAATTAAAACTAGATCGCCTTCCCCAAAATTTGTTAATCTATGTGTGGAGTCAAACTTCTTCGCTCGACGCCGCTCTTTTTTTGCTATCCTCTCTCTAGCGATCTCGATTTTAATTTCATATGTTATTCTATCTTCTTCGTCTTTCCTTACACCCATCTGCTTGTTCCATTCCCTTGACGGCTTTTATTGGCATTGCAGCTCGATTGGTGTGAATTCGGTTATTTCCTAATGGCTCTCATTAATACAGTCTTGAATTATCATCACCTATTTGAACCAGCCTGCATGATTTTCTGTTAGGAAAATTCGGAAGAACCTTCCAAGCTCACGGTTAACTCATTTAACGATATTATCTTGGGGATGGCGTATTGATAAAAATACTGCCATGATACCCTCTTCCTTGAGTTTTTGTATCCAATTCTTCGCGGTGAATTGTGTGCCGTGGTCGAATTGTATTCTACGTGGTTTCCCATGCTTTGGAATATAATCGTCAAATATTCTTTTTATTACAGTTGTTATGCCGGTACCGAGTAATTGGATTATTCGTTAGTCGGTATAATATTAAAAGTTATCAGGAGTACAAATTGAAAATGCGGGATTTTTTTCTATTTTTGAACGTTTATTCTGAAAAAATGGTAACAAATGAATTATTCAAAGTATTGTCCATCGCTAGCCACAACTTTTTCCCATCTTTCTGGCAATTTACGGATACCGTCGCGAAAAAATTCGGCCGGCTTGGCTGCTATCCAGTCATCGACCCATTTTTGGGCTTCTTCGTAAGAATGGAAGCGCTGGTCAGCTAGGCCATGTGTCATCGATCGGAAAAGGTGGTAATCGGAAGGAGCAATATCTGGGCTATACGGCGGGTGGGGTAAGACTTCCCATTTCAGCGTTTGTAGGTATGTTTTGACCGGCGCTGCAACATGTGGCCGAGCGTTGTCATGTTGCAAAATTACTTTGTCGTGTCTTTGCTCGTATTGTGGCCGTTTTTCTTTGAGTGCGCGGCTCAAACGCATCAATTGAGTTCGGTATAGTGCTCCTGTGATGGTTTCGTTCGATTTCAATAGCTCATAATACACCACACCCAGCTGGTCCCACCAAATACAGAGCATGAGCTTGGCGCCGTGAATATTTGGTTTGGCCGTCGATGATGATGCATGGCCGGGGTAACCATATGATTTTTTGCGCTTCGGGTTATCGTAATGGATCCACTTTTCATCACCAGTGACAATGCGATGCAAAAAACCCTTCCGTTTTTGCCGTTCGAGCAGCAGTTCGCATGCAAAAAAACGGCGCTCGACGTCTCTCGGCTTCAGCTCATACGGCACCCAATGTCCTTGCTTTTGGATCATTCCGAGGGCTTTTATACGATGGGAAATGGCTTGTTGTGTCACTCCCAATGAATCTGCGAGCTCTTGTTGAGTTTGACACGAGTCTTCATTGAGTATTGCCTCCAATTCAGCATTCTCAAACTTTTTCACTTGGCCCGGCCGCTCTTTGTCCTCAACGTCAAAATCACCACTTCTAAACCGCACAAACCATCTCTCGCACGTTGAAACCGATGGAACATGACTCGGATAAGCCTCGGAGACCAATCGATGTGCTTCAGCAGCACTTTTCTTCAAATTAAAGAAGTAAATTAAAACTTCCCGCAAATGCTGTTTTGTTGGCACGAAACTCGACATATTGAGAGCTCAAAAAAACTATGAATTTGACACTGCGACAAATTGACACATACTGAAAATTAAAGCTATAAGACGTAGCTTTGACATGAACATAGTCACAGTACTGCCTGATGCGTATAGCGTTAGTAACGCCATCTGTTATCAAACCCGCATTTTCAATTTGTACCCCTGATATTATTTTTTGGGATCGTTTGCCGATAAGGAGATGGATCTCGAGTAAAAGATGGAAACGCGAATTTATATAAAAGGAAGTATTTTTTATAAGCAGCGGTAACTTTCCGTTGCCTATTTATATATCAAAGTAAGAAGTACAATAATGCGTTGTTTCGAGTATTAAACGAGGAACCAACCGTTCTCTTTTCAATCTTATTTAATACTGTCTTTTCGTAAAGCAGTTGCTAACTGTCTTCACGAAAATCCCTTAATTCGCAATTTTAGCGTTAGCATTTTGCCCGAACGCCAAGCGAGTCGCTCATGCTGCGTCAGCGTTCTTGGGGTCGTTCATACGATCGGGCATTGGACTTCGTTTCTTGTCTTGAACGAATTCCAATGTTTCGTTGCTATGGAATATTCCCGAATATACTAAATACGGAGTGGAATATTCCGCGGCACAACATCCCTCCCCCCTTAGGAGGAAAAAATTTTTCTTTAAAAAATTTTTTCTTCGATTGGTTTCTCGTTTGAAGTTATATAACAATACAATAGAATTTTTTCTTTTAAAATTTTTTCTTCGATTGGTTTCTCGTTTGAAGTTATATAACAATACAATAAAATTTTTCATTTTTTCATTTGTAACGATGAAGTTTTTCCTTTTGCTTCTTATCGTCTTTCGAGCCGAGCGAGTCGCTCTCGGTTGGGGGGACGGGTGCATAACCTGGTCAGCTCGGATCGCGGTCGCTCTTCTGGCTGTTGTCGTCCGATCAGCTCGAGGTTGATGTTTACCTCGGCTGCTGACGGGGTCGTTGCCTCGCTTGTCCTTGTTGGCGTTCGGTTTCGCTGATACCTATAACATTTAAACAGAACATAGCCAACCAAGGCTATTGGCGCTACTGCATCCAGTGAGTAAAAACTCAGATTATGGATGTGTTGCATCCCGTCTCCGTCTGTATTGAGGCCGTCCATGATTTGGTCGGCTCAAGCTCCGAGCTTTTGAAGCTCTTCTGGGTCTCGCATCACGCTCTGTAATGGAATTATCCTCTCGGTCTGCATAGGGGGTGCCTGAACTTCAATTTCCGTTAATTTTAAATTGAACGACGGGAGGTAGTTTTTTCGGATGATCTGCGATGTTCGCCCGATGGTTTTGATGCTGAAATCTCGGGCGGTTACTATACATACGCCTACCAAAGCCAGTATTCCCGTATTATTTAACATTTTAAGCCGAGTGGGATTTTTCCCACAATTTCTCTAGGGTTGGCGCGACGTATAGCTATCACCCTTGCTCTTGCATTAGGACAATGAGAGGATGGGTTAGTTAGATAACCCTTTTCGCGCATTTCTCGCCGTTATCTGTGTCCATTTTCGCTGTAGGCCTTTCTGTGCTCTATTCAGCGTTGGGACTAGATTGTCTACGCGTGCCTTCTTCCTCACTCTGAGGCTCATTAACATGTGTATATCAACCGAATAGAGTGTGCGCGGTATTCTTTTTACACTCTACGCCGAACACTATCCTGTGTCAGTATTAATACGCTATACATTTTTCGTGGTGCTTTTCTGGCACGGTCACAGTATTCCGTCCCCTCCGGATTGCGTAATGAAATTGTTTTGTTCAATATATTTTTCCGATATGTATACGCTCTTTTTCCAGTTGATAAAATTAGGTCTCCTAAGACCTCTTCTATTTTATTGGAGCTCCCTACCCTGCATCCTGAGGGGCTCCTTCCCACATTTATTTTCTAGCTAATATTTAGTTTTAACTAGCTATAAGTATTCGAATTCCTCAATTCCTGAGCTATTAGTGCTCGATAAAGAGCTTCAGGCGGTTTGCGTGCACCGCCTGGATTTTACGTCCCTTTCGGAAGACGTAATTGACGGGGGGCCTCTTCTCTACTATTTCGTGAGGACCCGTCCACTTCGGGGTCAGCTTGGCTGATCGCCCCCTGCGCACCGTCTCGTCGCGGAGGAGTACGCGTTCGCCGACGCGGTACTCCTGCACCTGTGCGCCTTGGTCGTATGTAGTCTTCGACCGTCTTTTCGCACCTTCCAGGTTGTCTCGTGCTACAGTCCATGCGGCGCGTAGTCGTTCGCGTAACTCTTGGACGTAGTCGTCGTACGCATAGGTGCGGCGGTGCTCCTGCTTCACGGCGGTCGGTAACTCCGCTTCGCGTCCGTATACCAATACATGGGGTGACAATCCGGTCCCCGTATGTGGAGTGGTGTTGTACGTGAACATCGCGTACGGCAGCCACTCGTCCCAATTACCTTGATCCTCATTTATGAAATTTTTCAGATATTCAGCGAGGGTGCGATGCGATCTTTCTAGCGCGCCATTTGATTCCGGATGGTAGGACGTCGTTTGTATCTTCTTGATTCGGAGCAGTCGACATATCTCTTTGAAGGTCGAGCTGAGGAAGTTCGTGCCTTGATCCGATAATATTATTTCCGGTGTCCCGTGCCGGCAAATCAATTCTTCTACGAGCGCCTTTGCTACTGTCGAAGCCTCTTGGTTCGGCAGTGGAATCGCTGCGCTGTACTTGGTAAGTGCGTCTTGAATCGTAAGTATATATTTTTTCCCGTTGACGCTTTCCGGTAGTGGTCCTACGATGTCGACCGCAACTTTTTCAAACGACCTCGAGGGGGTGTCAGTTACCACCATCGGTACTCGTTCCCTTTTATTATTAAATTCTGAATTTATGCGACAATTCCCGACCACTTGTTAAGATAGAAATTTCGGTAAATCGCAACTCGGGGTGTGAGTCAGCGTTACCTAGATTCCTGCGTTATCGATCTTTCTTGGTCGAAAGATCTCAAACAATCGAATCCCTAATTTTTGTCAACTCTGATTGCCTCACTCATTCGTAAAGAATTAATGAAGCAACCACAATTGACCGTTTTTAATTTCTAAAGAAATCGTGAAAAAATATCACCACAGCCCGGGATCGAACCGGGAACTCCAGAATTCTAGCCTGGTACGTTACCAATTACGCCACCGTGGCTCTGGTGACATCAATTCACGATCTCTATTTTAATGTCAATAATTCAAGCAACTTTTTATTAATCAATCGGTCGTGTATATGTTATTATTATTAAATTCTGAATTTATGCGACAATTCCCGACCACTTGTTAAGATGGAAATTTCGGTAAATCGCAACTCGGGGTGTGAGTCAGCGTTACCTAGATTCCTGCGTTATCAATCTTTCTTGGTCGAAAGATCTCAAACAATCGAATCCCTAATTTTTGTAAAATATTAAATATTAAATATTAAAAAAAATTTCTGGCTTCAGTTTATCGGCTATATGTATAAGTATAATGTAACCGTCACTTACAGATAGATGTTCAGGAAGATTGTCCTTTCCATACTGTTGCCGACTTGTTGTCCTGTATCTCTGTTCGGTCGATGGTCCTTGTCTTCCTTCCTGACGCTGTTGACCCGTTTCTTCGTTGGTTCCTGGGTTCGTCCTTGGTGCGTCGCCAATGGTTGCGCGACGGCTTCTTCTCGAGTAGCTGCTTTGCGTACTCGGCTGCACAGTTTGTGCGGTTTTCCGCGACTTGACGTGACACCGTCAATCGGGACTTTAAACGGTTGACCGATACGTCACCCCGCACCGACGTTCACTTTACGTCTTCGCGTTAGATTAGTCGGGTTTTCACGAACTACACTGGTGTCCTTGCACGCGTCGTAGTCGTCACTTCAGAGTATTCTCAACTTTGTCCAAAACACTTTTGTCCTAATAAATCACGAATCACTTAACCTCGGCAGATCCCACCGCTGCCACCAAATGTTATGCCGGTACCGAGTAATTGGATTATTCGGTAGTCGGTATAATATTAAAAGTTATTATTTTTTGGGATCGTTTGCCGATAAGGAGATGGATCTCGAGTAAAAGATGGAAACGCGAATTTATATAAAAGGAAGTATGTATAATAAGCAACGGTAATTTTCCGTTGCCTATTTATATATCGAAGTAAGAAGTACAATAATGCGTTGTTTCGAGTATTAAACGAGGAACCAACCGTTCTCTTTTCAATCTAATTTAATACTGTCTTTTCGTAAAGCAGTTGCTAACTGTCTTCACGAAAATCTCTTAATTCGCAATTTTAGCGTTAGCCTTTCGCCCGAACGCCAAGCGAGTTACTCATGCTGCGTCAGCGTTCTTGGGGTCGTTCATACGATCGGGCATTGGACTTCGTTTCTTGTCTTGAACGAATTTCAATGTTTCGTTACTATGGAATCTTCCCGAATATACTAAATACGGAGTGGAATATTCCGCGGCACAACACAGTAGATGTGTTTGCCTTTTCCATGGGATATTTTTCTAGTCGGAATTTCCATTCTTTCTCTCCTTATTTTTCCTCACCGAGGAAATCGGTGATGATCCGCATATCCTCTTGCTCTCGTTGAATTTTCCCCATATACTTTAATTTCTTTGCGAGTTCGCGTGAGAACTTCTCCGCTATCATCCCGGCGACTAGCACGATTCCTTCCTTATCGGCTAGCGGTATATCCTCGACGCCTGTTACTCGGCTCAATGCATCGACCACAATATTCGCTTTCTCCGCGACATGTTCCACCTGTAAGTTATAGTCCTGGTTGGACAACACCAATCTCATGAGCCTCTCTATTGTAAATCGACATGTTTTCAAAAAGATTAGAGCTTTTTGATCGGTTTTTATGAAAATCCGAGCTCTTTTCAGATACGTTCTAAATTTCTCGAGTGCCCACACCATCGCTAACAACTTCTTTTCGATCATCATGTAGCCAATCTTGGCACCCTTAAGTGTCCTGCTCGCAAATGTGACTACTTTAGCTTCGCAAGCTGAATCTTCTTGTGACAAGATTGCTCCTAAGGCGTATCCACTCGCATCTATGGTGAGGGTGTATGGTTTTAGAGTCTCAAGAAATCGGAGTTGTTACGTCCCGGATCCTCCGCATGTAAAATTTCATTATTTTCTATGTACCATTCTATATATATATTTTTTTTATATTTAATACGTACACTAGCGCGACCCAGTAGCGCTTATCGCTGCTGGGTATACATCGTTGCTTAGGTCAGCGTTCACACGCTGGCCGGCGAGACGCGGGACGTCGGCGAGATGCGTTGCGCCCCGCAAGTCACTTGTTACCTTTTACTAACGTATTTTAGTATAATTCTTGAGCGGTGCCATCGGCACTGCTTTCTTCATTTTAATTAGTGAGTTCTTCTCCGGGAGCCGACCACGCCGGTCAGCCCTCGTAATAGCACGGGCCCGTAATGACTACTGTTTTAATATCCAATATCTTGTTGTATTGTTCGCGTAACTAATTAATTTGTGCGCGTTCCAATAAACATTATATCGCATTCATTTCGCGCGCCGTTTATTAACTATTTTAGTATATATACTGTTTTAATACGTGCTACTATTTTAAAACTATTTCGATATCGACTATTTTAATATACAGGGTGGACGATTTTAATCTATGCACCCAAATTTCTTTGTACCTAAGTGTTATGATAATGAGTGTGAGCAAATTATATCCGGCTCGAAGGACCAAAAAATATATGATAGTGAGTGTAAGACTGAGTTTGAAATTATTTTTAATCTGTCGACAGGTAGCAAGTCGATACATTCACACGTAGCATGTCGAGTGACAGATGCGAATAGTAAGATTAAGGATCCTGGTGACAAGTATAAATAATTAAATGCACTCAGTAATTAACAATAATAAATTCAATGTTCATTTAAATTATATAACAGTGATTGCATAAAAAATACCTGGTGAATATAACAAATATATACTGTGATTTGTCTGGCCTGCGTGTTGATGTACTGGTGGTGAGTAGGTTCTCAGGCTCCTGAGTTGACTTATTGATTCCGTGTGGTTGATCCTGGTGATGTGGTCTGATTGTAGAGCTCTAGTAAAGCCACACGGCAGGCTGGTGAGTGTTCTGACGCCAATGAACGGTGCGAGGCAGAATGGCGTCTCTGCTGCCAACGAACGAACCACACCGTTGACGTTTATGTGAGTGCTGCACTAGTCCTGTTGATTTGCTGCGATTTGCACTGACACTGATTTGACACACAGGTCAGTTGACTAAGAATGTAATACACTATAATACTGAATGCACACTAAAATGAGTGGAACGACTGAATATCTCTGTGAGTTTAGGCGGGAACGTGTACTGCGAGCAACTCGAGTGAGAACAATGGCCACATCCGTCGACCACGAGGCAGAGTATCAAGAAGGCGGACGTGCGTCACAGCTTGCTTGTGATTCGCTGTCAGCGATGGAAGGCGAGCCTTGTGAGTAGTCTTGCCGATGGGTCACGCAAACCGCGTTGGCCGCTTGAGTGAGCTTCGATCGAGGATGTGAGCAGATGGACAATATGCTTGAGTGCGGTTGATAAATCGATATAGCATACCTGCGAGCTATACCATATGACGCGAGGGATCAGATGATTGTGAATGTAGCGTGTGCATGAGTTGAGTGTGTGCTTGGTAGGCGTGAAAACTGAACACTAAGATAGATACGGAAAAATGGTTTAGACGAAAGTTGTTTAAGATAATAGAGGTCACCTATCTGTGTAACTAGCTTCGACCTTAAGACTACTTGTCAAGGTTATTTGAAGGTCACAGTGTTTTTTTTTAATGAGAACCCCCATTTTTGATACCGGATTCGAAAAGAGCAAAAAAAATTACGTCGGAAATGACATTTTGAAGTTTTTTTTCGTGACCTTGAGAAAGTCAATTTAAGGTCAAATGATAAATAACTGCCTGATAGTAGTTTATTTAGCTGTTCAAATTTTCTAGCGCAATAAACGTTGTGAAGGTACCTTTATAAGAAAGATCGAACTAGAATGTGACAAAAACTTCAACAATGTTGACCTTGATGTCATTTTTCAAGGTCATTTAAAGGAGAGTGTTTTTATTAACGGGAAACTTTGTTCTTGATACCGAATCAAGAAGAAATGAAAAATTTAACGTTTTAAGGTTTTTCCTAACATAAAAAGGCCATTTAGTGTTTCTTATTCCACAAGCTCTTAGTAGCTGTTGCTTAAAATGAGTTAACCTTACTTTTAACGTTACCCGGAAACAACGACGTGGACGTAGTAAGTTCTGTTTCCTTTGGGGTGCTTGATTAAAGTGAGTCCCCTTGCCTCTCACTATCGTTACGATTATAACTGCTACCAGGCAGTTATTCAGCAATTGACCTTCTCAAGGTCACGAAAAAAAACTTCAAAATATCATTTCAGACGTAAAATTTTCTACTCTTTTTGAATCCGGTGTCAAAGACAGGGGTTTCCATTTTAAAAAAACCACTCTGACCTTTAAATAATCTTGACAAGTAGTCTTAAGGTCAAAGATAGTTACACAGATAGGTGGTCGCCATTATCTTGAACAACTTTTGTCTGAACTATTTTTCCGTATCTGTTTTAGGTACAAAGAAATTTGGGTGCATAGATCAAAATGGCTCACCCTGTATATACAGGGTGGCCGATTTATCTGAAGACATTGAAATATTTCAAAAACTACGCATCGGATTAAAAAAAGTTCTGAATAAAATTTGTTCGTCTGGAAAGGGGTCATCCAATGATACCAAAGTCGACCCCTCACCCCTACCCCCTGAGATGGCGGTGAGGGCAACATTGAAATCGTAAATGGGAACCCCTATTTTTTATTGCAGATTCGGATTCCCCATAAAAAAATTAGTAACTTTTATTTGAAACATTTTTTTTCGATTCGTGATAGATGGCGCTGTAATTGCAAGGGATTTGATTTTTGCGAATATCTCAAGAAATTACACATCAGATCGAAAAAAGAAAAAAGACATGTTTCATTTTTCAAAAAGCTATTCAGCGATACGAAACTCGATCCACCCTCCCCCTATCCCTACCCCATTGTGGTGAAAATGGAAGATGCTTCAAAATCGTGATTGGAAAACTATTTTTTTCCTGGTTTTCCATGACAAAATCCATTGATTTAACTTTATTGTTGATATGAAATTTTCTCACACATCGCGCTGCAATCGAAAGCATGTATTCGTTTATCAATAAATTAACAACAACTTTTAGCGTTACGCAGGAACAACGACGTGGACATAGTAGTTTTTGTTCCCATCGGGGTGCTTGTTTTAGGTGAGTCCCCTTGCCTCTCACCATCGGGGTGCTTGTTTTTGATGAGTTTCCTTGTCTTTCACTGTCCAATAAATTAGATTAAATGTTCGAAATTGTGACCTTGTACTTCTAGACACTTATTTATTCTTTCCTCGAATGATTGTACACAGGAGAGGCCCTCACCCCGACCCTGAAATCGTAAATGGTCATCTTTGACAACGCTGCACTGGCTTTTATAAGCCTGTAGTTCACCATACGGTCACAGTGGCGCGTCAAGGTCAATATCAACGATTTTAACTGAAAACAACTCCAACATTGTCAATTCACTTGACGATCTTTACCCTTCATTCTTTAAACTGAAGTACAAGTGCGAAATGAATGCTGCAACCATCGAAGAAAAAACTGAAATGATTCTGATTTTCAGTGAATGTAGGCGGAATGTTGACGATGCTGTTGCCTTGTATGCTGAGCGTTTTCCAGATAATGTTCGCTCACGTTCTTTTTTTTACAAGGTTGTTCAATCCTTTATGTCTGACGGTAGTGTACAACCTAAAAAAAGAAAACGAAGAATCACTGTCACAGGAGAATATAATGAAATTGATGTGCGAGCAGCTGTTTAACAAAACTCTCCTGTAAGCACTCAGCAATTACATCGAGATTCCGGAATTTCTAGAGAGAGTATTCTCAGAATATTGCATCGTCACAAATATCACCCATACCACATTTCACTGCATCATGAACTTCATGGCGATGATTTTCGTGTGCGAGTAGAATTTTGTGAATAGGCAATTCAGCAAATACAAATGAATTTCAATTTCTTCGCTAATGTACTATTTTCAGATGAGTCCACATTCACAGACCATGGTGCCGTTAATCGGCATAACATGCATAACTGGAGTGTACAAAATCCCCACTGGTTACGACAAGTTGAACATTAACGTCCCGGGTCGGTTAACGTTTGGTGTGGAATTGTAGGTAAAAAACTCATTGGTCCTTATTTTATTGATGGTACTTTAAATGGAATCAAATATCGAAATTTCCTGGAACAAGAACTACAACCTCTACTTGAGGATGTTGCATTGCCCATTCGCCAAATTATGTGGTTTCAGCATGACGGTTGCCCAGCGCATTACTCAATAACAGCACGGGAAGTATTGAACCGTGATTTCAATGGCCGATGGATCGGCAGAGGTGGCCTGATCAATTGGCCTGCTAGGTCGCCTGATTAGACATCGCCGGATTTTTTTCTGTGGGGTCATCTAAAAGATAAGGCTTTTCAACAAGCACCAACAACTCGTGAAAACATGATACAGCACATAAAAAACGCTCGCGCTGAAATTCCCGCCGAGATGCTGCTCTCCTGTGTACAATCATTCGAGGAAAGAATAAATAAGTGTCTAAAAGTTCAAGGTCACAATTTCGAACATTTAATCTTATTTATTGAACAGTGAAAGGCAAGGGGACTCACCTAAAACAAGCACCGCGATGGTGAAAGGTAAGGGGACTCACCTAAAACAAGCACCCAGATGGTGAGAGGCAAGGGGACTCACCTAAAACAAGCACCCCGATGGTGAGTGGCAAAAGGACTCACGTAAAAGAAGCACCCCGATGGTGCGAGGCAAGGGGACTCACCTAAAACAAGCACCCCGATGGTGAGAGGCAAGGGGACTCACCTAAAACAAGCACCCCGATAGTGAGAGGCAAAAGGACTCACGTAAAACAGTCACCCCGATGGTGAGAGGCAAGGGGACTCTCGTAAAACAAGCACCCCGATGGTGAGCGGCAAGGAGACTCACCTAAAACAAGCACCCCGATGGGAACAAAAACTACTACGTCCACGTCGTTGTTACTGGGTAACGTTAAAAGTAGTTGTTAACTTATTGATAAACGAATACATGCTTTCGATTGCAGCGCCGTGTGTGAGAAAATTTCATATCAACAATAAAGTCAAATCACTGGATTTTGTCATGGAAAACCAGGAAAAAAATAGGGTTTTCCAATCACGATTTTGAAGCAACTTCCATTTTCACCACAATGGGGTAGAGATGGGGGGGAGGGTGGATCGAGTTTCGTATCGCTGAATAGCTTTTTGAAAAATAAAACATGTCTTTTATCTTTTTTCGATCCGATGTGTAATTTCTCGAGATATTCGCAAAAATCAGGTTGCTTGCGATTACAGCGTCATCTATCGCGAATCGAAAAAAAATGTTTCAGATAAAAGTTACTTATTTTTTTATGGGGAACCCGAATCTGCAATAAAAAATAGGGGTTCCCATTTACGATTTCAAAGTTGCCCCCATCCCCACCCCAGGGGGCAGGGCTGGAGGGGGAGGGTGGATTGAGTTTCGTATCACTGAATAGCTTTTTGAAAAATTAAACATGTGTTTTTTCTTTTTTCGATCCGATGAGTAATTTCTCGAGATATTCGCAAAAATAAGTTCCCTTGCGATTACAGCGCCATCTATCAGAATCGAAAAAAATCGCTTCAGATAAATATTACTTATTTTTTATGGGGAATCCGAATCTGCAATAAAAAATAGGGGTTCCCATTTACAAATTCACAGTTTCCCCCACGCCCACCCCAAGGAGTAGGGGTGAGGAGTCAACTTTAGTATCATTGGCTGACCCCCTTCTAGGCGAACAAATTTTATTGAGAACTTTTTTTGATCCGATGCATAGTTTTTGAAATATTTTAATGTCTTCAGATAAATCGGCCATCCTGTATAGTGTTGTGCCGCGCGCTATCCATAAACTGTTTAATCAAGTTTTCCCCGTATCTATATTAATATAATATTTTATCATTTATTGAATATCCAATAAACATTACATAGTATTGTTCGCGTAATAATAACTTAAGTATAACCTAACGGTTTTAATAAATATATACCAATATACCGAAAGACTATTATAATGACATTTATTGGTGTTCGTCTTGCGCCATGTACTTACTATTTTAATACCAAAAGTGAATACTATTTTAATGACTTTAATTCTAATGGTTTAAAAGTTTATGTTAATGTTGGATGCGCGCAATATTTACTAACTGTTTAACTGTTTTAATATACATAGTGCATGTATCTGTATTCCAATAAACTTCATTTATTTAACCCCGCCCCTCACTAGTCGTGCTCCAGTCCCGAGCCGGCACATTCCGGCTCAAAATAGAGAAAATAAAATATTGATCTTTCGTTGCATCTCTTTTTCAAGTCCAGGACGTAACAGAGTAGTATTTCCTCGCAAAATAATTTTTGCACTTTCTCAACACTTTTTTCCATACCCTCATCCCACTTCCAGTGGATACCCTTTCTCAATACATTTAGCAATGTCGCCGTTTCATGCGCATGATGATTCGTGAATTTAGTATAAAAATTAATTAATCCAAGAAATCCCCTTAATTGTTTTATTGTTCGAGGTCGCGGATATTCATGAATCACTCTAATCTTCTCTGGATCATGTTTCAATCCTTCAGTCGTGAGTACGTGTCCGAGGAACATCACTTCATGGCAAAAAAAATGTGACTTGCTGAATATCAGCGTCATCCCGTGCTCTAAAAGTCTTTCAAATAACACTCGTAAATGGTGGAGGTGTTCTTCGTGGGACGTTGACATTATCAATAAATCGTCCACGAAATTTATTACGAAATCCAAATCCTTCAGAACCACGTTGAGGGCTCTTATCAGACTCGCTGTGCTCGTTTTCAGACCAAACGGTGTGACGGTTAATTCATAGCATTTTCCGTTGTGCTGGAATGCTGTATATTTCCTTGAGTCTGGATGGAGTGGTTTTTGCCAAAAACTACTAGTGAAGTTCAGTGTTGACATCACAGTTTTTTCCCCACACCGCAGGAAAATCTCCTCGATCGACGGTGCATTATTATAATCGTTGACAAAATAATTGTTTAGCTCACGAGCGTCCAAACAAAGTCGTACAGAATCATCATCCTTCGTAACTGGCATGAGTGGGTTTTAGGAAAATGCTCTCGGATTTCTGTATAACCCCTACCTTCAGTATTCTTTCTATTTCTTTTTGTACTCTTTCTCGTTGCATCAATGAGACCGGAAACGGACGATGAAAATAAGGCTTGAGACCCTTAAATAGTAGTCGATGCTCATATTTCGTCATTCTTCCTATTAGTTTGTCAAAAATGTCACTCCTTCTTTCGACAATCCTCTTAAACACCTACCTTATTTCCGGTCTTCAGTCTTTGCATTCGGCCATTTTGTCATCGAACTCCTCCTCCGTCAGGCTGATATCCGCTTCACCCTCAAGAATATTTTCTATCTCTACTGCGGCACACATTCCATTTGGTCTAATTATACGAAAATCCTCCGGATTGACGTGTTGCCACACCCCGTCACTCAGTTCAGCGACGATTTCATCTCCGACTGCTAAAATCCGCTGTTGGGCGTCTATCGAAATTATCAATGCCAACATCCCGTCGATCCCAATTAATACCGGCCTTACCAATTTTGGCACGACCAGCGCCTGCAATGCCCCTGTCGATCCATATGTTTCTGTAAATACGATTATTTGCTTCTTTACACGTTCGCTGTCTCCGCCAAACGCTCCGACCACCTGTGTCGATGTTACTGGTAGCATTGGGCAACTCTTCAACATTTCCTCATTTCGCCGGAAAAAGTCCTCCGAAACCCGCTATTTCTACCGATATTTCCGGTCACCTCGGATGCTTCTCGTCATATCACTTGCTCGGTATCTTTTCTCCTTCCTCATACAAATATTCTCGAGGTTTTTCCAACAGCATCTAACATATCACGCCTCCTTTACTGCTTCCGTCCACCTTCCTTGGTGCTGGCCCTCTGATGTCTGGTACTCCATGAGCTTTGACAACGATTTTCGGCCACATACCTTTTTTGTGTTCCTGAATCGTTCTTTCCCCTGACTCAGCCTGCCCTCGCCATCCGGTGCTCGCTTCTTCATCCTTCCTCACTGTCTGTTCGCTGCTTCCGTCTTTTTCCTCTTTTCATCGCTGCTCCCTCAGCTTCTTCTTTTCTCTCTTCTTCGCGCTCATCCTTTGTCTCGTACTCTTCCTTTCTTCATATTTTACCGTTGCGCTCCGCTCTTCTTCCTTACTCTCGATGTTTTGGATTCCTTGGGCGCAACGTCTAAGCGTTTCCCAAATTCGTGTTCACAGCTCTCGAGCACTCCGGTATTTGCTCCCTCGGAATCGTATGTGCTACAAATGGACCCTGTGGAACACGATTTATATTATTTACCTGGTCACTCGGTTGTCGCTCATGCCTCGGGAATTCTGGCCCTGCCAGTCAATTATTTTCTGGCACCTGAAATTGTGCGGTCCTGTTCTCCTGCCATGGTAGCCTTGGTTGCACTGATCTATTATGTTCCTATGGTGGATTTTTCGGACGCCATTGTGGTCTTTCTCGTCTGCCATTCTGACGTCCTGGTGACGAAGGAAATCTATTTCCGCCATCATTTGCAGAAATTTCCCGATTTTCATATCCCGCGTACGGCCGTGCCATCTGCTCGCGCACTGTTCCCTTACTGATGAATCTTTGCTGCTCTCTCGCCGCGAAGATACTGTCTCGGCCCACCCCTTGTTTGTGATTAAGTGGACTAGCCACGTTTGTGCTCTCTAACAATTCTAAAAACTCGTCGATCTCATTTATCTGTGGGACTAAATCTTTCACTCAGATCCCGTGCATTCCCTATCACACGAGTTCCATACTCGTACATCTTGCATGTCACGAGCCCAGTATCGCGAACGGATTTTTTGTTTGCAAGACATGCACGGCTCCTTCTACCACCAACCACCAATCGTTCGCTACACCTTTCAACGCAGATCCGATGGTGTGTCAAATCTCTGTATCCTCGATTCCTCCCGCGATACAGAATTCTCGGAATTCCTGTAAAAACGTCATTGATCTCTCCTTTCCATCGCCGTTATATGTAGGAGGTTTCTGTATCGTAGTATATAATCGTGTTACATTTAGCCCTCCTCTGATGGTTTGACCAAAGTTTATTGAAGCACCGGTCCTTTGTGTATTTTTTTCCATTTTTTCGATCCTTTGTGTGTGCTCCTCTTTTTTTTCGTGCCGCGTGGATTTCGGCACCGTTTGCCAGTACATTGCATTTCCAATTCGTTGATTCCTGCGATTCTTCTACAATTCTTACGTATTTATCGTTACACGTAGCTCCTCGATACACTGAGGTACGCAGTCTGCTGTTTGTATTATTCGTCGCTGGCGTGCCTGTCTCCCGATATACACACTCGATCTACGTACGTGTATTTAATTTTCAAGAAGATGTGTCTCTGCTGTGCGGACAATCCTCTCTATTCACCGGTTGTCGCACTTCTTCCCCATACACTTCAAAACTACTCGTTTACACACTATTCGCTTAAATCCTTCTGCTTAAATGATACACGCTTAAACACTATTCACTTAAATACTACTCGATCTAATATCTCCATGAATTGTTTTTGAGATCATTGAGCTGTTATTTTTTTTTTATTAATTAAACCACTCGCCTGTTTCTTCTCCTTCCTCTGGCACTGCTTTTCACTGAGCTTAACAACTTTAAGAAATATAATTCGTTCAATAATGCACTGACTTGCTTTTCTTTACTACTTCAAAAACGTAGATGTAAAAGTGTAATTTCCAACACGTAAGAATCGTAAAACCAGAATGTAGGATGCACCTAAAAAGGACGTAAGAGCCACGTAAAACCAGGAGCTGCAGACTTTTCAGCAAAGTGCTAAGAAAGCCTTTCCACTTGCGCAGGCTCTTTTATACCCTGCCCCTCTGCCTCATTTCCCTCTACATCATTTTCGGTTTTTATTTTTAATTTAACGTGATTTAATCATTTTTCGGCTCGCCGTCGTCGCATCACCCGCTTCCCCTTATCACCAAGCGAGGCCAGCTAGTCGCTGACCGGCTGTTTACGGCAGCGAGGGAATTCCTTAGGCGTACGTAACTGGTTTTGTGCCTAAATTTGCTCGAGTTTGATAACCGGTGCTCGAATTTTACTGTGCGTTCGAACATCATCTCTTTTATAATGCCAACGAAATATAATAGAACCGGCTGGCGGGTGTAACTTTGTCACAGTACACGCACAATTTTGAGTTTGTCCGACTTCATCTACCTTCCTTCAACCAACATTCAACAGCAATAACCCCAAAATAAAGAATCGTAAGTACAATTTTCTTACATATTAAATAAAGTGAAATTTTCAAGTCAAATCTTCTCTACGCGAAACTATCATTCAAGTCCACCCCATTATTCGTGAAATGATAGCCCCAACAAAGAACAAAGCGCACTCCAGCCCTATCCTGAGTAATTTTCCGCGAGGTTGAAGTCAAAAACGGGCTTGCGTCTTTGGTATATTCTCGTCCGGTGTGGTAGAGAGAAGATTTATTCTCCTTGACCAGAACACGGAAAACATACGCCGAAACGTGAATCTATGTTAAATTCGTGGATTTGATAAAATAGGCCGGAATTTTGACGTAACGCAATCTCTTGCATTCTACGTTCAATCAGGTGGATGTAAATATACTGTTGCAATAGTAAAAGCGAAAAATATCAAAGAAAATAAAATACAAAAGTAAAATCAAGAACCGATAAATAAATATGCAAGCGAAGAAAATATTAGAAAGAGAAAAAGAGAGAAATACAAATGCCCATAAATAAAGGGATATATACTGTTGGAAAATCAGCTGGCGCATGGCGATCGATAATCGTCGTGCGCCTACCTGTTGCGCTGCTCTACCACGCGTTGTTCGGTTGAGTCGAAGATAGCCGAGGCATGGGCTTCGCGAAGCCGAGGATGTGCCTCGTTGGCACGCCGCGTCGAGCGAGAGGATGTCTCTCTCGCTTGACTTCGGTTTCGCTCACCGGCTATCTCGCTCAACTGACTCCAGCGCCCAACGAAACTTTCATACTCGCAGCCATCTTGAGAATTTGGCACTTTTGCGACACACATCCACTGGACAGCACGCGCATCCATAGGACTCTCAGGCCTTTTCCACGGACATTATTCATCGGACTCGCTCAACCTCTCGCTCTTCAGGACTCATGGCTTAAGGTAAGAGTGCTCTGGCATAATTAAGTATTAATTCACTGTCAGAGAGGAGAAAATGGTACATCAGCACTGGGTCTCACTTGTGGCGTGCGTTGCAGCACATGCTGTACCACGTTCTCCTCATGTTATTTTGCCGGCTTAATTAATATAATTAAGCATGTGCCTCATATTCACTGTATTTTCCCCCAGTAAATCTGCTGGGAAAGTACAGTGAATATTTTTGCTCAACCGTACAGCCTCATTCTATGTTGTATTGTGCTACGCAGTGTTGACTGCGTAGCTGGTCTCACAAAATTACTGCACTCAAGTAAAGGTTATTGCAAATGCTCTCATTAATTCACTGCAACCACTTTGCAATACACTGCTGAGTGGTTGCAGTGAATTACACACAAACATTCTCGCACTCAATGGTATCAGCGTGTCGTGCTGCGTAGCTCTCGCTACGTTGCACGCACCGCTGTCTCAAGTTTAAATTCAGCACACAATTAATATAATTGTGTGCTGCTCACATTATCATTCTAAAATTCTATTTGATTGTTTAATTTTATAATTTTGTATTTTAACTAAATTTACATTTTGGACAATTTTCTAAATGAAAGCTTTTTTGGTATGAATTTTCAAGTATTTTATTAAACTGGTGTTGTTTGAAATTGTATTTTGAATACTGCGAAGGAAGGCAGAAATAAACCGCTTCCTCAGCATAACATCTATGTGTCTGGTTATTTTCCTCTTGCCTTGAGTGAGTTCTCATCCCGTTTCAATACATTCACAGATCGGTCAAGCTTCATCCGGACGGATTCTCAACATATACCAATATTGGATCTGGGAAAAAGTTCATTGCGTTTTTCCTGATAAATAGCATCAATTGCAAATAAGTCAGGAAACACAGATCGCAGCGACACCACTAAACGCTCGTTGGAAAGATGGCACTTCGAGCGTTACTTTGAGTGTATAAACATCAAAATTTGTGTAGTGGTTGGAAAGTTGTTTGCGCTTAAAAATGGAGAAAAGTAATGAAAAATTGTGCTATATTTTGTAATATTATTACGACAAAGGGAAGAACGCTGCACAGGCTTGTGAAAAAATTTTTGGTGTGTACGGTGAAGGTACTTCATCAAAATCTGCTGCGCGGAAATGGTTCGCTCGCTTTCGTTTTGGTAATTTTGATATGAAAAAGGAGTCACGCTCTGGTCGTCCAATCACTGAAAAAGCTGATGAAATTCTTGAACAAGTCCAGCAAGATAAGCATATCAGCAGTGTCGACATTGATATGGAGCTAGGCATTGACCACAAAACTGTTTTGAACCATATACACAAAGCTGGCTACAAAAAGAAGCTCGATGTATGGGTTCCTTATGAGTTGAGCGCGAAAAACATGACAGACCGAATTGACATCTGCGATGCGCTGCTTCTGAAACGTGTCATAACCGATGATGAAAAATGGATCACGTACGATAATCGGAAGCGGCAAAGATCGTGGACAAGGGATGGTGAGCCGTCACAAGCGTTCGAGAAGCCAGAATTGACGGCGAAAAAGGTGATGCTGTGTGTGTTTTGGGACTTGAAGGAAATCGTCCACTATGAGCTACTTCCAGTTGGTCAGACGATTGATTCTCAACTCTACTGTGAACAACTAGAGACATTACGCTAAGCAATTGAAAGAAAACGGCCCGAATCGATTAATAGGAAAGGTTGTCTTCTATTATGACAATGCCCGACCACACACTTTTTTGATGACCCGTCAAAAATTGTGAGAGCTTGGTTGAGAAGTTTTGATGCATACACCGTATAGTCCAGACATAGCACCCTCTGAATATCACTTATTCGATCTCTGCAGAACTATCTAAATGGAATTAAGCTGCTTTCAAAAGAAGCCTGTGAAGACTACTTGATTCAGTTTTTCAACCAGAAACCATAGAAGTTTTTCACTGATGGCATCATGGCTCTACCCGAAAAATGGCGAAACATTGTCGATAATAATGGAGCATATTTGGTTTAAATAAATTCATTTTCACACTATTAGAAAACCAGTTAAATTTTACTAAGAAAAAGCAACGAACTTTTTCCAAGGGCCAATATATATATACAATAACGTTACACCTATTGTCGGAAAATATGAAACAACGAAATAATTAAGTTAAGGATCAGGAACATATAATATTCCTACAAAGCGTAGTACGGACAAGTCCGAAGAAAAACACTCGCATATACGCATACATTTAATGCAGAACAATATTCAACCGAAGCAGGAATAACAATATGGCCAAACAGATACCAACCAACTATCCTTTTTCTATTGAAGGTAACATTTTTTAGGTCAACCAAATTCATCATGGAACGAATAAAAATAGTATCAAATATAGATTCCAAGGCCATGCAAGAGACAAGTCGTTAAAAGAATAATACGACAAGCATAATTGTGAAATTGTTAGCTTCAACCTCGAATTCGATTATTAGGCTTCCCCTAATAATCGTTTTAAGGGGGGGAGGTGTTACGTCCTGACGTAACGTCGCAATTCTACTTTGATTTTAATTACGTTTAAGTTCTTCTGCTGTAGTTTTGTTATAGTAAAAGTAATGTTTAACATTTTTCCTTTATTTAAAACATTTTAAAAAGAAAAGGAGACCGATTGTATGAAAGGAGACTGTCTCCCGGGAAAATTAATTTTGTAAAGGTGAAATTTTTTCAGCGCCCCCGGTCAAGCGGGAAATTTTCAAAGCATGGGATCTACTGCGCCGACCCCACTGTCATTTATGGATCTATGATTCAGCGCAACCTTACCCTGAATCCTCGACGAGGGGTTCGGTTAGTCGCTGCCGGGGCATTGAACGCTACACGTCACCAAGCGGCCACACCCTTCTCTCTCTCTCTCTCTCTCTCTCGCCCTCATTCACGCACGTACGTGTGTGTGTGTGCGTGCGTGTGTGTATGTGTGTGCGTATGTGCGTGCGTGTGTGTGTGCGTGCGTGTGTGTGTGCGTGCGTGTGTGTGTGCGTGCGTGTGTGTGTGTGTATAACAGGACGCTTCCTTTTTTGGTCTTCAAATTTTAGCTTGGTTCTGCTTCGTTTTGCCTTTGGGCATCTTGTTTCAGGACAAAAGCTTGCACAATGCAGCTCTTCACCCATTGAGCTACTGAAAAACATTCATGCTCTGTGTAAATGGATAAAAAGTTTTACAAAATTACTAACTGCACAACGGATAATTCTCTTCGCTGAGCTTAACCACTGGATCCCATCAATTTTCGACGACGCATGCGCGATATTATGGCACATCGGTTCTCACCGCAGTCAGTCTCTGAAACGATCACCATCGCATCTTCATCGACCATGTAGCAACGTCACCACTACTCTCACAGCTACATCGATAACACCTCTCTGTCACCACATTGATCGAACTTACGGGCACCACGTTCCTAAGTGATTGTCTCCGTCATACAACTTCGCGCCTACCCTCTCAGCATTAACGCACCCAACTTCACGTTCAAATATTGGAATATGTAAGTGCATTGCAGTGACTCGATTGTTCTCACTGTACAGGCGCCGAGCTAGTTTCTGATATACGTATGCTTTTATACATATCTCGATAACGAGCCTACCGGACTCCTACCGCGCTCTATCTTTGTTTACTTTGTGAACGTTAATTGTGTGCGAGCACGTGTGTACACTATCTACTATATATACACGCGTTGTAGCATTGTCGAACCAACCTTGAAGGAGGCATTGTGCGGAGCAATATTTTATTATTTGTATTCTAGTTATTTAGCATTCTGTATGTCTTACCTTAAGTGTGACAAGTACAACAAGCGCATTGCAAATAACAGTGCCTCGTGCTGAATTCGTTTGAAATATTTTCGCCCTGGTTGCGGTAAAGCTTATCTCTCGTCCAAATCAGCTAAGGCTTGCTGTGCCTTGCATCTTTCTAATATGCCTAATTCGATGCGATCACCACCGTCATCCCCTAAACGTTCTGCTTCTACTTCAATGATATCTTCGAATATACAGCAATCATCTCACGAGGATCATCAACGCACACTGGATACGTCTGAAGATTTAATCGGTTCGCCAGTTGATGTTACGAACGTTGCTCGGCAGTGTTCGCGTAGGAGTCAACAACACGCGCTCAACATGTCACATAAAGAACTTCTCATGACCAAGCATGCCAATCTCTGTGCTTTCATTGCCCAACAGACAATTGTCAATAATGATCACACGGATAGGCTAAATTGCATCCAAAATCGTACAAAATTACTAGCAGCGCATGAGTTAAGAATTTCACGCCTCGAAGCAAACAATGTTCAATTATCTCAGCAAAATGCTGATCTATCAACTGAACTTGCGATGATTCGAGCTAACTCCTCAGTTTCGACGATTACATCGTTTCTTTCTGCTGAGATAACTCTTTCCGGGGTGCCTCTCTCTATCGATGATTCTAACGAGGTAATAGTTGAAAAAGTGCTTCATGCCCTCGGAATCTCAAACCTTCTCGGTGATGTTCTAGACATTCGTTGTTTCAATACAAAGAGGAATTTTTCGACTATTGGGCAAAATGAAAGTGAATCTTCTGCATCAGCGCTGAGCCAGAGAATATCGAATTTTTTAAATATTGACATTAAAATCTCACCAGGTTAAGGATTTTATAATCGTCAAAAAGTGAACAAATAAGAATCTGTCCCTCAGAGAAGTTTTTGGTCATGATAATAAAGAAGTGGTATTTATCAATGAGTTTCTTCCTGCAGCAGTCTATAAGCTTCTACGCATCACTAAAACTCGTGCTTCTGAATGCAACTATAAATATGTGTGGGTTCGATCTGGCAAGATTCATGTTCATAAAGGAGACGGGCAAGCGCCAATTATCATTACTGAGGAAACTGACCTGCAAAAATTAGTTTGACTACCACAGTCAAAGCCGGTTCTTTTGGTCCCCTCACCATCTTCGTCGCTTTTAAATGTTGCCCAATTCAATGCTAATTCTGTTCGTGGTCACATTGAAGTTATTCAATCGACCATAATTGACCAAAGCTACTATATAGTTTCGATATGCGAAACATGGCTTCATTCTTACGTTGCTGACGACCTAGTAAGCATCAACGAATATTTTCTTATTCGCAACGATCGAGAAGGCAATCGAGAGCAGAATGTGCGAGAGTGTACAATAAATAAGAGTAAATGTGTAAACTGTACGCTTAAAAACCAAACGTACAATCTGAAGATAAATGTAGAACATAGTGCGCTGGACCGGGAATGTCCAACATACAAAAGAGCGTTGCAAGAGGAAAAGAAGAGAACGGGCTGGATAGAGTAGCAATCACAGAAGGAAGAGACGATATGGTACACAAATGCGTAAAGTCTTTTAGCACATAACGAAGAGATACGACACCAGGTGGTTGACAGAATGAAACCTGCAATCATAGCGTTATCGGAGACGGGGGTGACTGCTGAAATCGGGGACAGTGAAGTATATATGCCGGGTTATAGTGCAATTAGGTGCGATGCAGAAAATAGAAACACAGGAGGGGCCATAGTATACGTAAGAGATGGTATTAAATATGAATTAGTAAGGAAGAATAAAATTGAGTGAAACTGCTGGAGTGTAGCAATAGAGGTCAATGATAAGATATATAAAGGAGTTATAATAGTGGTGTACCATTCGCCGAGTGCGTCGGATGCGGAATTTATAAGATTCATAGAGGATATAACTGAAGAGTTAACAATAAAAGGAGATTGTTTAATAATAGGAGATTTTAACATAGATGTCAAGGGGAACTCGTTCTATAAAAAACAACAAATATTAGGAATGTTAAGCTTAGGGATGAAACAGTATGTAAACGAGCCAACGAGAATAACGCAGGATAGTCGAACAATTATTGATCTTGTATTTGCAAATACAGGTGTGCAAGTGCATGTGGAACACGAACCAAAAATAACAGACCATGCGTGGGTAAAAGTAGTATTAGGAACGAGCAATACAGAGAGGAAACAGAGAGAGTATAATGCTAGGAATTATAGTAAAATTGACGTGAAAGAGTTTACAACAGTGTTGAAAAACTCCGTGCGACAATGGACAGATGGAGATATGCATCGAAAGGCAAAGATGCTTGTCGATAGTATAGTAGATACTTTGGACATAGTAGCACCAAAAAAGGTAGTTAGGATTCCAAACATATGGGAAGGTAAAAAATGGTACTCTGATGAGATAAGAAGGGCGGCAGGTAAAAGGGATAATGCTTATAGGGAAGCAATTCATGAGGGAAAGGATGATAACTGGGAACAGTTCAAAGTAGAAAGAAATGCAGTAGTTAAATTGATAAGGAAAGAGAAAAAAATATATTACGAGAATATGATAGACTGCAATAAGAAAGACCCTAAAAAAATGTGGAAAACCTTGAAAGAACTTATTAGAGGGGGACCAGCCAAAGAGAGAGAAATTGGAAATATAAATTTTGAAATATCGGGCGATATGGCGGAGAGAAGGACAGTTGACAAATTTAATGTGTTTTACGTTGAAAGTATTAATAACATAGTAAGTTCAATAGAGAGAGATGCATCTGGAAGGCCAGGTAGCAGAAGAATCTTGATGGGTGGTGGCGTGGGAAACGAAAGAAGCATAGAAAATTTCGAGAATATCGGAATAGAGGAACTCGATAAAATAGTTAAGGGACTCCCGAAGAAGAAAGGTACAGAAGAAGGAATATCAAGCGAAATATTGCAGTTGGCGTTCAGTGCAATTGAACAGGAGTTTGTTGATGTAATCAATGAATCCCTAAGGGAGGGCTGCTGTCCTAATAGTTGGAAAACGTCCACGATCATACCGATACCAAAGATAGAGAAAGCCAATAGCGCGAAGGATTTCCGGCCAATTAATATGTTGCCACTGTACGAGAAGGTCCTAGAGTTGGTAGTAAAGAGTCAAATCGAAAAGTATTTGGAATCAAATGAGGTTATAACAGAGCATCAGTCGGGTTTTAGAAAACAATTTTCATGTGAAACGGCGATTCAAACCGTGATAGACGAATGGAAATTAAACATAAGCGAAGGAAAAATAGTAGGAGTAATGTTCATGGACTTAAAACGAGCATTTGAGACATTGGATAGAGAATTGTTAATAGAAAAAATGTCTCAATATGGAATTAGAGGTAAAGTGTTAGATTGGTTTAGGTCATACTTAAACAATAGAACGCAAAAAGTCAGGTTTAATGAGGAATTTTCTGAAATTATTACAACGAAATACGGGGTACCACAAGGATCCGTATTAGGGCCTCTGCTGTTCATTATATATATAAATGATATAATTGAAATATGTCCAGAAGACTGTGAAATAAAAATGTTTGCTGATGATACACTAGTATATGTTACTGGAGACAGTAGTGCGGAGGTGGAAAGAAAGATGAATGGGGCATTAAACATAGTGGAAAGATGGATGAATAGGAACAAACTGAAAATGAATGCGGAAAAAACCAAATATATGATTGTGAGGAGTGTAAGAAAAGAATTGAGAGGGAATATTGTATTGAAATGCAGGGATGGAACCGAGTTAGAGCGAGTGGAGGTAATTAAATATTTAGGTGTAATGATAGATGATAAGCTACGATTTAAAGACCACTGTGAGTATATGTTGAAAAAAATAGGTAAAAAAACGAGTTTTCTGAACAGAATAGGACAATATATATCGGCATACACCAGATGTGTTGTATATAAGGCAATCATAGCACCGCACTTTGAGTATTGCGCAACACTGCTAGTGGATATGGGTGAGACAGAGTTGAATAAACTGCAGATAGCGCAGAACAGAGCGATGAGAGTCATATTGCAATGCAGCCGGTATACGAAGGTGGACGATATGTTACAAGCGGTTCAGTTTATGAGTGTGAGACAGAGACTGTATTATAATGTGTGTATATTTATTTTCAAGGCTGTTAAGAAATTATTGCCGAAGGAACTGACGAGTAAATTCCAAGCTGTTAAATCTAGAACGAGTCGGGAAACGCGTCAAGCGGAAAATATTGTAATTCATTTTAGAAGAACGAGAAATGCGCAAAAGAGTATGTTTTACGAAGGAGTGAAAATGTATAATGCATTGCCAGTAGAGGTTAAAGGCTGTGTAAAACTAGTTCAATACAAGAGTATGTTAAGAGCATTGATTATAAGCGAAATTAAATAACTTCGATATAAACGTAAGATAAACATGTAAATTATGTACATCAAATAGTTGAGAAAGCTAATAAACATCAATCAATCAATCAATCAATCAATGAATCAATCTCTCTCTCTCTCACTCTCTCTCTCTCTTATTTGTCTCCGTCACGTCTCTTTCTTCGAATGACTATATTTACTTTCTGACCATAAGTTTCCTTTTTGAGCATACACGGTCGAATTGGGGGATTGATCATTCTCATCATCCTAATGGAATTAATCTTTTATTCAGGTTAGTAATAATCCAGTCAATACGTTTGGTGAGTAAGTCTTGTTCAACGTCAGTGTTTACCGGTCGATTTTTAAAGTTTATAAAGTCGGTCAATCCATTCGCTATATGGGATGATATCCCGGCGTCTGGTAACAAATCCGGGATGGAGTCGCGGGAGTCCAGGATGGAGTTCAAGATGGAGGCTGGCACAGAGTCTCGAAAATCCTGGATTGTGGTCGGGATGGAGTCCGAATGAACAACGGGATTGGATAACATGCCATTGTCCATCCTGGACTTTCTCTTGGACTCTTATTCGAGAAATGAAAGACTTTCAGCGGTTTTGATTTGTTAACTCAATCACGCAGAGGACGCTCCTCTTTCGCACACCATTTAACGCGTTCAGCGCAGCCACGCTTCGGTTTCCCTTCTGCATAATTGGCCCATTAATCCTTAAGAACTCTCGTAATGACGCACACCAGACGATACAATCCCCTAAAACAAAGTTAATAAAATACTATTCTAACAAACCATTATTGTAACGTGCGAAAATTACAATTTGATGTAAAGGGGAGAGTGGGAGAATTGGGAAGCCCAGGCCCGGCGAAAGCAGAGTCCGTCGAGAACGTCGACAGTTATCGGTTGGATACTAGAAAGACTACATCATGTATAACACTAAATACACGTAGAAGGAATAGTCTAGAATCCTCGGCACGAGTTTGACTTTATTTTACTGCCCTATAACCCCTACATTATTGACAATGTTACGTCCTGTGTCTCTTCACGAGGATTAACACAAGCAAGTGCCAAACGATAATTTTCTCCGTGTATCTCTTCATTGTTCATTATGAAATAAGTACAGAAATAAATAAATATATATATATTCGTAATTATAGTTCACTTTTATATTCTACAAAATAATCAAAACCTAGAATACTTTACGGGAAGTCGAACGGCTTGCACTCGTACTTTTACAAGTGAGAGTGAGATGACTGTACACCTCGGAACTACGACGATAGCCGATCGGCCTCTCATATAAACAATACTCGTATAACCCAAGGTATACAACGCCTAAGCATTCCCGGTATATCATCTGCAAATGATAAAACTGTTAGCCGCAGGACAAGCACTGCAGCACATTGGAAGGAACTAATACTAAACGCACACATGCCATCGGCCTGCTATATAATAAGCATAACACATTTATACAGATAGTCCAGTCAAGGCACATAACTGTACACTGCAGGGATGCAATCACTTGAGGAAGACGCCAGCCAGATGCGCCTACTTATTTATCCCTTGGCTATACAGCCGTACCCTGGCTGTATATACTGTTGCTGGAGAAAGCTATTGTAAAATTCATGCATGCAAAATAAGCGCACACTGTGGCCTTTCCTTCAAGCCTATACAATCAATATAATTAATATAATTTGAATGATAAAAATAAGGAACTTCGTTCCAATAATTTAATATAATAAAAAAAGAATTATAACGTTAACTATAGTCGATGCGTAGTAGAAATCAACGACGCAAAAACCATGTACGAATTCTAAGAAGTGTTGTTCGCTTCATATTATAAACAATTAGATCATCATAAGCATTATCTTATATACAAATCTCCTTTGTCCACGATCAGATATTCCGTCGTGCAGAATCTTTCTTCGAAATAAATGTACGCGTAAGAGGGAATGACACGCTCCAAGATGACACGGCCCCCACCTTAGCACGCATCACGAACTATATATATATTGTAACGGAACACCACAAGAGCAATCCTCTACGAAGTAGAAGGGGGTCAGCCTCACGACAAGAATTAAGAATACTAATTAACCAACATATCTAACTCACACAAACGAACAAAGAAAACACCAAAGCAGACCAAAGGAAAAGAAACATCAATAAAAAATCACTAAAGTGATTAACTATTGACAAAACGAACAAACAAGTGGCGAATAGACACCCACCAGACCAAGACACCAGGAAGAATAAGTAGGTACATGCAAGTAACCGCGAGTACCCATCCTAAAAAGGATAGGATAGAACAGTAGGCCCCACCTTCGCGCTAAAACCACACGCCGCGCCTAGCGGACCCGAGCGCAGTAGCACCCGCCACTACGCAAAGACCAGGCGGAACTGCCCGAAAGACCACACACCTCACCGGGCAAAGACTTGCGCAGTAGGCCCTACCTCCCCAGTAGGCTACACTACACGAACAGCCCAAGGCGCCAAGAACGCAACGGGGAAAAGACGAAAGCAGATTGTGGAACCCTCGCGGTTCCACAAACCAAAGAGACAAATGATAAAAGGGTACTGTCGCATGACTACCCCCACTCACAAATAAACATTAATATCAGGGAAAACTCTTAAACAAAGAAAATATCTTCACAAACCAAATTAATAAAAAAGCCTCGTAACATCACCTACACGAGAACCTAACAAAAAAGTAGAGTATCATAAAAACAAGCAAGGAACACATAAAAAAACTCAATAAAAATGCAAATTCAAAGAAATTTAGTCAAGAATCAAGACAAACCAACTATCACGAAGCAGGCAAAGACCAACATTGAACGAAAATATCAAAAAAACAATGATTTAACTACAAAAACCTCAAAAGAAGTTTAAACCTCCAGCAGGTAGAGAATTAGCATTGTACCTCGGAATTCAACCTCGCTGGAACCCCGGTTAAAACCCCGATAAAACAAAAAACTGACCAAATACAGAAATTCGAAGACATAACAGGACACCGACACATCACCCCGCACCGCTCTCACCCATCGAGTAAGGTGTGACAAACATTACGTGATCGATTCGAAAACACCCCTCGGGGCCCATCAACTAAACTATATAAACCGCGGCAAGACAAGCCCCGAGGCTCTTGTCGAACTTACCTTTTGCAAGACGAAGTGCTGCTCGACAGCCCACCTAAATTTTAAATTAATTATAAGACTAACAGTTTTGGAAAAATCATGGCAGAAATTAGTGTTCTTTCGATCAATTGATTCCTCTGCACAGTGCTTGGCCGCCCCTACTCACAGGGCACTTTTCATTAACGAGTCACGCAGTGCGCTTTTCATTAACGACCCACGCACAGAGCAGTGGCTACTCGTCTCTTGAGAAGTGAAGAAGCACGTGTGTCACCAGGCTAAGGGAGTGGCATCCCGGCTTGCTGCACCACGCGCGCTCGACTCGGAGGGGTACCTGCGTGGATGGGACCACGTCACGGCTAGCGGCCAACTACCCCCTGTCACGTAGTGATACCTCAGCAGGTCTCGTTAATTAAGAAACCGAGTCGCAAATACCTTAAAGGCACGATAAGGCACCTTAAAATAACGCGAATAAATGCCTCAGTATCAGGAGTACAGGACGAACCAGTTGGTCATCGCTGCGAACCCCGTGCCTTGCGCGAACAGTGAGCTATAGCTAGGAAACCAAAACAATAACAAAGACGAGTACGATAGGTAGGTAAACTCACACTCCCGACCCGACATGACAATGCTCGCGACTCTACGCTAAACTCACCGCAGAAACACCCAACAAGGCGGAGCCTCGAGAGGCGAACCATACGAATAGGTCACACACTATAAGATGCGTTAGAAAAACATACAACCAGTAGCGGGCCGCCGTCTGATGATTATACAAAGGCCGACCGGTATATCTTACGATCGTACCATGGGAAGCTACGTATGAAGACAAGCCAAAGCAGTTAGACAGGCAGAAGAAACCGCATCGAAAATCGCGTTAATACAAGCGCGATAACCCCTGTATTAGTGAATTGAGTGTAAAGCTCCGTACGCTCGATACCATATCGTAGTACGAATAATAAAATCAAAACCCGAACCAACCGGAAGCTATTCCGCATACGTAGTCTTAAGTAAATCGCGTAAAAGAAAGCGCGGAACCCCTACACTAGCAAATTGAGTATTAAGCTCTGCACGCACGGTACCACATCGTCGTACGCATCATAGAGTCAAAACCCGAAACATACTGGAATTTATTCCACGTACGTAGTATTAAGTAAATCGCGTAAAAGCCAGCGCGACAACCCCATATTAATAAATTGAGTATTGAGCTCCGTACATACGATACCAGATCATCGTACGAATATTATATTTAAACCGATCAAAATAAGAAGCTATTCCACAGATGTAACACTAATCATAGTTAACGATACCACATCCCCACCAACCTAGACCAATCACTCGTAATCCCACACCACACGATAAAAGCAGTAAGTACTTTAAGTACAATACAATTAAAGAAGTACCCTCCAAACTAAAAAGACCGATGATGAAAGGGTACGAAACGTGCATCCACCACGGACACATGCGAAATCCATAAAAACTCAGACTCAGGTCTTTTAACAAATAAAGAAAAACAGATACAAGTAAAACAACACCAAGATAAGCACCTAATACAAGCATTGTTTTAACCAATCCGCAAATCCAGCCCAGAGGACGATCCCCCTTCGAGCTCTAAATTTCCATTCCCAAGGAATATAAGAAAGGACCTTGCTCGGGATAAAACAACAAACTACGCGATTTAGCTGCAACACGCGCATAAATGTAAAAACTAAGCAAAATACATAAAACGATCGAGCGCGCAAAAATCGCGAAACAATTACATATATATATGTGCGAACGACCAGAAAAAATCTTAGTAATCATAATCGTCTGAATATATATATATTGTAACGGAACGCAATTACAGCGGTCCGCTACTAAAATAAATCTTATTTCCAACCAAACATCCAAACACACACCAATAAACACAGACTACAACTAATGGAGAGGACAAAGAATCACCCGAAAAGTAGATTATTTATTGACAAAATGAGCAAACACGATGCGGACGAGCACCGGCTGGACTTGGAAAATATAGTATCAGGGGTACAAATTGAAAATGCGGGTTTGATAACAGATGGCGTTACTAACGCTATACGCATCAGGCAGTACTGTGACTATGTTCATGTCAAAGCTACGTCTTATAGCTTTAATTTTCAGTATGTGTCAATTTGTCGCAGTGTCAAATTCATAGTTTTTTTGAGCTCTCAATATGTCGAGTTTCGTGCCAACAAAACAGCATTTGCGGGAAGTTTTAATTTACTTCTTTAATTTGAAGAAAAGTGCTGCTGAAGCACATCGATTGGTCTCCGAGGCTTATCCGAGTCATGTTCCATCGGTTTCAACGTGCGAGAGATGGTTTGTGCGGTTTAGAAGTGGTGATTTTGACGTTGAGGACAAAGAGCGGCCGGGCCAAGTGAAAAAGTTTGAGAATGCTGAATTGGAGGCAATACTCAATGAAGACTCGTGTCAAACTCAACAAGAGCTCGCAGATTCATTGGGAGTGACACAACAAGCCATTTCCCATCGTATAAAAGCCCTCGGAATGATCCAAAAGCAAGGACATTGGGTGCCGTATGAGCTGAAGCCGAGAGACGTCGAGCGCCGTTTTTTTGCATGCGAACTGCTGCTCGAACGGCAAAAACGGAAGGGTTTTTTGCATCGCATTGTCACTGGTGATGAAAAGTGGATCCATTACGATAACCCGAAGCGCAAAAAATCATATGGTTACCCCGGCCATGCATCATCATCGACGGCCAAACCAAATATTCACGGCGCCAAGCTCATGCTCTGTATTTGGTGGGACCAGCTGGGTGTGGTGTATTATGAGCTATTGAAATCGAACGAAACCATCACAGGAGCACTATACCGAACTCAATTGATGCGTTTGAGCCGCGCACTCAAAGAAAAACGGCCACAATACGAGCAAAGACACGACAAAGTAATTTTGCAACATGACAACGCTCGGCCACATGTTGCAGCGCCGGTCAAAACATACCTACAAACGCTGAAATGGGAAGTCTTACCCCACCCGCCGTATAGCCCAGATATTGCTCCTTCCGATTACCACCTTTTCCGATCGATGACACATGGCCTAGCTGACCAGCGCTTCCATTCTTACGAAGAAGCCCAAAAATGGGTCGATGACTGGATAGCAGCCAAGCCGGCCGAATTTTTTCGCGACGGTATCCGTAAATTGCCAGAAAGATGGGAAAAAGTTGTGGCTAGCGATGGACAATACTTTGAATAATTCATTTGTTACCATTTTTTCAGAATAAACGTTCAAAAATAGAAAAAAATCCCGCATTTTCAATTTGTACTCCTGATAAGAAAGTCGGTACACACGGTCAACCGCAAGTACCCACCCTAAACAGCATGGCGTCAGAAATAGGCCCCACCTAATAAAATAAACTACCATCAAAACAAATACAGCAAGAAGCTCGCAGAAGCAAGACAAGGGGCAGGACAGACAACAGTACCACGCACTACAGACTGGACCCCAGCGTAGTAACACCCGCCCTACTAGAAAGCGGGCGGAATCTCGCGCAACAACGAACCCCTTACCGTACAAAGAGGGCACAGTCGGCCTTACCCTTTAAACCAACCACACCACATAGACGGCAATTCGATAAGAACGCCACAGTATGGTGAAACGAAAAAAGAATTAGTGGAACTTTTGAAATTCCACAAATTCTCGAGAGGAAACGACAAGGGGATTTCACATGAAGCCTCACCACATACCCCCACTCAAGGATACAATATTAATAACAGAATAATCACATAAAACAAGCCAAAATATAACAAAACTCAATTAACAAATTGAAAGCAGGGCAAGACCTACACGGATAAACACACGAAAGCGAGAACAACATAAAAATCAAGAAGGAATATCTAAAAAAACACATCATGAAACACCAAATTCGCAATAATTAATCAATTCCAGCAAATTTCGAACCAAAATTAGACAGGAAAAAACATATTAGGTGCGCAACTAAGTTCCCGCTGTTTTCCAAGAGATGGCTCTAGTAGTAAGTGCTGGTCGATTGGGACATAACCAAAACGTCATGAACCAAGCTAAGACATATGGTAAACAAACCGCTTTGACACATTAGTGATTTTGTTTTTGCGTCATATGCTTTTGGTTGTGTGAAAATGTCTGATTTTGTGCCAAATAATCGTCATTTGCGGGAAGTGTTGCTTTTCTTCTTTCATCCGAAGAAAACGGCGGCTGAAGCGCATCGAGAACTCCAAAAAGTTTACGGAGATACTGCTCTAAGTGAAACAACATGCCGTGATTGGTTCCGTCGCTTCAAAGACGGTGATTTTGATGTTGACGACCGTTCGCGTGAAGGAAGGCCAAAAACCTTCGAAGATGCTGAATTGGAGGCATTGCTCGATGAGGGTCCGTGCCAAACGCAAAAAGAGCTTACTTCAGCATTAGGAGTTACCCGCCAAGCCATTTCCAAGCGATTGCATGCGTTGGGAATGATTCAAAAACAAGGAACTTGGGTTCCTTATGATTTGAAACCAAGAGACGTTGAGCGTCGTTTTTTCGCCTGTAAACAACTGCTCGAGCGGCAAAAAAGGATGGTTTTCTTCATCGCATCGTTACGGGTGATGAAAAATTTATTCATTACAGCAACCCAAAGAGAACAAAATCATGGGGACTGCCCGGTCATGCTTCTACGTAGTCGGCTCGGCCGAATATTCACACTGCGAAGATTTTGCTGTGTATTTGGTGGGACCAGGGTGGTGTTAATTATTATGAGCTGTTGAAACCGAACGAAACCATCACTGGGGAACGGTACCGAACTCAATTGATGCGATTGAGCCGAGCACTGCTCGAAAAGCGGCCACAATACGAGCAGGGGCACGAAAAAGTGATTCTACAGCATGACAATGCTCGGCCTCACGTTGCCAAATCCGTTAAAACCTACTTAGAAACGCTCAAATGGGAAGTCCTACCCCACCCGCCATATTCCCCAGATATTGCGCCATACAATTATTACTTGTTCCGTTCGATGGCACATGGTCTGGCTAATCAGCATTTCAGCTCATATGAAGACATCTCAAAATGGCTTGATTCGTGGATAGCCTCAAAAGACGAACACTTCTACCGTGACGGTATTCGAGCTCTGCCAGGAAGATGGGAAAAAGTTGTCGCTAGCGATGGGCAATATTTTGAATGATTCATTTGTAAACATTTTTTCACAATAAAGTTGCATTTTCATAAAAAAAAAAAACAGCGGGAACTTAGTTGCGCACCTAATACAAAGCATAAATAAAACCACACATGACAAAATTAGTAAAAAACATTAATCAATCTACAAAAAACCCTCAAAAGAAGTTTGAACCTCCAGCGGGTAGGAACTTAACATAGGCCAACAGAATTCAACCTCGCTAGAACCTCGGTTCAAACTCTGAAAAGACAAAGCCCGGCTAAATATAGAACTTTAAGACATAACGGTACACCGACACACCACCCCGCACCTCCTTCACCTAGTGATTGAAGGGCGACAAACATCACGTGACCTACCACAAAATACCCCCCCGGGGTCCATCCACTAAACTATATAAACCGCGACCGGACAAACCTCAGGGCTCTTGTCGAATATCATTCTGCGAGACGAAGTGCTGCCTAACAGCACACTTAAATTCAATTATTACTTATAAATTCAGCATGTAAAGAAACCAGTGTTCTTTCGAGCAAATCGATTCCCCTGCATTGCGCTTGGCCGTCGTTTGATCGAACGAACCGATTACAATAATTACTAACAGTTTGGGATTTATCATGGCAGAAATTAGTGTTCTTTCCATCAACTGATTCCCCTGCATTGCGCTTGGCCGTCAGTTGAGAAAACGAACTCAATAGGATACTCTGTGAGGAAAGGGCTCCCCTGCATTGCGTCTTGGCCACCCTCAATCACAACGTCAGGGCACTCTCTCATTAACGTGTCCCCATGCATAGCGCCGTGGCTACATGTCTTCTGAGGAGTGGAGAAGTACGCGTGTCTCCAGGTCAAGGGAGTGGCATCCCGACTTGCTGCACCGCGCGCACTAGGTTCGTAGGGTGTACCTGCGTGGGTGGGACCACGTCAGGGCCAACACCAACTACCACCTGTTACGTACGGATACCTCGGCTGATCATGCTAATTAAGAGACCGAATCGCAAGCCTCTTAATGGCGCGATAAGGTAGCTTAAATAAGCGTGAATAAAGGCCTCAGTATCCGGGGTACAGGAAGAGCTAGTTGGTCATAGCTGCGAACCCGGTATTTTGTGCGAACAGCGAGCTATAGCTAGAGACTCAAACAATAACAAAGACGAGTAAAGATAGGTAGGTAAATTCACTCCCCCCCATCTAATAGTACGACATTCGCGATCCCCCTATAGGCTCACCACGTAAACATCAGCAGGGCGGAGTCTCTAGACAGACCACACGAACGTTTAGGCCAAAACAATAGCATACTATATCAAAATAATAGGCCACCAACTAGACGTCCAATGATTAAACAAGGCTGACCGGTATGTCTAACAAATGTACCAAGGAATGCCCCGTATGAGGACTAAAACACAGGCAGTAAGAACAACTAGGCCACACCTTGTAAAATCAAGTAGAGACGCGCAATACACCAATAACAACCGAGCTCGCACGAAATTAAACGGAAATAAATCCGCATCTGTAATTATAAGTATCGCATATTAGCAAACGCGATAGCCCTAAATAGATAAATTGAGTGTCAAGTTCCGTATAGGGGATACCTATCCCCATACAAATAATCGAGATAACCCCGAAATTAAACGGAAATAAATCCGCATCTGTAATTGTAAGTATCGCGTATTAGCAAACGCCACAACCCAAAAATAGAAATTGAGTGTTAAGCTCCGTATAGGGGATATCTCATCCCCATACGAATAATCGAGACAACCCAGAAATAACCTGGAATTATTCCACATACGTAATCTTAGAAAATCGCGTATTAGCAAACGCGACGACACTAAATAAATAAATTGAGTGTTAAGCTCCGTAAAGGTGATATCTAATCACTTTACGAATAATAGAGTCAGAACCCAAAATTAATCGGATAATACTCCGCATACGTAGTTATAAGATAGATCGCCAACGCAAAAACACATACAGATAAGAAGCCGAACGCCGCCGAAAAGCGTAAACCTGTACGAACGATCCGAGATCGTCCTACACTACCATAAAACTCCTGTCCATCCTCTTCATATCTAACTAACAGTCAGTGCTCTATGCACAAAATAAAACAAACATACAAAAATACCCTACAAATACAAGACCAATGATGAAAGGGTAACGAACCGCACGTCCATCACGGACACATGCGAATCAATAAACTCAAGACTGAGGTCTCACAACAAAAAACAACAAAAGAGAAATAACAATAGAATCAACCACTTATAAAACCTATAAAAACAATACACACCTCTCAACCCATCCAGCCCAGAGCACGAACCGGTTTCGAGCAACCCAGCTTCCCCTCTACGATCTAGGAAGGATCTCGCTCAAAATAAAATAAAAAACTACGCGATTTCACTCAGCCGCTTCAAAGACGCGCGAAATAGGGATAAAAAGAAAAGTGCATAAAATCGCGAAACGTTTCAATATATATAGGTCACTCATATTCGAGAATTTTATACGATAGAGTAGAGATTGTTCACATCCGTAGTATTATTCTTAACATACTATAAATCATTGTGAAAGTGTAAACCATTTAAGAGTGAGTTTTAATAATTATCTTAAAAATATATCGGTGTAAAATTGATTTCGCGACCTCGCCACTAAACAGTTCTATTCATTCGCCTCTACGTTGCTCATTCTAACAATTCTTTCGAGCGACCACTAGCTTCGCTCACACCCATTCATCTTTTGCAGAATCGCGCCTTTACTGACACTTGCTACTCTCTCCACTACATTTATAAGATAGATCTTTAAGCAACTCGCCGTCTCGCTTACGCCAGCGGGACAGCGTTCTAAAAAACCTACCTCAACCTTTCGCTTTTCAATCCAACACTTGGGCAAACATAGAGGTGGTCGAAGAAGGGCTATACGCCGTTTCTTTTCTATATTCAGAAACATATTAAATACTCTAAATCACTCTGCTGTCAAATTCGCAGAAATGCGATCGTTGCCGCGAATTACATCCGACTTATACTATCGGAGTGCGTTCGAGTGTTCCGTCGACAAAGGAAGTACTGTGTTCCGCTGGACCTCCATCGTTCCACGGCAACCTAACGAATCCATAGACACTCTGAACTTCGAGGACCTGGTTATCCTCGACCAGCTTTGGGCCGGCCTACCGGTAATCACCATCGACAAGAATTTCAACCCGCTACGCCTTACCACCCGCGCAGCCAACATCCATGTATACAATAGACGACAGCAATCGGTGAGTAAAACATGCCTGTTATCAGTACATACTTTACAACGACAAAATATCTCAGAATTATTCAGCCTCATCCCTGCTGATAAATCCCGGGTACATCGAGGTTGGTCCTTATCGACGATTATGCGCTCCTTTTTAAAAATTCAACATTAAAATCAGGGACGTAACAGACAAATATCAGCAAATATGTCGAAATGGTATAACACAACGAGCATCCTTGATGTAATTATAATCTTACATAGAAAATGACGATAAAACCGCAAAATACCATACTTTGATAACTCTTTGTAAATGAATTCAATTCACTTTTTTTATTGCAATACTCGATAGACTCGTTTGTGACGGCAATTATGCATAATGTAAATAATATACGTTATAAAATGTAATATATTTTATTTATATGGTGCGTCAGGACTGCTTACCCTGTTATCGATGGACGCAACGTGAGGACTCCTAAACATACATATTCACAGTACTTGTTACAATACAGTAGTCGATGCAATATTTATGAACATGACCTTTGATGATTTGTTTTAAAATAATTTATCCTTGCAGGGACACAAGGAAGCTCGAAAATAATAAGACCTATCCCTGAGTTCATTCGGTCAAAGAAGCTATTGAAATCCTATGGAATCCAAACCTTTTCATCTATTCAGCCTAAATTCAATACCGATTGTCCTTTAACCTTACTTTATTTGTAAAGAACTATATAGCTTGATAGCTGGAAATGTGCAGCAACTAGAGCGCGCACAGGCTTTTTTCGAAAAACTAAGAATTCCATCAAATTCGATCAGATGTTTGAAGTCACACATATGCGCACGCGTATCCATATATTTCTTTATAAACCATTCAGCTCGACGTTTTTTGACTATTAGGAGTATCCTGACATGAAATTCTCAAAATCTTTCTTTTCGACAACGACAACAAATTATCCCGTATAAGGAAGAAACATTCAATGTCGTATAATATTTCAACCGCTTTATTGATTTCAACCAAATTGTATTGTACCAAAATTCCCTTAACGCTATTAAAAATGTGCAAAATGTTTAGCTTGCTGTCTCGATACTTTCTGAAATGAAAGCGGCTAAAAATTGAAAAACTCGAAATCTCCTAAAATCTGAACCACTTTAAAAATTTTGACAAAACTTTGTATTGAACATCTCTGCATATTGTGTCGATTACGACTTATACAATTTCAGTCAAATTCAGTGCCAAAGTATCTTCAAGGTATCTGCAATTGTTAAGAATTACTTTATTCGATAGCTGACGACTTACGAAAATTAGAGCTTGCACACACTTTTTCAGGACATTAAAAATTCCATAACGCTTGAAGTTATAGACGAATACTTCTGTAAATTTCACGAAACAAAACACATACACACACGATCAAACATTTCTAAACGTAATATTTTCGCTTTTCAAAACATTTTAAGCACTCTAAAATAACACTCGGGAATTTTTTTTACTGCATTAAAGTTTCCTTTAATGAGGAAGTAAAAAGGATGTAAATGTAGAATAGAACTTTGCACATTGCTTCGTTATTATTTTCATAAATGCACCTCTATGAGAAACTATGCTTATGAATTTTCGACTTAAGATTGGCATTTGGGAAAAATACATAAAAGCGTTGCAACTTTATGAGATATTGAATGTTTGGAAAAATAAATATTGCCATTTTAATTCATATAATGTTTGACCAGTTGAACTCAATTTTCTACAGAAATTGGCTAATAGTCAGTGGTGCTAAATATTCCATTTGGTGACGATTGATAGAAGAGTTCGCATTTGAAAACAGTTTCAATTTTTCAAGTTTCAGCCGCTTCTACTTATCAAATATTAAACTACGCTGGATGAATATTCAGACACGTACATTATAATATTCAGTGACGTTTAATTTAATAAATTCAGTATTAATAAATCGATAAAGACATTCGAAATTTATTGAACATTGCATTTTTATATTCGCGATTGCCGTGCGTTTAAAAATAATAGGCCTGTAACTTGAAAAATAAAAGCCCTGTAAATAACTTGGGTATTTGATCCTAAACTTGTTACATCAGTTACAGCAGTAAGTTTTCATTAAAAGTTAAGATTATCGTCAAAATATTCTAGATGCTGATGTGTCAAGATATTTATCTACCTACCTTACCTACTACTAAGTGTATTGTCTATTTCACTTTCAATTATGTAATTAATTAACATGTACTTTAGAACACATGATGTTTTCAATTAATTACACAATTCATTGTCAGTATTGGAGACCACTTATGTAAATGTGCTTTTCTCAAGTTTTTTACAGATTGTATTTTTTGAGGGATAATGACAACAGCAAAAACAGCTCTTGGACCTTAAATCGATTACATGTAAGTTTTTTCAATTTAACTTAAAATAACCATCTTTAGCTTAGCAATTCAATGCGTCGTATTCGACTTTGCGTAGCGTTGAGTTCATGGCATAACTCTTTTACATCGTAGATACAATATTTTTTTGAAGAATCCTTTACAATATAATTTTTGTGAAAATTGAGCATGAATTTAAGTTCTCAAAAAATCTCAATTCGTGTTCAATTTTCACAAAAATCATATTGTACAACGGGTGTTTGCTTCACTTATACTCATCAAATTTCATCTATTTACACCAAACACTCTTTAATATACAGAGTTTTGAGTTTATTAATTCTAAACATATTGACAGACATACAGATAAACATTGCCGTAAACCACTTACCGGAATGTTTTAGACCATTTTGAGTATCCTGATATTCAATTCTCGAAATAAAGGAAATTTCATTTAACAAAGATTTCTCTATGAGGAAGCAAGATTTACGAGTATGGGAACTCGGCTTAAGTCACCAAATGCATTTTCTACTGTTATTATAAGACGACCAACTTCTAAACATAGGTTTGATAAATAAACTGGAATTGTAGCAACAAAAAAAATGTGAGTCCGTAACTTTATAATGGAAGTGAATTTCGTGTAGTAGAAGGTACGGCAATTATTATTTTCAGTATTCGCGTTATTTTATTATCGATTTTTTATACTGCGTCTTAAAGATTTTATTGGTGTTTTGTACGGATTCGCTGATGTATCAATACTGACGTGTCTCTTTACAGCTTATATAACGTAACACGATTTGAGACTAGCGGCATTGAATGCAGCTGCTATTGTCCTATGTTTCTGAAGTGTACTTCGCAATCGACTATACGCCGGTCATTGTACGCTCTAACTGATTGCTATCTGTTATTTCACAAGTATCATTTTCGCATGTGGTTTGGTGGTTACGTAACCCAAGTATGAGAGCCTGATTCATTTTAAAAGAGTACATGCAAGAAGGAGTAAGGATTCGTCGACGAGGGATAGTTGTTACCATTCTGGGCAAGTGCAATCCATTTGACTGACCTGAGCGTTCATCGATCTTTAAAAAAACAGACAGCATAATAGTCTGGGACGGCCAATTTGATATTGACATAAATTGTAAGCTCAGTCATGAACCAACATTTATAACGGACAGTGGTTATAACTTGATAGTATGCGTGTGTTTATTCAAGCGAAAGTGTTTATAGTCATGATACTTTTACTTCTTGTCGGCATGAAATAAAATATACGGGAATTATAATAACCTAACGAAGATGGAACAACCCACAATATTTTCTTACTGTTTTCATTTTTCTTAATCAGAATTAGGAAGATTTTTTGATTGTCAGTTCCATGTTGCCACCCTACCTTCTAGGTCAAAAAGTTTGAAAGATTAATGAATGAAAATCAATGAGAAACTAAACCATACATTTATTCTTGGTATTGGTACACTAAGGTTATGTAAGAAGTTACAATTATAAATTTTTTTGAACCAGTTAAGTTTTAACAGGTGATGCAAGTAATCACTGAGAATTACTACCGACTTCAAGTGCAGACGTGAAGTAATCTCTGTACATTACTTAAGTTACTGTACATGTCATTTTGTCGACATCGGTCAACGCTAAGTAGTATTGTGTCAGAGAGAAAGCAAGTAAAAGTGTAAGTAAACTATTTTTATAATGATTAGTTGAGATTAATAACATAATTAGTTGGTAAACTGACCTCACGTAGAAATGCTCATCTTCCTCAAAGAGATCATCATCTATGACAGAAACGTTGAAGATCTTTTTGGTCTCGCCAGGTTCAAAAATAAGAGTGCCCTTAGCAGTGACGTAGTCCGATCCAGCTTCGGCTGATCCGTCTTCAGTAGAATAATCGACCGTGCAGGTCGTGTTGACATCACCGCCAGCTCTTGTAACTCCTATCTCGAAGGTGCCAATGTTCTCCATAACAGTGTAGTGCCCGGGTTCGAAAAAAACCCTTGTAGCATTTACATTCTCGATATCGATAGTTTCGGCCTCGGCTCGCTGAAGTTCAGCCTTGACTTCGCTTAGATCGCTCTGCGCTCTTTCACTTATCTTTCGACTGAGGTTTCGTGCACCAACAATTTTCCTCGTAGCCTGAACCCTATAAAAAGCTCTACTCTTGTGACCTTTGCCGAGTACCTCCTCGTGAGCCATAACTTCAAGTTGTTCAAGGGCAAGTGTCGGGTGCTTCTTGCGGAGCTCGCGCAGGGTATTTATATAGTCTCGACGAGTCTGCTCGAACTCCTGTACCTCGGGCGTATCCCCGTCTTCAAGGCCACCATCCGCACCATGAACGTTCTCGTGCTGAGGTTTTATTTCAAGCTCGACCCCACCGTCCATATTACTTGTTTCCACTTGCACGATCACTCCCCGTTTGTTCATCCTGTAACTTTTGTAAATATACTTGTAAATGAGCAACTTCTTGTCGGCCACGTACGCAGTCAGTACGGTTGCTGGAAAGAAGGAAAATGTCAGTATACCTTCCCACACCTCGAGTATACCAGGACTTGAGACCGCGAGTATTATGTAGAGCCATACATAAGCAAATATGCTCCACGTCGCCGTTACGAAGAATACTCGTAGATGTTTTATTTTGCGGATCTCGCCGGCCGGTATTACGAAAACGCAAAGTGCTATTATGACGAAGAGATTGTAGGCCGCGGAACCAACAATGGTGCCAGGTCCAAGTTCACCAGCCTGAAAGTTTTTTGCCCAAATCTCGATTATCGAGAGTAAAATTTCCGGTGCGCTACTCCCAAGTGCCATCAAGGTTAGGTTGGCTACTGTCTCGTTCCACACCCTAACTACGACTATCTGAGGCTCTCTGCCCTGTCGACGTACCACAAGCTCTTTCTCTTGCGATGTTATCACCTCGATTGCAGCCATAAAGCGATCACTTACTATTGACACGCCAATGAATAGGTAAAGAAGAAAGAAGAAGTAGATGATGCCACGAAGTACGAGATCTGTCAGTTCGAGGTTGGCCGTTGGTCTCCATAGCGGTACCACAAGTCCCGCTTCGCACCGCACCGAATAGTTTCTCGACATTCTTCCTGGTATAATCCTTGCTTAAGGTCTATATCTTCAACTACGTCTCTTATCTTCTCTTATCTTCTCTTATATTCTTTTACATTTTCTTATACTCCGTTATCTTTTCTTATCTTCCATTATCTTCTCTTATGAATCCTTATCTTCCATTATCTTCTCTTATAAATCCTTATATTCCCTTATCTTTTCTTATCTTCCATTATCTTCTCTTATAAATCCCTATATTCCCCTATCTTCTCTAATCGGCTCGCTCGAGTAAATAAAAACTTCGAGTATAAACTCAGTGCATCAACTTGATATTTTCCTACAAGCCGCCGAACACCGGGTGTCTGTAGGAGAAGCCTTTTCTCTCGTAATCCCTTTTCCAATTTCCACTTCCATCGAGGTTCACTGCACTTCTGTTCTTCCTATAGCGTCCCTCTTCCACACTCCCCTTTTCCTGTCTTTCCGTCCCTCACACACTATACATATCTATTCCACTACCGCGCATCGCAATCTCTCTTTTACACTGACTATCTCCTTAACTTGATTTATAATATTCAGTTCACACAGTTTATCTTTAGCATTTCTAACCAGAGATACACTGTACACCACGACTTTTTAGATCCTTATTCAGACACACTCGCGTCTCCAATATCCACTTTATACACCCCAGTAACTAGATCTATTCTAGGAAATTTGCTGCCGACTGAACCACGTCGGTGTGCTCCTATAACTCGTATTTTAAAACATAGAGCAGACCAAAAGTGTGTGGGGTTCGAAGAAAAACTGAGGTTTCATCAGGTAGGCCAGTCAGCCATTCAGACAGTCAGCTATGGAAGACCTCGCCTCGGACTTACACAATTTGCCTCTCTTGCACCCCAGTCGCGACTTCTCACGCTATCTCTTTCTAGCTACAAGCTTTTCTATCACCTATGAGGCTGTCTCACTCTCGTTCGATGGCGCGCGCGTGTGTTCTATGCGCCCGCTCTTCTTCGATCAACCCCTACAGGCGCTAACGTTCAGGCGCATGCGTCTCAAAACTTTGTGGATCTGTGTCTGTCACGTTTTCGCTCAGCTCCCAAAATCCATTACATTCTAGCTATATCGGATGAGCGAGTGAGCGAGATGAGTACTTTGCCCGTTCTATCTCGGAGAATAGGTAATCCCACAAAAATGCAATGTGTAAAAGAAAACTTAAGACAAGTACATTCACATGAGCTGTCTCCAATCCTCACAAAAAGTTGTAAAATCAACAGAAACACTCATCCGAAATGCTTATTGTGAAAGACATGTTGCTTGTAATTACACTTGATGTACATTTATATATATATATACAGGGTGGGCCATTTTAATCTGTGCACCCAAATTTCTTTGGACCTAAGACAGATACGGAAAAATAGTTCAGACAAAAGTTGTTTAAGATAATGGGGGGGTCACCTATCTGTATAACTAGCTTTGACCTTGAGACTACTTGTCAAAGTTATTTAAAGGTCAGAGTGGTTTTTTTAAATGGGAACCCCTATTTTTGACACCGGATTCGAAAAGAGCGGAAAACTTTACGTCTGAAATAATATTTTGAAGTTTTTTTTCGTGACCTTGAGAAGGTTAATTTAAGGTCAAATGCTAAATAACTGCCTGGTAGCTGTTTATTTAGCTGTTTAAATTTTCTGGCGGAATAAGCTTGTGTAATAAGAAACACTGAATGGCCTTTTTATGTTGAAAACGTTAAATTTTTTCATTTTTTCTTGATTCGGTATCAAAAACAAAGTTTCCCGTTAATAAAACCACTCTCCTTTAAATGACCTTGAAAAATGACGCCAAGGTCAACATTGTTGAGGTTGTTGTCACATTCCAGTTCGATCTTTCTTATAAAGGTACCTTCACAACGTTTATTCCGCCAGAAAATGTAAGCAGCTAAATAAACAGCTACCAGGCAGTTATTTAGCATTTGACCTTAAATTGACCTTAAATTGACCTTCTCAAGGTCACGGTAAAAACTTCAAAATATCATTTCAAACGTAAAATTTTCCGCTCTTTTCGAATCCGGTGTCAAAAATAGGGGTTCCCATTTTAAAAAACCACTCTGACCTTCAAATAACCTTGACAAATAGTCTAAAGGTCAAAGCTAGTTACACAGATAAGTGACCCCCATTATCTTGAACAACTTTTGTGTGAACCATTTTTCCGTATCTGAAAGAAATTTGGGTGCATACATTAAAATGGCCCACCCTGTATATAAACTCATCCGAAATGCTTATTGTGAAATACATGTTGGTTGTAATTATATTTGATGTACATATATATATGTACATCAAGTGTAATATATAAAACGTGTATTTTGAGACATATATATATTGATACTATGTATTATAAACAAAAATTAAAAACTCTTCAATGAAATAGCAATATAAATAAAACTAAAACAATTTAAAAGTAGAACCTTGCCCTCGCAGAATTGTCCAACGTTTTACCAGCCCAATTCCAACTAGTTGATCTGTGCAAAAAATCAAACTCAAATCATCATCTTGAATCTTTCACATAGCCACCTCTATGAGTATGCTTATTAATTTTTGCTGCCTCGTAGAAGAAATTTCGTGACAGGTTGAAAATAATGAAGCAGTAATGTGCAAGGTTCTCTTTCCCAATTTATTAAAAACAAATTGTAAAAATGGACGCTTAACAAAATGTTAGTGGTCGAAAACTTAAATAATTCAAACTACTCCTAGATCTCATAAAACTCATTCAGTCTCTCAACGTGAACCTCCTGTATTATGGTGTGGCAAATTTTAGATTAGTTGCTCAAGTCATTTACGAGTTACACGTCTTTTATGTTTGCAATCCGCGGCAATAATAAATATTAAAATATTCTACGTTTGATAAGATGCGAAGGCCTCTATCGATGTTCACCAAATTTATTATCAAGTTTTTGCTCGTTTTATAAAATGTTTCGTAGTAGAAAGGCTTGAGACTTTAAGAAATACAAATTTCTATAAAAACCGGACCCTTTAGCAAATGTAATTCACATGGTAAAAGTTTATACTGGTTAGAGCGACAACGTTTTTTCGAAAAACTTATAATTCAATAAAATCCGAATCACTTTATCGATTCATCTCAAATTCTATACAAATTTTATGTTTATTCTTGAACCCTACCTTATTTTAGAACTATTTATAATGATGGCTAAACATTTGCGATAGCTAGGGCACGAACATACTCTTTTTGGTAAGTTTCCAAAATTTTCATACTTGGCAAGATGACAAAGTGTAGTAATCAAACATTTCTAAGTACAATATTCATTTACGATACTAACTTACTGAATACTGCAGTCAACATTTTTTTTACATTGTTTTCTTAGTCATATAATATATTTTTTTTTTGCGTTATTAAAACCGAATTTTTTTTGATAATCCATTAATAAAAACGGAGGCAAAGGAGAATTTTGCTTCCTTTTTATTTTCCACCTTTCACAAAGCTACCTCTATGAGGAAGTGTGAGATAAAGTTCACACTTTTCGTCCCTTATCCGAGAAATCAACTGTACCAGAGAAATTTCGTGATAACACGTTTCGTGACATGGTTTACTACGTGTCACATTCATGCAGTGAGTCCCAGTCTTCTGATGCCTATACTAAAACCTGGGCTAGAAAAAAATTTGTTGAAAGTGTTGAAATGAACTGTCGCTATTAAGACTAATGCTAAACTTACATTCGTAACGTTATTATATTCATTTTTCGAAAAATACAAAATTTTATTAAATGTTACGCGTCAATCAGGTTAAATTGAAATCTATTCTATTAGTCTTCTTAGTCTCTTGGATATGTGTACAGACTTTCTGTTTCATAGAAAACGATTTGGTTGACGTTATTGTAATTTTTCGTCAAATTTGAAGAATTTTGAATTTTCGTAAATTGGTGCATAGATTATTAACAAACTCGATTCTAGTTTTTCCTTGATTCTATTTAGTATTTCTAAAAACGTTCAGCTCAATCGATAAATAATTGATAAAGTTATGAACTTTATGTTCATTTTCGATAAAATTCGAAAAATTCAACTTCTCACAACGTTGAAACGGTTTGATGGTTTCTCGTCAAATAAAATATCGATCATTAGTCAATATTAGTCTGTCTGTACAGAACCATTTCGTGCAATAGCTCAAGAATTGTAGCGCTATCATGCGAACAACATTTTTTAACAAAATTCAAAACCGCGTCAGATCGTAAGGACTGCATACATTTCGCTGAAATTTAGAGCAAGCAATGAGGAACAGCCCTTCAATATGTGTGATATATTTCATCTTGATAGATCGAGGTGTTCTCGAGTTCTAGAGATTAACAATTTTTGAGTTTGGCACACACACACACACGCGCGCGCACGTCTATTAATTTTTTCTAAATGTGATTTTAGAACTTTCTGAAAACATTGACATGATAATATCAAAAAAGTGTCCAGGAGTGATAAAAGTTGTTCTAGTCATATTCTTAGGAAATAGGCTGAGAGTAGACATTTTTGTTATCTAGTTGAGACATGCTGAGTTGTGAGCATGAGAAATTCATTTCTATTCGGAAATCAAAGTGGGGTTCGGTAGATAGACATTAAAGGTGGTCGCAAATGTGCTGATGTGTGTGAGTGGATGACTAGGATCTACAGTATCTGTAGGATCGTTTATGATACCAGGTAGTGGAAACCGAATATTCGAGGCGAGTGAAGCATCGAATATCGATATACAAATATTCCTCTGTGGAAGAAATAATAGATGAAACAGTATTAATTTGGAATTATGAAGCAAGAGCTCAAAGATTTAAAGAATGACATAGGGATGAGCTTATGGCTAGCAGGAGGAATGAAAAGAAGCTATAGTAAAGCTGTTAGAGAGAAAAAGAAGGAAAATATATAAATTATCAAACCCACGCGGAACTAAGAGCGTGAAGTTACTAAAAAATGTATAAAAGAAAAATTGATATCAAGGAAATGGCTTTGGGGATAATGAAATTAAAAAAAGAAAGCAAGGAAACTGTGACCGTGGATTGCGAGACTAGAGAAGAAATTTAAACGTCAAAGGATAGAGTGTGCTGGCCAACCTGGGAAAAGATTTAAAAGTTTCGAAATTCTAGAAAATGAAACCTAAGATTAAAGTTATCAACATCGGCAAAGAAGAAATAGAGTTAGATGATGATCTAATAACTAAAATCTGTAAAACAGAGGTGAATTGATACAGTAGATAACAAATTCCGTATACGGATAGAAAAAAAAAATAGTGAGAATAGTTCAAGAAAATTTATCTACTTCAATAATTAAAAGCTTTGTCAAAAATGGAACATAATTTTTTTAAATAACGTAAAAAATGTAATAACATTGCACATGTGATAAACTGTAAGCCCTTCGATCAATTATTTTAAAATTCAAGAGCAAGTATCCTTATCCCCTAGCAAATTTGTATGCTAAGTTTTGGTTTGATATGTAGATAAAAATTTACGAAAGTTAGAGTGAGAATAAATTAATTTCGAAAAATTACAGAAACTCGCCATTTCATAAGATCTGAATACCTTAATCGATTCTCGCCAAACTCAATACCGAACAACCTTGTCCCCTAGCCCATATTGGTAGAATTTTAGCTCGATAGCTCTGATTGTACTAAAGTTAGAGAGATCATACCCTTTTTTTCGAAAAACTCAAACTACCATAAAATATGACACCCATTAGCAACTTTGGCAAAAAATGCGGCAAACCAACGACAGTTACAACCCAACTCGTGTGCAATATTCCCGCGTGATGACGATCGACCAACATATTCTCAAGTCAAGGCTATTTAGTCAGGTGCGCGCGAGTGTGTGTGTACCAGACACGACACATTAAAACATTTACAACTCGAGAACTTCTTGAACTATCAAGCTGAAACTTATCACACGTATCGAGGGATTGATTCTCATTGTATGTTCTACTTTTCAGCGCAATGTATGTAGTCTTTACGATTGCACGCGGTTTTAAATTTTGTTAAAAATTTCTGTTCGCACGATACCGCTACAATTTTTTGCCTCTATGAGGAAGCTTTACACATTTTTAATTATTGGATTATATTGGTTTTTGTCTGTTGGAGCATTTTTGAATCATACAGTTTTGCCAGCAAAACATGTTTGGGAATTGTAAAGTGGACTGCGATATGTGTTGTGACAGGAAAACAAGAATTCTTCGACATCAACGTTGGATGGATTCGTCGAGCATACCAAAGTTGAGTCGTCACATTGGTGTTGTTCCAAACTGTATCATACTTGATCGTAGGCAATGTATTAATTTATTAATTTTTCAAACGCTTAATTTTGTGAGGAATTTGACGACTCGGTCGAACTACGTTTCGGATTAACATGAACGACCACCCGATGTACGGAGAGAACGACACTTGACCGTAACTAGACCCTAGAAAGGGATAGAGCTAGTTCGAGGGTTGTCACGCAGGCGCTAATATTGATCTTCGGTAACTGATGATCCAGCGGTAGAACAGTGGGAGAGAAACAGACGATGAGCCCAGCTCCTCGAGAAAGAAAAACACTTTGGTACGTGACTCGTAACGCGTCTAGCGTGTCAAGCAAGCCACGGTCTTCTATTGAGCATTAACTCTTCTCCCGTCGGTAGGAGAAAAGTCGAAGAGAGTAATAAAAGTCAACCCTCGAAGATCTTGCCGTTTTGTCATTAAAATTCGTTAAATCCCGTCGGGAAATTGTCAACGGCGTAATTGAATAAATTCAGAATCGACAAAAGTCCAAGGATTAATCCGAGATCATCAGGCAACCTGTATACGTACAACGTATTCGTCAACGAATGCAAATTTTAATAAATTTATAATTACATCTTTGCCTACCACTTACTGTGCTTTTCTCAAGTCATATTCGTCAGCTTTGCAAAGAATCATACGGTCCACCAACTGTTCCAACCCTGTGATTGTCTTATGTTAAGCCATTGTAAAATATTGATCAATAACCATCGAAAGTTATCAGTTCTCAGTTCAAGTTATCAGTTCAGTTTTAAACTGATCGGCACCCAACAATCATCTAATTGCACACAATCGAGCCATCTATTACAGTCCTGCCAGCCGACGAACCACGGCCGCGGCAAGTGAAGGTAGTAGTCCTGAAAAAAGAATGCCGTTTTCATTGGCGCCCAACGTGGGACAAAGTTAGAAAATTTTGAAAACTCTTCTGTAAAAATGGTGTAAAAGTGAAAATTATAGAAACATTGTTAAATTGTACAATGGCGTAGTGTCAAATTTTCCCGGGATTCGGTGTAATTGTCGTCAAAATTTTGAGATTAAGAATATATAAAATCTGAGAGAACATTTTGTACCGTGAATATTTGTCGAGCGCAAGTCGAGAATAAAGAAAACCTTGAAATCATGTACGACGAGAAAGAAAGCCATTAATATTTGGTCAGCAAAATATCTAGCGTAGCGTCGTTCGACTACAACTATCCTTTGTCGCGCGAGTTAAGTATAAACGCGCGTCGAGTAAACAAAGCGAGACCCTACGACCACGAGTTTCTAATCTTTCGTTCTGTACTTCTTCTCTATACAGCTTCGAACAATCTTTCACAGCGCAATTTATTTCATTTCCTCGCTTGGCAAATAATATTATTGTGCACACATGCACGCTCTATTATTCTGTGTGCACATTATAATTATTTGTATCGTTATACACTCTATATAAAGCCGCTATATGTGAACTACTAGATACTATTATTCTGTCTGTAAATAGATTTGCGAACACAATCATTGGCACAAGTATAAATTATTCGGAATTGAAATATAAACATTTTGAGTAACTGCAAATAAAGTAATACTTATGGCATAAAATAAAATAGAATTTTTTTTTAATATACTGGAATAACATTTTACCTTAGCAAAATTAAATAAAACTCCTTGGTAGGATAATAAAAGATTTGAAGGAACGTCTATTAAATAAATTTTGAATCTAAAAGCCTTAAGGCAATTGAAAAATAGTAAGTAAAGTAGTCTTTGGGAATCACGAAACCATTTCGCCACACGAAAATTAAATCTTTCAGCGAATATAATAAAATAAAATTTATTATTGAAATTAGTTTCGTCAAATCAAAATTTTGTTGTGGCAAAATTTACTTGAAATATAATGGAATTATGACTTCGATGTTTTTCTCGCCACTTAAAAGAACTACTAGGTCCCAAAAAAAAATAAAATGCAAAATACTGAAAATTCGTCAACCGCTCAGGTTGCGAATATACTATTTGACAATACGACCCGTGCACCGTCTCTGGAAGGGGGCGCGTCAGGTGGGGATACGTCGGCCGAGTTTAATCCGGAACAATTAGCTGATAGTGAGGGGGTAGGAGATATACCAGGTGTACAAGTATGAAATGAGTATTTCAGACAACAGATGGCGCACGAATGCAGTTTCTGCTATAAAGATTTGACACTGCGCCATTTTGTTGTGTCATCAACAAGTGTCAGACGCGCATGAGTGATAAATTGGAAAAGTGTGTGATAAATTAGAAAAGTGTTGTGTTGTTGTGTTCAATATGTCGAAATTTATACCGAACAAAGAGCATTCGCGGACAGCATTAATTTTTTGTTTTCATTTGAAGAAAACTGCTGTTGAATCATACCGATTACTTCGAGAAGCTTATGGTGAATATGCTCCATCGCAAGATACGTGTGAACGATGGTTTCGGCGTTTGAAAAGTGGTGACTTCATGGAATTGTGGAATTGCAAGCATTGTTGGACGAAGATGATTCGCAAACACAAAAACTCGCTGAGCAATTGGGCGTTAGTCAACAAGCTGTTTCCAATCGGTTACGAGAGATGGGAGAAATACAGAAGACCGGTAGATGGGTACTGCATGATTTGAACGACAGGCAAATGGAATTAACACATGTAACATTTTGCTCGTTCGGTACAGAAAGAAGCCGTTTTTGCATCGTATGGTTACAGGGGATGAAAAGTGGTTTTATTTTGAGAATCCCAAGCGTAAAAAATCATGGACTACCCAGGCGCACCATCCACATCGACCGCAAGACCGAATCGCTTTGGCAGAAAGTGGATGCTCTGTGTTTGGAGGGACCAGAGGGGCGTCGTCTATTCTGAGCTGTTAAAACCTGTGGAAACGGTTAATACTAAACGTACCAGCAACAATTGGCTGATTTGAACCGTTCGCTGCTTGAAAAAAGGCCAGAATACCGAAAGAGACAATACAAAGTCATTTTTCTTCATGACAATGCTCCATACGATACGGAAAAACCGGTTCACGACACGTTGGAAGCACTCAGCTGAACAAGTTCTACCCCATGCGGCTTACTCACCAGACTTGGCTCCTTCCGATTACTACTTGTTTGCATCGAAGGGTCACGCACTTGCTGAGTAGCGCTTTGGTTCGTACGAAGATGTGAAAAAATGGCTACATGAATGGTTCGCAGCAAAAGGGGAAGATTTTTACTGGCGTGGTATTCACAAATTGCCCGAAAGATGGGAAAAATGTATAACAAGCGATGGAGCATACTTTGAATAAAGCACTTTTTATCATTCTTCCGAATTTAACATGTTTTTAAGAAAAAAAAATCCGCATTTCATACTTGTACACCTGGTAATATATGCTCAGGATCCGGGTAAAGCGAGTTTGACGAGAGAATATATTACTTATCCTCCCACTTCTAGTCGGAGGGATTTGCTAATTGGAAGGGGAAGGAGATCGCGGGTAGCAACTTCAAACCCTGATGATATTTTTAGATCATTGCCAGCAGAAACAATGTTTGAAGCCATGGTAAAAAGAATGAACAGTTTCGATTAAAAAATTAAGCAGTTTCAAACCCTCGAGGGTAAAGTGGATAGAATATTAGAAACCTTATCGCGTCTTAACCTCGCGTCTGCGAGAGGAGGCGGGTAGGCCGCACTACGAATGTGTAGGAAAATAAGAGTCAGCATCTGCCAGAAGAAGCAGTAAATACTCACGGGGCTTTCATACCATATCGGCAAGAAAATATAGAACGAAATGTAGTAGACGCTAAATCATCGAACAATTTCATTCAATCCGAGTTGTCCCGAGCGGTTGTCAACGGACAACGAGGTAATTTGTTTTCTGAAAATTTAATAGACGATAGATCGACAAATGATATAATTTGAACCGAGTTTTCACGAACGTCTAGTTCGGGACAACGAAGGGATTTACCCCCATGAAACGCAAAATTGCCTAGGGCGTTTGGAACCGGGCAAGGGAGGGGGTATACCTCGGTAGAGGAAGGAAGCTCAGTCGAAGCGGAAATTCGATGAGTTCATTTTTACGGAAATAATAACTCGAATAGAAATATCTGAAATGTTAATCGGGAAGAAATGCCGAACGAAATTCGATAAAATTCACAGTCAATAAATTTGATAGATCCGGAAGTAAAGTGAGTAAATCGTCAATTAGAAGAACTGTCGAATAATCGTGTCAAAGTAACGTCAACGCGAATAACACCGGGAGGTAAATTAGAAATGAGTAAAAACTTGGTTACACCGAAAGAACCGGATCGTCGCGAGAATTTGACCCCTAGCTACGGACAAGGGCGCAAAGAACTTTCCGTACCACCTAGGAGGGAAGTTCTATCATGGCAGAGCGATCAATGGAACGACGATGACGATTTCACGTGACTGACGAGAGCCAATAGAGATGGTTACATGACAAACAGTTACAATAGAAGGGGGTATAGCCCACGAACAAGTTACAATCGCGAAGTCGACTCAGCAATGAAAATATGACGAATTGTAAGTAACTTGAAACTAACCTTCCCCAAAACCGAAAAGCACCCCGATCAATTCTTGCTCATCGTAAAAGATCAATTGAGGGTAAGTGGAGTAGATAAAAATTCATTCGTTTAGAGCATACTATTTACTTAATAAACAACATCGGCGAACATGCAATGATTTCACGCGAGCTTTCCGTTTTCAATGGGGAGTCAAAAAGGAGGACGGGGTATTCCTCGAAGTACGAGATTTATAATTTGAAAAAGGAGAAACGCTTGCCGACTTTGCTTGTCGAGCAAGACTTATTTTTGAACGGATGCAATACCCTCCACCATTCCGTGAGCAACTAGAACAAATATTAGTGAAATTCAATCCGCGGTTTACTTTTGAGATATTGAATTTGCAACTCAATAAATACGAACAATTTTTGCATTATGTTAACAAGAGAAGTTATCTCCACAACAGGTCAGTGGAAGCCGAGAAAGGAGCACGTGATAAATCAGCGAAAACAGAATTGAAACATTTGCAAAACAATAGCGAAGACGAGGACGATATGCAACCTCCCGATAACGAAGGTAGCGAGATAGATCCGACCGATTTAAACGTTTTCCAACCAAAATTAAAATGCACCGACAAAAGGGAGTCTACTCAGTCAAACCAGTCAAAACCAGTCGTGAGGCAGAGGTTCGAGAATAACCTCTCTCGTTTTAATAAAGATAATCAAATTTCGACAACTTCACCAAATAATCAAATGAAGGGGCCACAAGCTAAATTTATCCCGGATATGAGCAAAATGTTTTGCTTCAATTGCGGAATAATAGGGCATAGCGCACGCATGTGTACGACCACCCCTCAAACGGTATGCTGTCTCTGCCGGAAAATAGTGCACATAAACGTGAATTGCACCTTGCGTCCGGGAAACGACGAAGCCCAGCAGTAACCGACCCTCAGGTTACGGCTGCGATGGGCACAGGTGAGGTAGATGAAGAACAATTCAGTATAAAACAGACAAAAACCCTCGACAAAACAGACGTCTCTGAACCACGCTGCTCTCGAACCGAGGAAATTGAACCGCGCAAGCGCCCCGTTAGAGTTAGATTTGTTAACCAAATCACTGAGCGACTTGGAAATGTCATACGATGATTTGGATCCCGTAGAACTGAACGTGTCAGCTGAATACTGCGAGGAAACGATACAACTGTCAACCCTTACAGAACAAAAAATATCTGTCATCACCGACGACGATACGCACAACAATATAACGGACATTGAAAATCTAAGAGACTGGAAGCCAATCGGGTTACCAGCGTCCATGATCCATCGTCTATCTCAACGACGGTTTTTTGTGCAAACAACTCATTCACAGAACAAAGAAAAGTCTTTCGAATGCCAGTAGAAATATCTATTTTCGGAAGGAAAATTCGCGGAATATTAGACGGTCGCAGCGAAAGATCATATTTAAGTCGACATGAATATGCACAAATAAAAGACTTGCAAGTTAAAGAACTGCCCGCAGACGCGAACTCGAAAGCGAAGTTCGGCTCAGAAATAAATCGGTGGTCAAAACGGAAGGAGGAACGTGCTTCGTAATCGATGTGGGAGATATCCATGACGCACAATAGTTTAGTGTACTTGCGGATCTGTCCAATGATTTGATTCTCAGTATGGATTTCTCGATGGCTTGCAAGGTCAAAATAAATCCCATCACAGAAAGGTGAACATTAGACGGAAGTGGACATTCATATCCGATTCAACACCGTCGGATAAGTAAAGCGGAACTTACAACTTTGACAACTGATCAATCCGATAAACTGAAAAGGTTCCTTGATAGCGGATTAAAAAAATTAGACAAAGAATCCACCGGAATGACTGACATAATAAAACATGTTATTGATTTAATGACCCAACACTCCGTCGGCAGAAACCATATCGGCGTAGCGAAGTTATTCGCGAATTCCTGAATCAAAAAGTCGATCGACTCTTAAAAAGGGGTTAAGTAACGCGAAGTAAAAGCCCCAAAAGCCAACGGAGGGCTGAGATTCTGTATAGATTACCGTCCGGTAAATCGACAGACAGTCAAATCCGCGTACCCGTTACATCATATGAAATCAATTTTGTCCCAGTTACACCAAGCTAAAATCATTTCGATTTTGGACATGAGCGAAGCTTTCCATCAAATTCCTATGGATAAGAAAAGTCAAAAATATACCGCATTCGTTGTCGAAGGGAAAAGATTATTAGAGTAGGCCAAATGCCATATGGTTTAACAGAAGCCCTTTTCACTTTCCAATGCTTAATGGGCAATTAAAACGACCTGTAAAAGAATTAATTACCGAAAGAAACCTCCCGAATAAATGGATAGACCAAATATTCGCGTACTTAGATAATTGGATTATTGTCAGCCAGGACCTTGACGAACACTTAGCGTTATTGTCACTATTGTTTGAGGTACTGCGGGAAGCAAAACTAAAGATTAATCTCGAGAAAAGCAGCTTCGCCTGCAAGGAAGTTAAATTACTCGGATATATTTTCGACGAGTTTGGTATGAGACCAAACCCGGAGAAAATCAACGGGTTCTCGACTTCCCAACAACAAAATATCGCGAGAATACAGGATCCATTAAATAACTTAATTAACCCGAAGGTCCCATGGAATTCGACGGAGGCCGAGCAAAATTCCTTCGACGAAATTCAACTTGCATTGGCCAGTGCACCACGATAATGCATCCCAATACCAGGCCAATGATTTATTCTATATACAGACGCCAGCGACTTTGGCTTTGGTGCAATTTTAGTGCAACAAGGGTTGATTGATAAGGAAAAAAACTTGACAGAAGTTTTAACTCGACCATTAAGGGGCGCAAAATTACATTATACAAAATAATTTTCATAATCTCCGTATCCTCCGGCGCTAGCAAGGTCGTGATTGCTCGAGCGCTTCTTGAAAGAATTCCTTGGAACCGATGATCTCATACGCTGCTGCACGAGGCGTTTCACTGACAACTATCTTTTCACGGGCATATGATACCACCTCGTTCATACACCGCTGAATTGTTTCACTTTTGCTCTCTAGAGCCTACAAATAAATATCAATTCTTCGACTTATTTTGACGAGCATATCAAATGTCGGCTGCTGAAGAACAATGTTTGGGTATTTTCGGAAGAGTTTCCGTTTCGATTCTCCAGATTCTTCTTGATTCTCGTATTCCTCATTAGCACTATCGCTTATTTTATCAAATGAGACAGCTCTGTGCTAGTAACACGAGGTTAAAAGTGTGTAAAGTGTGCGCTGTGTGCTCTATGCGATTATTACACATTTTCTCGGCATCAGCCCCATGAGCTTCGAAATATCGTTGTACGCGAGAAAATCACTTTTAAACACTCGCCACTCGTCCGCACTAACTGTAAGTGTTATTCCGGTAAAAGTATCCGACAATATTTTCACCACTGGTGTAAGACACGTAGAGTTCAACTCGAGCCCGGCGACGATTATTTTACCAAATGATTTATTTAAACCGTACATAACGGGGTTCGCTATATATGGCGATATCGTGTGAGACGTAACACCATTATTTGCCATTTATATTGATTCCGGGTAGACTGTAACTTTTTGAATGAATCGTCGGTGGTCTTCATACTCCGTTTTATACAGATTTCCCCCACCATCTAGCTGCATCGCCTCTTCTTCTGATACTACAAATCATACGACTAAAAATTGCTCACCAATATCCTTTGATATTTGTCGCATTCTCCTTAACAGCCTAGTAACGGCAGCAACAAATATATCCCAAAACTCTTGCATACTCTCGCACACGTACATGTGTGCGTACGCACACCTTGCATACAGATAAGATGTGTCATGAAAACTAAATAATATTCGTCGACGAAATTTGATGATTTTCTTCATGACCCTGTGCCTTGAAATTAGATGAAAACAATATGACATTCATCAGCGAAACTCGATAACTTAGTACATGACGGGCCTTACATTTACATCACCACCACTAAATATTTCCCTAGGTCTTGCTTTTGTAAAGTGATCGTGCGCTATCTTCTTGGTTAGTCGTATTCATTACATCGCTGCGATATATGCAGAGAGAGAAAGAGGGAAAGAGCGTATTAAAGGATTATATATAAAAGCGCGCCACTTAAAAAAATCTCTAGTTAATTGTCTGATTTACTGTGGTTACTACAACTCTAACAGCACAATCATGTTCAGAGTGGTTAAGCCCTCATTGATAAGAAAATTGATAGAGTATACAGGGTGGCCGATTTATCTGGAGACATTGAAATATTTCGAAAACTACGCATCGGATAAAAAAAAGTTCTAAATAAAATTTGTTCGCCTAGAAGGGGATCATCCAATGATACGAAAGTTGACCCCTCACGCCTACCCCCTGAGGTGAGGGTGGGGGCAACTTTGAAATCGTAAATGGGAACCCCTATTATTTATTGCAGATTCGGATTCTCCATAAAAAAATTAGTAACTTTTATCTGAAACATTTTTGTTTGATTCGTGATAGATAGCGGAACTCACCTAAAACAAGCACCCCGATGGGAACAAAAACTACTACGTCCACGTCATTGTTCCTGGGTAACGCTAAAAGTAGTTGTTAACTTATTGATAAACGAATACATGCTTTCGATTGCAGCGCTATGTGTGAGAAAATTTCATATCAACAATAAAGTCAAATCAATGGATTTTGTCATGGAAAACCAGAAAAAAATAGGGTTTTCCAATCACGATTTTCAAGCAACTTCCATTTTCACCACAATGGGGTAGGGATGGGGGGGAGGGTGGATCGAGTTTCGTATCGCTGAATAGCTTTTTGAAAAATGAAACATGTATTTTTTCTTTTTTCGATCCGATGTGTAATTTCTCGAGATATTCGCAAAAATCAGGTCCCTTGCGATTACAGCGCCATCTATCACGAATCGAAAAAAAATGTTTGAGATAAAAGTTACTTATTTTTTTATGGGGAATCCGAATCTGCAATAAAAAATAGGAGTTCCCATTCACAATTTCAAAGTTGTCCCCACCCCCACCCCAGGGGATAGGGGTGAGGGGTCGACTTTAGTATCATTAGATGACCCCTTTCCAGGTAAACAAATTTTATTGAGAACTTTTTTTAATCCGATGCGTAGTTTTCGAAATATTTCAATGTCTTCAGATAAATTGGCCACCCTGTATATTGAAGCGTAGACCGTCGTTAAGTTTGCGGTGGGGGAGAAGAAATTTACAGATCACCCTATGGGAACTACCGACACAAGCGGTAGTTCGTAAAATTCGCGGTATGCTGTGCGAGTATCATCAGCGCAATTTAGTTGACGCGCATAATATTGGATTGTTTGATAATCAAATAATTAATTATTCGGTGGTGCGTGTTATTCGTCGACGCGGTTGACTGAATGAGCCTGCTTTGCAGCCTATACTCAGTGAAAGACGTAAGTAATATACTGCGTTAACTACTTTAATTCTATTTCCTTTATTTCATAAGACTTTTATATAGTTCGACGGTATGAAGAAAAAGAAATGGGATCCGACACCTATGATTACGATGAAGAGGGTAGAACCGATTCAGATGATCATAGCAGGGACAACGATGGTGACATCACCGCAGGGAATCGTTGGATACATTTTACCCAGCCGTTCTGCGGGTATAAAGCAACAAACGGTCTTTTCATGGTCGGTCCTGCGATATAACCAGATGGAGCCGTCGCAGGTCCATCGCGACAATACAATTCAAGCGATAATACCAATAGCAATACAGACAACGAGGAAGAAGAAGAAGAAAAAGTAGAAGTATAAGAAGCAGAAGAAGAAGAAGAAGAAGAAGAAGAAGAAGAAGAAAAAGAAGAAGAAGAACGGGAAGAGGAGGAGGAGGAACAGGAGGAGGATGATGATGAGGAGGAGCAGGAAAACCCAATAGATTCAGGTAAACTTTTAATAATGCAATTACGCTGACAAAAATAAAAAAATTACGGGGATAATAATCGTAAAATGAAAAATCAGGGTACGAGTCGGACCCAACCTTTTTTCGCTTTGCACGATTCACTGTGCCGAGACCGCCGACAATCAAGCTGGTTTACGAAATGCGTCGGTGGTTTCCGGGTGCATTTGGCGGATTTGAGGACTAGAAGCAAATATAAGTTCGTAATTCTTACGTTACACAATTAATACACATAATATATAGCTAGCGACATACTAAAAATTTAATTAAATTGAATAAAAATTCTAATACCAGGTGTATGCATAAGTTTTTTCCGGTTTAACTAAGAGATGGCGCCAGCGAAAAGTACGCAGCGTATTAATTTGACACACACGTCATTTTGTTCGTCTGACATTAACCTACACACACACACAAGTTGAGTCCGCCAAAAACTAGCGTCTTTGTTTTATCGTTCAGTGATCATGTCGAGTTTTGTGCCTGAAGAAGAACATTTGCGGCACGCATTGCTTTTCTTATTTAATGAAAAGAAAAAGGCTGCTGAAAGTCAACGTTTGCTGGTAGAAACATATGGTGAACACGCTCCATCGATTAGAACATGTGAGACATGGTTTCGACAATTTAAAAGTGGTGATTTAAATGTGAAAGACAGTGAGCGCTCTGGTAGACCACAAAAATGCGAAGACGAGCAATTGCAGGAGTTATTGGATGATGACCCAACTCAAACTCAACGGCAATTAGCAGAAGCATTACATGTGTCACAAGAAACAATCAGCAGACGTTTACGAGTAATGGGGAAGATCAATAAACTCGGTAAATGGGTCCCACACGATTTGAATGAACGTCAAATAGAAAATCGCAAAGTCACTTGTGAAGTGCTGCTTCAACGCCACGAAAGGAAATCATTTTTGCATCGAATTGTGACGGGTGACGAAAAATAGATTTATTTTAAAAACCCGAAGCGGAAAAAATCGTGGCTTTCACCTGGCGAATCCGGTCCTTCAACACCAAGGCCAAATCGCTACGGCAAGAAGACCATGCTCTGTGTCTGGTGGGACCAGAGCGATATTGTGTATTATGAACTCTTGAAGCCCGGCGAAAGCGTTAATACACAATGCTATCGCCAACAAATTATTAATTTAAACCACGCATTAATCGAAAGACGACCGGAATGGGCCAGAAGACATGGAAAAGTGATTTTGTTACACGACAATGCGCCGTCTCACACAGCAAAGGAGTGAAAGACACCTTGAAATTGCTTGGATGGGACATCCTTCCGCACCCGCCGTATTCGCCAGACCTGGCGCCATCTGACTATCACCTCTTCGCATCAATGGGGCACGCGCTCCCAGAGCAGCACTTCAGCAATTTCGAGGAAGTTGGAAAATGGCTCGACGGATGGTTTGCCGCAAAAGACAAGCAGTTTTTCTGGCATGGTATTCATAAGTTACCTGAAAGATGGGCGAAATGTGTAGAAGCCGATGGCCAATATTCTGAATGAAACAAAAATTAATTTCCCTTGAAAATTACGTGTTTTTTTTACCAAAAAACCGGAAAAAAATTATACATACACCTGGTAAATGGTTTAATTATGCTTGCATGTGGACAGACTGGCGATGGAAGGACTGCTATACGGGGAGGTGATATTTTGCCTCTTAGTAAACGCTTCGGTATCGACAATAAGCAGAGCGGATATTTTCCACGCTTTAGGATGCAGGTTCGAGAGACAGATTTTTATTTTCTTCAGCCGCCTTCGCCGGTATTGATCATCTGACTTGGTTCGAGGGCGGTGTACGAGATGTTCTCACGCGTCTTGCAGAATCGTTCGAAAGACATGATTATGTGGATATGACTCTGAGCGTGCCGTCTTTCGCGCAAGGACCTGTATGGTTATCATTTCGACCAGCTCGTAACATAGTTCTTGATCATATATGGCGACTAATTAATAGTGTAGCTCAGAGTGCGCGCGAATTTCGAATAAACACTTGTACACGTAGAATGACAACATGTATAATACGAAGCGTCTAAGGCGCCGGTGTGGATACCAGGCTTACACACGAGTCTATAGCAAAAAAGATGATTTTACGCATAAGTAACAGCGATACTTTGTGTCTACAAGGATCCGTTGTCACAGCCCGAGCGCATATCGAACGCAGCGATAGAGCTCACTCGTAATGCAGGGGTAACGAGACCATCTAGAGGGTGCGGTGTGCGTGAGATTCAGCTCTTTCAGGAGTACTTGGTTCACGAAAGTATAGCGATTGTTATTTACGAATTTCTCACTTTCGGAAAACGCGCTTCGGCTCTGTACGATGGGCGAAAATCCGTACTCTCTGCAATTGGTTAAATGAATCATACATTCTTTATTCTCTATTACGAACGCTCTCATCACTACCAGCCAATATTAAATCTCGCTGGTGCGCTAGGTAGTCGGGAGTTCTGCACACAGTGTAATTCCAAGTATAATCGAGTACACGAGGCTCACTGTAGCTATCAATGTGCTCGATATAAATCCACTTATTGCAACGGCAATAGAGACTCTCAGCCTGAGTATTGCACAGACTGTAATCGTTCGTTCTTTGGTGCTTTTTGCCTCGCTCATCACAAGGGTGAGGGCTCCGCGGGTATTACGTCTCGTAAATAATGACGGTAGAGCGTCTGTAAAGCATTAAAAATCTGTAGAAGCTGCACGCGTATGACTAAAACCACAAATAAAAAGATGCATGTATGTGGTATATGGTTTGGTATTACATGCAGGCAATCTCGACCGACGACGCATGCCTGTTTTATAGCACCTCTTATCAAATCAGAGGTGCCAAAGGAGAAGAAAAAAGACAAGCTTTCCACGAGATTTTTGTTTTATGATTTTGAGACGCAACAACACGAACCATTGCACGATGATAAATCGACAAAAATTCACGAGCCGAATTTATGTGTTACACAATGCGTATGTATGACATGTTTAAATATCACAGAAATAGAGACCGATTGTGCTGACTGTGGTAAACGTGAATTCGTGTTTATCGATGATCCTATTGGTGAGCTCGTGAAAATTGCATTGTCGCAAAAATTTTAAAAGACCATCTGTATTGCTCATAATGCAAGAGGTGTCGACGCGCAATTTATTCTACGGCATTTAAGCGAAATGCAAAAAACACAGTTGCCCTCTCTGATTATGAATGGTACGAAGATTGTCTCGATGAAGATTGGCGATGACGTTTTTCTCAATAGTCTAAACTATTTACCCATCGCTCTTAGCGCTTTACCTAAGGCCTTTGGTTTCGCTGATGAAGTGGCAAAAGGTACATTTCCCCATTTATTCAACACACCGGAATATCGGAATCACACAGGTCCTCTGCCGGGTCTACATTTTTACTTACCCGATACCATGTTCTCAGCGGATCGCGAGCGATTTTTAAAATGGTATGAGGAAGAATCGATTCGCGTCGATTATAAATTTGATTTTGCGACGCAATTTGTGTAAAATTGTCGTACAGATGTTACGGTTTTGAGACGAGCGTGGCTAGTTTTTCGAGAGTTACTTATACATTGCGGAAGCGTGTGCCCCTTTACAGAAGCATTGACGATAGCATCAGCATATATAAGAGTATTTCGAAATAATTGTCTACAGAAAGATCGCATTGCGGTGTTATCATCAGGGGGGTACCGCTGGGGCGATAAGCAGTCGCGCAGGCCGTTGTATGGCTCATATGGCTTGAGCTTGAGCGAACTGCGTTATCGCTCATGCTGGTGTTACGTCAAAATCGCGGCCTATCTTACGAAACCCACGAATTTAACATAGATGCACGTTTCGGTGTATATTTTCCGTGCTCTAGTCAAGGACAATAAATCCTCCTTTTACCACACCCGACGAGAAAACACCGAAGACGCAAGCCCGGTTTTGAGTCCAACCTCGTGGAAAATTACTCGGGATAGGGCTGGAGTGCGTTTTGTTCTTGGTTGGGGATAATCACTTCACGAATAAGGGGGTCGGACTTGAATGACAATTTCACGCGGAGCAAGATTTCACTTTAATTGGTAATTGAAAATTGTACTTACGGTAGTTTGTCGCTCTGGTTGTTGCTGTTGAACGTTGGTTTAGACGTAGACTGGTATAATCGTACAAACTCAAAATCGAACGTAGGCGTTGGTGCGTATTAATAATTATTTATTGAAATAAAACTACATGAGTAGTTGAATGTTGCACGTTCAATATTCCCGATTTTTCAAGCGTTAATAATTATAAGTACTGTACTCTTACTCTGTAGTACTTGAAACTATACTTTGCGAAAATTAAGCCGTGGTGAAAAATTATCGTTCTGTACTACTTTATTTCCCGGCAAACAGTACTACTTGCTGCCTTGGGAAAAGTCTAACTCACTGCTGGCGACTTATTGACTGCCAGGCTAGTGATTAGTCCTCTACTTAACTCCCCCGTGAAACTGTCTTACTTGACAGCCCGTGAAAAGGTCAGTGGAAGTGTCGCCGGCCGATTTTCGCGGCCTTTTATAGGGCTCCTGAGCGTCGAAAATTCTTGTCGTCAAGCGCGTAAAAGAAGAGAAGGGATGAAACCCTATCCTGATTATAAGAATTTCCCCGTGGTCTATCTCGACCATACACGTATTCATTCCCCTTACTCCGCAGAGTAGCTTCCCGACATGCAGAGCCATAGATCTATGCAAGTGCATCGGTATGGCGCGCTCTGATTTGTCCGTGCGATGTGCTACACAGAGGACCACGCGATTAGGTGAGGGAACGCGTTCGAGGCATTTTTCCCCTGAAAATGAGGTGATTTTTACCACCCCGCTTCTAGGCCTACTTTCGATAGTTTTCTACTCTAGGTAATATCGTTATGCTCGCTTCTATGTAGATGTGTCTATGGTAATGGCTTAGTTTTTCAGCGTTTGTACGGAACTTAATAAAATCCTTCACATGAAACCACTAGTAATAATTTTGTTACAGATTCTGTAGTTAACTTCGACGTATGCAACCTGATTTCTGCGTTAATCTCTTATCAATATAAATGGTTTCGTTGAGCTATGGCTTATTCCAAGCATCATTGGTTATTCGTTAAATTAGTGATTACTCTACTTATATCAGGGGTACAAATTGAAAATGCGGGTTTGATAACAGATGGCGTTACTAACGCTATACGCATCAGGCAGTACTGTGACTATGTTCATGTCAAAGCTACGTCTTATAGCTTTAATTTTCAGTATTTGTCAATTTGTCGCAGTGTCAAATTCATAGTTTTTTTGAGCTCTCAATATGTCGAGTTTCGTGCCAACAAAACAGCATTTGCGGGAAGTTTTAATTTACTTCTTTAATTTGAAGAAAAGTGCTGCTGAAGCACATCGATTGGTCTCCGAGGCTTATCCGAGTCATGTTCCATCGGTTTCAACGTGCGAGAGATGGTTTGTGCGGTTTAGAAGTGGTGATTTTGACGTTGAGGACAAAGAGCGGCCGGGCCAAGTGAAAAAGTTTGAGAATGCTGAATTGGAGGCAATACTCAATGAAGACTCGTGTCAAACTCAACAAGAGCTCGCAGATTCATTGGGAGTGACACAACAAGCCATTTCCCATCGTATAAAAGCCCTCGGAATGATCCAAAAGCAAGGACATTGGGTGCCGTATGAGCTGAAGCCGAGAGACGTCGAGCGCCGTTTTTTTGCATGCGAACTGCTGCTCGAACGGCAAAAACGGAAGGGTTTTTTGCATCGCATTGTCACTGGTGATTGAAAAGTGGATCCATTACGATAACCCGAAGCGCAAAAAATCATATGGTTACCCCGGCCATGCATCATCATCGACGGCCAAACCAAATATTCACGGCGCCAAGCTCATGCTCTGTATTTGGTGGGACCAGCTGGGTGTGGTGTATTATGAGCTATTGAAATCGAACGAAACCATCACAGGAGCACTATACCGAACTCAATTGATGCGTTTGAACCGCGCACTCAAAAAAAAACGGCCACAATACGAGCAAAGACACGACAAAGTAATTTTGCAACATGACAACGCTCGGCCACATGTTGCAGCGCCGGTCAAAACATACCTACAAACGCTGAAATGGGAAGTCTTACCCCACCCGCCGTATAGCCCAGATATTGCTCCTTCCGATTACCACCTTTTCCGATCGATGACACATGGCCTAGCTGACCAGCGCTTCCATTCTTACGAAGAAGCCCAAAAATGGGTCGATGACTGGATAGCAGCCAAACCGGCCGAATTTTTTCGCGACGGTATCCGTAAATTGCCAGAAAGATGGGAAAAAGTTGTGGCTAGCGATGGACAATACTTTGAATAATTCATTTGTTACCATTTTTTCAGAATAAACGTTCAAAAATAGAAAAAAATCCCGCATTTTCAATTTGTACTCCTGATAGCTAATAAGTTTTCTTAAATAATTCGTTCGTTAGACGTTAGACTTCTTATAGTTAATAAGGTTTCTTAAATAATTTGTTAGTTAGACGATTATTCTCGTGCTATAGAAACGAGAGCGAGAGAGAGAGAGAGAGAAGGATTTTACTTGAGAGCGACTCGTCTAACTTGGTTACTCGTACTTTTCGTTCGTACGCAAGTCGGCTAGATCGCCGTTCAGCCCTAGCGATAAGGCGTTTGTCGTGGCGTGGAGCGTCGGCCAGCCTCGCTTTCCTGCAGAGGAAGCTTTATTGAAACGCGTTACCGTTTTCTCTCTTTCTCGATTCGTTTTACTTTTGGTATTTAGCTGTAAAACAATCTTAACATTCCATTTTATCCTATATATATATGTAACATATTCCATATATATAATTTGATGGTAAAACTAGTATTTTTATACATGGAAACGAGAGAGAGCGAGAGAGTACTTTTCATGAGAGCGACTCGCCCGACTTGGTTACTCGTATTTTTCGTCCGTACGCAAGTCAGCTAGATCGTTGTTCAGACCTCGCGCAAGGCGGTTATCGTTGCGTGGAGAGTTGGGCAGTCTCGCTTTCCTGCAGCAGAAGCTCCATTGCAACTCAATTTTAGTCTCATCTCTTTCTCGTTTTTCTGTCTATTTTTCGCTATTTTACCATAATTTAATCCTAATATTTCCTTTGTCCTTTCTATTTAGGCATAACATGTTCTATATATTTATGATGGTATTTTTACTATAAATTCCAATATTTTACGAGAGACATATTAATATAATCCCAAGAGAAAAAGGAGATTAATCCTGATATACTGATCTTTCTTCTATTACCCGACTATACCTGGTAAGTTCATGTGGGTTGCACTCGTTTTCGAGTGACAGCCCTGAGTAGTTTCCACATGGAAGCATAATTGTTCTTTTTGCTGCTGATATTTTACCTACAGTATTCGTGTGAACATTTTAATAGTCATAACTCTTTCGTTTAAATCAACAGTTCCTCCACTTTTGTTAATTGTTTCGCTTAGTTAATAATTGTTCGTGATTTCATCATCTTTGTAAAGAGAGAGAGAGAGAGAGAGAGAGAGAGAGAGAGAAGATTTCAGGCAAGAGCGAGAAGAAAGGGTGCGGTCGCTTGGTCACGGGATAGCGATCCCTCCAACCGCTCCCTTATGACCAACAACGCCCCGACGGCGACTAGCCGAACCCCTGGTCTAGGATTGAGGGTAAGGCCGCGCTGAATCATAGATCCACAAATGGCAGTCGATAACCGGGTCTACGCAGTAGATCCCATGGTTTGAAAGTTTGCCTTTTGACCGGGAGCACCGAAAAATTCCATCTTTACAAGATTAAGTTTTCCCTGGAGACGGTCGGTAGGGCCGCATCTTCACCCTGTTCCGATCTCCTTCGCTAAAATCGCTCTCCTCTCCTCTTAAGAAGTTCGAGAATGAAGGAAAAATTTGGGAAGTTACTTTTACTGTAGCGAAACTAAAGCAGAAGGACTTTAACGTAATCGAAATGAAAAAGATAAACGCGACGTTACGTCAGGACGTAACACTGGATGCACGAGAGAGTATCGCTCTCCGACCGTCCTACCGGCTGTCGACGGATACTACATGAACGCGGGGATCCATCACGTTCTTCAATTTCACAGCTGCTTTTGACATAGATGTCCGCGATGTTATCGCGTGTATAGAGATGTTCGAACAAAATTCGGTGATACAATGGATGAGCGATACGAGCTTACCGTTCTTGTTTCCGGGCAAATCAGATCGAAAGGGGAACACTCTAACCGAAATATGGGAATGCAATTTCGAACCACGCGATGCATTCTTTGGCGATTGAGCGGAACATTTTGTAAGCTCGTACGACGTTGCGAATGGGGAGCAGATACGCTATGTAGATGTGTGCTCGCTGTATCCATGGGTGTGCAAGAAAGGAAAATATCCCGTTGGACATCCGAAATTGTACGTAGGCGACGAATGTCAAGAACTGGTAGGACTTGAAAACGATATAAGTGTCATCGAGGGTCTCGTGAAGTGTACCGTAGTAGCACCGCCTGATTTGTATATCCCCGTACTGCCTGTTCGCATTCATGAGAAATTACTGTTCCCCCTGTGTATACCGTGCTGTATAGACATCGATACATCCGCGGACTGCATACACGATGACGCGACTGAGCGAGCGTTTGACGGCACATGGGTCATGGACGAGCTGAGAAAAGCTGTGTCGCGCGGATATAAAGTGACGCGTATCGATGAAATTTGGCAATACGTTGTTACGCAGTATGACTCGACAACGCGACGAGGCCGTCATTTTGGCGAGTACATCGATACATTCCTAAAAATAAAACTGGAGATGAGTGGACCGCTAACAGAGTGTAACGATGACAAGGAAGCAATAGCGCGTTTTATAGTGTTGTACAAGAAGTCTGAAGACGTATATCTCGAGCGTAGTGTTTTGCAATCAAATCCGAGTTTACGTTCGCTCGTGAAATTCGCTCTTAAATCATTCTGGGGAAAGTTTGGTCAACGCGAGAATCTCACGAAAACCGTTATCGTTTTCACGCACTCAGAGCTAATGAATTTACTAACGAGTCCGGAGATTGAGGTGACGAGAATACTACCGGTTAATCACAAGATCATGTATGTGAACTATAATATATAAGCAACCGCGATGCTATCCAACCATCACCGACATCAAACGCCGTGATTGCAGCATACACGACGGCACAGGCACGCCTAAAATTATACAGTTATCTTGAGGAGCTCGGGCGACGAATATTGTACTGCGATACGGACTCCTGTATTAACGTGAGTCACCCCGGTGGCAACGAGGATGAGCCGCCAATCGGTCAATTTCTAGGAGATCTCACGGATGATTTAAGCGAATACGGGCCTGGTAGTTATATAACTTCGTTGGTTTTAGGAGGACCAAAATTTTACGCATACCTTGATCTTAAACCCGACGGTACAATTATTGAAAAATGTACAGTAAAGGGTATCACGCTAAACTTTGTGAATAGCCGTCACGTAATCTATGACGCATTACGATCCTTCGTGACAGCAGCTAGGAGCGTACCTATTATTTTTAAATTCGACGTTATTCGACGCACGGAATTTCATCAGGTAGTAACGCGTACAGAAACGAAATCATGCGAACCTATTAACACGAAGCGAAAGCCGCACGGGAAGTACTCTACTGTACAGTATGGCTATTGTGAAATATGCTGAGTAGTATAACGCAAAAAACGATGTAGTTTTACGGTTGAATTCGCGGTATTTAAAAATAATACTATTGTCCAATTTCATATATCGTAATTACTGGGTATAATATGTTTTTAAAAAACTATTGATTTATTATGTATAAAACAGTTAATTGCTCGTTCTTTTGATGCTGGTATTCGTAGCAGTAACTGCTATCTCTCTTCCGTTCCTTTTTGTTCTGACTTTCTCATCGTTGATTCCTTTTGTCCCGTCTTTCTTATCGAGTATTTCTTTCTGTTCTGACTTTCTCGTGCTATCTCCGTGGATATAATATTGCTGTTCAGAATTACATGATTCGTAAAATTTGCACATAGAGGTATATGCATGGAGAAATAAAAATATTGCTTTATTTGTGAGAAATTTAAAAACTATCGTTATTTAATTTTGGTACGTCCTGACGTAACGTCACATTTATATTTTTAAATTTCGATTACGTTAAAGTTCTTCTGTTTTAGTGTCGCTACAGTAAAAGTAACTTTTCACATTGTTCTTTTATTTTTCGAAATTCTTAGGAGGAGAGGAGAGCGATTTTAGCGACACAGATCGGAACAGGGTGAAGATGCGGCTCTACCGACCGTCTCCCGGGAAAATTAATCTTGTAAAGATGGAATTTGTCAGCACTCCCGGTCAAAAGGCAAACTTTCAAAACATAGGATCTACTGCGTAGACCCGGTTATCGACTGCCATTTATGGATCTATGATTCAGCGCAGCCTTACCCTCAATCCTAGACCAGGGGTTCGGCCAGTCGCCGTCGCGGCGTTGTTGGTCATAGGGGAGCGGTTAGAGGGAAAGCTCTCACGTGACCAGCGGCCACACCCTTTCTTCTCGCTCTTGCCTGAAATCTTCCCTCTCTCTTTCTCTTCACAAAGATGATGAAATCGTGAACAGTTATCAGCTGAGCGAAACAATTAACAAAAGTGGAGGAACTGTTGATTTAAACGAAATATTTATGACCATTAAAGTGTTCACACGAATAGTTTAATTAAAATATCAGCAGCAAAAAGACCATTTATGCTTCAATATGGAAACTACCCAGGGCTGTCGCTCGAAAACGAGTACAACCCACATTGAATTAATGAGCGTACCAGTTGTAATCGTGTAATAGAGGAAAGATCGGTATATCAGGATTAATTTCCTTTTCCTCTTGAGATTATATTAATAAGTCTCTCGTAAAATATCGGAATTTATAGTAAATATACTGTTTGAGAATCCGTCCGTTGATGTTCTTTGATAGATCTGTAAATGTATTGGAAATTATGAAACTTCACTCGAGACAGGATGATAAATGAACCAGACACATAGATGTTAAATTAGAGAATGTGGTTCATTACACCTTCCGCATAACTACAATAAATCACATAATTTTGAATAAAACACTAAAAGTGAGAATAGATATAAGACAGACCAAATTTAGAAAAAATACAAAATAATATAAATAAATGCACCAAAAATCTGAGAAAAAACACTTGAATTTAATTAATGGATCTGAATTTAATTTGAGCTGTTGCAGCATGCAATTATATTAATTGTGCTGCATGTGCTGAGAGCAGTGTACGCACGACAGCCAGTGCTGCGGAGCATGCCACGCTATGAGATAAATGAGTGCGTAAGGTGGTATAACAATTCACAGCAAGCTCTCAGCAGCTTAATGAAGAGAGTTTGCAGTGAACAAATGAGAGCACTTGCAATTGAAATTGCTTGAGTGCTCTACACGCATGAGACTAGCTACGCAGGCAGCACTGCGTAGCACAATACAACACATAATGAGGATGCACAAAATGAGCAGTGTATAGTCGCTGTACTCTTCCAGCAGATGTCCTGGGGAAAAGTACAGTGAATATAGTACACCTGCATAATTATATTAATTATACCGGCAAATTATTTTAAGAAAAACCGTGACGTGACATGTGCTGCAATGCCGCCAAAAAGTGAGACCACAAATGTTGATGTACCGATGAGCATCCAACTCCTCATTGCCATTGAATTTACAGTAAATTATAACAATGTACTCATACCTGATTTTGGGTCCTGTTGAGAGCTAGTGATGAGTAAATCCAGAGATAAAGCCAACGAGAAAAGTCTAAAAAGTGCGCTGTGTGTGTTGTTCCTCGATGCTGTTGCGGAAGTGTCTAAATTTTCAACATGGCTGCGAGTATGGAAGCGTCGTTGGGCGCTGAAGTCAGTTGAGCGAGATAGCCAGTGAGCGAAACCGAAGGAAAGAGACATCCTCTCGCTCGACGCGGCGTGCCAACGAGGCACAGCCTCGGCTCCGCGAAGCCCTGCTTCGGCCATCCTCGGCTTAACCGAGAGTCGTGTGCTCAGGCACAGCAACAGGTAGGCGCACGACGAATATCGATCGCCGTGCGCCAGCTGATTATCCAACATTTCCCGCCCGCCATCAGCAACGGGGTTGATGATTAGTCATGGTTTTGTGAGTCGGAAGAGACAGGCAGCACAGCCAGTTTTGAGATCGGCCTGGTGAGCGTGGTCGTTGCAGTTCGAAGTGTCACCACCCTGGTGAGCCCGTCTTTGCCCGCATGCAATGCCGTGACTCGTGCAAGTGGCCACTTGCACGGTGGAAAGCGCTCATCCGTGAGCAGAACCAAAGAACCAACCTTTATGTTATTATTGGGGTGATGCCACTTTGACATGGACTGCTGCCGCTGTACGTAATGAGCCGACCATTGTCGCCAAAATTGTTGTACTTTTTGCTGCAACAATTGCCAACTTGAGAGCCGTGAGAGTGATAAATCCTCTAGCGTTGGCTCTGGGACCGTGGTAAGAGCTTCACCAATGAAAAAGTGTCCAGGCGTGAGAGCTGATGAGTCGTCAGGATCATCGCTGAGTGGTTCCAGAGATCTTGAGTTGAGTATAGCCTCGATCTGGGCCAGCAGCATTGCGAGTTCTTCGAACGTGAGTGCTGTATCACCCACCGTTCGCCGCAGATGAAATTTAACAGATTTTACAGCTGCTTCCCATTTTCCACCCATGTGTGGTGCCGCAGGTGGATTGAACCTCAACGCAATTTGCTGATTTGCGAGAAAAGAAGCGATGATTTGATGTTCTTGAGAGGCCTAGTCACCAAAATTAAGGAAAAAGGAGTATATTTAATTCTTACACAAATTATTTCACTTTTACTTGTATTATTTATTAAATGTGTCTAATAAACCATACTTTTACTTAATATTGAAGCCTATATTAATTTCCTCCCTACTCGAGTCCGAACTAAAATCCTTTAAGGGTGATGTGAACGTAAAATACCGTTACAGTATAGTCGCTGTACTCTTCCAGCAGATGTCCTGGGAAAAAGTACAGTGAATTTAGTACACCTGCATAATTATATTAATTATACCGACAAATTATATTGAGAAAAACCGTGGCGTGACATGTGCTGCAATGCCGCCAAAAAGTGAGACCACAAATGTTGATGTACCGATGAGCATCCAACTCTTCATTGCCATTGAATTTACGGTAAATTATAACAATGTACTCATACCTGATTTTGAGTCCTGTTGAGAGCTAGTGATGAGTAAATCCAGAGATAAAGCCAACGAGAAAAGTCCAAAAAGTGCGCTGTGTGTGCTGTTCCTCGATGCTGTTGCGGAAGTGTCTAAATTTTAAACATGGCTGCGAGTAAGAAAGCGTCATTGGGCGCTGAAGTCAGTTGAGCGAGGTAGCCAGTGAGCGAAACCGAAGTCAAGCGAGAGAGACATCCTCTCGCTCGACGCGGCGTGCCAACGAGGCACAGCCTCGGCTCCGCGAAGCCCTGCTTCGGCCATCCTCAGCTCAACCGAGAGTTGTGTGCTCAGGCACAGCAACAGGTAGGCGCACGACGAATATCGATCGCCGTGCGCCAGCTGATTATCCAACATATACCATCATATATATATAGAATATGTTCTGCATATATAGAAAGGATAAAGGAAATATTAGGATTTATTTACAGTAAATCAGCGAAAAGTAGACAAAACGAGAAAGAGATGAGACTAAATTAAGTTGCAATGAAGCTTCTCCTGCAGGAAAGCGAGGCTGGCCGACTCTCCGCGTCACGCTAAATGCCTTGGCGCGAGGGCTGAACGGCGATCTAGCTAACTTGCGTACGAACGAAATGTACGACTAACCGAGTCCGGCGAGTCGCTCTCAAGTAAAATACCTTCTCTCTCTCTCTCGCTCTCGTTTCTATAACACGAGAATAATTGTCTAACTAACAAGTTATTTAAGAAAAGGGTTTAACTATGAGTAGAGTAATTACTAATTAAACGAATAACCAATAATGATTAGAATAAGCCATAATTCAACAAAAATATTTATACTAATAAGAGATTAACGCAAAAATCAGCTTGCATACGACGAGTTAACTACAGAATCTGTAACAAAATTATTACTAGTGGTTTGATGCGAAGGATTTACTTAAGCTTCGTACAATCGCTGAAATTCTGAGCCATTACCATAGACACATTTACATAGAAGCGAGCATAAGAATATCACCTAAACTAAGAAACTCTATCGAGAATAGGCCAAGAAGCGGGGTGGTAAAAATCGCCTCATTTTCAGGGGAAAAACGCCTCGAGCGCGTTCCCTCACCTAATCGCGTGGTCCTCTGTGTATTACATCGCGCGACAAATCAGAGCGCGCTATACCGATGCACTTCCATAAATATATGGCTCTGCATCTCGGGAAGCTACTCTGCGGGGTAGGGGGAATGAATACGTGTATGGTTGAGATAGACCACGGGGAAATTCTTATAATCAGGATAGGGTTTTATCCCTTCTTTTCTTTTAACGCGCTTGACGACAAGAATTTTAGACTATCCAGGACCTATATAAGGACAGGAATAAGCCCGAAAAAGACAGTGAGGACTAATCACTCGCCAGGCACTCAATCAGTCGCCGGGCAGTAAGTTAATAGTCAGTTGGAGAGGGAGAGTAGACGCTCCCGAAAGCTAGAACAGCTTCCACTTTGTACCCCCTCAGTACAGAGCGTTCGTCTTGTCGCGGTTAAAACTGGCGAGTTAAACAGACTCACCACCGCGGAGGAACCCCACCCTCTAGAATCAGCTAAAATCCAGAGTGAGTACTTAGAGGAAAATGGTTCAACAGTCTAAATTCAGTTCGAATTTACTTTTTCGCGGTTTTAATGTCAATCGTACGGAATTTATTTCAAGTTCAAAGAAATCTAAAAAGAAATCGAATTCAATTGTGTTCTGCCATTTTTGTAGTCCACACTGTTTGTTTCGTTTTATTGTTTTATCGAATCATACGTGTATCATTTATTCTGCTATTTGAATAAATTTTAACAGCTTCACGGATCATCGAGTGTAACGATTTTTATTTTAACAAACGGTTGCTATTATTTTTCCCTTCAACGCATCGGTTACCGGCGAAACAACTTCACCAGAAAACGTAAGTACCAACGCAATTTTTGTAATTTATTTGACCTTATTTTTCCGTAAATTTCTCCCCAAGTGAAAGTAACCTACCATTTTCCTTCTCCCTAAAACCCCTTCCTCCGCGGGTTAATTTATCAATATAGTTTATCGAGTCGAGTGACGGTTAACGCGATCAATCAACGAGCATCCTCAGCTTTGTCCTGAGTAATTTTCCGAAAGGTTAGATTCAAAAGGGGGGTTGCGTCTTCGGTGTTCGTTGTCAGGTGTGGTAAAGGGAGGATTCATTGTCTTTGACCAGAGTACGGAAAACTCACGCCGAAACGCCTCACACGTCTTAAATTTGTCGGTTTTTGCAAAAACACCACGCGGGTTTGACGTAACAAATTTTGAGGACTCGTCCGAGATAATAGAAGAATGTTTGTTTTGTTCAAATTAACCAGTCATCTTTGTCGCGAATAAAATCAATTAGTAAAAATTAAATTAAAGAAAAAGAAAAGTGTCGAGTTAATTAGTAATTTTTGTCGCGAGTAAATTTAAAATCGAAAAGAAAACAAATTGTGAGTTTATATAGACAATTGTTCCAGTTGTTCGAATTAATTAATCGGTTTCTTCGTGGATAAATTAAATTGTGAAAATTGATTTCTTAAGGGGTTATACGCAGTTATGAGGCAAAAAAAGACGGTTTTTCAAGGATTTATCCTGAAGAGACTTTTGAATTTATTAATTTGAAATTTTTTGTGGTTATAAAAGCATCCTTCAAGAACGTAAACAAATTTTTTATTTATAAAAATGTCGATTATAGAGGGCGCTGCAGGCGATTTCCGGAACCTCCTCTAAAAAAAGACGATTTACGGTGAACATCGTAACTCAAGATTGGATTATCTGAAATCAAAAAACCAAACAAATTTCGTTAATATATTAGATTATCTAGTAATTAATCGTTCGGCTAATCAAAATATTGAATTTTCACAAAATGGCGGCTTCTCAAAAAAATGTTTTCGATTTTTTATGTAAAATTTGGCCTTAAATCGTTTATAAAATGGAAAATAAGTATCGGATTGACAAAAGGAACGATTAATTACTAGAAAATGTATCTGAGAAGATTGTGTTAAAATTTTAGACCGATCGAACAAGCCGTTTTTTAGATATCGTGTTCACCGACTTGAAAAATGCTGTTTTGAGAAAAACGCGTTTAAAGTTTCAAAACCGATTCACACATAGAAAAAAATTATTTTTTTCAACTTACATGGTGTCGTCTATTCCAGAGCCATATAATAAACCCTCCATTCCTTCAGCAGCCTCCAGCAATTCAATTTGGTGCTGTCTTCGAGCCATCCTTCCCTCTCGTGTCGCTTCGTGCGCTCTGCGCTCGGATAGCGTAACGCGCTCTTCATCCTTCTTTTATACATATGCATGCGCATTGGGCCCCAAAGACAGTCCTATTGCATTCATATAGTACAAAAGTGAAATTGAACCTTCATTAAACATACCGGCGGCCATATTTGCGGCCATTTTAACAATTTTTGAGCCACTCGGAATGATTTTCGGCGTAATTTTCCAAATGATTTGGTTGTAACTATCGTTATTATTTTGTGTAAAGCCGCCTACACATCGTTCCAATAATGTCTCGCTGCTGAGGTCTTCGTAAATTGGACGCACAGCTTCAGCAACATCCGTGGGGAATGGCTGGTAATCGTGCTCAAATTCGGTCAGTTTGTCTGCTGCTGCTGCTCGATGCCAAGAACACCATGACTCCGGCCCAACCGGGCACTTCTCGTGTTGTGGATTTTCGCCGTTCCCTACTTATTTCCATATTGAATTATTATACTATAATTCACAATTATCTTAAAAATCCGAACGAAATATTGTAGAAAATACGGAAACGAACGCACGACTTCACTGCTTGCCTCGGCTGTATATACTGAATAAGCGTCTAGAAACCGTTGAATTTTGCTCTCAGGTACAAGGAAAACACTACTACACTCTCACACAATGTATAAGAATACAATACACAGGTATATAAAAGGAGCAACAGTTTAAGGACAAAAGTTTAAGACGGAGAGGAAAAAAAAAGTAATCGTTGATTTTTTTATGAAAATAATGGACTCAGTGGATTTTTTTTTGTATTAGCTAATCAATCATTAATTCATATATTTATTACATAAATTTAATTTTGCGCGTAACAACATTAGATAAAATAAACAAAGAAAATATAAATTTGTTTGATATCTTCGGGGACAAAAGTTTAAGACTATACGTAAAAAAATATTTTTTGGTAGAAAATATACAAATATTTTCCTCCCTTCAATACTTTGTCCACAGTCCATTATTTTTAATCACATTAGCACAGCTTTGAGGCATTGAATCAATTAATTTTTTGCAGTCGTCCACAGGTGTTTCATTCCACGTTTTTTCAACCAAAGAGTACAAATCGTCAAAATTTTTTGGTTTATTTGTTTGAACCCTTCTTTTTATGGTACACCATAAGTTTTCAATTGAAATTAAATCCGGCGACTGCGACGGCCACGGTAATAAAGTGATTTTTTCATCTTGAAAAAAACTTTTCACTACCCGAGCCGTATGCTTTGGGTCATTATCTTGTTGATAAATAAAATTATCACCCATATTTTCGTAGGCATACAGTAACATAGTATTTTTCAATATATCCAAGTATTGAAAACGGTCCATGATTCCATTAATTCGGCATATTGGTCCAGGACCATTGCGAGAAAAACATGCCCACACTATTACGTTTCCACCTCCATGCTTAAGTGTCGGTAAAACACATCGAGGATTTAAATCTTCGCCAATTCGACGTCTTACATACAGTATCCCGTCAGAACAAATTCGGTTGAATTTGGATTCGTCCGAAAATAGCACATTTTGCCAATCCTCACTTGTCCAATGCCGATGAGCCTTAGCAAATTGCAGTCGTAATTTTTTATTCTTTTTACTGAGCATCGGCTTCTTCCTCGGCTTTCGTGCTTTCAAATTGAATTCGTCTAATCGTCTTCGGACAGTTCTTACACTAATTTGTGCATTATTATTACTGGATATTTCAGCTCCGATATCGACTGCTGAACGAAAACGATCTCTCTCGCTTAATCGATGAATCCGACGATCCAGCGTTGGCGTGGTTTTCCGCGGTCTACCGTTTTTTGGTCAATCAAAATAGTCCCCAGTCTTCACAAACTTGTACCACGCTTGCTTACAAGAAGTTTCTGATCGATTCATTTGAGTTGCTATTGAAGAAAATGTCTCATTTTGCTTCCGTAGAGACACGATTAGTTTTCGTTCAGTTGATGACAAATTACGGGCTTTACCCATACTCTTTTCGTACGTAATTAAACTCAAGACACTGGATGATACACCACAAACTATTTACAGTATTAATATATCAAATTATTGCGTGGATCGACTACGGGTATCTTGTTCGACAGATCGTCTTAAACTAATGTCCGCTGTTTACAGATGGTTGGAAGAAAAAAAAAATTGTATAATCTATATTGTTTACATTTGACGACCGAGACTTCTACATTATGAAGGTCAAACGTACACATGTATTGTAAAAAAACAACAAGCCGAAGGAAACGTTAGTACTTGTATGACAGATCTATGAACCAAATTGTAATTCATCGTCTTAAACTTTTGTCCGCTACTGTAGGTATAACTTCGAAAGTATTGCTCGGATCGACTTGAAATTTTGTGTGTATACTTTTGAATATATGTACATTACAAAAATGCAATAAAAAAATCGATTTTTTGAAAATCATAACTGCGTATAACCCCTTAAGAAAGTGTCATTTTGGTTCGTCAACCCGCCTTTGTAATTCGATTTAATTCAGAAACCCAACTTTTCCCTTTTTACCGCGTTCTTCAGAAGCGATTTAGTTCGGGAAAATTGATTTTTTCATTTTTATTGAGTTTTAGTGATTTAACTTATTTCATAAAAAGTGATCCCTTTTTTTTCCTCAGTTTTTGTGAAACGATTAAATTCTTAAAATCCACCTTTTCCCTTTTTACCGTATTTTCGAGAGTTGATTGATTTCAGAGAAATTGATTTTTTACTTTTTATTGAATTTTAATGATTCAATCCATTTCATGAAAATTTATCATCATTTACTACTGAGTTTTTATAAAACAATATAATTCATATAATCTAACTTTCCCCGTTTTACCGAGTGTGAATTTAACGTATAAAAATTGATTTTTCCTTTTTATTATCAGGAGTACAAATTGAAAATGCGGGATTTTTTTCTATTTTTGAACGTTTATTCTGAAAAAATGGTAACAAATGAATTATTCAAAGTATTGTCCATCGCTAGCCACAACTTTTTCCCATCTTTCTGGCAATTTACGGATACCGTCGCGAAAAAATTCGGCCGGCTTGGCTGCTATCCAGTCATCGACCCATTTTTGGGCTTCTTCGTAAGAATGGAAGCGCTGGTCAGCTAGGCCATGTGTCATCGATCGGAAAAGGTGGTAATCGGAAGGAGCAATATCTGGGCTATACGGCGGGTGGGGTAAGACTTCCCATTTCAGCGTTTGTAGGTATGTTTTGACCGGCGCTGCAACATGTGGCCGAGCGTTGTCATGTTGCAAAATTACTTTGTCGTGTCTTTGCTCGTATTGTGGCCGTTTTTCTTTGAGTGCGCGGCTCAAACGCATCAATTGAGTTCGGTATAGTGCTCCTGTGATGGTTTCGTTCGATTTCAATAGCTCATAATACACCACACCCAGCTGGTCCCACCAAATACAGAGCATGAGCTTGGCGCCGTGAATATTTGGTTTGGCCGTCGATGATGATGCATGGCCGGGGTAACCATATGATTTTTTGCGCTTCGGGTTATCGTAATGGATCCACTTTTCATCACCAGTGACAATGCGATGCAAAAAACCCTTCCGTTTTTGCCGTTCGAGCAGCAGTTCGCATGCAAAAAAACGGCGCTCGACGTCTCTCGGCTTCAGCTCATACGGCACCCAATGTCCTTGCTTTTGGATCATTCCGAGGGCTTTTATACGATGGGAAATGGCTTGTTGTGTCACTCCCAATGAATCTGCGAGCTCTTGTTGAGTTTGACACGAGTCTTCATTGAGTATTGCCTCCAATTCAGCATTCTCAAACTTTTTCACTTGGCCCGGCCGCTCTTTGTCCTCAACGTCAAAATCACCACTTCTAAACCGCACAAACCATCTCTCGCACGTTGAAACCGATGGAACATGACTCGGATAAGCCTCGGAGACCAATCGATGTGCTTCAGCAGCACTTTTCTTCAAATTAAAGAAGTAAATTAAAACTTCCCGCAAATGCTGTTTTGTTGGCACGAAACTCGACATATTGAGAGCTCAAAAAAACTATGAATTTGACACTGCGACAAATTGACACATACTAAAAATTAAAGCTATAAGACGTAGCTTTGACATGAACATAGTCACAGTACTGCCTGATGCGTATAGCGTTAGTAACGCCATCTGTTATCAAACCCGCATTTTCAATTTGTACCCCTGATATTATTATCGGGTTTTAATAAATCGATTTTATTTGTAAAAATTGATGTAGTTAAGGGTGACACGTTTATCCGAGTTAGATGATCGGATTTTCCCTTGAAAAATTATAAATTGAGAACGTTCGTTGATGTGGTTCAGGTCCATTGATCGACATCGTTGCAAAAATTGATTCGTCTTAGAGAGTACCCGCTATTATTCAAGTTATTTGGTAAGCCTTTTTCGTAAGTAAATTGACCTTGTGGAAATCAAATGTGGAAACTAATATTCGATAATGACTGGTGAATAAAAGAAAAAGAGAAGATAGAATTTGTATTGAAGGACATATACGTAGATATATATTCATAAGTTGTACTCCATTACATGGGACCATTGGAAAAATTATTGGTACTCCAAGTGCATATAAGGGAACTCGAGGTTCTCGCGCAAGAACTCATTGAAGAAGTCACGCCAGAAACATTTCTAAATCAACTCGGTTTAGAACGAATAAAACAGCGAGAAAGAATAATTGCTAAAACATACGTGAGGAGAACTACAAGGAAAATAGCTTCACCGAATATTAATTATACAGAGTAATATTATATTTATTTTAACCAGACAACCATCAGACTTCTTGTATTGTTTATATACCATTCGCTCCGTAACATTAACTTCCTTGTACTATCATTTACATAAATTCTGTTAACCCACCATGCGTTAAAGCAGTGGGCATACAATTCTGAAAATATTAGTAGAATTACAAACAGTTCCGTTATTCACTCCTACGTTCCTCATCTTAACAATCCTATCGAGCGATCACTAGCATCGTCCACCTCCATTCATCCCTCATAGCATTGCGCCTCCACTGACACGTGCTACTCTTTCTGCCATAGGCTTTTATGAAATTCACCGTCTCGCTTACACCAGCGGGCGGCATTCTAAAAATCCTACCTCATCCATTCAAATAAAATAGGCCTTTAAGAAATTCACCGTCTCGCTTACACCAGCGGACAGCGTTCTAAAAACCCTACCTCATCCATTCCGATAAAATTAGCCTTTAAGAAATTCACCGTCTCACTTACACCAGCGGACAGCGTTCTAAAAACCCTACCTCATCCATCCAAATAAAATAGGCCTTTAAGAAATTCGCCGTTTCGCTTACACCAGCGGACATCATTCTTAAAACCCTACTTCAACGATCCACTTTTCAACCTAATACATGAGCAAACGTAGAGGTGGACAAACGAATGAATATACATCGTTTCTTTTCTATGTTCAGGGATATAATTAATACGCAAAATCACTCTGTCAGTAAATTCGCGGAAATATATCATTGTTCTGGCGTTTTGGGCATACAACTCTGAAAATATTAGTACAGCAAATAGCCGCTGGTGCTTCTTGAATCTAACGTACTCATTTGTTTCCGAAGAAGTACGACCTCAGTCAATAGCTACTGCATCGACCAAGAATCAGAGTCATCTAATCAACCCACCTGATCCACACCCCACTCATATTATCCAGCCCACTCCTAAGAACACAATCATCACAAAACACAGTACACTCGTGGGAGAAATCCTATGTTTTAGCTCATCACGTAAGTGAGATAAAGGGCTGGCAAGGTTCGCGCACGAAACACATCATACAAACAAGACAAAGATAACTACACGTACTACCTACCTATTCTTACAAATACCGTACCACTATCGAGCCGAATCATTTATTCATGCCGAAAGCCCGTAGAGCAGGAAGGAAAATTCAAGCGCAGAAATTAAAACGACGAACCTTAAAAGAACAGAACTTAGCTCCAATAATTGCGTGCAAATCGTATAACGAGCAAAATTCTAGAGTCTTTGACATTGAAATAGAAAGCGATAATAAAATTATCTCTCTCGAAGGAAGAGAATTAACAGACTATAAGAAACATTGCGACGACACAATTGCCGAACATAACGGCTACTCGAGGCAAGAAAGGAATAGAAATTTAAATTCTAGTGAAACGAACTGTCCTTTAACGGTAACAGCGAGTGAATCGTATAGCAAGCAAAATTTTGGAGTCTCTAGTGTGACGTAGTCACAATTCTCCAAGACATCAAAGACAAACAGAATAGGATAAGGATTAATAAAACAGAAATACCAATAAATAAAATCATAGAGAACATCTGAAAAGGGAAAAAAAAAAGGAAACAAAATGAAATTAAAAAACACAAACTTCTACAAAAATAATCATTTATTCATAAATAAATTTCATCATAAATAAATATTCATAGATCATTTGGACGGTACGTAAGAAAAGATTAAATTGGCAGTAGTCTAGGCGAGACCACGGACAGGCTGGATCCTGTCACATTCCTTCGCTGCCGAAAAATAGCGGGTCAGCGACCGGCTGGCCTCGCTCGGGCAGTGAGGGGATGTAGGGGCAGGATGGCGGGGCGAGCTGAAACAAAAGAAATTATATGAGACAATAGATAAGAAGAGCTAAAATAAGAGAGTGGGAAAGAGGAGAAAAGTATAAAAGGCAGCTTCAAACAGAGAAGGCTCTCTTATCAGTACAAACAACCAACCAAGCCAGAACTCGCTTGTGCACCGGTATCCAAGTTTTTTTATAAATCCAAAAGATTCAGATTAATTCAGAGAAGTTAAAAGACAAGGTTGTGGGTTAGTCAACGAATTTATTAAGAACATTAATAAATAGAAAAACACAACACAAGTGAGTGAAAAGGATCTTATCAAGATTAAGAGCGGACAGTATCGGACCGGGTGAATAAAACAGGAAATATCCTAAAAAGCCAAATTAAGAAGAGGAAATTGGTGGCATTAAAATAAATAATTAGGGTTTATTGTAAGAGAATTAAGAAACTAGGCTAAGACGGTTTGGGTAGAATAATTAGAAGTAAGTACAGATAGTTATAAGAAGAATTGTTAACGAAGCGTATCGATACATTTAAAAGACTTAGTTGTGGCACTTAGAGGTCTCCGAATCAGGGACTTTGATAAAGTAGAAAGTAGAATAATACAGAAAAAGAAAGGAGAAAAACAAATAATATTTAGAACAATTATAACACAGAGACTTGATACAGTGAACCTGAGACTCTCGGTAAATCAGTTACCGCATCAAAAAGGCAACTGGGCTTTGGAGTCAAAAGTTGAAAGGAAGCTAGGAAAAATATTTAATCAATAGAATTAGGAGGGCATTAGCCAGCCCGACCAATAGAAACTAGATTTAGAATTTTAGGATAATTAGAAAAACAATTAGGAGTGAAACAATTTCAAGAATTCTGTAAAGCGCGTCGCATGAAAACGACACTACCCATCAGGCATAAAAGAGAAGAGAAAGATAAATTAAAAGATCAACTCACCAAGAGCGAAGAGGAACCGGAACATCCAGGTCCAAGGCCAAAGATTTCTGGAGGAATCCATCGAATAAATAATGAAAAATTAATAATCACTGGGGAATCATAATCCAGTAGCTGTCATTATTCCACACCTAGAAAAGATCACTCACGAACCAGGACCACGATTATCACGGAGAAGCACGCTCGGAACACACGGAACCGGCACGAACACAACAAACAAACAGCCGAACACGGAACAACGCAGAAAAACAACGTTTTCTGATTTTTAATTAAAACGACGCGTACGCGGACACAGACCCGGCGTCCATACCGGCTGACCGACGCGCCAGCAACAACGACGCAAGCCCAGCAGACAGCACGTCAGCAGCCAGGCGGGAAAAGGATCAAGACGGCTGAGCTCGATACCGCCTAGTTGCGATATCCACCGCTCAGCGCCGAAGTCGAGAATCAGATAACCTCACGGGTAAAGAAGAGCGTGGAACCATCCGAGCAATTAAACATCACTGAGAAATTGTACGGTTAAAGGTGCCAAAAAGCCTCACAACACAAAAATTCTATGAAACTTATTAAATAAACCTTACTTATACCTCCAATAGAAGTCTACAATTAATTATCTTAGTGTTCGAGCCCGAATTCTTCCCCTCAGAAGAACAAAATTTAATGCTAACGTGAAAATACCGTTACACTAGCATCAAATCTATAAAAGATAACAAAGGTATTTTCCTTAACCAAGAAAAAATAATAGGTTTTCAGAGATCTTTAGGTAAAGAAGTAGAGGAGGGTAAAAATCACTCGAAAGTTGGAACATCACACCAAGTAAGTGCGACTGCATACAAAGCAGACAGCAGTCGGGCTTCCAAAGTGCCGGCCCCAAAATACCTGATAACTAACAAATAGATCAACTTAAAGAAATTCGAGCAGCTAAGCGGAAAAAATTCCTAGACGAACTTGTTACTGATTACGAAGCTCATTCGTGGCTTGTGATACGATATCATCCTATTATAACATTCTCAAAACCTCAAAATTACTAAGATCTAATTGTTGAAATAAACATCAAATCATCCTCCTCAAGGAAAAACCACATTTGATTTCACCTCAGGGGAATTTTGAAACGAAATTGAAGGAATAAAGCTCTATAATTTTTCTTCGGTACAAGTAATAAAATGAAAGTTATTCCTATTCCTTTCTCCTGCCCAATTTTTACTCTAATAATATTCTTATGTATTGTTGCATGTCTCTTTGATGCGATATACCAAAAATTACACTTATATAAAATACATCATAAATGAAGTCAACGCGATCAGAGGCAAAACTTGATGATAAGGTAATACATGATTATCCTGAAGACCGAAAAAAGAAATCTCGAATACGTAGCCCTCCGAAATCCCAATTTGAGACAGTCGAAGTACTTTTCGACAAAAGTACTGACAGTTCGCGTCCCAAGACTCCCTACACAACGAATCCAACGGGAGAAATTATTACAGATACAGAGAAAAGTAACAACATTAATCGAGAAAATCTGGAATTAATTAAAGTAGACGAAGATATAAAATCTTTGGAATTAACGTCAAGTCATTTAATTATTACAAAAACGGAAATAAATTGCGAGGAAGCAAGTGATTCTTCAAGTACTGAAGAAATTTTATCAGACAATCTTGATAATTATAGTACATCAAATGGTCCCTTACAGATTCGAGAAATTTCAAGGAATTCAGAAAGTTTTGAGCAATTCACGAACCGAGTGCAAGACTTACGGTGAGGTCGGGAAATAATTTATTGCCTGTGGTTGGATTTTCGGAAGAACCTGGTGACCAATATTTACCACTTGTAATATATAGAGATCCCTGTAACGAAATTCCAGTTCAGATTCCCGCATCCCCCGAACATACTGTAAAAGACGACGAGTTGCAGCCCGTTACACACGAGACAGCAGGTACGGATACACCAGTCATAGCTACCCCGAACCCCGTAGGCACCACGCCCACGTTAGGCCTTTCGAACTCCAGCGACATATTTTACACTCCTGCAGGGGGGTCTACCACATTCAACTCACCCATCGATACACAGCCCCTCGTGAGTCATAATAAAACACTGTCCACTCCCATAGGAATAAGCAATACTTGTGAAAAATCTAAATTAAAATCAATAATTAAACCCTCCCACATTTTGCCACAGAATTTGTTGAAAAATTCACATCTGCTATCTGAATTCGAACCTGCTATTCCTGGTTGCTCCTCCCACCCACGGGAAAAAGGTCGAGTCTAGATTAAAAAAAACAGTAAAATACCGCCAGGGAACTTTTCTCTTGAAACTAGCGACCCTGTACCCGACGCTCCTCCCATAATAGTTAACAATAACCGAACGTTGTCTCTTCGAGATGCACTGGCTGTCATATCGAATTATGACGGTTATACAACCATTTCCAGCCTTTAAAGATCAATCGATCGGAAAATCATGGAACTATTAATAATTTCAATAATAATCCCATCAATTCAACAGGACGATGTATTTATTGCAAACAACCCGGTCATTTTATCCGTAAGTGTCCCGGTCGAAGGGAGAACGAAGCAACATATGGAAACACGGGAAACCGAAGTGGTCATCCGCGTACGGGTGCGCCCAGGGAGACTCCGCTAAACATGCATTCGATCCGTAGTATTTCAAGCGTAGCTTCAACCCTCAACCGCGAGCAGTCCGAATCTTTAATGTACAATTGCATCGAGAAAATAGTGTTCCGACGGTTACGATAACGGCATCGGAAAGCATATCCCCTATTACTCTTATCGATGATAGTATAAGGAGCCCTTTATAGAGACAGGGAGTGGCCGGCTGGCGCCAGGGCGCGTCTAAACTAGCCCCGCCTCGTCCCCACCACTATCCTTTCCCCCTACCACTTCCTTATTGGTTGTTCCAGGGGGCGTGTCTACCCCCACTACCCTACCCTTGTTCCTGATTGCTGCCCCCTAATCCCCCCACCCCTACCCCCATCCCTGATTGATCCCTTCCAGCCCCCACCCCCAGTCCACCTATCCTAGTGTTCTGATTGGTGTAGGGACGCAGCGCCATCTGCCGGATTTTGACCTGTACTTAATTGCCGATGCGCCATCTAATGTCGGTGAACGTGTTACCGACAGTCGGTAAAGAAGATTAATGTTGGCAGCCGGTCTAGCAGAAAAATAATTATCGATAAGCCGTCTACTGTCGGTAATCGTGTTACCGACAGTCGGTAAAGAAGATTGGATGTTGGCTGCTGGTGCCGTAGAAAATCAATTACCGATGCGCCATCTACGGTTGGTAATCGTGTTACCGACATGTGGTAAAGAAGATTGAATGTTGGCAGTCGGTCTAGCAGAAAATGTATCGGAATCGGTTAAGCGGATCGGTTGTCAATCGTCAGTATGTAGCCGACCATCGCTGCAGCAAATTTAGGACTTACGGAAGTTACGTAGACTGGGTCTTGCGGTAAATAATATTCTGCACCCCTTCCACCGGTTAAATATGCCCCCCCCAGTCGTCGATAAACGAGACCCCTCAGTAGCTTTTAAATTTTTTTTGTTAATTAAAAAAATTTATTAATTGAAACGACTATTTCAACAACGGTGAATGAAAACGCTTGTTATTTTTTAGTTTCATAAAAAACTGTTTTATTTTAACATTCTCGTTACAAACAAACATGTATTGTTCATCCGTAATTTTCAATGGCATCCGTGGCAGTCACGGCAAGCTGGTGGTCGTCCGTCAATTTGTGTTTTCGTACCCGATTTTTTGTAATGTACATAGCACGGAATGTACGAGGAAACCTCACTGTCAAGCTTCAGCTCCTCCGGTAGTTTGTCGTACAGAATTTCTATTTTTCCACCCCAATGTTTCAATAGCAGCGGTTTCAGTATGTACGCGAGCTCAGCTTTGGTGAAGTCTCGGGGATCCTTGCAGTAGTCGATCATGAGTATACTGTCAATAGTATTCATTATGGAAAGAGATGGAAAGATACTTCCACTACAACGTTTCCTTTTCAACTAACTGTTTTTCACAGCTGTTACCATTAGATATATACATCTCGCGTCGATGGCCAGTTAGTTAAATATGAAAATATGTATAGTGGGAGTACTTTCGAATAATAAGACAGGAAATTCAAAGGTTCGAATTTATTCATACGAATTTCAAATGGTTCTGCACACGTTTGTATATACGTGTTTTTATTATCATTTTACAAAATTATATAAATAAAGCGATATATATTTTTATCGCTTTTACATATATACATATATACAATAATATTCATAAAGAATAAAATAATTTACAAGGCTGTACAGATAAATGTACGCACTTACGTTACTTTCACTTGGGGAAAAATTTACGAAGATCAGATAACATAAATTAGAAAAAAAAATTGCGTTGGTACTTACGTTTCATTTTCTGGTGAAGTTGTTTCGCCGGTAAACTCAATGATTCATGAAGCTGTTAAGATTTATTCAAATAACCGAATAAGTGATACACGTACGTTCGCTATTACCGTGCGCGAGCGATCGTTATTTTTCGACACAATACACTTAACGCGATACTTATGATTCGATAAAACAGTAAAACGAAATAAACAGCGTGGACTTGTACAAAACGGCAGAAAACAATTGAATTCAATTTCTTTTAGATTTCTTTAAACTTGAGATAAATTCCGTATGATTGACATTAAAACCGAGAAAAAGTAAATTCGAACTGAATTTAGACTGTTCAACCGTTTTTCTTCTAAGTACTCACTCTGAATTTTAGCTGACTTTAAAGGGTGGGGTTATTCCGCGGTGGTGAGCCTGTTTAGCTCGCCAGTTTTGATCGCGACTCGACGAACGTTCGACACTGCGTTCTTCACCGGGCTGCAAGTTAAGAGCCTCAGGTGATCGTCGACTCGACTCTGCACCGACTAACTAACTGTCGCTAACTGACTGTCTACTGACTGCCTGGCGACTGACTATGTCACTGACTATCTTTTTCCGGCATTTTCCCGTCCTTATATAGGTCCTGGATAGTCTAATTTTCTATACGGGGGATTCTTAGAATTACAATAGCGCTCGGACTTTGGGGCTTATCGCGATGACGCATTTTTCTCCTAGCCATGCCGTCGCTCGATTCTCGTTTAATTTCCATTCCGAACTGCAGTACCACGTGTCGCGAGAAACCATTCCCTGCCCCGAAGACACGCGTCACGAGGAACCATTCCTCGTTTCGATTACACGCTGCAGCCAGGAACCATTCCTTGTTTCGACGATACGCTGTCGCGAGGAACCATTGCTCGCTTCGCTGACACGCTGTCCCGAGGAAACATTCCCCGCTTCGACGCCACGCTGTCGTGAGGAAACATTCCCTGCTTCAATGACACGCTGTCGCGAGGAACCGTTCCCTGTTTCGACGACACGCTGTCGCGAGGAAGTATTCTCTGTTTCGACGACACGCTGCCGCGATAGACGGTTAGGTATAAAGACAACTCGGACGCCGGTACAGCCAATATACTTTTCTTTAGTATTATCTTTCTTTCTTTTCCTTCTTTCGTTATAACTACGACTTATTATTTTAATTAGGGTTTATATTAATTTAAACGCTTATTAGTTAATGTGTAAAAAGACCTTATTGACTGAACATTTCTCGATAGTTTTCCTCAAGTCTTTTAAGTTGGATATCGTTGGTAACAAATTGAGTTTTCGGTGTGATAGGTTCTTACTCAATTGTTAAAACCGATTATGACCAATAACTCTTCTTATTTATTCTTAAGGAAATGCATTCGATATGTATGTATTAATATTTCTATTTGTAAATTCTTTTCGAGGAATTACTCCTCGCCTTAGTTGCATGCGCCGAGATAGAGAGAGGGAGAGAGAGCGAAAAGCGCCTGGGTCGGGAAGCGAGGTGTCGAGGGGTTCGGGTCACGCTGCGTTGTAGATCCGAGTCGCTTCCGCTGTCCCTTTTATGACTAATACCGAAGGTAGTTCTTTGATAATGTTAAACGTATTTTCATTATTAATGGTGTATAACGTGAAGAGACATAGATATCTACCACAGCAACTAAATATCAATTGTTTTTATATCTTCTCATGATGCTAACTGTTTAGTTAAACAATGTAATGACTTTTCGATTTTCATTAATATTTAGTTTTCATAATTGCAATTATTTCTTGTATCCTTTTTAGTGAGCATTTCCTTTCTGAATTCTTATCATAATTCTAACTTAAAATTGTTCGTAAGTCCAAATGATTGTATATCAAATGGCTGCTTAGATTTGCAGTGGATCAAAGGCAAAGTATATGTTTTATAAATATGTACTGTTTCAAGGGAACACGCCTCGTCTTATCGTGTTAACACAGAGAGAGAGGAAAAATGGCATCGGCTCGAATGCGACCTGAAAGCGTTGAGCGACAGGCTCCTACGCCAACAACCACTACCGTAGCTTCGAGTCGTCTTTGCCATATATGCAATGACTAATATAAGTTATCTTTTCTTATTTTATCCTATTTTAACTCTGGCTATCTGTATGATATTATTGCTTAATTCTTATATCGAACTCCCGTTTAGATGTTTTATTCCCTTTAAATTATCGATTTATCTATTAGATATATATTCCGTCGCCTAAATATTTACTTCGTAAAGAATTCAAATCTTTGCTACAATTGTGTCTTAATTGTTATTTGTCTATTCAGAAATGTTGAAGAGCTGCTTTTTGAGCTTTTGGTGTTTCGATGTCAAAAACAAATTCGAATTTTCTATCAATACCATTATCAAGACCACGGCAGTTGATCTACTTTCGTGACCCAGATACAGTACATGACAGGGTAAGGAATCGAGCACCCGACAACCGCCAACATAGCACGCGGGCACGAATCAACCAAAGACTTTGGTGACACGCGCCGCCAATGATATCCACAGATCATAAAGGGAAAACTCTTGATACGAGATTCAGGTCCCTCCATGCTGACCATTAGAATGCATTCATGGCGCGCACCATGTGTTCCCACTGCCCTGCCTCAGTGTGGCTGCAGGTCTCACCCTTCCCGCCGTCATTATACCTGTATAATCTCTGGCAACTATAGGACCCGACCACAGTGCAGGTTTATGGTCTTCTTTAAGAGAAAGAAAGATATTCGAGCATGGTTACGTCAGGAGGTAACAAAGTACTATCTTGACGAATCTGAAGATTCCTCGCCGAAGCATACGTAAATCTTAATATGTCACCTACAGCCGATTCAACTAAACCAGCAGATAAAGGAAGCTTCAACATCAACAACACCACCCAGCGAGATGGAAAAAGAATGAAGCCCTATGTCACACGAGGAAAGTCACCTGAGCGAACTGCTTAGAGAACAGAACCAAATCAGGCAAGTTATCCAGGCAAGAATTGAGTTGTTGCGACACGAAGCCGAACCCAACAATACCGTCACGTCTATCGAGAACAAGACAAGCAGCGTTTCTAAAGACTCATCCGACCCGAGTGAGGACTTGTTCGAGTCTGTCGACGCGGGTGCTGAATGTACCGGGTCCACTAATTCGACGATCCGGAAGCCAAGGAGAACTTCGACGGGGCTTCTACCTTGACAACAAGGGGAACCGAGCCGAGTTCAGAAGCCCTACAGCTACTCGAGGATATCCGAAATCTTCCGCCGTCAAGGCTAAAATTGACAAACCCTACGAGAATTTCATCGAGGCAGGTTTATGCCGAAAACGTCAGACGCAATCGGATATCAGCGAGACCACACCAGCTTTCGACCAAGGGTGGGAAAGAGCGGAAAACCACAGATATGGCTACTGCGTTGACTGTTCGGTCAGTCATCATAAACCCATTGCCGCTGGAAAAGGCGCCCTCGTTTGAACGAGTACTGGAAGAACTGGCGTAGCTCAACTCCCCAATCCGAATGGTACAAAATAACCACTGTACTTCGCTGATTGTCGAGTTGTCAACTTAACCTTGCTGAAAGACCTCATCAAAAAACGTGCCGAATCTCTCGTCAGCCGAATGGAGTCCACCAAGATCGATCAAGACACTCAAATATTTGTCAGCTTCATTGGAAAACAATACATTGCTTGGTGCGTCAATTGCAGTCTCAAGGAGCACCACTTCAAGGACTGCAAGCTCCCGTATCGACCTGGTTTTTGTTAAATTTGCGGGGCAGATGGTTCCAACACTGCAGATTGCATATACCCGCACAGCATTGGGCACGAATACACGCTGGGAAGATGCCCCAGGTGTGCCAGAGACGTAAGTCTCTATTGTCTGGATTGCCCTGACTGTAGCATTCGCTACGCGGACATCGTTGACTGGCTCAGGTTGAACTACGCCACCCGGCCGGCCCCATGGTTTCCCGAGGACCATCGATATCTCTTCAACGAAGGTTTGGAGACCTTAAAGAGAAGAGTAAAAGCACACTTCACCGATCCGCAAGACTATCCAAACCGAGTGCGGGCATACTTGATTCGGGAGAATGCACTCGCCAAGGCTAAGGCTGACGACCTGGCCAACCCTGCCGCCAAGTCAGCAATGACATTGTCAAAGGAGAAAAGGGACGATGCGATCCGGGCATTGTACGTTCCCCGCAGAAAACAAGACCATGGAAAAAATAATCGCCGAGAGACACGAGCTAAACAATGGCGAAGAAGTCCGTATTATCATTCCGGCACAATACTAGAAATAGAAACGCCCGTTAGTTTGGCAGATTTATCGGAATGCGATAACCTTTATGTTCTTTTTATTAACTGAAATTTAATTCAGCTTTAGCAGCCCGAAACCTTGTCACAATATTTTGCTTGTATTGAGTAATCTGCAGGCTGGGTTAATGCTGCTCCGGACGGAGATTGTAAATTTCGCGAACTAAACCATACGGGCGCCTTGGGTGACGAACGTCTCTCTTATGGTGTCAAGGTTCGAGGGAGGCGAGTGTGACAGGAAAATAAGAATTCCTCAACATCAACGTTCGACGGATCCCTCGAGCGTACCAAAGTTGTGTCGTCACATTTGTGTTGTTCCAAACTGTATCGTATTTGATCGTAGGCAATGTATTAATCTATTAATTTGTCAAACGTTTAATTTTGTGAGGAATTTGAACACTCGATCGAACTTCGTTTCGGATTGCCATGAACGACCACCCAATGTATGGAGAGAACGACACTTGACCGTAACTAGACCCTAGAAAGGGATAGAGCTAATTCGAGGATTGTCACACAGGCGCTAATATCGATCTTCGGTAATTGATGATCCAGCGATAGAAAAGTGGAAGAGCAGCGGACGTGAGCCCAGCTCCTCGACAAAGAAAAACACTTTGGTACGTGACTCGTCACGCGTCTAGCGTGTCAAACAAGACCACGGTCTTCTATTGAGCATCGGCTCTTCTCCCGTCTGTAGGAGAAAAGTCGAAGAGAGTAACAAAAGTCAACCCTTGAGGAGTCTTGCCGTTTTGTCGCTAAAATTCGTCAAATCCCTTCGGGAAATTGTGAACGGCGTAATTGAATGAATTGTGAATCGACAAAAGTCAAAGAATTAATCCGAGATCGTCAGGCAACCTGTATACGTACAACGTAGTCGTCAACAAATGCAAGTTTTAATAAATTTATAATTACATCTTGGCCTACCGCTTACTTTGCTTTTCTTAAGTCATATTCGTCAACTTTGCAAAGAATCATACGGTCCATCAACTTTTCCTACCCTGTGATTGTCTTATGTTAAGCCATTATAAAATATTAATCAGTAACCGTTGAAAGTTATCAGTTCTCTTTAAACTGATTGGCGCCCCACGATCATCTAATTGTACAAAATCGATCCATCTATTAGAGCCCTACCAGCCGACGGACGACGGCCGCGGCAGATGAAGGTATATAGTCCTGAAAAAAGAATACCGTTCTCAGTGTATTGTAGCTGTATATTCTGATTCGACAAATTCATTTTCCAAAATACGATTCATATAAATTGCAACTCGTTTCCATGAATAGAAGTTAGCAGCGACCGCTTGGACGTTTTTGGTTGTTTCTCTACAACAGATAGTTTGGTAACGCGAAGGCTCGAATTCTATCTTTTCCGAACAACAGTCAACATTTTTGCCACAGGAGCCTAAGAAGAAATTGTTATGTCAAATTCGCGGGTGATTTTACAAAATCAACAAATTTTTAAGACGTGTGAGGCATTTCGACGAGGGTTTTTTGTCCTTTACCAGGAGAATGAATTCTCCGTTTACCTCACCTGATAAGAAACTCCGAAGCCGGGAACATCGTTTTGAGTCGAACTTTTTGGAAAATTACTCAGGACAGAGCTAAGAATCCGCATTAATTTATCACGTCAACCTTCACTTGACCCGATAAACTGACTCGATAATCTAACGGCAGAGGAGGGAGCTTTGAGAGAAGATAATAACAGGTAGCTTTCACTTAGGGAAAAAATTCAGTGGGACACCAAAAATATAAATAAACAAATTGCACTTGTACTTACAGTTGATTTTCCTTGAGATTGCTGGTAGTTCTTTCGTTGGTGACTGGCGGGCTTAATATTTAAATAACTATTATTTATTCAAAACAACCAAATAGTTGTACATACACGTACGTTCGCTATTGCCGTGTTTGCCAGCGATTATTACTTCCGGCGCGATACTCTTGTTCTTACAACTTACGAATACTAACGATTCGATAAACATGGTAAAACGAAATTAAATACGTGGGCTTATATAAAAATGGCAAAAACGCAGTTAAATAAAAACTTCTCGGAATTTCTTCTCTAAAACGAAAAAAATACGACAAATTCGAAATGCTCCAAAGTTAAGTCCAATGCTTAAGTCCAAAGTTTAAAAACAAAAAAAGTGTAGTCCAATCAAGAATATTTCGAAGTTCACAAACTGAATTTAAACCGTTCAACCGTTTTTTTTCTAAGTTAACACACTGAATTCAACTGACTCTACTGAGGGTTGCAGTTACCTCGCGGTGGGTACTTTTTAGCTCTCCAATTTCGATCGTGACTACTGTCCGGCAAACGACCTGCCTTGACTACTCACTGACTACTATGTCTCTTTACAAGTATTTTCCTGTCCTTGTATTGGTCCTGGACGACTTATTTTCCTAGGTGGTATCATTGGAAAAAGGGGTTCTTAGAATTGATATGCCTGCAATCCTCATACTTAGGTTATACACCAACCACACGTGGCTACGCAGGTTCTTTGGCCGACTTCATTTCGAGCATTTCGAGATGACGCAGGGACACAGCAGCCTCAGTGATATACCTCAACTCCGCGTCGGATCAGGAAGGGTCGCGAGAACAGCGCATCGCTGTTATTAACCCGGCCCTCGCTGATCGTTTGTTCGTTCTTTCATTCGTCCGTCCTTTCGTTCGCTTCTACACACGACCGTGCGTTCGAATTTCATTTCGATGCCCAAATTGTTTTTTCGACTTTATTTTATAAAGGAATGGAGGTTAAGTACCTTTCACCCTTACACATTTTTTTAAGATAAAAAATGTTTAGTTATTGATAAGATGCATTAAATACTTGAATGATTTTTCGGTACAACTCCCTTATCAGTCGGTCATGATATTACCTATTTTATGCTTATGAAACAAATATTGTAACGGTATTAAGCGTTAACATTACCCTTAAAGGGCTTGTTCGGACTCGAGCAGGAAAGAAAGTAATTTTAGGCTTTTGTAGTAGGTAAAAGTAGGGTTTATTCAAAGAAAAACAAGTAGAATTTTGTGATACATAAAAAAATTAATAGAAAATTCAATTATCTAACCCTTTTCTCTTGGTATTATGGCTACCACGCGCCTTACAATCAATTATTCCCGCGCACTTGAGTGCATTTATAATCGTGTCCGCGGGTGAATTTAAAGAATGTATAAGAATAGAGTTGTAACATTTAATTAACAATGCACTATGGCTCGAAAAGAGAGGTTGGTAAATAATATATTCCTAATGGGAAGCTATTCTTTAACTAGAATTGAATTGACAACAGAAAGATAAACGCTGCTTGATAATTTTTATCTATTCGTCGTGTTCTCTAGGTAAAAGGCTTAGCATGTGTACCGTCGGTAATTAACCGGCCGTTGCTCGATTTTACCGCTGAGTTGTTCAATTTCTAACGCTACAGGCCCGTTGGTGGGAGGCTGGTACTTTTTAAAGGTCGACTCACGCGTCCACCTGACCGCCGCTACGATCGGGCGTCAGTGGGATGCATTCTGGGTGCATCCGCAGCTACTCGATATACCAGGGCCGTACCCTGTGCAGTTATCGCCTTTTTATATTTTTCCTCTGATCTATGTTTTATTTATATCCCTGTTGAACTATCCACGTTAATATAACTGATAGGTCTTAAACATAATGGTATTTATATGCAGTATCTTAATGAGCGGAGATTATTAGTTTTCGTTCTCCAAAAGCCTAGCCCGTGTATTAGGCTATCCTCGATCACCAGAGTGAGAGAAAGAGAGACAGAGATAGGCCGCTCTGTTGTTGTTTGGGCCTGCGGCGCGTTGGCCTCGAACGCAGCACCGACTCAGCTGCTTCCCGTTTAAATGTACGTCAGGTACCACCGCTGGGCTCTCTTTGGTACCAGTGCGGCTGCACTTAGCGAGGGTTGGCTGCTCTTCCTTCCTGGACTTCTGCGTTGGCAGGACCTGTGAACAGAACTGTTCCCTGAGTGCCGAAATTCTGGTCTTTTTATACCAGTCACCCCTCCAGCTGGCCCATGCTTTTGGTATAACTATAGCTGGTGGCGGTCCTGTAGCCCACTGGTAGCCTTGGTACTTTTTAAAATCGGTCGTTGGTTTTTAATTTTCTACCGGTGCTTTTCGAAAGAGTAACGGGACTTGGTCTTCGATGAGCCGGCCTCATGGTGTGGGTGACGCTCGGTAGCAGTGCTTTGTTGTGTGCGTACCGAGCGTCGTGCATTGCCGAGTATAGGCCAGTCTACTTAGTGTATGTAACGCGCGTTATTAGATAGCCCGTACGTTACAATATATTAATAAATAAGGGTGGTTAAATTTTAAGGGCCGATGTTGATTTTGAATAAAACACAAATTATTTAGGAAATTATTGTCAATTCTTTTTATTATGATAATATGGTATGGTTCAATTATGTATGAAACAAAATATTGGCCAAATGGCCGCCGCGACCTCGGCGGCACACCTCCATCCGATGGTCCAAATTTTCGATGACGCTTAGGCATAATTGAGGTTCTATGCCGTTAATGTGCCGAATTATCTCATCCTTTAGCTCTTGAATTGTTGCTGGCTTATCGACGTACACCTTTTCTTTCAAATAACCCCAAAGAAAGAAGTCCAACGGTGTCAAATCACATGATCTTGGCGGCCAATTGACATCGCCACCACGTGAGATAACACGGCCATTGAATTTGTCGCGCAAAAGAGCCATTGTTTCGTTAGCTGTGTGGCAAGTGGCACCGTCCTGTTGAAACCACATATCGCCCACATCCATATCTTCCAATTCGGGCCATAAAAAGTTCGTTATCATCTCACGATAGCGAACACCATTCACAGTAACTGCCTGACCGGCCTCATTTCGGAAAAAATACGGCCCGATGATGCCGCCAGCCCATAAACCGCACCAAACAGTCACTCTTTGTGGGTGCATTGGTTTTTCGACAATCACTCTTGGATTATGATTCGCCCAAATGCGGCAATTCTGCTTATTGACGAATCCACTGAGGTGAAAATGTGCCTCATCACTGAAGATGATTTTCTTCGAAAATTGATCATCCACTGTTGCCATTTCTTGCCACCATTCTGACCATTGACGACGTTTGGAATGGTCAAGAGGCTTTAGTTCTTGAGTCAATTGCACCTTATAAGCGTGTAAATGCAAGTCTTTATGCATAATGTTCATCAACGACGAGCGTGAGAGGTGCAATTGGTGGGCACGACGACGAGTTGAGGTGTACGGCTCTTCAGCCACACTATCACGAACAGCAGCAATATTTTCTACAGTACGAGCTGTACGAGCATGCACTGGTGTTTTAATATCTCCTACAGACCCGGTTTGCTCAATTTTTTGCACGATTTTTCCGATTGTACGCACATTTGGACGATTAAATTGACCGAAAAAATCACGAAGTGCACGATATGCATTTTGATTTGAACGCCCATTTTCATAATAAGCCTGAATAACTTTAACGCGTTGCTCGATTGTGTATCTTTCCATGGTTCAAATTGAGTTAGTCTGAAATTGAGAAATGTCAAATGAAATGCAGAAAAAAACTTGACGTTTAGGTGTGGTTCACATTCAACATCGGCCCTTACAATTTAACCACCCTTTACTTTACGAAATAGAAAATTGCAAGTAGTATCCTCACATTAGTATTACCCTTCCTACGTTTGTTACAGATTACACATTATTATTCTAGTCCTAATCTATGCTCAGAATTTACCTAAATGCTTCTTAAGTAATGTTTAAAGAAAAGTTATAAAATCTTCACTTCGATAACATTCCCCTAAATCTGTTAGGGAAAAACATTTAATATCGGAGGGACAAGTTTTTACTCAATTGTAAAAGCCATTTACGAGCTATACCATATCTCTCTTCATCATTTTTATGGAAATTCATTGGATATATATTTCTGGCTCAACATTCTTTCGAGGGATTACTTCTCGTTTCGGTGGTATGCGCTGAGATAGAAAGTATTATGTCCCGATGTAACCTTTCTCCAATATTTGTTTATCCTTGAAAGAAAGTCACAAAACGGCACTGTGAGTAGAAAAGGCCCTTTATAGAAAGACAGGGCGTGACTCCCCCTGTCGCCCTTCGCGCCAGGGTGTGTCTAGACCAGCCCCGCCCCTCCTCTCACCCATGCTGCATTCTCTTTGGTGGGTCCTTTGTGCAAAAGGGGCGTGTCTGTCCCCACCACCCCACCCCCGTTCCTGATTGGTCCCCCACCAGCCCCCACTTCTAGACTACGTATCCTAGTGTTCTGATTGGTGTTTGTTCCCCCGCGCCATATGGCGGATTTTGGACCCTACTTGATTGCCGATGCGCCATCTATTATTGGTAATCATGTTACCGTCAGTCGGTGAAATAGATCGAATGTTGGCAGTCGGATGAGTAGAAAATGTATCGGCAATCAGTAAAGTAAATCAGTTGTCAACCGTAGGTATGTAACCGACCATCGCTAGAGCAGATTTGGGACTTACGGAAGATAAGTAGATTGAGTCCTACGGTAAATAATATTGTGTACCCTTCCACCGGTTAAACAAGCCCCGTCGTCGATAACCAAGCCCCCTCCATAGCTTTTGTTTAAATATTTTTTTTGAAATAAAAAATTTTTCAGTGAATATAAATTTATTTTTGAAAACTTTTCAACTAGTAATAATATTATCAGGGGTACAAATTGAAAATGCGGGTTTGATAACAGATGGCGTTACTAACGCTATACGCATCAGGCAGTACTGTGACTATGTTCATGTCAAAGCTACGTCTTATAGCTTTAATTTTCAGTATGTGTCAATTTGTCGCAGTGTCAAATTCATAGTTTTTTTGAGCTCTCAATATGTCGAGTTTCGTGCCAACAAAACAGCATTTGCGGGAAGTTTTAATTTACTTCTTTAATTTGAAGAAAAGTGCTGCTGAAGCACATCGATTGGTCTCCGAGGCTTATCCGAGTCATGTTCCATCGGTTTCAACGTGCGAGAGATGGTTTGTGCGGTTTAGAAGTGGTGATTTTGACGTTGAGGACAAAGAGCGGCCGGGCCAAGTGAAAAAGTTTGAGAATGCTGAATTGGAGGCAATACTCAATGAAGACTCGTGTCAAACTCAACAAGAGCTCGCAGATTCATTGGGAGTGACACAACAAGCCATTTCCCATCGTATAAAAGCCCTCGGAATGATCCAAAAGCAAGGACATTGGGTGCCGTATGAGCTGAAGCCGAGAGACGTCGAGCGCCGTTTTTTTGCATGCGAACTGCTGATCGAACGGCAAAAACGGAAGGGTTTTTTGCATCGCATTGTCACTGGTGATGAAAAGTGGATCCATTACGATAACCCGAAGCGCAAAAAATCATATGGTTACCCCGGCCATGCATCATCATCGACGGCCAAACCAAATATTCACGGCGCCAAGCTCATGCTCTGTATTTGGTGGGACCAGCTGGGTGTGGTGTATTATGAGCTATTGAAATCGAACGAAACCATCACAGGAGCACTATACCGAACTCAATTGATGCGTTTGAGCCGCGCACTCAAAGAAAAACGGCCACAATACGAGCAAAGACACGACAAAGTAATTTTGCAACATGACAACGCTCGGCCACATGTTGCAGCGCCGGTCAAAACATACCTACAAACGCTGAAATGGGAAGTCTTACCCCACCCGCCGTATAGCCCAGATATTGCTCCTTCCGATTACCACCTTTTCCGATCGATGACACATGGCCTAGCTGACCAGCGCTTCCATTCTTACGAAGAAGCCCAAAAATGGGTCGATGACTGGATAGCAGCCAAGCCGGCCGAATTTTTTCGCGACGGTATCCGTAAATTGCCAGAAAGATGGGAAAAAGTTGTGGCTAGCGATGGACAATACTTTGAATAATTCATTTGTTACCATTTTTTCAGAATAAACGTTCAAAAATAGAAAAAAATCCCGCATTTTCAATTTGTACTCCTGATAATGGTTAGTAAAAATGCTCGTTACTTTCCAGCTACATAAAAAACTGTTTTATTTTGACATTTTCGTATAAAAAATTGCAGTTACGGCGAAATGCTGGTGAACTATTAATACGTGTTTTCGTACCCGATTTTTTGTAATGTAATGGTGCTCCGCTTTGATGAGATTCCAGGGATCCTTGCAGCAGTCGATCACAAGTATACTGGTAATAGTATTCATTATGGTTGGAAAGAGAGCCAAAGATGCTTTCACCCGGTTCTTTCCTTTTTAACTAACCTTTTCGCAGTTGTTATAATTATACAATATATACATCTGGCGTCTCAGGTATCAAACCTGTCCTAGCTGAATAAAAAAATGTGCGTGACATGGTGGGGGGAACTTTCGAATAATATCAAGACAGAAAATACAGGGCTTCGAATTTATTCATAGAAATTGCAAATCGTTCTGTACAAGTTTGTATATCCGTGTTTTTATTATTTTACAAAATTATATAAATAAACCCGCATATATTAATCGTTTTTACACACATACATACATACAAACTACAATAATATTCATAAATTTTTTAAATAATTTAGAAAACTGTGTAGGATCCATAGCGTACGAGCGTGGCTGCTAGACGAGGGGTCGAGCGGAGAAAGAAGACAGTCAGCAGAGAAAGAAGACAGTCGGGAGAGGAAGAAGACAGTCAAGCAGAGGAAGAAGACAGTCGAAGACGGGAAGCGACAGGAGGAAGGACGACGTGTTTGAGCGAAATGTTATTTGTACAAATAACGCCGATTATTATTACACTCTCACCCATTGCATTTTCATACAAACTCAGAAGTGTAACGGAAAGACTATAACTTTGGGGGCTCATCCGGGATTGTGTATGGTGACGCGAGTGTAGAGTAAACGACGGAAAATACGAGAAGATTGCGAATCAAGAGATTCGGCGATCGGTTACGACGTGTGTGTATTTTCCACAAAACGAAAGGATTGCGATTCGAGAGATTCGGCGATCGGTTACGACGTAACGAAAGGATTGCGATTCGATCGAGTCGAGAGATTCGACGATCAGTCACGACAAAAAGTGTAATTACGACTTTGTCTCGGACGAAGACAAAGCAATAACGATTACGAGCATAGCGGCCGTCGCAGAAAGCCGAGACTTGGTGAAGTGACACGACACGAGTACAATAACAGAAGACTAGTCGCTACGAAGATACTCGATGGACGAGATCGATCCAAAGACATTTAAGGTGCTTGAACTGAAAGACGTCTTGAAATGGCAAGGGTTAAGCACATCGGGATCGAAAATCGAGCTAATAAGTCGGTTAATGTGCTATGACCCGAGTGGTGGGTGGATGCGAACGATCGTTACGGGAAACAACCACAGCATGGGTACTGAAGACGACGACATCAACGATGCTACCGATGCCATCGTTGGATTACCACATTTGGATGAGAGAAGACTACGACGAAGACAGGAGTTAGAAGACGACGACAGATCAAGTGCTTCACGACGAGAGATCGAGTTGTATCGGCGTGAGAAGGAATTAGCCGAACGCGAACTTGCGTTAGTACGACGCGAGATCGAGATGTTGTGCCTGACGATACGCACCAACGATCCGTAAGCAACCACGCCCTTGACAACAGCGAGTAACGTTCAACTTCAGGACAACAGTACAGTTGGTCAAGGGAACGAGGATCGCCAACCGATGCCGAGGAACACCGAAGCACACGTACAATGGCCGAAAATAAATGTGAGCGCCGTGGCGGATTTGCTGAGTTACTTCAACGGTAACGCTGAAACTCTTGAAACGTGGGAGAAGCAGGTTAGGTTTCTTCGAACCGCTTACAACCTAGACGACAATCTGATGAAAATCCTGATCGGTACGAGACTAAGAGGACGCGCGATGGAATGGTTTTATTCAAAACCCGAATACATCGGGATGACGTCGGATGCGCTCCTCGATGGATTACGTGGGATGTTTTATCATTGACCAAATAAGCTGGTAATGAGACGACACTTCGAAGAACGAATCTGGAAGAAGATTGAAACTTTTCACGATAACGTGCACGAGAAAACGATAATAGGGAATCGTATCAGCATACCAGACGACGAGATCTTGGGATACATAATCGACGGCATCCCAGATCAGAATCTGCGCAACTTGGCACGAGTGCAAGGATTTACGAGGCGCGACGAGATCCTGCACGCATTTGAAGAAATATCACTGCAAGATCAAACAAATTCGACGACGACAGTGTCGAAGAACGATGAAAAGAATGGTAACGTTAAAAATAAATACGATAAAGGTAAAAGCGCCGCGGGCGATAAGAGCACGGCGAGTGACAAGAAAGATGTAGGCGAGGAAAAAGACCACGTTCCGTCAAAACGCTGTTACAATTGTGGCGGAAAGGACCACGTAAGCTTGAATTGTCCAACTAAAGGGAAAAGCATAAAATGTTTCGGGTGTAACGAGTACGGACACATAGTGTAATAAATTTAATTCTTTATTTGTTATAATGACAATTTATTACCTTTTATAATAATATATGACAGGTAAGATTTATTATTGGTACTATCGTATTTGGTTCCAGTATTGGTAATACCAACTTTATTTCTATTTATTTTTTTTTAATTCGTTCATTCAGGGACAAGTCATTATCTTAATTCTTGTTGAAGCAAAGTAATAATATAATCCAATGTACAGATTTACTTGGCTCAATGAGTCATGGGGTTGATGACATACAACTTGAGAGTTGGTTTACAGGGCAACGTCAGTGCCCTGTTACTATAATAAGACGTTTATGGGGGTGGTTTCAGGAGAAAGCCTTTTTTGTTCAAAATATGTATATTTAGCAAGGGCATTCATCACTGATATCGTTATTCTTCGTTTTACAGCGAATAATCTTTTATCGCATACAAATTTTCACAATAGAAAGCAGCAGGTATCTCTATACACCGTAATTAGTTTAACGATGCGGGAGTTACATCACAGGTTATTCATCATATCATTTTATATCACATTTCGCCTGGCGGAATACACTTAACGTTCCATGACATATTGAAGCTTCAATGTACATAACAATTTTATCTACCAAGTGTCTTCACACTACCATCAATGCACTTTTCACAGGCCAGCGATCATAAACTCCATTCAATTTTCACAATAATGTTCAGAATTCCTCGAAGAGGTCCAACCACAATAAATAACTTGCACTATGCGCATAACGCATACCACATATAGTTCAATTAATCAAATAACTGCGCATGTTGCATGGTTCGACAGACATAGGGTACGATCATATAGCGACGCGTACTACTGTACATATTAATCCTAGCCATAGAGTGTTTTTAAGAAGACCACCAATAGAAATTTCAAATGACAGCAATTTATCTGTTCAATTATTAATTATTCAATATCATTTCTCAGAATTATCTGAACATGGAAAAATGCACCACGATAAACTTTATCTATGCGAATAAGGTACACCAACTGTAAACTAAGTTACTCAATTAACTGCATATGTCGCATTGTTCAACAGACATAACGCACAGTGATATGGCGAAGCGTACTAATGTACATAGCAATCATACCAGAGTATGTTTTATATTTTGATACTTATCAGCACTAGACTTTTACCAGGTGTATGCATAAGTTTTTTCCGGTTTAACTAAGAGATGGCGCCAGCGAAAAGTACGCAGCGTATTAATTTGACACATACGGCATTTTGTTCGTCTGACATTAACCTACAAACACACACAAGTTGAGTCCGCCAAAAACTAGCGTCTTTGTTTTATCGTTCAGTGATCATGTCGAGTTTTGTGCCTGAAAAAGAACATTTGCGGCACGCATTGCTTTTCTTATTTAATCAAAAGAAAAAGGCTGCTGAAAGTCAACGTTTGCTGGTAGAAACATATGGTGAACACGCTTCATCGATTAGAACATGTGAGACATGGTTTCGACAATTTAAAAGTGGTGATTTTAATGTAAAAGACAGTGAGCGCTCTGGTAGACCACAAAAATGCAAAGACGAGCAATTGCAGGAGTTATTGGATGATGACCGAACTCAAACTCAACGGCAATTAGCAGAAGCATTACATGTGTCACAAGAAACAATCAGCAGACGTTTACGAGTAATGGGGAAGATCAATAAACTCGGTAAATGGGTCCCACACGATTTGAATGAACGTCAAATAGAAAATCGCAAAGTCACTTGTGAAGTGCTGCTTCAACGCCACGAAAGGAAATCATTTTTGCATCGAATTGTGACGGGTGACGAAAAATGGATTTATTTTGAAAACCCGAAGCGAAAAAAATCGTGGCTTTCACCTGGCGAAGCCGGTCCTTCAACACCAAGGCCAAATCGCTTCGGCAAGAAGACCATGCTCTGTGTCTGGTGGGACCAGAGCGGTATTGTGTATTATGAACTCTTGAAGCCCGGCGAAACCGTTAATACACAACGCTATCGTCAACAAATTATTAATTTAAACCACGCATTAATCGAAAGACGACCGGAATGGGCCAGAAGACATGGCAAAGTGATTTTGTTACACGACAATGCGCTGTCTCACACAGCAAAACAGTGAAAGACACCTTGAAATCGCTTGGATGGGACATCCTTCCGCACCCGCCGTATTCGCCAGACCTGGCGCCATCTGACTATCACCTCTTCGCATCAATGGGGCATGCGCTCCCAGAGCAGCACTTCAGCAATTTCGAGGAAGTTGGAAAATGGCTCGACGAATGGTTTGCCGCAAAAGACAAGCAGTTTTTCTGGCATGGTATTCATAAGTTACCTGAAAGATGGGCGAAATGTGTAGAAGCCGATGGCCAATATTTTGAATAAAACAAAAATTAATTGCCCTTGAAAATTACGTGTTTTTTTTTACCAAAAAACCGGAAAAAACTTATGCATACACCTGGTAATAATGCCAGCACTCTTCAGTTCAATTATTAATGATTACAATGTAATATTTCCGTATCGTGAACAAATGTTAATATTCACAACCATTCACTTTAACGGTGCGAATACCGCACACTAGATCCAATCACATAGCAATTATACCATCGTATGTTTTCTATTTCCCAGCAATAGACTTTTAATACTATCAACACTAATCAATTCAATTATTATTTATAACAATGCAATCACTTTATGCTTATAATTTCTAAAATCCATGAATGTATATCTGACTAGACGCATCAATCTGTATTTCCACATTTGACACTTTAGACACCGTGGACAAAGAGGTTAGGCATTGGCACCATGGATCAAGTTAAAGGTTCCTTTTATACTAGTGTTTTAAAGCAGTTTGTTTCTTGTTTTATGTACGATTGCTATTTGCACTTTCCAAGTACCGACTGACATATACTCTTTACAGAAGGTATCTCATTTTCTATAAATATCTGACCCAGTCAGTAACACAAACCATACCGGTAATTTAGCGATATCGCAGAATATAATTGGTGAGTAACTTTCGACGGTCACTTAGCTGAATCAGATGTCGAACGCTGCTGGATGATATACAGTGTAGTCGTTTTACATTGGGACCATGACATGGCGGCCGATAGAACGCTTCGTGCCTCTACTGAGCCTGTATGTTGTCCTTCACGCGGCTGGCCGATGCGGCATCACAGACGCAAATGCAGGTTTCCGTTCTCATTATTAATTAAGAACGGAGGCTCCTCATCTCGATTAAAGGAACAATATCTTTTTCCCTTCCGTTAGTGCAACACAATGCAGCGTGTCTGTGCGGCGTGTAATGCGGCCCAATCATCCTGATTTATCGACACAAACATAAATAATCCGATTCTTGTATTTTTATGTTGGATGCGCCTACCTGGCAGGAATATCCATGGATAACTTTTCGTGCACTATCTAATTTTAATCAGTACTTTCACGTGTTAATGGTGTGGTCGTTCAACGACGATTGGGGGGAGCGGAACGATTCTTTCGCTCACCTCGGTCTATGCTACGCGAACGCACGGTAGACGTGATGGGCATCACTCTATTAGTGTGACCTGTCCACCGTATGCGGCGCTATTTGGACAAGTTCTTCGGTCGCAGTCGGTATGAGACGTTCTGGATTTTCTACATGTGGATCGCTGAACGAACCCATTCTTACAATAGCTTCCGCATGCCCGCTGAAAGAGAAGAAAAGTAGCTGCGCGATCGCTCAACCGCACGGTCGCAAGCATCCAAAAGAAGTACTAATTAACGAGGTTGCGGTACAAGCGATTATAGACGACGGAAGCGATATCACGATAACGCGAAGATGAATATGATAGACTAGACTCTCCGCAATTCGAGCTCGATGTGGTGCAATTTCAAGGAGTAGGCACAGAAGAAAATGTCACATGCGGAGGATTTCACGCGAAACTAATGGTCGACGGAAACGATTATACAATTCCGATTCATGTCGTTGCAAATAATCTGTTGAAGTACAAATTGTTGATCGGTAGCGATTTTCTCGACACGGTTTACGTAAACTTGAAGCACGGCGAACCAACTATAGTAATGCCAGAAAGCGAGGACGAAATCGATCGCGATTTTGCCGAAATTTGCCAAATCAGTGTAAGTACCGACATGCAGATTAACGCCGAGGGCATAGTAGACGCACTGAATGCCGAGTCTAAACACACCGTACAGTCGCTCATCGATAATTATAAGCCGAATGCAACTAGTGAAACAGATGTAAAGATGAAGCTAATATTAAAGGACGAGGAGCCGGTCTACCTCCGACCGCGACGACTAGCAATGTCAGAGAGAGCAGAGGTTAATGCGCAGATAGACGAATGGCTAGAAAACGGCGTGGTACAACCGTCCGTATCAGATTACGCGAGTCCCGTCGTTTTAGAGAAAAAGAAAGATGGATCGAACCGACTGTGTGTCGATTATCGGATGATAAACAAAAAAATCATTAAAGACCGTTATTCATTGCCTTTGATAGACGACCAGCTGGACGCGCTTCAGGACGCGAGGGTACTTAGTACACTCGATTGAAAAAATGGATTTCTTCATGTAAGGATGGACGAATCGAGCATGAAATATACCGCTTTCATCGTCCCCGATGGGCAATTCGAGTTCCTCAGAGTCCCGTTCGGTCTCTGCAACTCCCCCGCGATCTTTCAGAAGTTTATTATCGCCATGTTCAGAGAGCTCATTCGTAACAAAGAAGTAGTGGTCTACATGGACAATCTGATCGTGCCCTCGGTCGACTATGAAACCGGGTTAGATAGACTCAAACGCGTACTAGAAGTTGCCAGTCAGAACGGACTTCATGAAGCCGTGGTTGGCAAACGACAGCGACTTCGAAGCCGAAGACGAATTCGACGATTCAAGAAAAAACAACAAAAGCAGACATCCGAGGGCGAATGTCTCCGCAGGACGGCCGGGTGTAGGATCCATAGCGTACGAGCGTGGCTGCTAGACGAGGGGTCGAGCGGAGAAAGAAGACAGTCAGCAGAGAAAGAAGACAGTCAGCAGAGAAAGAAGACAGTCGGGAGAGGGAGAAGACAGTCAAGCAGAGGAAGAAGATAGTCGGGAGAGGAAGAAGACAGTCGAAGACGCGAAGCGACAGAAGGAAGGACGACGTGTATGAGCGAAATGTTAGCTGTACAAATAAAGCCGATTATTATTACACTCTCGCCCATTGCGTTTTAATACAAACTCAAAAGTGTGACGGAAAGACTAAAACTATGTACACACGGACGCATTTACACGCACTCACTTTATCTACATTTACCTTACACATACATATATTGTAACGGTATTTTCACGTTAGCATTAAATTTTGTTCTTCTGCGGGGAAGAATTCGGGCTCGAACACTAAGATAATTAATTGTAGACTTCTATTGGAGGTATAAGTAAGGTTTATTTAATAAGTTTCATAGAATTTTTGTGTTGTGAGGCTTTTTGGCGCCTTTAACCGTACAATTTCTCAGTGATGTTTAATTGCTCGGATGGTTCCACGTTCTTCTTTACCCGTGAGGTTATCAGATTCTCGACTCCTGCGCTGAGCGGTGGATATCTCAACTAGGCTGTATCGAGCTCAGCCGTCTTGATCTTTTTCCCGCCTGGCTGCTGACGTGCTGTCTGCTGGGCTTGCGTCGTTGTTGCTGGCGCGCCGGTCAGCCGTTATGGACGTCGGGTCTGTGACCGTGTACGCGTCGTTTTGTTTTAATAATTAAGAAGCGTTGTTTTCCTTGTTGTTCCGCGTTCGGCTGTTTGTTTATTGTATTCGTGCCGTTTCCGTGTGTTCCGGTCGTGTCTTTCCGGGGTGATCGTGGTCCTGGTTCGCGAGTGATATTTACTAGGTGTGGAATAATAACAGCTACTGGATTAGTATTCCCAGTAATTGTCAGTTTTTCATATGGTCGTTGATGGATTCCTCCCCAAAATCTTTAGCAGTGGACCAGGATGTTCCGGTTCTTCTTCGCTCTTGGTGAGTTGGTCTTTTTGATTTATCTTTCTCTTCTCCTTTCTCTCTATTTAGTGGTGTCGTTTTCATGCGACGCGCTTGACACATCTACTGAAATTGTTTTTCGCCTAATTATCTTCCTAGATGTCTTAAAATTCTAAATTAAATTTCTATGAATCGGGCTCACAAATGCCCTCCTAAACCTATTTATTAATTTATTTTCTGAGCTGTATTTAAAATTCTCACTCCGAAAGTCTCTCCTGTTTGAAACGGTGGTTTAGCATGAAATCCACTTGACCGTACCCTGTCCTTGTGTTGTAATTTTTCTTGCTGCTGTTAATAGTTTGATTATTACACTATTAATTTCTATTTCTTTTTCTATCCTCTCTCCAAGTGTACAAATTAGAAAGCTATCGGTACCATAAGCGAGTCTTTCTCATGGATCGATGCGCTGCGTTCAGGATACTTCTTATAACTATCTGTACTTACTTCTAATTATTCTACCCAAACCGTCTTATACTATTCGCTTAATTCTTCTAAACTAAACCCTAATTATTTATCTTAATGGCACTAACGTTCTCTTCTTTATCCGGCTTTTTAGAATATTTCTTGTTTTATTCAACCAGTCCGATACTGTTCGCTATTAATCTTTATATTTGTTCCTCCACTAACTTGCACTATATTCTTTTATCTGTCAATGTTCAAATAAATTTGTAGGGCTGATGCACACCCTTTTATGTTCGAATTTTTTAGATTTAATATGTAATTTCCAGTTTTATAAAATTTTCTATTACTTTGCACCAGCGAGTTCTGACTTTGTCGAATATCGAAACGTATAAGAGAGCACTCCTCGGTTTGAAGCTGCCTTTTATACTTTCTCTTCTTTCCCACTCTCTGATTTCTACTCTACTTTCCTATTGTCTCATATAATTTCTTTTTGTTTCAGCGAGCCCCGCCATCCTGCCCCTACATCCCCTCGCTGCCCGAGCGAGGCCAGCCGGTCGCTGACCCGCTGTTTTTCGGCAGCGAAGGAATGCGACAGGATCGAGCTTGTTCGTGGTCTCGGCCAGCCTTTACTATGGTTTTGATCTTTTCTATCTTTGTACTTTTCTTATCTTTACTATTTTGTATTTGTATAAATAAATACTTTTCTTGGTAGTAATTTGTGTTTTTAATTTTATTTTGTTTCCTTTTTCAGATATTATCAATAAATGATTTTGTTTATTGTTATTTTGTGTTTTATTTTATTCTGATTCTATTCTGTTTCTCTTTTATGTCTTTTAGGATTGTGACTACGTCACATTATCCCCCCAAATCTCTAATAGGTTGAGTCATCAACCGATTCAAAGATTTGTTAGAATTAATATTATTATTATTTAAAGAAATTATTATTTTTTTTTTTTTATTATTATTTTTTTTTTATTTATTTATTTATTTTTTTTTTTCGAGCTCTTCTTCTAAGACTTATTCCTAACTTATTACTAGGAGTTAATTATTAAACTTATTTCTAAATCTTATTTTAGAATAAATTGACACGCAATGAAACGCAAACGCCTTTTTATCTATTTAAAAATTTTTCTTTTTATTCATGTCCCGTCACTGTCGTTGTTTCGGTCCTCGTCGCTGTCAGTTACGTCAGGGTCTCTTGGCTCGATGACGCCCCACTCCTCCAGCGTGGTCCTCGTCGCGTCGTCCGGTGCTGGTGTGGCCAGCCAGGCCATCTCCTCGGCGTCATCGTCTGTGGAGTCCTCTGCCTCCGGAAACTCTTCCATCAATTCTGCTAGCTCCCGCAATATCTCATCCATCGTCTGGCTTCTGGGTGTGCTCGAGCTTGGATCGGTAGATGCGCGCGAGGTACCGGCTGTCGGTCTGATCACGCCCCCCAATCTCGCAGCCTGCCGCTCTTGTCTTTGTTCCGCACGGTGATGTTTGCCGTGTCGCCCCCCATCTCGGCCGTAGCTGAATTCCGGGTTGGTGGTCACCCTTCGGGCATCCCCACTCCGCAAGAGCTGCTCCGCTACGTCGTATCCCCTGTTGTCGAGGCTGGCGTTTATGGACACCCATACCACCTCCACAACAGGGTCGAGTTCGTCTACATAGACGTCGATCATCTGCCCCACCGTCAATGATGCAAATCGGCCGCATGCTGTTTGGCTCCATGAGCGGTTGATCGGCGCCATCTCGTGCAGAGCGCACGTGATGGAATAATACGGCTCCCCAAGGTATAGGGACGGTACCGTATAGAGTGCGTCCATTTCACAGTTTATCTTTGTCCCCAGATCTCCCATCCATACTCCATATCTCCCGTCGCTTTTCTTTTTCAGCACCGTCCCGCGAAGGAACGAGTATTCGTCCTCGTTTTCCTCGTTGATGAGTAACAATAACGTTGCTCTTCCCGGATACAACTCCTCTTCTAGTAGGCGATGCACGTCGGGATGCGAACGATTTGTTCTTGCTACCTGTCGGAGGAAATTCTCTCTCCGTTGGCGGTCCCTCTCTAGCCATATATAAAACCGGCTCGGGCTCTCAACTGTCAACAGCTCCGCTGCATACGGTTCGTTCGGTGTCAAGTACTCGACGCCGTATTCGATATATCTTGGGATCGACATTTTTTTTTTTGCTCTCTTTAAAACAAACGAAAAAAAAATATTTCATTTGTTTAATTTATCTTCTTGTTTATTTTACCTTGTTTTATTCCCTTTTTGAACATACCTCTTTGTTTTTCTTTGCGGAAATCAATCAATCCTTTCTTTTCACTTTGCGTATTTTTTCTTTTCACTCTGCACTTTCTTTTGGTATTCGTGATTTTTGTCGTTTTGTAGGCCGTTCCTTCGTCGTCGATCCCTTTTATAGACATTTCTTATCATGGCATTATATCTATATTCATCAATTATCATTTTTGGCCAATGTAAATTCATCATTTCGGATTTCCGGAATCTTCGTGATTTTTCGGCCTACTTTCGTGCTGGCCTTGGCCTCTGCGCCAATTATCCGTCTCCCGAACCCCTTTCTCCATTACTCTCTCTTGGCCTTCAATCGATTACCCAATCGTCGAATCGATTACCAGTACCCGGAATTTGCGTCATCTTCGTAGAATCTATTATTTTCTACGAATTCCAGTACTGGTCAAGCCTATCGGGTTACGTGTTTGTCGCGCCTCTTTTCCTGACCAACCACAACACGAAAGATCTTGGCGCCTGCTTTGGTGTACTTTCCCTCGGTTTTGCATATAGTCTCTGAGATGATTTTACTATATGCTCGGTACGCTGACCGTCGGTACCTTTGTTTTCACTGTACTTGTCGGTGCCGAGTGTAGGCCCTGTTGTTTTGCTTTTGGACTCTGCCCCATTTCTCTCTCGCTCTCTCCCATGGTCGTCGAATTCGCTGCTTCTTCGTTCTTCTCGTCTGTCTTTTCTGTCTCTGTCCTATACCTCTTAAACATACTGGCGTGAAATTTACCACGCTCTTTCTCACTTTCTACATCTATTACTAAATATGTTGCTACACCTACGCATTTCTTAATCCTATACGGTCCTTCATATAAAGGCATAAATTTTGATGTTAATTGTTTCAGCGGATCTGAAACATTCAACGCTTTAATTAAAACTAAATCCCCTATCTCATAATTAGTTAGCCTATGTGTTGCGTCGAATTTCTCCGCTTGACGCCGCCCTTTTTTCGAAATTCTTTCTCTCACGATCTCGATTTTCATTTCGTACGTAGTGGCATCTTCTTCGTCTCTTCTTATTCCCATTTGTTTATTCCATTCTCTTGTCGGCTTCTTTTTACATTGTAGCTCCATGGGTGTGCATTCAGTTGTCTCGTGGTGAGATTCATTAATACAATCCTGTATTACTTTTACCCATTTAAACCATCCTGCATGATTTTCCGTCAGGAACGTACGAAAAAATCTTCCCAGCTCTCGGTTAACTCGCTCGACGATATTTCCTTGAGGATGATGGATTGATGAGAAAACCGCCATGATGTCCTCGTCCTTGAGTTTCTTAAGCCAGTTTTTCGCAGTGAATTGCGTGCCATGATCGAATTGAATTCTACGGGGTTTTCCATACTTGGGAATGTAGTCATCGAATATTCTTTTTATTACTGTAGATGTGTTTGCTTTTTTCATAGGATATAACACCACATATTTACTGAAAGCATCTAATGTCACGAGGATGTGTTTCACCCCGCCCACCGATGCTGGTAATGGTCCATAAAAATCGATAGATACCAAATCCCCTGGTTTTTCTGGGATGATCGTTTGCATCGCCGCGTAGCTCGTTTGTATTGCGATTTTATTTCTTTGACACGTATCGCAAGTTGCTAATGTATTACGAGTGATCTTAGCCAGATGTGGATAGGTGAAATCTTCTTCTAGCATCCGTGAACACTTCCGGGCCCCAAGGTGTCCATACATAGCATGGCAAGCCTTAATTAATTCTTTGATAATACTTTTTGGCACTATTACTCGCCACACACCATTTTTCGATTTCTTTTCCAAAATACCTTTTTCAATCCGGAATTTTCTATCTTCATCCCCCTCTTTATCTTGACCGAGAAAATCCATAATAATTCTCAGATCTTCTTGCTCTCGTTGAATTTTTTCCATGCATTTAAGTCTCTCTGCTAGATCCCGCGGAAGTTTCTCTGCTAGTACTCCTGCGACAACGATGATCCCTTTTTTATCGGCCGAGGGTAACTTCTCGTCTCCCTTCACCCTACTCAGGGCATCCGCGACTACATTAGCTTTTCCCGCAACATGTTCAATCTGTAAATCGTAGTCTTGTATCGAGAGGACCCATCTCATGAGCCTTTCCGCAGTAAAACGACAGGTTTTCAGGAAAATTAATGCCTTATGATCGGTCTTTATGTGTATTTGTGCTCCTTTTAAATATGTCCGGAATTTTTGAAGAGCCCACACAATCGCTAGTAGTTCCTTCTCTGTTGTCATATAGCCGATCTCGGCCCCTTTCAGAGTCCGACTTGCAAACGTCACTACCTCGCTCTCATTAGTTTCATTTTCCTGCGACAGGATCGCTCCGAGCGCATATCCACTTGCGTCCGTGGTAAGTGTGTACGGTTTACTCGTGTCTGGAAATCGTAATATTATTTCTTTACAGAATAAATTTTTTACTTTCTCGAATGATTTTTCCATCTCTTCATCCCATTTCCATCGAACACCTTTTCTCAAAAGATTCAGCAATGGCGCGGTTTCATGCGCATGGCGATTTGTGAATTTTGTATAAAAATTTATTAAGCCTAAAAATCCTCTTAATTGTTTTATTGTCTTCGGCCGTGGATATTCTTGGATTGCTTTGATTTTCTCCGGATCGGGTTTCAAACCTTCCGTGGTGAGAATGTGACCGAGAAATATGACTTCATTTCGGAAAAAATGAGATTTACTAAATTTTAATGTCATCCCGTGCTCAAGGAATCTTTCAAATAATTTTCGCAGATGGTCGAGATGTTCTTCGTGTGATGTAGACATGATTAAAAGATCATCCACGAAATTGATCACGAAATCTAATCCTTCGAGGACCACATCGAGTGCCCTTATTAAACTCGCCGTGCTTGTTTTCAGACCAAATGGTGTTACCGTAAACTCATAACATTTTCCATTATGCTGAAATGCCGTATATTTTCTTGAGTCTGGATGCAGCGGTATCTGCCAAAAACTACTTGTTAAGTCTAGCGTTGACATCACCGTTTTTCCTCCGCATCGTTGGAAAATTTCCTCGATAGGTGGTGCATTGTTGTAGTCATTTATCAGATAATTATTTAATTCTCGGGCATCAAGACATAAACGTACCGAATCATCATCCTTTGTTACCGGCATCAATGGGTTGATATAAATGCTTTCCGATTTCTGTATCACACCAACTTTAAGCATTCTCTCGATTTCCTTCTGCACCTTTTCTCGTTGCATTAGTGAAACCGGATAAGAGCGATGAAAATATGGTTTCGGATCTTTGAGTAATAGTCGATGTTCGTACTTCGTCATCCGTCCTGGAATTTTATCGAAAATCTCTCGTCTGCATTCGACGATCCTTTTAAACTCCTCTCTTATTCCCGGTCTTAAACCTGCACACTCGGCCATTTTCTCCATGAATTCTTCTTCGGTCAGGCTGATACTCGTCTCTCCATCTGGAGTATCTTTTATCACTACTGTAGCACATATTTCATTTGGCTTACTTTTATGAAATTCCTCTGGATTCACATGTTGCCACAATCCTTCATTTAATTTCGCAATAATCTTATCCTCTACTGCTAAAATTTGTTGTTTGGCATCTATTGAAATTTTTAAAATCAACATCCCGTCGATTCCGATTAGCACTGGTCTTACTAACTTTGGCACCACTAGCACTTGCAAAACCCCTTTTGAGCCGTACGTCTCCGCATCTATCATAATCTGCTTTTTGACTCGTTCCGTCTCTCCACCAAACGCTCCGACGACCTGTGTCGACGTAACCGGTAGCATCGGGCAGTTCTTGAAAATTTCTTCATTTTGTCGGAAAAACTCTTCCGATATACACGACACTTCACTTCCGCTATCTATTAAACTTATTTCCGTCATACCTGCTATTGTCACTGGTATCTCAGGGCATCTCGGATGTCTTTCATCATACCACTTCGTCGGGATCTCCTCAGCCTCTTCATACAAATATTCTCGAGGATTTTCCATTGACATTGAACAGACTACCTTGTTATTTCTCATCCTCTCAACCACCCCTGGTGTTGGCCTTCCGATCTCAGGTACTCCTTGAACTCTGGCAACGTTTTCTGGCCACATACTCTTCGTCGTATTAAGTGCGCCTTTACCGTCTTCCTGAACTCTTTTTTCCCACGATTCGGCCTGCCCTCGCCAATCGGTGCTCTCCTCTTCATTCCTTCTTATTGACTGTCCACTGCTTCCGTATTTTTCCTCTTTTCTCCGCTGATCCCTCAACTTCTTCTTCTCTCTTTTCCTCGCGTTCATCCGTTGTCTCGTGCTTTTCTTTTCCTCCTGTTTTACCGTTGCGCTCCGCTCCTTGTCGTTATTATTTATTCTTTGTTCTTCCTCGGGCGCAACGACTAGGCGTTTCCCGAGCCCGTGTTTCCCACTCCTGAGCATCCTGGTTTTGGCTCTCTCGGTATGGTGTGTTCGACAAATGGTCCTTGCAGAGCACGACTGATATTATTCACCGGGTTACCTGGTAATTGCTCCTGCCGTGGTGGAGTTACTTCTCCTGGTCTGCTGTTTTCCGGTCCTGGGAAATATCTCGGTCGGTTCTCCTGCCATGGTGGTCTTTGTTGTCCTGACCTATTTTCTCGAGAAGGATTTGTTGGAGGCCATGGTCCGTTGTTCTGCCACGGTGGTCTCTCTCCCCTGTCAACCTGACGTCCTGGTGTTGGTGGAAATCGGTTTCCGCCATTATTTGCAAAGTTTTCTCGATTTTCGTATCTAATGTAAGGACGCGCTGTTTGCTCACGCACAGCTCCTCTATTAAAATGTCTCTGTTGCTCCTGGGAAACATATCCCCCGGTACGACCTGTGCCTCTCTTGTAATTTAGAGGACCTGCCACGTCCGTGCTTTCCAACAGTTCTAAGAATTCGTCTATTTCACGTATTTGCCGCACTCTCACTGCACTGCGTACTTCCTCGTCAAAATGCTTCGTGAGTCGACGGATTATATCCTCGTCACTGAGTTTCTCGCTAAGATCCCGTGCATTTCCAATCACACGAGTGGCATACTCGGCTCGTGTCAACGTTTGGCCTTCTAGATAAAACGATCCGAATTCTAAATTCTTCTTCACTTTATCCTGCATGTCGCGAGCCCAGTATCTTGAACGGAATTTCTCTTCAAATGTCTGTAAATTATGCACTGCTCCTTCCACCACCAGCCACCAATCGTTAGCAACACCTTTTAATGCCGTTCCTATAGTGTGACGTATTTCCGTATCTTCAATCCCTCCAGCGATACAAAATTCACGGAATTCCTTTAGAAATCTCATAGGCCTTTCTTTTCCGTCGCCATTATATGTGGGAGGCTTCTGTGCCGTTGTGTATAGCCGGGTGACATTCATACCGCCTCCAATGGTTTGACCGAAATTCATAGAGGTGCTTGTTCTTTGTGTATTTTCTTCTAGTTTTTCAATCCTTTTATTTTGGTCCTCAGTAATTTGCTGGGCTGCACGGATTTCCGCCATCATCTCCTGTGTCCTCCTTTCAAGCTTCTCCACAGTCACCTTCTGACCGGCAACTTGTTGTTGGATGTAATTATTCGTCACATTCTGGTCCCTTTGTATCCTTTCTTGTACTTCTTTAATTTTCCAATCCGTCCGTCCTTCCACCGCCGAAATCTCTCCTTCAAGTGCGTCCTTTGTCGATTGTCTCAAAACAGTTATCCTGTCTATACACTCGTTTCTCATATCTTGCTGTGACTTTATTATTTCGGCGAATTTTCCATCGCATTTCTCCTCCATCTTCTGTTGTGACATAATTACTTCAGCGAATTTTCCATCGCTCTTCTCTTCCATCCTCTGCAAAAACTGCATCAAATCACCTACACCAATTTGGTCCGGTGCGATCGTCGCAGTCCTGTTTGTAATTTTCGGTGTGCTACCGTCCTCACGGTTTATCTCATTATTCGTGAACTCGTTTGATGCGTCTCCGCTTTCTTCGATATGCTCGATCTCGGAAAGTCGGTTTATGTTTCTCCGATCTCTCTGTCGCCGGCCGTCCAACAGATGGTCAGCGGTTGTGGACTCCCAGAGATATATCTGGCTCGCTTCCTTTTCTCCTTCCTGCCGTCGATGGTCCTCTAGACTCTCCATCATCCTCATTTCCTCGAGCTCAGTCGAGATATTCGGTTCAGCCCCTGTAGCCATACTTCAATTCTTACACCAAATTCTCTGCCTTATGCGCGCCCTACTTTACCTCTGCAGTCCTTTTTATCCAGGGTTCGAGTCCCTGTTCGGGCGCCAAATGTAACGGTATTTTCACGTTAGCATTAAATTTTGTTCTTCTGAGGGGAAGAATTCAGGCTCGAACACTAAGATAATTAATTGTAGACTTCTATTGGAGGTATAAGTAAGGTTTATTTAATAAGTTTCATAGAATTTTTGTGTTGTGAGGCTTTTTGGCGCTTTTAACCGTACAATTTCTCAGTGATGTTTAATTGCTCGGATGGTTCCACGTTCTTCTTTACCCGTGAGGTTATCAGATTCTCGACTCCTGCGCTGAGCGGTGGATATCTCAACTAGGCTGTATCGAGCTCAGCCGTCTTGATCTTTTTCCCGCCTGGCTGCTGACGTGCTGTCTGCTGGGCTTGCGTCGTTGTTGCTGGCGCGCCGGTCAGCCGTTATGGACGTTGGGTCTGTGACCGTGTACGCGTCGTTTTGTTTTAATAATTAAGAAGCGTTGTTTTCCTTGTTGTTCCGCGTTCGGCTGTTTGTTTATTGTATTCGTGCCGTTTCCGTGTGTTCCGGTCGTGTCTTTCCGGGGTGATCGTGGTCCTGGTTCGCGAGTGATATTTACTAGGTGTGGAATAATAACAGCTACTGGATTAGTATTCCCAGTAATTGTCAGTTTTTCATATGGTCGTTGATGGATTCCTCCCCAAAATCTTTAGCAGCGGACCAGGATGTTCCGGTTCTTCTTCGCTCTTGGTGAGTTGGTCTTTTTGATTTATCTTTCTCTTCTCCTTTCTCTCTATTTAGTGGTGTCGTTTTCATGCGACGCGCTTGACACATCTACTGAAATTGTTTTTCGCCTAATTATCTTCCTAGATGTCTTAAAATTCTAAATTAAATTTCTATGAATCGGGCTCACAAATGCCCTCCTAAACCTATTTATTAATTTATTTTCTGAGCTGTATTTAAAATTCTCACTCCGAAAGTCTCTCCTGTTTAAAACGGTGGTTTAGCATGAAATCCACTTGACCGTACCCTGTCCTTGTGTTGTAATTTTTCTTGCTGCTGTTAATAGTTTGATTATTACACTATTAATTTCTATTTCTTTTTCTATCCTCTCTCCAAGTGTACAAAGTTCAGGATACTTCTTATAACTATCTGTACTTACTTCTAATTATTCTACCCAAACCGTCTTATACTATTCGCTTAATTCTTCTAAACTAAACCCTAATTATTTATCTTAATGGCACTAACGTTCTCTTCTTTATCCGGCTTTTTAGAATATTTCTTGTTTTATTCAACCAGTCCGATACTGTTCGCTATTAATCTTTATATTTGTTCCTCCACTAACTTGCACTATATTCTTTTATCTGTCAATGTTCAAATAAATTTGTAGGGCTGATGCACACCCTTTTATGTTCGAATTTTTTAGATTTAATATGTAATTTCCAGTTTTATAAAATTTTCTATTACTTTGCACCAGCGAGTTCTGACTTTGTCGAATATCGAAACGTATAAGAGAGCACTCCTCGGTTTGAAGCTGCCTTTTATACTTTCTCTTCTTTCCCACTCTCTGATTTCTACTCTACTTTCCTATTGTCTCATATAATTTCTTTTTGTTTCAGCGAGCCCCGCCATCCTGCCCCTACATCCCCTCGCTGCCCGAGCGAGGCCAGCCGGTCGCTGACCCGCTGTTTTTCGGCAGCGAAGGAATGCGACAGGATCGAGCTTGTTCGTGGTCTCGGCCAGCCTTTACTATGGTTTTGATCTTTTCTATCTTTGTACTTTTCTTATCTTTACTATTTTGTATTTGTATAAATAAATACTTTTCTTGGTAGTAATTTGTGTTTTTAATTTTATTTTGTTTCCTTTTTCAGATATTATCAATAAATGATTTTGTTTATTGTTATTTTGTGTTTTATTTTATTCTGATTCTATTCTGTTTCTCTTTTATGTCTTTTAGGATTGTGACTACGTCACAATATATACAAAGTAACAAGTACAAAAATACTCGTGAAAAATTATCTACACACACACACACATACACATATATATATATGCACGCGCGCGCGTGGTATTTACATACTGCGTTCAAAAAGTAAGGTGAATTTTTAATTTAAACTTCCCGCGTTAACCGAATCGGACAAATGAATTTTTTTTCAAGTTGGTAGGACTGTTAGTGACATCTGTGACAAATTACATGGCAATATGAGCATTAGTTTTTAGTTTACGCTTGGTTTTGTGAACAAAGAAAAGTGTATTTGGCGATTTTTACGATGTCGAATTTTGTTGAGCAAAGAAGTGCTATTAAATTTTGCTTGCGGAATAAAATTTCCGCCGCTGAAACGTATCGAATGTTACAAAAGGCCTTCGGTGACGAGACTATGTCACAGAAAAATGTTTACAAGTGGTATAAAGACTTCAAAGAAGGCAGAGAACGTGTTGATGATTTGGAACGCTCTGGACGACCATCGACGTCAATTGATGAGCAACACATCAAGAAAATCAAGGAATTGGTGCTCGAAAATCGTCGATTAACAATTCGAGACCTTGCCGACATGCTTGCAATATCAATTGGATCAGTGCAAGCAATTTTGAAGGATCATTTGTGCCTCAGAAGAGTCAAATCGCGTTTGGTGCCAAAATTCGCGTTTGGTTCTTCGTGAGTTTTTCGCCAAAAACTCCACTCATGTCGCTCCACAACCACCGTATTCGCCTGATTTAGCACCGTGTGACTTCTGGCTGTTCCCAAAGCTCAAGAGACCACTCCGGGGAAATCGTTTTGAGTCGATTGAAGAGATCAAACGTGAATCGCTACGCGCATTGAGAGCTATACCTGAGGACGACTTTTTAGCATGCTTCAAAGATTGGAAAAAACGTTGGCATAAGTGTATTGTAGCTAGGGAGGATTCTTTTGAGGGGGACGAAATCGATTTGGAAGAATGAATAAATAAATTTTATTTTAAAACAAAATTCACCTTACTTTTTGAACACAGTAGTAGTATTCATAGTTGTTTCTAGCCATCATCAGCATCAGTATCTTTAAATCCAAACGGTAGTGATAATCTGTGTATAATATGGCGACGTTTTGGCATACGACACGACAAGTTTTGATTTGAATTTTAAATTAAGTGACGTATTACTAAACGACGGCATTTCTGATTTTATAACTTGACTTATTGAGTTAAAATTAAATGTTTCTGAGTTTTTATAATTCAAACTTAACCCTTTCACTTTGCAAATAGTATCCACCACTGTTTTGGGATCCTCGGTAGTTGTAACCATATAACCATAAAATTTCGGACCTCAGTAAACGAACAAATTCATATAAGCGTTCGGAGCCACCGATATCAATTCGTTGGTCATGTCACCAAGAAGATTACCTACCGAAGGCTCCCAAGCATCATCAACAGTACTCCCGTAAATAACGGAGTCCATGTCATAGTACAAAACGCGTCTGTCCGATAGCTCGAGGTAGCTATAAAGTTTCAGACGGGCCGAAGCCGTTGTAAATGCATCGATAACCACACTAGCTAAGGGGCTAGGGACAATAGCCTCGTCGCGAGATACCCAGTTCAAATATTGCAAATCGTCGTTAACCGGTAGCAGACATTGGATTTCTTTCTCATTGTAGTACAAGTACAACAATAGCTTCTCGCGAGTTTGAATTATTTCCGTGCGCATCAGGTTATCTCGCTGACCGGAACTTACCCCAGAACGAATTCAAGCAAAGCTTAGCAACTCAGCGTAAGCCCTGATTACGCGTAAAGTTACTAGCGTTCAGCCGGATACCTTCCACGCGTTCGTAATAATCTATATATTCCTCGCGAGACGCGTTGTCGATACAGTGCTCGGGCCACCCGCTTGCCTCCTATTTAATCTTCAAAAATGTATTTACATAAGCGGCAAAGAGGCCACCCTCGTGAGTATCAGGATTATACATTGTTGTTTTGTACGCCCAAATCATCGAAATTTTATAGATTTTAAACCCTATATCTATTGCCTTTCGCACTTCATCCGTCACCCAAGTACCGGTGAAAGCCCTGCCATCAGGGTTCTCATAAATGCACGAGTCTTGGACCATAGACTCGGCACACTTATGGCACAGGGCAAACAGCAGTCTCTCGTGCACTCGAACAATTAGCACGGAGTGAAAGAGGTGGCGCGGAGGCAATACGGTACACTCGACCAAGCCGTTGACCGTTACACCGAGAGAATATCAAGTGAACCCCCCAACAAATCATCGCACATGGTACCGTTATATATTTTCGGCTGCCCCACAGGATAGCAGCACGATATCTACTAAACAAGCTAGCAGAGCAGAACCTTGTAAATTCATTCATCATTATTTTACACTGCCAATTTTGAAGGAGATAACATTGTTGTAAACGAATAAATAAAATTCTTTCCCAAAAGCGAAAATTTTCGTTATTTTTTAACCCACATCGTAGTCTGACTTCTAACATGAATAATCCATTTAATGAAATATATAGGATTACAAATCAAGAGTAACATGTCACTAATGAAATTCAAGTCTTTACTTAAAAACTGTGAATGTGAAAGTTTTAATGCTATGTCTACGAGCATGTATATAACGCCGATTTCTTATGACTTGAGAAAAAGTAGATCCCTCGGCCCTATATCCCCATGCTTCTTGCTGTCGAAAGTCTAGTCGCGGTAATAATATGCACACTACTCTCCCCAGTCACTGAGTCACCGCGTCCGTGGATAGACGTCTAATATATGCCATGCAACGGCATACATGACTGATTTTGTAAATTAAAAGTGTATATTGGGTTGCACGAGGCTAAGCACATCATCCTGCACCCTATCAGGGTTTCAGTGGCCGGGCCTTGATTATCACGAGGGTTATTATTGCCAAATGAAAGCCGATAAATAAAATTCGGAAAAAGAAGGTATTTGTTTAGAGAGAGCCCTGTTATCGTCGAATAAAAAAAGTAACTGAGATAAGTATGTCTTTTACTTATTTCACTTTTGATAATAAAATTTACAAACAAATTTCTGGGCTTTCTATGAGCTTTATAGAGGATATGCCGATGAGAAGAAAATATTCACAGTAGTTTCCCAGCAAGTTCAGTTGGGGGAAAGTACTGTGAATAATTAACAGCACTTACTCAAGTATCATTTGTGTGCTAAACGACACGTTCAAAACCTGTGAAGCAGTCAACGCTGCAGAGCACGGCAGAGTGAGAGATTCAGGGTGCATAAATGAGTTAAATATATTAACAGTACTTTCCCAGCAAGCTTCGTTGGGGGAAAGTACAGTGAACAAATAGACACACGCAATTATATTAATTGAGTGAGCAAAGAATAAGGTGAAAACGTGGTGCAACCCGCGCTGCAGAGCACGCCACAGAGTGAGATCTTTATGAGTATGTACTATTGAGATCTACACTCCTCACCGTTATTGAATTATATTAAATTGTGACGGTGAACGCTTACCGTTGATTTGAATCCTGGTGAGCACAAAATGTTGAGAAGGTCCGGTGAAAGCAGTAAAAAGTCCGAGACGTGCAGAGAAGGATGTGCGCTGTCCACGCGGGTTTTCACGTAAGTGCCAGATTTTACAATATGGCTGCGCTTTACGAAAGCGTAGTTGTTCGCTGAAGTCAAATAAGTGAAATAGCCGGTGAGCGATGCCAAAGTCAAGCTAGGAAGATAGCCTCTCACTTAACGCAGTACGCCTGCGGGGCACAGCCTCGGCTCTACGAGGCCCTGCCTTGGCCATCTCCGGCATAGCCGAGCGCAGCATGCTACACAGCAGCAACAGGTCGACGCACAGTTATTATCGATCGCCGTGCGCCAGATGATTATCCAATAAAGTGGTTTTCACAGGCTTCTTTTGAAAGCAGCTTAATTCCATTGAGAGAGTTCTGCAGAGATCGGAATAAGGCATAGTCAGAGGGGCTATGTCTGGACTATACGGTGGATGCATCAAAACTTCCCAACCAAGCTCTCGCAATTTTTGACGGGTCATCAAAGAAGTGTGTAGTCGGGCGTTATCATGATGGAAGACAACACCTTTCCTATTAATCAATTCGGGCCCTTTTATTTTAATTGCTTGGCATAATCTCTCTAGTTGTCCACATTAGAGTTGAGAATCAGTCGTCTGACCAACTGAAAGTAGCTCATGGTGGACGATTCCCTTCCAGTCCCACCACACACACAGCATCACCTTTTTCGCCGTCAATCCTGGCTTTGCGAACGCTTGTGACGGCTCACCATCCCTTGTCCACGATCTTTGACGCTTCCGATTGTCGTACGTGATCCATTTTTCATCACCGATTATGAAACGTTTTAGAAATGGCTCGATTTCATTGCGTTTCAGCAGCGCATCTCAGATGTTAATTCGGTCTTTCATGTTCTTCGCGCTCAACTCATAAGGAACCCATGCATCGAGCTTCTTTTTGTAGGCAACTTTGTGTTAATGGTTTAAAACAGTTTTGTGGTCATTTCCTAGCTCCATACTAATATCGACACTGCTGATATGCTTATCATGCTGGACTTTATCAAGAATTTGATCAGCTTTTTCAGTGATCGGACGACCAGAGCGTGACTCATCTTTCATATCAAAATTACCAGAACGAAAGCGAGCGAACCATTTCCGCGCAGCAGATTTTGATAAAGTACATTCACCATGCAGAGCACAAATTTCTTCACAAGTCTGCATAGAGTTTTTCTATTTGTTGTAATTATGTTGCAAAATATAGCGCAATTTTTCATTACTTTTCTCCATTTTTAAACGCAAACAACTTTCCAACCACTGCACCAATTTTGATGTTTATATACTCAAAGTGATGCTCGAAGTGTCACCTTTCCAACGAGCGTTTAGTGGTGTCGCTGCGATATGTGTTTCCTGACTTATTTGCAATTGATGCCATATCGGGAAAAACGCCACGAACTTTTTCCCAGATCCAATATTACCACCCAACGATTGAGAAGTTATTTATCCATGAAAAATAGATATGGAGTATTATTAGTGATTATTGTAGTTTTTATATTTACTCCCGTACTATATATATTTATTTTTACTTTTATTTTCTGATTTTTCATTCGTATTTATCAATTTTATTATGTAACTTCTATGTTTATTATTACACGATATCCAAAGAGAAAGTGCAGCATGAGTGCGTGGCATATAAACATCGTATATTTTTATGCAAATTATGTTATTGGGAAATTTTTTCGAAAATCTTAGAATGCAATTTTCGATAACTTCAATCTATTTAAATGTACAGTAATGTATCTGTTTCGGAGTTTAATATGTACGTTACCGTTTGTTAATATAGTCTTTATTTCGTGCGAACCAGTGTAGTGGTCACCGAGTTATCCTGGTTTTGGTGCTTCAAGTAAAAATACTGGTTCACCCACTTGAAATGCAACGGGAATAATTTTTTTGTCTTGATATCTTTCTGAATTTTCTTTAGCCTTTATCAAATTTTGTAGTCTCAAACCCTGTATTTCTTGGATTTGCGTGACCAATGGTGCTAGATATTCATCGTACGTTGCGAGTTTTTCCATCTCGGCAGGGGGTATACTAGAAGGGGTTACGAGCTATCTTGCCAAAAACCATTTCGTATGGAGTATCCTTAGTACCTTCGTGTACATTCGTGTTGTAATTGTAAATAGCCATTTCAACCCATTCAACCCAATTATTTTGTTAAGTGGTGCATTGTTTAAGATATTCACCAAAAGCGTGATGCGATCTTTCCAATGATCGATTGGATTGAGGGTGAAATGTCGTAGTTCTAACTTTACATATTTTGAACAATTTCGTAATTTGTTTTGAGAAATTACTCAAAAAATTACTACCTTGGTCAGTGAGTACCGCTTTGGGTGAGCCGAAATAATAAATCAAACACTTGACGAATGCTTCCGCTATCGTTACTGCTTTCGCATTAGGTAAAGGGATCGCTACTGAATATTTTGTTAATTGATCTTGAATTGTAAGTATGTATTCATTTTCTTGCTTACTTTTTAGCATAGGGCCTACTATGTCCATTGCAATTTTATCGAAAGCAATTGCTGGAGTACATGTTATGATCATAGGCTGTTTAGTTTTTACGCGGACTAATTTTTTTAATGGACATTGTAAACACCGTTGAATATACAATTGGACGTCAGTTTTTTAATTTTTCCAATAATACACATGACGGATTCGATTATATGTTTTACTGACACCTCTGTGACCGCCTATGGTTGACGAATGCATTTCTTCAATAATCTCATTTTATCTTTCCACTGGGGGTTGTCTAAATAACCCGTGACAAATAATGATTTTAACGTCGCCTTGCGCGAATATTAATTGAATTTGAGTTATAATATTTTCCCGTAGCACATTTAACATAAAACTTGATTCTGCAATACTGACGGTTTGCAATGATAACTTGTCAATTAAATAACTAGCACTCTTTAAAGCTTACTATATTTTCTAAAATTAATGTGGAACCGTCTCCATAATTAGCTGTGACGGGCAAAGCTATATTGAATCTGTGAGCTCGTTTCATAATAGATTGAGCTTCCTTTAATTCTAGATTCTTAAGAGTCGAAAATTGTCGTTATCTCGTAGTGCAATAGCTCTAGTGTCTATCGGTTCACAGTTGAGGGAAAGAAAATAAACTAAATTATCTTTTCGAGTGTAAAATAAGTCTCGCGATCGTTTAACGTTGGAAGCAATAATTCTACCCTTCATAGTTTTATGCAGGATGGTGGAGGGCAATGTAAGTGTGGGGGTTATAGGGTAGTAAAATAATGTCAAACTCATGCCGAGGATTCTAAACTATTCCTTCTACGTGTATTTAGTGTTATACATGATGTAGTCTTTCTAGCATCCAACCGATAACTGTCGACGTTCTCGACGGACCCTGCTCTCGCCGTGTCTGGGCTTCCCAATTCTCCCACTCTCCCCATTACATCAAATTTAAATTTTCGCACGTTACAGCTCGGCCAGCCCTGACGAGTTGTTCGCCCTCGAATAACGCATACTTAATAGCTAGAACAACACATTACCCTTTTTCTTTTCGCAGAAATCGACAAAACTTATTATGAAATAGTCTCATCTCATTCAATCACCCACCTCGTATTTTTGTGGCACTTTCTGTTTTTTATCGTATCTTATTTTATCGCTTTCTTGATTGGTCGCTATCCTGTTCGCTGCCTTTGTTCTTACAGTCTCTAAATCTCTGTTCTCTTCTTGTAACAGACTCTCATCTAAAAATTCCTCGTTACTGTCAATTATTTGACCTCGTTGTCTCACGCCGAATAACAGAGTGCTGGGAGCCTCGCCCGTACTTTTATGAACGGTATTATTAAGCGCATACTCTATCTCACCGAGTGTTCGATACCAATGTTTTCCCGAGGAGTTATCTGTAAGCTTACCTAACATCGGTCCCAGAACACGGTTCACCCGTTCAACCTGACCATTGGCCTTCGGTGATCCAGTCGCTACAAGAATGTGTTGTATATTATTATTCTGCACAAACTCCCGAAACTCGTTTGAGGTGAAACAACTACCTCTGTCGGAGACCATTACGCGAGGTCTACTATAATCTGAGAAATATCGTTCCAAGCAGCCTATCGCTTCACCGCTCGATGTTGACTTTGTTCCATATAGCTTCGTGAACTTTGTGAATGCATCGACGACTACCAAGACATGCTGCTTGAATCGATGTCTCTCAATAGGGCCGCAATGGTCCACATGCAGCGTGAGAAAGGGTGCGTCACCTTTTGGAATAATATGAAGCGTGCCTTCGACCTTTCCCGTTGAAGGCGAGATAGCTATGCACTTCAAACAATTACGGATATACGTTTTCACGATGTCCTTCATTTTTGGGAACCAGTAATTTCGCTTCATAGTTTCGCACACCTTCTCAGGCCCCAGATGCTCCATATCATCATGATAACGTCGAATAACATGGTCTTGCATTGACCTCGGTACATAAAACAATATTCTGTTACCCTTTTTGCGATAGACGATTCCGTTTCTCATTTCGAAAAAGGCACTTTCGGTGCTTTTAAGATCATTTTTTAATTGTTTAAGTTTCGCATCTCGACTCTGACTAAGCGCAAGATTCAATTCCAACGAATTATCCTCGATGACATGGATCAAATTGTGTTCACGACTGAGCGCGTCCACAAGTTTCATTCGGTCAACATTCCTATGCTCGATTAGGTAATCAACATTTTCGATTTCCAACGCCCACCTCGCTATTCGCGAGTTGATATCTTTTTCCTTAAGCGTCATCGTAACGGAGTTACAATCTGTGACTATTTTAAACTTTATACCCTGAAGATAAATTCTGAAGCGACGCAAAGCGTACACAATGGCTAGCGTTTCTAGCTCAAAACTATGATACTTAGCTTCTGTTTCGGTGGTTCATTTAGAAAAATAGGAGACAGGGTGTAACAATTTATCAGCTTTTCGTTGGAGCAGGATTGCCTCAAATCCTAAAGAGCTCGCGTCCGTATGGAGCTCGGTGTCATCCTTCGGATTATAAATGGCAATTACTGTAGTTTCTATTAACTTGGATTTCAACCTTTCAAAGGCCTCAAATTTATTTTGGCCAAACTTAAATTCGACTCCCTTTTTTAATAGGTTATATAGGGATACAGCGATTACGGAGAAACACGGCACAAATTTGCGGAAATACGAGCACATTCCAATAAACGCCTGCACACTGCGCACACTCTGCAGTACCGGAAATCTCGCGATAGCTTCTACCCTTTCGGCCGTTGGACTCACCCCTCTTCCCAAAACGTGATACCCAAGATAATTAATCTCTGTTTGCAAAAAGCTGCATTTATCGACCCGAAGTTCCAGCTTATTTTCGACTAATAACCGAAAAATTATTTCAAGAGCCTTTAAATGACTGTCAACTGATTTTGTTGCGACCAGAAAATCGTCCATGTATGCCACGACTTGTCCCGATCGAATTGGTTCCTTTAACACATCGTTAACGTGTCTCTGAAATCTAGACGGAGCAGTTTTTAAACTAAATGGCATTTTACAAAACTCAAACTGACCAAAAGGCGTTATAAACGCGGTGAACTTTATCGAATCTTCCGCCATATTAACGTGATGAAAACCGTCTTTCAGGTCTAACAAAGTGAAATATTGTTTTCCCCCCAAGGCATCTATTAGATCTTCGATTAGTGGTAACGGGTAATTATCGCGCAATATCGTCTTATTTAACGTGCGATAATCAACACATATTCTAAAGTCTCGATTTTTATTCCTAACTAGTACGATTGGAGATGCGTACTCGGAGTCTCTAACGCGAATGACACCTTTCGCGAGTAGCCTGTCAAGAATTAACCGTAATTGTTCCTTTTCTTCGTAGGACAAACGTCGTGGCGCATAGTGAAAAGGATTCGTTTCTTTTAACGTCAAGGTCAATTCGGCTTCAACGTTTGCAACTTCCGGTCGGTTAGGTCGAAAATAACTTTTCTCGAATAGATCCTTCAGAGCCTTACGCGTGTCATCGGGTAAATCTGACTTTACATTCAACGTATTTAACATTTCGTCATTTGCTCTAATGTCCGCAATATCTAAAATTTCATGAATTGCTTCGTCCTCTGCAAGCCTTAACACCGGTGCTGTGAGTTTAAACCCGAACTTTCTCAAAGCGTCTTGACCGAGAACGGCAGAGTTCTGCATTGTGTTTTCTGACACGACGTAAAGCTCTAAATCACCCACCGTGGACATCTCGACTGACGCCACGACCGTTAGAACACCTAACACATTCAACTTCGTATTATTTATGCCGTAATATTTGTTAGTCTTTCGAGGGGTGTTATACATTACCGATATTGGGACCAACGATTTCTTTATAAAACTAATCGGACTGCCGGTATCAAATAATGTCTCCATACTTATAAAGGATCCAGTAAGTGAGCAGTCGAATTCGTAGGTGACAGTCTTCCAAAAACCGTCTTCTTCTCGTTTTTCATCGACATTATGAATTTCGTGTACCGCTGCTTCGGTTGTTTTGGCCTTTGACGAACAATCCTTCGAAAAATGGCCCATTTGGCCACACTTAAAACATGATCACTTTGGTCGTAAGGGTTTCTTGCAATCGGTAGCGACGTGGCCCTCCTTTTGACAGTTGTAGCAATGCACCTTCGACTTCACCGGATCCTTTTAGGGTTTTGATGATACGCTGCCCTCTGTGTCACATCTATCTCGTCGTGTCCAAACACTTTTGGACTCCACGCATAAGGAGATCTTCTCAAATGCCCTTAAGAGTGATTCCTTCGTATCGAAAGTCTGCATACGCGCTTGGTTCCGCATATTTCCATTAGGTATACCCTCGATCAAGTGTTGGTGAGAATGATTTTGTCATGCACGTAGTCGGTGAACGTTTCGTTCAGTCTCCACAACCTTGCCTCGAACTGACTCCGACGAGTAACTCGATCGATAGAAACATCGAACATAGCCTTAAGTTCTCGAAACAAATCACCAACACTCATGTCTACCAGGTGTATGCATAAGTTTTTTCCGGTTTAACTAAGAGATGGCGCCAGCGAAAAGTACGCAGCGTATTAATTTGACACATACGTCATTTTGTTCGTCTGACATTAACCTACAAACACACACAAGTTGAGTCCGCCAAAAACTAGCGTCTTTGTTTTATCGTTCAGTGATCATGTCGAGTTTTGTGCCTGAAAAAGAACATTTGCGGCACGCTTTGCTTTTCTTATTTAATGAAAAGAAAAAGGCTGCTGAAAGTCAACGTTTGCTGGTAGAAACATATGGTGAACACGCTCCATCGATTAGAACATGTGAGACATGGTTTCGACAATTTAAAAGTGGTGATTTCAATGTGAAAGACAGTGAGCGCTCTGGTAGACCACAAAAATGCGAAGACGAGCAATTGCAGGAGTTATTGGATGATGACACAACTCAAACTCAATGGCAATTAGCAGAAGCATTACATGTGTCACAAGAAACAATCAGCAGACGTTTACGAGTAATGGGGAAGATCAATAAACTCGGTAAATGGGTCCCACACGATTTGAATGAACGTCAAATAGAAAATCGCAAAGTCACTTGTGAAGTGCTGCTTCAACGCCGCGGAAGGAAATCATTTTTGCATCGAATTGTGACGGGTGACGAAAAATGGATTTATTTTGAAAACCCGAAGCGGAAAAAATCGTGGCTTTCACCTGGTGAAGCCGGTCCTTCAACACCAAGGCCAAACCGCTTCGGCAAGAAGACCATGCTCTGTGTCTGGTGGGACCAGAGCGGTATTGTGTATTATGAACTCTTGAAGCCCGGCGAAACCGTTAATACACAACGCTATCGCCAACAAATTATTAATTTAAACCACGCATTAATCGAAAGACGACCGGAATGGGCCAGAAGACATGGCAAAGTGATTTTATTATACGACAATACGCCGTCTCACACAGCCAAAGCAGTGAAAGACACCTTGAAATCGCTTGGATGGGACATCCTTCCGCACCCGCCGTATTCGCCAGATCTGGTGCCATCTGACTATCACCTCTTCGCATCAATGGGGCACGCGCTCCCAGAGCAGCACTTCAGCAATTTCGAGGAAGTTGGAAAATGGCTCGACGAATGGTTTGCCGCAAAAGACAAGCAGTTTTTCTGGCATGGTATTCATAAGTTACCTGAAAGATGGGCGAAATGTGTAGAAGCCGATGGTCAATATTTTGAATAAAACAAAAATTAATTTCCCTTGAAAATGACGTGTTTTTTTTTACCAAAAAACCGGAAAAAACTTATGCATACACCTGGTATGTGTTCAGGCTGAGACTGAAACCAACGTTGAAGCTTACCCCTGAGCTTCGAAGCAATGAGAATTCTTGTTGTATTATCGTCCAAGGAATACGTTCTCTGAAGAAGCTCAATTTGTTTTTCCCAATTTAAAAAGGTGCCTGTTGTTCCATCAAAGTCCGAAACCAAATCGCGAACTTTGGACACGCTGAATTCGCGTTGGCGCTCTTGCACAGTATTCGTAGCATATGGAGCAGAAGAAGGAGCATCAACTGTGATAATACCTAAAGGCTCGACATGACGAGCGCCTGAAGCTAATGAATTTCTCAATAGCACATTCTCTCGTCTGATAATATCAGCCTCTCGCTTCGTGATTTCTGCTTCCCTTCGTGCAAGTTGCAATTGTTTACGCAAAATCTCTAGCTCGTCCACTGTCGCTTCTTTCTCCTTTCGTACACGTACGCACGTCCCGTCATCGTCGATTGAATCATCGTTTTCGATATTACAAGGATTAATATTGATTGTATCCGCTTCCAATTGCTTCGCTCAGGAATTTTCAGGATCGAATTCGGACAATCGAGACAATAATTCGGCCTTTGAACTAGCAGTTTTCAAATTGTTTTGGAGCAATACATCTTTAAGCACACGCATTGGGAATTTATTCATATTCACCGACATGATTTCTTCGAACTTGAAATCACACACACACGAAACGATTGCCCTCGGCCAACTAGAATCGATACGAACGAAATGCTAATTGAGTTACAAAGTTTATTCGTAAAAATTTCGAATGACTGTTGTTGTTCGTTTCCCCAATCAAATATATTTTCTTTACGTAATAAAGCCGTGATGGGTTTTGATATGTTGGCATATCCTTCTATGAATCGCCTATAATAACCTATTAATTCCAGAAATTGTTGAATGTTTTTCATATTTTTAAGTATGGGATATTCACGTACAGCTTCTAATTTCTTAGGATCGGGCCGAACTCCATTATTCCCGATTATATGTCCTAAGTACGCGACTTCTGTATTTAAAAATTGTTATTCATCTGGTTGTAATTTCAAATTTGCTGCTTCTAATCGTATAATTAATTCGCGATATATATTCTCGTGTTCTTTGAGATTGTAGGCATAAATGACAATATCGTCCAAATAAACAGATAGTCCTTTCCCGAGGAGCCAACTTAGACCACGTGGTAAATGCGGTCTTATGACGTTCTTCTGGAGAGACTTCTAGCTGATGAAATCCCAATGCTAGATCGAATACAGAGAAGTATTGTGCACCCCCTAATTGATCTAATACATCGTTGATATTGGATATGGGGTACGCGTCGGCGATCGTTTTTTCGTTCAGCGATCGGTAATCGAACACTACTCTTCATTTTTTATTACCCTGAGATTCGGCTTTCTTGAGAACGACCCAGACAGGACAATTGTATGGTGAGGTAGAGGGTATTATTACTCCTTTACCGAGCCGATCCTCTATTTGCTTGCCTATTTCTTTGTTAGTACATTCTGGCCATTTGTAGCCTCGAGTGTTACGTCAAGTGTCCTCATATGAATATATTATTTTTATAAATGCGTTAGGTCAGTGCGGTGCCCGTATACTGCTCTGCTTACCATTATATAAATACTATTTCTATTACCTATAACGAATAAATACTATAAATTATGATTTTACTTTACTACTTAAATTAATTAAATAATAATGATAAGAATAATATAATAATGAATTTTACAATATAAGTACTCATAAACATTTATATTTAGGTACGCAGACATAGATCCAACATATTACATACCTATACGAAATTCTCTGTAGGGAATGCAATGAGAGGAGAGCAGATGCAAATAGTCGCAGCACACTCTTCTCCATTGATTTATACTCGTTGCATTAACTCGAAAACGAAAAGTCGGAAAGGGTTGGGAATAGAACTATCCTTAATCTACAACCCCTGGCTCTTCAAATCCGAAGGGTGCCAAACCCCTGTACTAAGAAATAATTGCGCTTAGCTACTATTGGGAGCGAATTAAGAGGGTTCACCCGTATCTGCCTCTACCATTGATCACTCCCTAACACCCCCGCTTAAAATTAAGAGGGACTGATGCCTGTATGATTCCATAACATCCACGGTGAGGAATTTTGTTGTCAACCGATCTAATACCATTGATGTAGACGGCACCGATAAGGGCTTCTATGTAACCAAAAACTACCAAGATAACCTTGCAGCCACCTTGAAGTACCGTGACAGAATTATTACTCCCTCCACGAGTCTATGGTGCACGGTAGAATAGTATTTAAGCCAGCAAAGCAGAACAGTTTAGCTTAATCTTTCCGGTCTAATTAACTAATTAAGTCATCGGGCATCAGTCCTACGCAACACTCAGAGAGTGATTTTTAATATGTGTTGTAACGTGGCAGAATATTTAGGCTGCGTCCTTCTCGCTCAGTGGCTACCTACACGATCACACAGGGTTGGAGGGGGTGATTTTCAGGCTTTATTTATTCTTTATTTTTATTTTTTTTCTTGTTTTATTTTTTTTATATATATAATGCGGTTGATACGACCGAGAGATGGAGAGGGAGTACTAGGAAGAGGAGGAGGAATGTACCAACTGGATACTTCGGACCGATATTCTATGTCTTCTATTTCTTGGTCGGGATATGCCATTTTCCCGACGACGCACCAAATAATACGCGGCCTTCTATCCTTAACGGCCGCCGACTCATGGGAATCTATATGTCTCCGAGAGTCATCTGCTGGGCTACACGACGTTGGAATTGTCTGTCGCTAATTAATACATCGTCCAGCTGCTACTCGCGGTCATCGGGCGACACCGGTTCCCCCAATTAACCGAGTTTAGCGGGTTAAGTGGGGATCATAGTTCACAAGCACGCATGCCGGCAGGACCTCAGGGCTTTTTCCCGGTGACCGTTGAGCGAACCAGACGTAGCGTACCCTTTATCTGTGTCTCGCTCTATTTTTCGGCATCTTGAGAATTACTATCGAGGCGAGGAAAAGAGGGTGGTTCCTCGAGCCAACGTCCGAACCTACCAATGTACCATCAGGGAGAATAATTTAACATCGTTCGAGGTTTCCCGGATTTCGAGGAACGTCACGGCAGCATTGTCCCGGTGAGCTCTCTTCCCATCTACGGTCTTTCGCTAAAATTTTATTATTTCATCATTTAATTTGTTTATTCTAAATTTATTCGAGCTTAGTCACCCCTGCGACTCTGGTACACTGCGTGCGGAGTGTTAAGTTGTATTGGGAATCGCGGCGTTTAACAAATGTAACCTCGAGATCGTTTAACCGGTAGAAGCCGGGGAAAAAGTCACTGTATTAATTAATGGTTTGTTTGCTGATCGTTAAACCGTGCGCGAGTTAGGCCGTTATCCCGAAGTGTGTTGGTTTGAGTGGGATTAGAACGGGATAGACCGCGTCACGGATTTTAACCGGATTGTAGACTTTGGATTCATATGAGTGAATTTGAGTTTTCATTCGGTTCGATTTATAAGGTCGCGCGCGCGTTAGTACGTCGTCCCGTTGTGTGTTTTGTGTGGAAGGGACTAGCACGTTATAGACCGCGTCTCGTATCAAATGAACCAATCGGCGTTTCTCTGTTTTATTCATTTATTTATTTATTTATTTATTATTCATTCATTTTTTTTTGGGACTCTGTTCAAACGTTATCGTAGGCTCGCGACGAGCGTAATCGGCCGTCGTTCCGTATTTTGAACGTGGGTTTGAGGGACGTGTACGGTCCGAAGCGTATCTCGCGTAGTTGGATCGCCCGTTACTTTTCATTATATTTTATTCGACAAACTGATGATTATTCCGACATTAGGTATTTTATAATAATAATAATTGTTATTATTTCTTGTTTTTGGCGACCACTTAATTATAAGTCGTTATTTATTCGTTTCGTTATATTTTATGAACTGCGGGAGGTTCCCGGGGTTCTGTCTTTTATATGACATAAAATTTCCTTTATTGAAAAGAACGAGGTGTTAGCCGTATCGCGTACGTGACCTTCTGGCGTTTCGTAATAGACGCGTTGTTGTGAGTATGTGGGGTTGACCCGGCATAGGCCGTATCGGGAGCGAGTTATCCTCCAAGATTATTATTTCTCTTAACTCGATTTTCTGTTGAAGTATGTTTGGAATTTGGTGAGAGTGTAGGTTACGAATGCGTGTGTGCGAGAAGGAGCGAGCGTCTTGATAACATAAATGCCGCCGGAATAATTAAGTTTATGAATTGTTAAACAGTTAATTTTACGGGATACTTTCTTTTACTTTTGGTTTGATGATTGTAAGACTCTGAGAAATTTATAATCATTCTGATTGATTAAACAATCTGCCTAATGCCCTTGTAAATCCCGTACTTGCATTGTTGGTTGTGTTATTAATTTATTTTTCCTCCTGACTTTAGGTTATCAATGTCCAGTTATTGACTTATTTTATTTATCGATTGTGTTTATTATTATTTATTTCCTGTCGTTATTTATTGGTTGTTAATTTTATTCTATTGTTCACCGTTGTTATTTTTTTATTAACGGATTTTGTTGACTAATTTTATGTAAGAATTTTATGAGTTAACGACTACCTTGGCAATCCGAACCACCCACGCTGCCTCGAACAGCTGTAGTTAGCCTGGGTTGAGTCTGGCCGAACATCTCGTTATTTTTCCTTCCGGCGCGTAAGCGCCTGTCAGTCAAATTTACGTTACAGTGTATTAACGTATTTTACAACGGATGAACACGCTTGGGAAGGTGACGAGCCTCCCAATGGTCAGTGCAGTGAAGCAAACACCGGTTTTTGTTGAGTTCTCGTGTTATAAATTCACGCGAGCCGAACACTGATAGCGTTAACATTCCGAACTGTACCATTATTTAATACATAAGTGTCAAAATAAATTCATCATCGAATAATTAACCCGTGAGTGATTCAAACTGATTTTTCTACACCTACCAGGTCTATAAATATGAAACCGGAATTTTTGTAAAAATACACGTTTATTGTATGAAAATGATAAAAAATATTTTATTCGAAGTATTACCCATCGCTAGCTATACATTTTTCCCACCTGTCTGACAATTTGTGGATGCCACGCCAAAGAAACTGTTGCTCTTTTGAGGCAAACCAGTCATCGAGCCATTTTCGTACATTTTCGTAAGAAGTAAAGCGCTGCTCAGCAAGTGCGTGTCCCATCGATGCAAATGAGTAGTAATCGGACGGAGCCAAGTCTGGTGAGTAAGCCGCATGTGAAAGTGTTTCCCAACTCAACGCCTCAATCGTTTCCTTGACCAGTTTTGCTGTGTGTGATAGTGCATTGTCATGAAGCAAAATCACTTTGTGTTGCCTTTTTTGATATTTCGGTCGTTTTTCACGCAAAGCTTGATTCAAATCGATCATTTGTTGTCGGTAGCGTTCAGTATTGACGGTTTCGCCAGGTTTTAGCAGCTCATAATAGATCACACCCTTCTGATCCCACCAAACACAGAGCATTGTCTTCCGTCCATAGCGATTTGGCCTTGCAGTTGATGTCGATGGTTCGCCTGGAGTTACCCATGATCTTTTACGCTTAGGATTCTCAAAATATATCCACTTTTTATCGCCAGTCACAATTCGATAGAGAAATGACTTTCTTTTGTACCTGGCGAGCAGCATTTTGCAAGTGGTTTTTCGGTTTTCCTGCTGTCTTTCATTCAGTTCATGTGGAACCCATTTTTCCATCTTCTGGATCTTTCCCCTGGCTTTCAAACGTATGGAGACGGCTCCTTGTGTCACATTCGATTGATCCGCGAGTTGTTGTTGCGTTTGAGCGTCATCCTCATCCAACAATGCATGCAATTCGCTGTCTTCAAACTTTTTCGGTGGTCTTCCACGTTCTTCGTTACTCACGTCAAAATCGCAACTTCTGAATTTTTTAAACCACTTAAAGCACTGTGATTTACCAAGAGCATGCTCGCCGTAAGCTTCGACAAGCATTTGATGCAATTCTGCAGCAGTTTTCTTCAATTGGTAACAGAAAATCAATGCTGTACGCAAATCGTAGTTTCCAGGCACAAAATTCGATATGTTCAACGCTATTACAAACTATGCTGTTATATAAAACTGTATTGTTGTGAGTTGAAAATCTTTGTCAGAGATGTCAACAAGGAAATGGCGCTAATGACGCGGTTTGACGGTAACGACATTGACCGCTAGGGCCATCTATGGGCAAATTCCGGTTTCATATTTATAAAACTGGTATTCTCCCACATTCGACGGAGATTGAACCGTGATTCTTATTATCAGTAAATACCCCAGTGAATATAATCCAGGGAAACTGCGTGTTGAATCGGTTGGGTTGTGCACGTCCCTTGCGGAATTGATGCACGCCTACTCTCTTGGCATTGTACGGCCCCTGGAGGAACTCAATGACAGTTCACTAATTTCATACAGCCATCAGGTAGACCCCATTTCGATTTGGCCACACATACCGCACTGATCAACCTGTGCAAAACCCTCACGGAACATATACACGATGAGTGGTATGGTATAGTATGTATGTGGTTGGTCGTAGGGAGATCCAGCCTGTAGGTCTAAAACTCATAAAATTCAACAACTGTCATCCTAGTTCCCCCATCTCGTACGTCCTTCTTCTATCGTCATAGAACATTCATGGCCAGACGACGCGGAGGCCGCAAATATCAGATCCGTCGAGTGCACTTAATCGTTGCTCAAACACTGAGTCTAGTGAATTTCCTCAAAGACACGCTGACACCGGAGCAAATCGCAACCGTTTTGATCGCCCTCTGTGAACCCATTAACATCTGTCGTTGACCAAGGGGCAATAGGTGTACCATTGCAAAAGTAGCTCAAAGAGCGCGTACGATACAGCCTACTTCAAAACCGGTCATAGACAGTAACGTGTCATACGTTGGACCTACGATCATTATCGCTGGGACCAGAACGGCAGTACCTGCCGTACCGGACCACCCGGTCCCTGAACCAGCTGTTCCAGTGCCAAGGAAGAACCTCGTAGCTATTCCGCGACAACGGGCGACCCGTCGGCAATTCACTAAGGTTGTCCAGCGAAGGCATCGTACGTATCCAGCGAAGGCTCTCTCTCTCTCTATCTCTCTCTCTCGTTTATATGACATAAAAATACTTGTTTTGCCAGCAAGTTATATATATGGAATATGTTACACATATATAGAAACGATAAAATGAAATGTTAAGATTATTTTACAGCTAAATACCAAAAGTAAGACGAAACGAGAAAAAGAGAAAACTGTAACATGTTTCATTAAAGCTTCCTCTGCAGGAAAGCGAGGCTGGCCGACTCTCCGCGCTTCGATAAACGCCATGGCGCGAGGGCTGCACGGCGATCGAGCTGACTTGCGTACGAACGAAATGTACGAGTAACCGAGTCGAGCAAGTCGCTCTTAAGTAAAATACCTTCTCTCTCTCTCGTTTCTATAACACGAGAATAGTTATCTAACTAACAAATTATTTAAGAAAAAGGGCTTGACTATACGAGAGTAGAGTAATTACTAATTAAACGAACAACCAATAACGATTAGAATAAGCCATAATTCAACAAAAATATTTATACTAATAAGAGATTAACGCAAAAATCAAATTGTATACGACAAGTTAACTACAGAATCTGTAACAAAATTATTACTAGTAGTTGGATGCGAAGGATTCAATTAAGTTCCGAACCAACGCTGAAATTCTGAGCCATTACCATAGACACATCTACATAGAAGCGAGCATAAGGATATTACCTAGTCTAAGAAACTCTATCGAGAGTAGGCCAAGAAGTGGGGTGGTAAAAATCGCCTCATTATTAAGGGAAAAACGCCTCGAGCGCGTTCCCTTACCTAATCTGCGGTCTTCTGTGTATCATATCGTGCGGACAAATCAGAGCGCGCCATACCGATGCACTTGCATAGATCTATGGCTCTGCATGTCGGGAAGCTACTCTGCGAAGTAAGGGGAATGAATACGTATATGGTTGAGATAGACCACGGAGAAATTCTTATAATCAGGATAGAGTTTTATCCCTTCTCTTTGTCGTGCCGCAGAATATTCGGTTCGTATTTCGTATATTCGGGAATATTCCATAGCAAAAAAACATTGGAATTCGTTCAAGACAGGAAACGAAGTCCAATGTCCGATCGTATGATCGACACCAAGAACGCCGATGCAGCATGAGGCGACTCGCTTGGCGATCGACGATAGGCTAACGCTAAAATTGCGAATTGAGGGATTTTCGTGAAAACAGTTAGCTACTGCTTTACGAAAATCAGTTATAAATTAGACTCAAAAGAGAACGGGTTGATTCCTCGTCAAATACTCGAAACAACATATTATTGTACATTCTTACATTGACTTTTAAATAGACAACGAAAAGTTACCGTTTCCTATTATAAATGCTGGCTTTTATATAAATTCGCGTTTTCATCGATAACTCGAGATTCATCTCCTTATCGGCCAACGATCCCAAAAATAATAACTTTTCAATATTATACCGAATACCGAATAATCCAATTACGCGGTACCGGCATAACATTTGGTGGCAGCGGTGGGATCTGCTGAAGTTAAGTGATACGTGATTTATTTGGACAAAAATTGTTTTGGACAAAGTAAATAAGAGTGACTCTGAAGTGATGACTACGACTCGTGCGAGGAACGCCAGTGTAGTTCGTGAAAACCCGACTAAGCTAACGCGAAAGCGCGAAGTGTACGTCGGTGCGGTGTGACATCGGTCAACCGTTTGAAATTCCGATTGACGGTGTTACGTCACGTCGTGGAAAAACGCACAAAGTGTGCAACCAAGTACCCGAAGCGGTAACTTGAGACGAAGCCGTCGCGCAGTCATTGCCGACGCACAGAAGACGAGCTCAAGAACCACCAAGAGACGGTTCAACGGTACCAGGGAGGACAACTGGACCAACCTTCGAGGGGAGCTACGAGACAACAGGTCTACAGCACCGTAGGAACAGCATCCAAAGAGCAACGCCATGGAGAGGATCATCTTCCAGATCATTTACCTGTAAGTGGCGGTTACGTTATATATATACATTTAGCCTCAGATTCAAAGTGTTTGAGATTCCGTCCGATGGTGTTGTTTGACAGATCTGCGAATGCATTGAAACTAATAAAGCTTCACTCAAGACAGGGTGGAAATAAAACCAGACTAGTAGATGGAATTTGGAGAAAGTGGTTTATTACTTTCCACACAAACAATGTAATAATACATTTTAAAACCATTATTTTAAATATGAAAAGAAACACAAAATATACTAAATTTAGAAAAATATCATACAAAATAATGAAAATAAATGCACCAAAAATTTGAGAATTAGAGAACTGAATTTAATTAAAGATGCTAAGTTTGATTTTACTATTTGGACTGAGAACCAGCACACAATTATGTTAATTGTGTGCTGTAGGTACTGAGAGCGGTGTGCGCACTGCAGCCTCCTCTGCGGAGCACGCCACGCTATGAGACATGTGAGTGCGCAGGTGGATTTTACTAATCCCAGCAACTTCTCAACAAGATGGGCAAATAGAACATACAGAGAGTGAGTGCTTGCACATACAACTCTGGTACTTGAGTGCTGGGATTTTATGACTGACTGTGAAGCCGTCAATACTGCAACACACGATAGAATGAGCTTGAGGATGCACAAATGATTAGACTGAATTCACAACACTTTCCCAACAAGTTTAATTGGGGGATAGTGCAGTGAATTGGTAAAACACACGCAATTATATTAATTGAGCATGCTAGCAATTTTGTGGAAAAACGTGGTGCAGCCCGCGCTGCAGAGCACGTCACAGTGTGAGCCCTTTATGAGGATGTACCGATATAAATCTCTTCACCGTCAGTGAATTACGCTGAATTATGACGGTGCACGCTTACCTTAATTTGAGTCCTGTTGAGCAAACAAAGGTTGAGAGAATCCAGTGGAAAAAGTGAAGATTCGTCCGACCTTTGCCAAGTGCGTGCGCTGTTCGTGCGGGTTTTCACGTAAGTGTCGAAATATCCAGTATGGCTGCGGAATATGAAAGCGTCGTTGGGCGCTGAAGTCAATTGAGAGAGATAGCCGGTGAGCGAAGCCGAAGTCAAGCGAGAGAGACATCCTCTCGCTCGACGCGGCATCCCTGCGAGGCACAACCTCGGCTCCGCGAAGCCCTGCCTCGGCTATCTCCGCCCAACCGAACGCTGTGTGCTCGAGCACAGCAACAGGTCGACGCACGGCGAATATCGATCGCAGTGTGCCAGCTGATTATCCAACAATGTCTAACCCAATAAAAAAATCTTCAAAATCGTCTCTTTCTATTATGAATACGTCAATGTATTCCTCTTTTTCAAAAATTTTTACTTTTATGGTTACTAAACCTTTTGTTTGTGTCACACCATTAACTATTTTTAAGGATATTTTATTCACATCTTCTGTCTCTTTTTTATCTTAATTAATTTTGAATTTATTACGGAGACTTGGGAACCTGGATCATATGTTCCGTTTATCTCTAACTTTTCTTCTAATAATATCTTTATTTTGATTAATGGTGTGATTACTCGTTTTTTTATTCTGCACTTAGATCTACTTCTATCACTGAGTTACTTCTAATTTCTCTAGCTTCATTCCCATTCTTCTTTCTAAACCCGCATGTGTCCTCTGGATGATACTTAGTACCTCTGTTCAATTTTTCGCAGGTTGTACATGGCTTCTTTTCTTCAAATTTCTTCTTATTATCTTGTTTTTCTTCTTTTTTCTTCATGAAATTGTTTTTACCTACTAGATTTTCGCATTTTCTGATTTCATGTAGTAGTCTGGTTGAATCTTCGCAGTTTTCTCTGTCTATTTTGTCTGTAATGAATCCAGATAATCCTGCTGCTATAAGCATTACTAGAATCTTTCTACTAATATCGCTGTCCATACCTAGCAGTAGCTTCTCTTTCCTCATAGCATATTCCATCAATGAACCTTCTTTACATATGTAGGATATAGCATACGTTCCTGCATTCCAACACTTGTCTGCAAATGACTCCAAGAATTTCTCTCTCCATTCCGACCATTTAGCTTCCATTGTCAGCGTTGTTAATGTTGCTGAGTGCCAGTCTAAACATGGCTTGTCCAGGAATAGTCATAGTATCGCAATCATTGTATTATCTTGACTGATTTCATATCTTCTACATTCTCTCTCAAATGTCTCCAACCATTGTTTCGCATTTGAGTGTTTACATACAAATCTTTCGATCATAAACCTCTCTGCTATGTGTTTCAAATTTAGTTGATTTTCTTTCTTTTGTGTGGGTTCTACTGTACTTGTTTCCACTGTTTGGTCTTGTTGAGAATTCCTTCCAGATGAACCTTGACCGATCTGTGAATATATTGGAACGGGATGAGAACTCACTCGAGGCAAGAGGAAAATAACCAGACACATAAATGTTATACTGAGAAAGTAGTTTATTGCTGCCTTCCTTCGCAGTATTCAAAATTCAATTTCAAAACAGCACCAGTCTAATGAAATATGTGAAAGTTCAGACCAAAAGGACTTTAATTTAGAAAATTATCCAAAAAGTAAATTTTGCAAACAAATACAAATTATAAAAAAGATTAACAATTGAGCTGTAAATTGACATATTATGAGCAGCACACAATTGTATTAATTGTGCGCTGAGTGAAAACATGAGCAAGCGGTGCGTGCAACGTAGTAACAGCTACGCAGCACTACACGCCGATGCCATTGAGTGCGAAAATGTGTGCGTAACTCACTGCAACCACTCAGCACTGTATTGCAGAGTAGTTGCAATGAATTAATAATGAGAGCACTCTCAGTAAATGTTGCAGGAGTGCTGGTCTATGTGAACTCAGCTACGCAGTCAGCACTGCGTAGCACAATACAAACAGATATTCAGGCTGTACAAATGAACTGCGTATAGTCACTGTACTTTCCCAGCAGAATTTCTGGAGGAAAGTACAGTGAATAGACCACACCGGTATAATTGTATTAATTATACCGGCTAAAGCAAGTGAGGAGAGCATGATGCCGCATGTGCTGCAGCGCATGCCACAAGTGAGCCAAAGTGGTGATGCACCGTATTTCTCTTCTCACTGACATTGAATTTCTACCAAATTATGTCAATGTACTCTTACCTTGAGCAAATGAGTCCTGATGAGCGAGATGTTGAGCGAGTCCGATGTATAAATGTCCGAGGAAAATGCTTGAGAGTCCTATGGATGCGCGTGCTGTCCAGTGGATGTGTGTCGCAAAAGTGCCGAATTCTCAAGATGGCTGCGAGTATGAAAGTTTCGTTGGGCGCTGGAGTCAGTTGAGCGAGATAGCCGGTGAGCGAAACCGAAGTCAAGCGAGAGAGACATCCTCTCGCTCGACGCGGCGTGCCCACGAGGCACATCCTCGGCTTCGCGAAGCCCATGCTTCGGCTATCTTCGACTCAACCGAACACCGCGTAGTAAAGCAGCGCAACAGGTAGGCGCACGACGATTATCGATCGCCGTGCGCCAGCTGATTTTCCAACAGGTCTAGATACAAATCATTGAATATTATATTATCGTCTTGGTCAAAATAAGTCTTCACCATTTCATCCGTGCATGTAATCCAAATTGTCCTTTCTTGGCCTCTTTGATTCAGGCTTTTTTTTACTCTTTTATAATTCTCTGTTTTTGTCAATTCAAAATGGTTACTCACAAATCTTTCAGCTTCAGGCAACACATATTTCTTATTGTCCTGTGTTGTAATAGAGGTTATGGTGACCACACTTGTCTTCCTGTCGTTGGGTGATGCCACATATTCAAATGCGAATTGCAGTTTTTTTGCCAGTATAAACAGAAATTGTCGTTTTATTACGGACAATTATTTTTTTCTGGTGAGAGTAAACTAGAATATGTTTCTGTGAACAAGAGAACGAGATTTTATTCGCTGTTTTTTTAACAATTATTAATTATAACTATTCACAGTCTCACCGGTGAACAAGAAACGACAATTCAAGTTTACTATTTTCACTGTATCTTGCACCTGTGCTCTCTCGCGTATTACTGCCGTATTCCTCGTAATCGTCGCTCCATCTGGCGGTTGCAAATCCAAGGAAAGTATACTTTCCTTACTGTATACTTTATATCCGGAAACATCTATAAGCAATTCCTGTTCCAGCCACGAAGCGTCGATCGATGAAATTATACTCAACGTTAATAACCCCCGAAACGAAACGAGCGTGCTAGTCCAGAGAAAACGTACCCCTAAGCCCCTCGAAGTAAGCTATACCGAGTCCTCGAGCGACGAAGAACTCGAACTCGAAGCAACAAAAACTAGATTATCAACCGCATCTACCGCTCGTGAACTTCTCCAATATTAAACAATCACGCGATTTATTCCATACTCGTAGAGATAACCTGGTTTATTTTGTTTCTACCAAATGTGAACCTATTGATTCAGGAGCAATAGCACTCCGCGATAATAACGATTTTTCACATTTAAAACATTTAAAGTTGAAAAAGGCTCAATCAATTGCAATACGAAGTAATAGATTCAATATAGCCTTACCAATCGCTGACCGTTCCGGTGAAGGACCCACATCAATCTTAGGAAACATAGTAGAGCATTGAAAAATGCTTGACATTTAGTCGACAAATTATCGCTCCAAACTATTAGTATCGCAAAATCAGATTTTATCTTGAATGTACCTTGGGAAAATGTTATCACACAAATTCGATTAATTTTTGCACAGAGTGAAGTAAAAGTTATTATTTTTAACGGGCTAGTTAGACAACCTATCGTAGAAGATCAGGTAAAAATTATTCAGGAGATGCACTCTTCAGCTATAGGCGGACACAGAGATGTCAGCAAAATATACAATAGAATCTGTCACGAATATTATTGGAAAAATCTAAAAGCTGATGTTCAATTATATATTCAACGGTGTTTACAATGTCAATTAAGAAAACTAGTTAACAAAATATTCTGTGGCCATTCCTATACCCAATGCGATAGCAGTAACTATTGCGGAAATATTTGTCAAACGCTTCATTTGTTATTTTGGATCACCTAAGGCATTAACCAACTGACCAAGGTAGCAACTTTTTAAGTAAATTTTTAAAGCAAATAGCGAAGTTGTTTAAAATTCGGAAAGTTAGAACCACCGCTTTTCACCCCCAATCCACCGGATCATTAGAAAGGTCTCATCACGCACTTGGGGAATATCTCAAACAATTTACAACGAAGCAAAGTGATTGGGACAAATGGCTTGAAATGGCTATTTATAATTACAATACAAATGCACACGAAGGTACCAAGCACACACCCTATGAAATGGTGTTCGGAAAAGTAGCCCGAGTCCCTTCTGCAATGTCACCATCGGAAATGGAGAAAATTGCTACATACGATGACTATTTAACCCAATTAGTCACGCAAATTCACGATATACGAGAAATTGGTCGACAAAATTTGATTAAATCTAAAGAAAAATCGAAACAATATCAAAATCGCAAAATAAATCCAATTGAATTTAAAATCGGCGAACCAGTGTTTTTGTTGAAAGGATCTAAACCTGGAAAACTTGGTGACCACTATACTGGTCCACATGAAATAATAGCTATATTAACAAAAGGCAATGTACGTATTAAACTTCCAAAAAGAGACGTGATAGTGCATTCAAATATTATAGATTAAGGAAATCAAAAATTCCATTGTAGATTCTATCTTTAGTGATTGTTGCTATAGAAATAAACAAGTAAATGAATAAATACAAAAGGCTAAATTAAATAAAATTCGATTCAGGAATAATAAAGGTTCATTAAGGAATACTTAATTAATTAGTAAAGTATTAACGCCATTTGAACAAAACTAAGAATAATAAAGATTTGCACCGCTATGTTACTTTATAAAATTAATCAGTCACATCTATATGGTAGTATTAAGTTCACTCAAAAGAATAATAAATTAATAAATGAAGAAAGAAAAAATATATATATACATTGTAACGGTATTAAACGTTAGCATTACCCTTAAAGGGTTTGTTCGGACTCGAACAGGGAGGAAAGTAATTTTAGGCTTTTGTAGTAGGTGAAAGTAGGGTTTATTCAAAGGAAACACAGATGGAATTATGTGATTCATAAAAAATAAATAGAAAATTCAATTATCTAACCCTTTTTCTTGGTATTATGGCTACCACGCGCCCTACAATAAATTATTCCCGGGCACTCGAGTGCATTTATAATCGTGTCCGCTCGTGAATCTGAAGAATTTATGAGAAACTTATAATCCAAAAATAGTGGTTCGTTGAGAATAGAATATTGATCGATAACATAATTTTATAGTCGGAAGCTCATAATGTTTGTGGAGAATGTAATTCATAAAGTAAAGATAGACAGTAGTTGATATTTCTTTTTGCCCGTTGCGTTTGCTAGGTAGGAGATTTAGCACGCGAACCGTCGGTAAGTAGCCGCCGCTAGACCAGGCTCGGATTTCCAGTAAGTTGGTCGATGCTTGCCTCTTACGTCACAGGCCCGTTGGTGGGAGTGGAGCTCCCGCCTGGTGCTCTGTGAAGGCCGACTCGCTCGTTCACCTGACCGCCGCTGTGATCCGGCGTCAGTAGAATACACTTTGGGTGCATGCGCAGCTATACCAGGGCCGTATGCCTTTTATATTTCCCCTGAGATTTCTTGATTCTTACTTAAATTTCTGATTTTTACTGAAATTATTTTACTATCTCATTCCCTATGCTGTCGTGTCATTTCTGTCTATCCTATCTTCGCTATTTAAAAATTTGTGGAGATTATTTCTCGTCTGAGAGAATGGTATATTGAATAGCTCTGTCCTCGGCTACTAGAGAGAGAGACCGAGACCGCTTTGTTTATGTTTGGATGGTCCCGCGGTGCGCTGGATTTGAGCGCAACACTGACTGGATTTGAGCGCAACACCGAAGGCTGCTTCCCGTCTGGTGTGTCAGGTACCACAGCTGGGCTCTCCGAGTATCAGTGCGGCTGCACCTAGCGAGGGCTCGTTTGCTCTTCCTTCCTGGACTTCTGCGTTGGCGGGACCTGCGAACAAAACTGTTCCCCGAGTGCCGAATTTCTCGTCTTTTTATATAAGTATCCCCTCTGTCCGGCCCATGCTTCTGGTATTACTATAGCTGTTGGCGGTCATATAGCCCATCTCCTGTAGCCCACTGGTAGCGTTGGTACTTCTTTTAAAAATCGTCGTTGGTCTTTTAATGCTTCGTTATTCATATTTTTCGAAACGAATAACGGGGCTTGGTCTCGAACGTGCCGGCCTACCTTGTGTGAGTGACGCTCGGTAGCGGCGCTTTATGTGTGTGTACCGAGCGTCATGAGCTGCCGAGTATCGGCCGGTCTACTTGGTGTGTGTAACGCGCGGTAGCAGTGACTTGGTGTGTGCACCGCGCGTTAGTTGATAGCCAGTACGTTACAACATATATAATACTTTAATTAATAATCCATATATGCTGTAACGTGGCAGAATATTCGGGCTGCGTCCTCCTCGCTCGACGGCTACCAGCACGATCGCTCAGGGTTGTAGTGGATAATTTTCGTATTTTATTTATTCTTTATTTTTATTTTTTTTTTTGTTGTATTTTTTTTTTTTATATATAATGCGTTCGATACGACCGAGGGATGGAGAGGGAGTACGAGGGAGAGGAGAGCAATGTGACAACTTCCGGAACTTCGGACCGATATTTTATGTTTTTCTTGGTCGGAATATGCCACTTTCCCGACGACGCACCAAATAGTACGCGGCCTTCCATCCTTAGCTGCCGTCGACTCACGGAAATCTATGTATCTCCGAGAGTCATCTGCTGGGCTACGCAACGTTGGGATTGTCTGTCGCTAAGTAATACATTGTCCAGCTGAGGCGCTAGTCGCGGTCATCGTGCGACACCGGTTCCCCCAATTAACCGAGTTTAGCGGATTAAGTGGGGATCATAGTTCACGGGCACGCGTGCCGGCAGGACCTCAGGGCTTTTTCCTGGTGATCGTCGAGTAAGGAGGACGTAGTTCTCTGTCTCCTCTTTAGTGGTCCCGTACAACCGTTGGCAACATTTGGGAATATCACTATCGACCGATCCGTCTACCCAAAATTTGTATTCGATCCTCTCTATTATCTGGATCCGAGGATTCAGGCCGGAAAGACACTCGAGATTTCCCGGAAGTCGAGGAACAGCACATCAGCGTCGTCCCGGTGAGCTCTCTTCCCTTCTACGGTCTTTCGCTAATATTTTATTATTCTATCATTTGATTTGCTTATTCTAAATTTATTCAAGCTTGGTCACCCCTGCGTCTCTGGTACACTGCGCGCAGAGTGTGAATTTGTATCGGGAACTGCGGCGCCCGTAGCGCGTAATCTCGAGATCGTTTAACCGGTAGAAGCCGGGGAAAAGTCATTGCGTTAATTAATTGTTTTTTTTCGCTAATAGGTAAATCATGCGCGAGTTAGGCCGTAATCCCGAAGTGTGTTGGTTTGTGTGGGATTGGAACGGGATAGACCGCGTCACGGATTTTAGCGAATTATGGGTTTTAGATTTACGTGATTTTGTTTGAGTTTCCCTTCGTTTCGATTTAGAAGGTCGTGCGCGCGTTAGTACATCGTCCCGTTGTGAATTTGATATAGGAGGGACTTGCACGTTATAGACCGCGTCGCGTATCGTTCACATTAATCGGCGTTACTCTGTCTGATTGATTTACTTGTTTATTGATTTATTTATTATTTTTGGACTGCGTGTTACCGTTATCGTAGAATCGCGGAGAGCGTAATCGGCCGTCGTCCCGTATTTAAGACGTGGATTCGAGGGACTTGTACGGTCCGAGACGTATCTCGCGTAGTTGGATTGCGTTTTATTATATCTTATTCAACAAACTAATTATCGATTGATATTATTATTCTGATGTTAATTATTTTATTGTTATTATTTTATTATTAGTCGTCATTTATTCGTTATTTTATATTTTATGAACTGCGGAAGATCCCTGGGTTTCTGTCTATTACATGATATACAAATCTCAGGATTGAAATATCGAGCCGTTGGTAGCTTCGCGTACCGGACCTCCCGACGTCCCGTTGTTATGGATTTTTTTTGGATGTATGTGGGATTAGCTCGGGATAGGCCGTATCGCGGACTGTGAACAGAGACTACCGAGCGTCGGAAAATTATCGATGAATATTGTTTAAAATTCGAAGCGAGCGAGACAGGCTATACAACATCTACAGGGTATGAGAGTGAGAGAGAGAGAACGGGATAACTGCTACCGCCGAATTAAAGATTAAAATTAAGATATCTAACTAGATTTGGAAAATTGTTAAAAAGGAGAGACTAATTTTACGGGACATTTTCTTTGAATTCTAAATTGAGGTTTATTGGAAATTAATATCTGTTCGCCAGAAATAAAGAAGTTTGTAAGTCCCGTACCTGCTGTTGTTGTTCAAATTATTTACTGTTATTATTTTATTTATTTATTTATTATTTATTTAGGTGACTTCATTTATTGTTCTCATTTGGTGTATTTGTTGACAATATTTTATTATCTGATTTTGTTCATTAATTTTAATGACTTATTTTACTTAATTGATTTTATTCGTATCTTATTTTTGACTAATTAGTGACTTGACAGTCCGAACCACCCGCTCTGCCTCGAACAGCTGTAGCTGGCCTGGGTTGAGGCTGGTCATCCAACTCGGTATTTTTTCCTTCCGGCGCGAAAGCGCCTGGCACCCATCTCGAAAGAGAAAATAAAAAGGAAGGAAAAATAACTTGGACCAGTCATAGGTAACGTAGTGCGTTGAGGCACAAATTTACGTTACAATGCTTCCCTAATAAGTAACGATAAGAATATTAATAACAAGATAATTTTGGAAAATATGCTACTTCACTTAGACCAACAGTGTGGAAATATTACTATTATATAAGGCCTGGCTTTTCAGTAGATCAAACATAGACCCTAGAACGCAGTAGTATTCCAAAATAAACAAACTGGACCCTTTACTTTCAGGACGGACTGGGAAACTCTGGCAATTACCACGACCGGATTCGAAACCTTGCAACAAAATTATTAAAAGGGTAACGTACAAAAGAAAAACAGAAGAAAAGTTGATAAAAAGTACGTAATAATAATACTAATAACATTTCAATAATACGACAGTAATAAAATGATAATATTGATGGTCTTATAAAAATAATTTTTGATAGATAGTGCTATAATATGATGACAGTAATGATAATCCTGTCATAATAATAGTTGCGACATCTGAGATACCCTAGTCTCTTGGGAATAGATAATTCAAAACTCATAATTGAACATTGAAATTTTTTTTTTACTTATAATAACAGCGTTAGTTGCAACAACAACAACAACAATAATAATAATAATAATAATAATATTTCCTACTCTTAAACTATAAATTACGAAGCTTGTGTATACACAAGCTTCGTAATTTAGGGTATGAATATATTCATACCCTAATCATGTCAAGAAAAGGCCCACGTGGGAAATTTTGTCTGTTCAAATCCGTTTAGACAGCTATCATAATTGGCCAGTTACATTTTTAGACCCCGCAGAACCAGCTGCGGCAGGGTTTTATTATACTGGAATAGATGACGAAGTTAGTTGCTTTGACTGTGGCGTGATTATTAAAAATTGGGAAGCAGGTGATATCCCTATGAAGGATAACTGCAGATGGCAAGAACAATGCCGATTTGTACGAGGTATTCCCTGCGGAAACGTACCCATCGGGACGGACCCACGAAAGATTTCTTTTCCTTGCGACAAGGAACGCTTCGACTCTCGATTGGAAGTAAGAGTCAACGCGACCCCCGATTGTCACGACGACAGACCTCCGATAATAAGTTCATTGACCCCATCGGATCTAGCTTTCGAAAATTATAGAAAACGATTAGAAAGTTTCACCTTTTGGCCCGAAATCTACGCGTTGGATCCTATACGATTAGCTTCCGCCGGATTTTTCTTTTCGGAAAAAGAAGACGAAGTAACGTGTTTTCATTGTGGAATAGTAATGGGAAATTGGGAAATTAAAGACGATCCTTGGGAACAGCACGCTTTTTGGTACCCAAGTTGTCGCTACCTGCCCATGACTTTGGGGATCTCCCCACCCACTCAATACCCAGGTAGGTCTCTGGCCGCGTCTAGTCCGCGGCCTCGTAGTCCTACCACCTCAACACTATCTACCGTTGAGAACAATAATCTCTCTAGACCCCCAACGCCTTGGTCGAGAACATTAAATATATCCTCCTTATCCATAACTGCACTCATCTCTAAATAGAATAAATAGAAAAAAAAAGAAAGAAACGAAAACATACTGTAACGGAACGCATTAAGGCGATCCGCTACTATGACTCACAACCTTCACCACATCTAAACCAACCTACACAAACTGAAATAAGACATAAAATATACCAAAATAAGACAAAGCACACAAAATAGTTCTGGGTAGACAAAACACTCCAGACCGGATCGAAAGAAGTATCGACCGGACGAGGAGAATAGGAAGGACTAGTAGGTACACACGCAGAATTACAAGTACACACCCTAAAAGTAATGGCGTAAATAAGAGGCCTGCCTAGCCAAAGATCACGACGTAAACATAACAGTAGGCATAACAACAAGAACACACCGGCCTACTAGACAAGCGTAGTAGCCCCCGCCCTACACAATCACCAGACCAAGCCTTAAACATACGGCACAACCCCCAAATAGGCCACTCTATCCAAAAGGCGAGAACATCGGGAACGCCACGGCCCGGCAAACGTAGGAAAGAATTCATGGAACTATCGAGATACCACGACACATAGAGAAAGATCAACAAGGTAACTCCTCATGAAACGTCGCTACGTACCCCCACTCATGAATTAAACATAAATATTAATAAAACACATAAAACAAACTCATATCGACCAAAAACCAAACAAAAAACATAGAGAAAAACGATCCTCACGTAGGAGAACACCAGAAAATAACAAAAAACATATAAATCCACAAGAAATCGGTCCAAAACACACCAAGGAAGAGATTATTAACCACAATTAATTATCCTGGGCATCAACAGTCATCAACGAAACAGCAGGACAGCAGCCTACAAAACCGAGAAAGACCCATAGGGGCCTGAATCGGGAAAAACCATAATCAAACCGGAGAAAAAATAGATAAAAAGTTTAAACCTACAACAAGTAGGAGAATAACATTGGCCAACGAATTTCAACCTCGCAGAAACCTCGCTTGAAACCCTAGAGGGACAAAGATCGGCTAATAATAGAAATTCGAGAAATAACGGTACTCCGACACGTCACCCCGCACCTCTCTCACCTAGTGATTGAAGTGCGACAAACATCACGTGACCTACCTCAAAACACCCTCCCGGGGTCCATCCGCCAACCTATATAAACCGCGACAGGATAAGCCTCGGGGCTCTTGTCAAATCTAATAAGTCAAGACGAAGTGCTGCTCGACAGCACACCTAGTACATGAAATTACACGTAGACTCTCCATGTAACAAAGACGTGTTCTTTCGATCAAATCGATTCCCCTGCATTGCGCTTGGCCATCGTTTGACCGAACGAACCGATAAAGAACAATATACTAACAGTTTGGGAAACACCATGTTAGAACGAGTGTTCTTTTTCTCAACCGATTCCCCTGCATTGCGCTTGGCCGTCGGTTGAGTAAACGAACTCATTAGGATACTCTGTGAGGAGTAAGGCTCCCCTGCACTGCGCTTGGCCGCCCCTACTCACAGCGTCAGGGCACACTCCACTAACGGGTCCCCACGCACGTCGTCGTGGCTATCCGTCTCTTGGAGTGTGAAGCAGCACGAGTGACACAAGGTCAAGGGAGTGGCATCCCGACTGAGTGCACCGCGCATTAGACTCGTAAGGTGTACCTGCGTGGGTGGGACCATGTAAGGGCCAGCACCAGCTACCACCTGCATCTTGCGGATGCCTCGGCTGGTCTCAATTAATCAGGAACCCAATCGTACGCCTCTTAATGGCGCGAGAAGGTGCTTAATTAATTGCGAATAAAGGCTTCAGTATCCGGGGTCTAGGAAGAGCTAGCTGGTCAAGCTGCGAACCCGGTGTCTCTTGCGAACAGAGAGCTATAGCTAGGGACCCAAACAATAACAAAGCGAGAAACGATAGGTAGGTAAAATCATCCACACCACCTCACCACACGACACTCGCGTCCCTACTATAAACCCTTTGCGCGACCATCGGCAGGGCGGAGCCTCAAGAGGCAAGTCCGCAAACGGGCAGTCCGAAACAATAACATTCGAAATAGCATAACACCAGCTAACGTCCAATGATTAAAATAAGGCGAACCGGTACCTCTAATGAAAGTACGAAGGAACGCCCCGTATGAGGACCAAGCCCAGCGACTAGGCCACCCCTTCAACATCTAAAATAGAGACACGCAAAACGCAAATGGCCAACAGGATTCTGCCATCCCTATCCTAATAGAGATCGATATCTAACGTCTAAATTATACCAGATGTAACGAACCCGAAATATACAAATTGAGTGTTGAGCTCCGTAAAGATGATATCTAATCACTTTGCGAATTATAAAATCGAAACCTGATTTGAACTGGAATTTCATAAATTCCACATACGTAGGATTAGAAAATCGCGTACTAAGCAGCCGCGATTCCCTTGAAACTTGATAAATTGAGTGTTGAGCTCCGTAAAGATGATATCGAATCACTTTGCGAATTATAAAATCAAAACCTGATTTGAACTGGAATTTCATAAATTCCACATACGTAGAATTAGAAAAATCGCGTACTAAGCAGCCGCGATTCCCTTGAAAATTGATAAATTGAGTGTTGAGCTCCGTAAAGATGATATCTAATCACTTTGCGAATTATAAAATCAAAACCTGATTTAAACATGGAATTTCATAAATTCCACATACGTAGGATTAGAAAAATCGCGTACTAAGCAGCCAGATCCCCTTGAAATTGATAAATTGAGTGTCAAGCTCCGTACAAGTGATACCTAATCACTTTACGAATATAGAGTCGAAACCGATAAGAAAAGGAACTGGAAGCGATTCCTCATAGGTAGACGTAAAGTAACTAATGTAAAGCGAGCGTGAGTTCGTAAGAGCAGCTAGATCGTTCCCCTTACCATCCTCCCTACCTTAGCTGAACTAACCATCGAGCAGAAGCTTCTCCAGCAATCACGGGCCTTCCGCCCAGTAAAAATAAAGAAAAGAATTACCCAAACAGTAAAAAAAAGACCAATGATGAAAGGGTAAACAAAACCGCATGTCTGTCACGGACAAATGCGGCGCAACACAAACCTAAACTGAGGTCTGACCAACAAAAACAATAAAAATTACTAATAACAACTGTAACGTGGCAGAAAATTCGAGCTGCGTCCTCCTCGCTCAACGGAAGCTTACACGATCACGCAGGGTTGTAGGGTGGATTTTCAGGGCTTCTTTATTCTTTATTTTTATTTTTTTTTGTTGCTTTATTTTTTTTCTATATACATATAATGCGATCGACACGACCGAGGGAGGATCGGGGAGAGAAGAGGAGGAGGATCACACCGTACCCATAGATTGCTGGCTTCAGGATTCGATATTTTACATAAGCCGATATTTTACGTCTTTCTCTGTTGGGAGATACAGTCGTCCCGCTCGACGTTCATTTTTAAACGATACGCTACTATCTATCTAATTTATGTGTCGTCCAGCTAAGGCGCTAGTCGCGGTCATCGTGCGACACAGGTTCCCCCAATTAACCGAGTCTAGCGGGTTAAGTGGGGATCATAGTTCACGGGCACGCGTGCCGGCAGGACCTCGGGGCTTTTTCCCGGTGACCGTTGAGCGAGGCAGACGTGACATTACTTATCTCTGTGTCCCGCTCTATTCTGAGATCGATCTATTCTGAGGCATCACACGTACAATCGAAAATTCATCGATAAATATTGTTCGAAATTCGAGGCGAGCGAGACAGGCTATACAACATCTACAGGGTATGAGAGTGAGAGAGAGAGAACGGGATAACTGCTATCTCCGACTTAAAGATTAAAATTAAGATATCCAACTAGCTTTAGAGAATTGTTATAAAGGAAAGACTAATTTTACGGGACATCTTATTTAAATTTTTAATTGGTGTTTATTGGAAATGAATAACTAGTCGCCAGAAATAAAGAAGTTTGTAAGTCCCGTACCTGCTGTGGTTGTTTAAATTATTTACTGTTATTATTTTATTTGTTTATTTATTATTTATTGAGCCGACTTCGTTCATGGTTCTCGTTTGGCTTATTTATTGACCATATTTTATTTTTGACTAATTAGTGACTTGATAGTCCGAACCACCCACTCTGCCTTGAACAGCTGTAGCTGGCCTGGGTCGAGACTGGTCATCCAACTCGGTATTTTTTCCTTCCGGCGCGAAAGCGCCTGGCGCCCATCTCGAAAGAGAAAATAAAAAGGAAGGAAAAAATAACTTGGACCAGTCATAGGTAACGTGGTGCGTTGAGGCATAAATTTACCGTTACACAACCTAGTATTGATTGCAAATCTACACATCCACGGATCCTCTCGCTCCCTCCAGCCCAGTGCACGAACTAGTTTCGAGCAAGCTGCCTCTCCACACGATCACGGTAGATATCACTCGGAACAAAATTCAAACTTGACGCGATTTTACACCGCAACCGAACTCTCGCGCATCGTAGCCGAAAACAAAAGTAGTGTTAGAAAACGCGAAACGTTTCAATACATATATTTTTTTGCATCTATCAGTATGATTAATAAAACCTGCACATCCGCGCATGCAAATAGCATACGTTTTCGCAGGAAAAATAATACTGTATCAGATATTAATGCAAATTTTATATTCTAGAATTAGAATTTTAATCATAATTTTATATCCTAGAAAAATGGTGAGCTATTAACTGGAATAAGATTCTGCAAGTCATTAACTCAAATATGCTCCAATCAGTACAAGTTATTACAACAAGTTATCTACCTGCCCCCTGAGTGGAAGGATGTGGCCGCTGTCATCTTGAACGGGCAAAGAGTCCCCCTCCGTTAACTATGAGCAAGCAACCATCTACGTGAAAAGACAACACCCTTCAACACCAGATGGGCAAGATCCATACTGTTCATCCTCAAGATCATCATACGTGCTTAAAACATTGACAACCCCATGATCTCCAACATCCTCAAAAACATCGAGAACATCGAAATTTCGAAAAAAATAAAAAAACTTCGAGAATACCAAGAACTTCAATATCTTCCGACATTCAATAACTTTGATAATTTCAAAACTTCAAGAACTTCGAGAATTTCGAAACTGTAATAACCTTGAAGGACTTTAAAAACTTCTAGAACTGCAAACAGTTCAGCACTTACTTCTGATCGTATACATAATACCATACACACCCAAATCACTGAGACCATCGAGACTTTCAAAAACTCCGAAAACTTGAATAAAAAAAAATATATATTTTTTTTAATTTCAACAACTTCACGTACTTTAGAGTTCGCTATCGCGAAGAACTTCAACAAATTTCAAAACTTCAGAACTTCGACAATTTCTGAGCTCCAATAACTTAAAAGAACTTCAAGAACTACTAGAACTTCAAACATTCTAGTAACTTAACGAACTTCAGAAGTTCAAGGATTTTATGAGCTTCTTCACTAACAATGATGCAACAAAAACGTATGATAAAAATTATATATGTACATTTATCAATACATCGGCACCATTAGAATCCAGTTAGCCACATCAAGTGTCTAAGAAAGAAAAATATTATTCGAGTAATTTAAAAATATAATCGCACTACCACTAAAAGAAGCAAGTAAATTTAGGAAAGGACATATAACAACGAAAGTATATTAGTAACGAATAAGTACGCAAATAAGAAATCTGAAACAGACCCAAGTAGTCCAGTAATGGAAATACTCCATTAATTTAACCTAAAAGAAAAATCTTCCGGGAAATAGATCCTTGGGAGTCCGTAATTAATCAGTAATTGTATTTAAGGCAGGCTACGCATATTAGTATTAAGAATACTATATATATACGAGGGTCGATCAATAAATAGTCGGCCTTGCGCCATCTGTTGGTCGAGGAAAGAAATCAATAGCGACGTTTAGTAGTGCCATCCTTTACATGACTGTTGTCAAAGTTTCAGCTCGCTGCGATGTTTAGTTTGCGTTTGACAGCCATCGAAAGACAAACAACTTTCGTGTTTTTACAAAAACGGAAAAAATGGAGTTCATGCAGTGATTCGATTTTTGTTTTTGAAAAAGAAAATGAACAATCAAATCAAAGCGGAGCTAGACGAAGTTTATATGGACCTTGCACCTTCGTTATTAACCATTAAATATTGGACAGCTGAATTTAAACGCGGTCATACGAGCATTGTTGACGATGAACGTCCAGGTCGTCCAAATGAGGTCGTCATACCAGAAACAATTGAAAAAGTCAACGATATGGTGTTAAATGATCGGAGACTAAAAGTGCGTGAGATTGCTGAGGCTACAGGCATATCACATGACTCAGTGATTCCAATCCTGAGTGATCAGTTGGGTATGAAAAAGTTATCCGCAAGATGGGTGCCGCGTTGCTCACTGTCGACCATAAAAGAGAACGTGTAGCTGATTCAAAGGCGTGTTTCGCGATCTATAAGCGTGATCCTGTTGAGTTCTTGCGTCGTTACGTAACTGTGGACGAAACATGGATCCATCACTATACACCAGAGACAAAGGACCAATCGAAACAATGGACTTCACCGACCGAACGTGCTCCGAAGAAGGCGAAGACGGTGCCATCGGCCAGTAAGGTCATGGCCACAGTTTTTTGGGAGGCACGCGGCATAATCTACATCGATTACCTTCCGCCGAAAAAAACGATTAATGGCGAATACTATGCAGCCGTACTGACCCGATTCAACGACGAATTAAAGAAAAAACGTCCACATTTGGCGAGGAAAAAAGTGCTCTTCCATCAAGACAATGCACGCGTTCACACGTGCCCAGTTGCCATGGCTAAAATTCATGAATTTAAATACGAATTGCTTTCGCATCCACGGTATTCTCCAGATTTGGCTCCCTCCGACTACGTTCTGTTTCCAAACCTGAAAAAATGGCTTGGCGGAAAGAGATTTGGTTCCAGAGATGATCTCATCGCCGAAACAGAGACCTATTTTGAGGACCTTCCGAAATCGTATTATTCGGAGGGCATCAAAAAATTGGAAAATCGTTAGAATAAGCGTATCGAACTAAAAGGAGATTATGTTGAGAAATAAAAAGATTTTTCTCCAAAAAAACGCGATTTTCTTTACCAAGCCGACTATTTATTGATCGACTCTCGTAACTCTTGCAAATATCGCTGTATACAAATATGCTGCCTGTTATTGCACCGGTAAGAGATGCGACCTCGACGCCGTCTATTCGCTATGCGGTTCTATCATGGCAGACCTACAGGCATCTTCCCCGAATCCGAGTGGCCTTGCGATACGCGAAAGTTGTGGTATCATAGATCGTCGCATACGCGCTACTTCGACCTGACCTCTCGGAAGCGATTTACAGCGCAGATGATGGGCGTGAGGTAACTGAGTATATACTCTCCAAAATATCGTCTATAGAGCGATATACACCACATGGAATTTTGCCTCTATCTACGCGTCTCCGTGTTAAAAGATTAAAACCCGATAAATCATTATCACGTTGCCTAAAAGATTTGAGATTTCCTACAGTAGAAAGATGTGAAAGAGTCATCGGATAAGCAATTTCCACAAGAGAAACTGAACATTCTCTATTCAAAAGTATTTGGCGTGGTAGTTGTGTAATAAATTTCGTCGTCGTATTATCCGGAAAACATTGCATGCTACTGTTGCTCGGTAGTACGACCAAGAGAGAGCTATATTTGGGATATATAATTAAAGGTCATCGTTTAAGGCAAACGAAGAATTTTAAAGAGGACCAAGGCTATCGGAGGGGATGCCGGTATAAAACCACCGGAAATTTGGCATTCGGGGAGCAGTTTTGTTCACAGATCCCGCCGATGCAGAAGCGAGCTACCAGAATGGAAGACCACATGAGCCGTCGATAGTCTGCAGCGGCACTGGTATAAACTGGTAAAAACAACAACGGTAAAACAAGGAACGGACGCTAGGCTGCACGCCGTGCGACAATGTACTTCACGACGTCTTTAACTGTACATCAGCCATTTTATAGAAAAACGAAAAAAAATTGTCTTAAATAGTAAACGCTTCAACGAGAAACTACCTGTCTTAGTTTCGATTTTCTCATGAAGGTACTGAGACGAATAGTACGTCTCATCCACACATTACTAGAACACCACACACACACACAGCAAAGCACCAGGATCACACACAATAAAATATAAACATAGAGTAGCGAACCATAGTACGCCCCCACACACACAGCCAGAGGGACCTGTAGTACATACAACCAACACTACGAAAGATAGAAATTCCAGGAAATTTAACAGCAATCACACCTACTCCTATAGTATCAAAATATATACAAAAAGAAATTCATAAGGGATACGTTAAATACGATCATCAGAAGTATGGATTAACAAGAAATGGTCTACAGGAGATGGGCTACAGGACGACTACCAAATACAGATATACTGAGAACAAGGAAGAAGAGTGGGAAAAGCCAGTATAAAAGATCGCGAAATGCGACGATCAGAAAGCATTTTGTTCACAGATTCCAACCAGACATCAAGGACCACCCAGCAAATAGAAGGAAGACCTGCAAACCAGCCAACGAAGGACCACGGAGCCAACCAAAGGAGGAGCCTACTAACAGCAGCACTCTAAGGACCAGGCCCAGATACTTCTGAAGCCTACGAAGACGAACTTTTTCGGAATCCATTTTCAAGCCGTCCAACAGCAGAGTCACCAAGAGCTCTCAAATAGAAAGGAACAGTATGGTTTCATAAAAAGATATATTAAATCAATAGGACCCTCTTTAAAAATTAGAGAGAGACGCTCCTGTCATCATTTAAATGCACCGATACACCTAAAATGCATCTCACTGACGGCTCCACCGTAGCAGTGACAGGGGCTGCGGATAAGTAGTATAGCCAGGAAAGCCAAAGCGCGAGCTTCGTCCCCACCACGGACCAATAGATATAGATATAGGATAGGCACGGTCCAAAGGCAAGGAGTAAAAGCAGAGCCAACATAGATGGCAAGCCAGGTAGGCTAAACAGTCTCTCATGCTTTGCGTATAAAATATAGCAAATACTATACCATTTAGGGAAATATTTTAATAGAATTCATATAAAAACTCCTATTTTTGCGGACACGATTATATAAGCGTGCGTAAGCCCGGGTCTAGTTTTTGTATATAATTAACAACGAAAAAGAGTTTTTATTTAAAAATATTAATAATAATCAATATTTCATCTGTATAAATAATAATAATTATCAAATAAACCCTACTTTTACCCGATACTGAAGTCTGTATTAATTTCCTCCCTGCTCGAGTCCGAACTCAAACCCTTCGAAGGAAATGATAACGAGAAATACCGTTACGGTACATTTGAGCATTGTGTAAAATAGATATTAAGAAAGCAATGTGCGTTTATCTACACGTGTTCTCGATTTTTTCCTCGAAAAGGTACTATAGTTTTTCAAAAATCAACATAAAGTGATACATACCTTGCCAGTCGTGACAGAGTTGTGGAGTCGAGCTTTGCACTTGTCGATTTTCTAGTGGCACTTCCAAAAAACTTTTTTTCACCATACGCGCTTCATTTATCAATCGTGTACATATATCATTGATAAATATATTTTTTTTGTTCATGTTTTGATAAAATGGTGTCACCCATGTTTAGTTGCGAATCGTCATACATGTTCACAGAACGAATACTCAATGAAGACTAGAAACTCAAAGTAAAACGGTATCGAAAAAACATTTTAATATTAAAAATCCTAAAAAAAGGTTTTTCGATACGTTGCTAAATGGCACAGGCTGTTAAAAAGAATTTTTTTTTCGGAATTCGATCGCATATTTCAGCATTTCTTATTCATAATTTTATATTGTGTTGTTTCCCTCCATAAATACATTCTAGTCAAAAATGAATTCAAGTCGTGTGTATGTGTATGTGTGTGTGTATTGGTTGGTTTGGATTCATTACAATTTGCTTGCGCACCGAAACGTCCCCACGCCAAAACGTCCCCACGCTAGAACGTCCTTGCGCCGAAACATCTCGTGCCAAAACAGCGGCACCAAAACATACTGCTCCCCGCAGGGGTGTCTACTTTAGTAAAATAAGCGGTAGTGCTAATGAGAAATACGAGAATTAAGAGGAATCTGGAAAATCGAAACGGAAACGTTTCCGAAAATACTCTCCAAACATAGTTCTACAGTGGCCGACATTTGATATGCTCGTCGAAATAAGTAGAAGAATTGATATTCATATGTAGACGCTAGAGAGCGAAAATGAAACGATTTAGCGGTGTATGAATGAGGTGGTATCGTATGTCCATGAAAAGATAGGTGTCAGTGAACCGCCTCGTGCAACAGCGTATGAGATCATCGGTTCCAAGGAATTCTTTCAAGAAGCGCTCGAGCACATCACGACCTTGTTAGCACCGAAGAATACGGAACTTATGAAAATTATTTTGTCCGAAATAATTGTACTGTTGTTGAGGATTCCTGTTGATAGTGTTGGATGGAACCTATAATATATTGAAAATAATAAACATTCACTCGAGGCAGGAAAACAGAAACCAGACTGAAGATGCTAAAAGAGAAAGCGGTTTATTATACCTTCAATGTTAATTTTACAAAATATAAAAACAACAAATAAAATATAAAAATGAATTTGGAATAATTAAAAGATGTCAAGCAAACAATTCTATTAATTGTGCTATGGGCGTTGGTGAGTGGACATGACGCAGCCAGCGCTGCAGAGCATGTCACTGAGTGAGAAATGTGAGAGCGTAGGAAATATCACTCTTTCCCAATAGATTCTCAGTAAATTTACATGCAAGAAACTACAGGAAATAAGTGAGAGCACTTGCACTTGAATTGATTGAGTGCTGACATATGTAATGTAAAAGCGTGACGCAGTCAGCGCTGCAGAGCACGGCAAAATGAGAGTTTGAAGATGCACAAATAATAAGAATATATTCACAGTACTTTCCCGGCACGTTTAGTTGGGGGAAAGTACAGTGAATAATAAGCATACGCGCAATTTTATTAATCGAGCGAGCATATATAATGAGAAAAACGTGGTACAGCCCGTGCTGCAGAGCACGCCACAAAGTGAGACAATTATGAGGATGCACCGATGAGATCTCCACTCATCACCGTCATTGAATTACGATGAATTATAACGATGTACTCTTACCGTGTATTTGAATCCTGTTGAGCTTGAAAATGCTGAGAAAATCCGGTGAGCTGGTGAAAAATCCGAGAGGATGAGAGAGATGTTCGCGCTGTCCTGGCGGGTTTGTATCGAAGTGTCAGATTTTTTTAAATATGGCTGCCTGATACAAAAGCGTCGTTGAGCGCTGGAGTCAAATTAGTGAGATAGCTGGTGAGCGAAGCCGAAGTCAAACGAGAGAGACAACCTCTCGCTTAACGCGGCTTGTATGCGAGGCACAGCCTCGGCTCTGCGAGGCCCTGCCTCGGCGATCTCCGGCATAGCCGAACTCAGCGTGCTAGACCGCAGCAACAGGTCGACGTACGGCTAATATCGATCGCTGTGCGCCAGCTGATTATCCAACAACTGTACTGTGGTTATATCGCTGATAATGTATCGGGTGTTGCGTTGTGAACGCAATAATTCTCCGTAGGTGCAACTATTTGTGATGAAGAGTTGTAAATATTTGTATATAGTGTACATTTTGATCGAGATATTATAAAGTATACGCTGAGGACAGTCATAGAGAGAAAAAAAATGTGAACTGTTAGAGTCCTAGAACCGAAGCATCAGCAAAGGTCTACGACAGAAAGAAGAAGGAGCTCTCGTCTTTGTTTCATTAACACAGCAGATTATGGAACGCTTGCTGATGTCGATTAGCAGTGAAGCAGCGGACCTGGGTGAATAAAAAATAAAAAATAATAAAAACATCGTAATTTAAAAGCATGTAAGCCCTATTTTTAATTATAAAAAATAATTTCTTGCAGAACAAGCAGCCCCTGCATTTGAACCGATACGGAAGGCCCGTTATTCATGTTATGGAAACGAGAGGAGGATACATACACTGTACGGCTAGATCTAGCTTCGGGAACGAAAAGTGTCACTATCAGGTAAGAAAGTACCGATTTTTCTGTGCCCGTTGTTTTTATTGACCCGTGCGATCAATGAAATACTTCTTTTTTTTTTTTTTTTTTTTTTTTTCGTAAGTACACTGTGATGACAACGCCCCCTGCGAAAAATATTTTTTTAATATCAGGAGTACAAATTGAAAATGCGGGATTTTTTTCTATTTTTGAACGTTTATTCTGAAAAAATGGTAACAAATGAATTATTCAAAGTATTGTCCATCGCTAGCCACAACTTTTTCCCATCTTTCTGGCAATTTACGGATACCGTCGCGAAAAAATTCGGCCGGCTTGGCTGCTATCCAGTCATCGACCCATTTTTGGGCTTCTTCGTAAGAATGGAAGCGCTGGTCAGCTAGGCCATGTGTCATCGATCGGAAAAGGTGGTAATCGGAAGGAGCAATATCTGGGCTATACGGCGGGTGGGGTAAGACTTCCCATTTCAGCGTTTGTAGGTATGTTTTGACCGGCGCTGCAACATGTGGCCGAGCGTTGTCATGTTGCAAAATTACTTTGTCGTGTCTTTGCTCGTATTGTGGCCGTTTTTCTTTGAGTGCGCGGCTCAAACGCATCAATTGAGTTCGGTATAGTGCTCCTGTGATGGTTTCGTTCGATTTCAATAGCTCATAATACACCACACCCAGCTGGTCCCACCAAATACAGAGCATGAGCTTGGCGCCGTGAATATTTGGTTTGGCCGTCGATGATGATGCATGGCCGGGGTAACCATATGATTTTTTGCGCTTCGGGTTATCGTAATGGATCCACTTTTCATCACCAGTGACAATGCGATGCAAAAAACCCTTCCGTTTTTGCCGTTCGAGCAGCAGTTCGCATGCAAAAAAACGGCGCTCGACGTCTCTCGGCTTCAGCTCATACGGCACCCAATGTCCTTGCTTTTGGATCATTCCGAGGGCTTTTATACGATGGGAAATGGCTTGTTGTGTCACTCCCAATGAATCTGCGAGCTCTTGTTGAGTTTGACACGAGTCTTCATTGAGTATTGCCTCTAATTCAGCATTCTCAAACTTTTTCACTTGGCCCGGCCGCTCTTTGTCCTCAACGTCAAAATCACCACTTCTAAACCGCACAAACCATCTCTCGCACGTTGAAACCGATGGAACATGACTCGGATAAGCCTCGGAGACCAATCGATGTGCTTCAGCAGCACTTTTCTTCAAATTAAAGAAGTAAATTAAAACTTCCCGCAAATGCTATTTTGTTGGCACGAAACTCGACATATTGAGAGCTCAAAAAAACTATGAATTTGACACTGCGACAAATTGACACATACTGAAAATTAAAGCTATAAGACGTAGCTTTGACATGAACATAGTCACAGTACTGCCTGATGCGTATAGCGTTAGTAACGCCATCTGTTATCAAACCCGCATTTTCAATTTGTACCCCTGATAATATTACGAGTGATAATAAAAATTAGATCTGTATAGTGATAAAAATAAAATTAACGGTGGAGGAACCTCCGAGCGTGGATTATCGTGTTTGCAGGGATATTGCATACGATGGTACATGTGTGAAGTGCTTCCCATAAAATACTGATTAATTTTTTTAAAATACCGGATCTGACTGTGTCTTTTATTTTTATAGCGTAATAATTATAATTGAAGGTTCTCTCTCTCTCTCTCTCTCTCTCTCTCTCTCTCTCTCTCTCTCTCTCTCTCTCTCTCTCTCTCTCTCTCTCTCTCTCTCTCTCTCTCTCTCTCTCTCTCTCTCTCTCTCTCTCTCTCTCTCTCTCTCTCTCTCTCTCTCTCTCTCTCTCTCTCTCTCTCTCTCTCTCTCTCTCTCTCTCTCTCTCTCTCTCTCTCTCTCGCTCGCTCTCTCTCCTTCGGGAAGAGGAGAAATCTTGCATAAGACACCCTGGTGTTCTGGGTAGTGTCGGATTCTTACCGACTAAAACCCCTCCTACCTCTCCACACACCCCACTGGACCTGCGTTAGCATTCGCTCGGTGTGATTCGTTCTTTCTTTGGGTTACCTTTTCCCTTTCATCTTTTCGTTCTTCTTCTTATACGGGAAGTGGCTTAAGATATTATCCATCTCCTACCTGTACTGCTTGGCTGCTCTTTCTGCATCTTCCTTCTCTTTCATAATTTTGATTATGACGGCTTCTACTGCGCCCCATGTTTGCTTACTTGCTAGCATAACCTTCATCATATTGGCTTCCTCTAGTCTTGTTCCTCCTAGTGTTGCAGATTATCTCTATCCTGCTCCGATGCTGGGCATACGAATACCGTGTGACGCGCATCGTCTGGAGTGTCGCCGCAACGATAACATTCCGAATGGTACATCTTGTTGAATCTCTCGAGGTAGCTTTTAAAACATTCATGGCCTGTAAGCACTTGGGTAAGATGATATCCTATTCGCCCATATACCCGGTTTTATCATGCTTCTACTTTAGGGATAAGCTCATATGTCTATCGACCTTTCGTTTCCGTGTTCCACCTGTTTTGCCAGCGTGTCATGAGCCGCTGATGGGCCCGGTCTTTTACGATCGCTCTTTCTTGGTCCCTTTCTGCTCCTGGTCTATAGTGAGTCAACTCCTGGTGCACCTCCTGCTTCTCTTTTATCAGCAGGTCTATCGGAGGCGTACTCGCCAGTAGGAGCGCGGCTTCCGCTGAAACGGTCCGGTAGGCCGATATGACTCGGAGAGCACTACGCCTTTGGATGGCTGCCAGTTTACGGTTCTGCAATCTTGTGCACCGCCTCTGCCCATATCTCAGCTTCGTACAATATTTTCACATTTATGACGCTATTCAACAGTCGTCATTTTTCCTTCTTTGGACCCGCTGATGTTCGACATCAATCGTGCTAGTGCTGCTGCTGTTTTAGCTGCTACTTATGTTGTTGTCGTAACGTGCTCCACGTATCGGAGACCATTGTCGATTTGTACGCCTAGGCATCTCACGTTCTTCCTCCATGGAATCGTTTCCCCTTCTAGCATAAGGTTCGGCGGATTGAAAACTTGTTTATCGGTAATAAGAACCGCTTCCGTTTTATGCACTGCCAGCTTTAACCCCGCATTCTCGAGCCATCTACTGGCGCGGTTCTCGTTTATTGCTAGTTCCAGCGTTCCTGTTGTTTTCGCAGTCACTACAACTGCCACATCGTCCGCGAAACCAATTATTTTTGCTCCCCTAGTAAGTTCGAGGTTGAGCAGTCCATTGTACATTAGGTTCCACAAATAGAGTCCAAGGACTGATCCTTATGGATACCTCTGCAGTCACCTCGTACTCAACGGCTCCATCCTCCGTCTCGTAGATTAGAACTCTGTCATTCAGGTAGCAATCTATCATTCTGTATAGGTACTCCGGGGTTCGTTTTCTTCTGAGGGCACCCATGATGTGGTCCCACTTTGCGGTATTGAATGCATTTTTCACATCTAATGTTACTAACACGCAGAATCCCTTCGTTTTCCATGTTCCCTGCTTCACTGTTTTGGCCTTCTTTACTTTCGGAAACCGTACTGGTTTTGTGATAGGCCTCCAGTCGCCTCGATATGACTCTCCAATCTTTGCAGCAGTAAGAGCTTCTCCATTGTATCTAATAGGCAAATCGGACGGTACGATGATGGGTCCTCCAGAGGCTTGTCCCCTTTCCGTAGGAGGACCAACTTCTGTTTCTTCCATCGTTCGTGAAAAACTGCTTTCTGGAGGCATACGTTAAATGTTTCCAACAGCAGTTCTGGCCATACTTCAATTACTTCCCATATGATTTCGTCAGGGATGTTGTCCGGTCCAGGTGCGTTTCCGAACTTGAGTCGCTCTTTTGCCTCCTGTAGTTCCTCTATTATCAGGAGATATACCTCTGACTCTTCATTTTGTCCTGGTTCTTCCTGCCGTTTTTTTTGAGCCGGGAATAAGGTTTCTACTATTTGCTTCATCCTCTCCGGGCATGAGAGTCCAGGGATAGGCTGTCGTCCCACCAGCTTCTTAGTGACCAGCCTGTAGGGCAGTCCCCACAGGTCTTCGTCGATTGAGTGGCACGGCTTGATCCAGCACTGCTTTTTGCTGTTCCGAATCGCTACTTTCAATTTCTTACGTGCTGCTTTATACTGCGATTGGAGCGCCGCGTAGGTTTGTCCCGTTGTCTCTCGCCTTCTTCGTCTTTGGGCGACTCTTCGGGCCGACATGCATTTCCTTCTCAACTCGTTTATTTCCGCATTCCACCAATACATCGACTGCTTGGTTTGGTGTTGGAGTTTTTACCGCAACATGGCCGAATTACACGCCTCCGTGACTATTGCCACTACATACTCTACTATCGCTCCTGGATCTGGTCTTCCGACAAGTATTTCCAGGGTTCCTTGCCTCTTTGCATGCGTCAATTTATCTTTAAGACGCTGTTTGTGAAGTTTCCGGAGGACCCAACCACCTACCTCTGCCGGCTCAACATTGGCGTTCCCGCGATGTACTCTAAAACATTCCTTGACGCAAAAATGTATATATTGATGGTCGCTAAGCGTCGCGTCCTTCAGCACCTTCTATCCTTCTGTTCTCGCAGCCACCCCTTCTGATGCTAGAGTGACATCGATCACTGACTCTGTTTGCCCATTACGGAAGGTATAAGAGTTTCCCTCATTTAGGACGACTAGGTCGAGTCGAGCTATAAGATCTGACAGCGCTTCCCCCCTATTATCCAGCTTTCTTGAGCCCCACTCTGGTGACTTGCTATTAAAATCTCCTACTACGAGAACTTTCCCTGCCGCCATCCTGAAGCTCTCTTCCAGGAGGTTGAGTTGGACCACGAAGGCATCATAATCCTGGTTTGGCGAGAAGTAGCAGCAATATACTCGCAGTCTACCGATATCGACCTACACGAAATCCGCTCCAGGTTTGCCTACCTCTCGAATGCTTATGCGACTATTGAGTACCGCTGTCGCTGCCCTTTCGCTTGCGTCTTGGAACCACTGGCCCGTGTCTGGTTTCCTGTATGGTTCACTGATGATCAATACATCTGTCTTTTTCTCTGTGGTCACTTGCATTAGGAGATCCTGCGCTTCGCGGCCCCTGTCCAGATTTATTTGCAAGAATCTAGCCATTTCTTCTTGTTGCTTATCTGCCTTGCATATCACGCAGAGAGGCGTTCTGTTGCAATCCTTCGCGACACACCTCCGCAGTCCATCTCCAAGTTCTTGCCACTACGGAAAGGTCCATACAGCATATACAATTGCATAAGGTTAGCGACCTACCAATTCGAGGAACCGGTAACGAAGAAGATCCGAGGAAAATTACATGCTAGCCTGTTAACGCATTACCGATCACAGCCAAAGCAAGGAGAAGACAAGTGACAGGGTAGAGAACAGGAGTAGGTTAGGTACAGATTGAAGATAATAGTAATGATGAAGGAACTTAATTAGGGGAGTAAGAAATAGTGAGTTACGACTAAAATAAAATAGGCAAATATTGACCGATAAATCTTAGGAATAAGGAAGTATTAATACAAAATCGAGGAAAATATCATAATAGGAGATAATAAGTAATAATTTATAAGAATAATTTATAGAGAGGTGGAAAAGAATATAATGGGTAGATATGAGATAAAAGATCCGAAGACGGAAGAATGCTGTTACGTCAAATCCGCGCGGTGTTTTTACAAGAACCGACAAATTTAAGACGTGTGAGGCGTTTCGGCGTGAGTTTTCCGTGCTCTGGTCAAGGAGAATAAATTCTCCCTTTACCACACCTGACGAGAAACACCGAAGACGCAAGCCCCCTTTTGAGTCTAACCTTTCGGAAAATTACTCGGGACAGGGCTAAGAATGCTCGTTGATTATTCGCGTTAACCCGTCACTCGTCTCGATAAACTAAATTGATAAATTACCCCGCGGAGGAAGGGATTTTAGGTGGGAAGGGAAGTGGTAGGTTACTTTCACTTGGGGAAAAATTTACGGAAATGTCAGATAAAATAAATTAGAAAAATTGGGTTGGTACTTACGTTTGGTTTTCCTGGTGAAGTTGTTTCGCCGGTAACCGATGCGTGGAAGGGAAAATTAATGGCAATCGTTTGTAAAAGAAATCGTTATACTCGATGAATCGTGAAGCTGTTAGATTTTATTCAAAGAACCGAATAATTGATACACGTACGTTCGCTATTACCGTGCGCGAGCGATCGTTATTTCTCGATACAATATACTTAACGCGATACTTGTTGTTCGATAAAACAGTAAAACGAAATAAACAGTGTGGACTTGTACAAAAACGGCGGGAAACAATTAAATTCAATTTCTTCTAAGCTTTAGATAAATTCCGTATGATTAAAACTGAGAAAAAGTACATTCGAACCGAACTTAGACCGTTCGACCGTTTTTATTTTCAGTACTCACTCTGGACTTTGGCTGACTCTACAGGGTGGGGTTCCTCCGCGGTAATTATCGCCAACGGGCTGTCTACTGACTGCTCGGCGACTGACTGTACTATGAACTACAAAGTTGAAATGTCGATTTGATACTCCCTGTTTCGGGCATTTTCCCGTCCTTATATAGGTCCTGGAGGGCTTAATTTTCTATGCGGAGGGGGTTACAATAGAGCTCGGACTTTGGACTTTGTCGAATATCCAATTTTTTCCTTCTAGCTGTGACGTCGTCGTCGTTCGATTATTTTCTTGAGTTGCATCCGAGGCGATACCACATGTCGCGAAGTGGTTGAAGGATTATTCCTTGCTTCGGTGGCACGCGTAAAGATAGAGAGAGAGAAAACGAAAGAGAGAGAGAGAGAGAGAGAGAGAGAAAAGCGCCTCGGTCAGGCAGCTAGGTGTCGAGGGTTTCGGGCCACGCTGTGCTGTAGATCCGAGTCGCTTCCGCTGTCCCTTTTATGATTAATACCGCATATAGTTCTTCGATAATGTTAAACTTATTTTAATTCTTAATAATGTGTAACGTAAATGGGCATATATAACTACTATAGTAACAAACTGTCTATGGTTTTCATATCCTCTCATGATCCTAATTGTTTAGTTAAAACAATATATTGGCTTTTCAATTTTTTATAATGTTAAATTTTCATATTTGCAATTGTTTCTTGTATCCTTTTAAGTAAGCATTTCTCTTCTGAGTTCCTATCATAATTTTAGCTTAAAATTGTTCATCAGTATAAATGATTTTATATCAAAAGGCTGCTTACTGTCACACTGGGTCACAAAGTAGGTGTTCTATAAATATGTATTGTTGCGAGGGAACACTCCTCGTCTTATAGTGTTAACACAGAGAGAGACGGGAAAGACGGCATCGTCTCGGGTGCGACCCGAGCTTCGAGTCATCTTTACCATCTACAATATGAATCGTTTTTTCTTATTCTATCCTATTTTAACGCTGATTATCTGTATGATATTATTGTTTAGCTCTTATATCGAACTTCCGTTTAAATGGTTTGTTCCTTTTAAATTATTGATTTACTTATTAAATATATATATATATATATAACATAGTTTAAATATTTACTTCATAAGAAGTCCAAATCTTTGCTACGATTGTGTTTAAATTTATATTTAAACGTTCAGAGATTCTGAAGAAATGCCTTTTGGGCTTTTGGTGTTCTGTAATCAAAAACAAATTCCAATTTCCTATCAATACCATTAATAAGACATAGGTCTTCGTGTAATATTTTTGTTCATTGCATTATTCGTCATCGGATATAAGAACTTCCGAAGCAACGAAAACGCTGCTACGTCAGTTAGTCTATCTTCGTGTAATATTCCTGTTTATTGCATCATTCGTTGTAGCATCTAGGGACTCTCAAAGCAACGAAAACGTTGCCACGGTAGTTAGTCTATCTTTGTGTAATATTTTTATTTATTGCATCATTCGTCATAGCATCTAGGGACTTCTAAAGCAACGAAAAGGTTGCCCCGGCAGTTAGTCTATCTTCGTGAGCCAGATACGGTATATGACGGGGGAAGGAAGCGACCACCCGACAGTCACCAATAGAACATGCGGACATGAATCAATTAAAGATTTCGATGACACGCGCCGCCAATGATATTCACCGGCCGTAGAGGGAAAACTCTTGATACGAGATTCAAGTCCCTCTACGCTGGCCGTTTAGAGTGGGGCAGTGGCCTACCAACTCTTGGTTTTTCGTTGTCAAGTACAGTGATGAACCTGGCCGTCCATTCCTGGCGCGCACCATGTGTCCCCACTGCCTTGCCTCGGCGTACCTGCAGGCCTCACCCCTCCCGCCGTCATTATACCTGTATAATCTCTGGTAGCTATAGGACTCGACAACGATGCAGGTTTATGATCTTCTTTAAAAGAAAGATAGATATTAGAGCATGGTTACGTCACGACGTAACACCTCCCCCCTTAAAACGATTATTAGGAGAAACCTAATAATCGAAATAACGAACGTGCAATTACTTCTTTTTGTTTTTGCAATTAGTAACTATTATTATGTTTTTCAATGTACTAAATTGGAATCTATCATTGGTGACAGCTTTCATTGTCTCTCTTTTGAATTTACTTGTAGCAAAAAGATGGTGGACATATATATACGCATTCATTTTATCTTATTTTTTTTTACTTATATTAATATGCGTAACTTGCTCTGAATACAATTACTGATTAATTACACACTCGTAGGGATCTATTTCCCGGGTTAATTTGCTTTTAAATTAAATTGATGGATTATTTCCATTATTAGACTACTTGGTTCTGTTTCAGATTTCTTATCTGCTTAATTATTTCTTAATAAGATACTTTCGTGTTAAGCCCGATGCACACCAAAGCGGCGCGCTGCGACGCGCAGAGCAGCGCAGAGCCGCGACCAGAATCAAACCCGTATATTCAAATGGGCTAATGCTCACCGGAGCGCCTAGGCATTAGGTAGCGGCAGCGGTACGACCGCAAGCGACGATTTCTTCATACTTCGGACTTGTTCGGGTGTTTCCGGACACCCGAAGGCGATCGGGAGACTCAACGAACCACGTGGGTCGAACCGAATATCGTATTGAGATTCAGTTCCCTTTGTGCTAGCGTCACATGCTTCAATCGAATGGTGCAGGATGGATGACGAGAAATTAGTTTTATTAGTGGGAGAGTACAAAGAGTTGTACGATCTCAGTGATGCTCATTACAGTAATCATCAGCGAAAAGAAAATTGCTAGTTAGAAATATCGGACGCAATGAAGCAACCAGGTACAAAGAATCTTCGTATTTTATATTTACAACTACATTGTAATAGTCGACTCTGGCAATAGTGCCGCAAATGTTTTGAGATTTGTGATTTTTCTTGGAAGAAAAATTATTGTTACGTCTAGGTTTGTTTATTGCCACGCGAGATTATTTCAGTTTGCCAAGGTACCGAACCTACGGATGACACGAAATAATCCTTGTACTGATCTCTAGTTTTTAACGCTATTTCAGTTGATTGGCCTCCAATGTTCTCCAAACCTTGTATCGTTGCACTATTTATTTCATGATCGTTCACTTCCGTATTTTCACTCGAGAATACCATATCTTCCCTTAGAAAATTATGTAGGCAACATGTTGCTAATACAACGTTGTCTACATTGTCCGGGTTCAATTTGATTCTCCTTTGGTAAATACGGAACTTCTGCGATAGTATGCCAAACGCATTCTCCGAAACTCTTCTAGCTCTGGATAATCTATAATTAAAAATTCTTTTCCCGACATCCTCACTCGATTGCGATCCTGGATACGGTCGCATGATATTGCGTTTCAAAGGAAACGCTTCGTCTCCAACAATTACATGGGGCATTGCTTGGTTTGTTCCAGGCAGTGTTTTATCCTCAGGTATCTTCAATTTGTCGTTCCGAATAGCCTTTCCCAAATTGGACGCTGCGAAAATTCCTCCATCGCTATTTTTTCCATATGATCCAATGTCCACACATATAAATCGGTAATCGGCATCAACAAGGGCCATCAAAACAATACTGAATGTTTTTTTATAATTGAAAAACATTGAGCCGGAGTTTGCAGGTGCTTCGATAACGACATGCTTCCCATCTATAGCTCCAATGCAGTTGGGAAAGTTCCATTGTGATGTGAAACGTTCCTCGATCCTATTCCATGCATTTGAATCGGGCATGGGCATAGTTTTCGGTGTCAATTTTTCGTAAATTATTTTGCATACATCATGCACTATGTTTCCGACAGTACTATGCCCCATGTGGAAACTGAAGGCGATCGTTTTAAAAGAATCGCCTGTTGCCAAGAATCTGAAAATAATGAACAATGAAACTCCGCAACAACGTGAAAAAAATTATTTATTGTTTTTTCTGTATATTCGACGAAGTTTCTGCATGCAAACAAGCGTGGAAGAAACTTCGCGATTCTTACAGGAAGCACTTGAAAAATAATAAAACAAAAAGCGGAGACGGCGGTACAAAGAGAAGACGATGGAGATTGGAAGAACAGATGTCTTTTTTGTCGTCGTTTTTTGAGGATAGGCCAAGAGTCGAGACAATCGCTTTAACTGAAGAGGTTCTACATTCTGGTAGTGGTGATGACGATAATAACCCAGGTATTATTTCCGAAACACATAATAATAAGAATTATGTCGATATAAAGTAATGCAAAAGTCAAAATTATAATCTGTGTGATGAAAATAAACATATACTAATGAGATATACTAATCTCTCGAGAAAAGGTTTCAACGAAAATGATATCGGCAATATCGCCATCAGCGTCACCATCACCATGCCCATCGCCATCACCATCACTCGCAAGCAACAAGTTCATCCGTCAACGGAAGAAAGAAGTACCTGTCGGCGTTGTGAGCGTTCTTCACGATTATTTAGCGCAGAAATCTAATGCGAAAAAATGTGACTCGCAATCTGTTCACCCGATAGATAAATTTTGTTCTTCGCTAGCGGATACCATAAAAACATTCTCTCCGCAAATGCAGGTGGAGGTAAAATCAAAATTATTTGCAATCGTTTCAGAGTATGAATTCAGATCGGTTACAGAAACATCGAACCCTAACGTTAATTATCCATTGATAATCCGTGAACCACACGCTCTGAATTCTTTCTCATCTTCAGTTAATAATCAGTCCAGCCCTTTCACGTATGAATATTCGGAGCCGCCTTACCAAGGCATCAATTCTTTACAAAAACGCATAGAATCTACATCGACGATTATTGCAGAGAATAACAATGCGACCATGTACAATCTTTAAACCTTCTCGTTATTTCGTGAGTAATTCTTTCTCTGATCTGATAAGCCATTTTAATTTCCCATAAGCATACTCGATTGGTGCATTGAGTTACTATATGTAAGCTAAACCTTCCATAATTAGTCAAACCCAAATGCTATTTTACTTTCGCATAATTCGATAGAATAAGTATGTTTTTATATGTGTTTCGTTTTATGAATTGTTAAAAGCCTCCATAAAGTTTATGTATAGATATGAAAAGTCACGAAATTGTAGCGATTATTGTAATTATCAACTTACCTCAGACATACTACCAATCTTTCTACGGGTCCTATTGCACGTCGATAATTCGTATCATTTTTATATATTTCTGGTTTCAAAATCACCAGCAGTTCGTTAAACTTGTCGATCGACTTGCGAAAATATGCATAAAACTTTTTTTTGTCTCTTTTGAGACCTTCAAATAGCGTATGAAATTCTCCATGCATCTCTCTGTCGCTACAGACTTCATGGACCCATTTCTTTTTCTTTTGCGACGCTTCTTCACAAAGGAGTGATACAAGGAAAACTTCTTCATCTGAACTGTCCATCTCGACTTCGAGTTTCAAACTAAACCTCGCGAATGGTCGCAAACGGTCGCAAGCGGTCGCACCGGTGTGTATTACCTTGGTCGCTGCGCTGCTCTGCGCTGCTCTGCGCGTCGCTGCGCGTCGCAGCGCGGCGCTCTGGTGTGCGCCGGGCTTTATACGTCTTTTCCTAAATTTACCCACTTCCTCTAGTGATAGTGCGATTACATTTTTTTTCATTACTTGATATAATATTGTTCTTTCTCAGGCACTTGATGTGATTAATTGAATTCTAATGGTGCCGATGTATTGCTAAATGTATATATATAATTTTTATCATACGCTTTTGATGCATCGTTGTTAGCGAAGAAGCTCTTGAAGTTCTTGAGGTTCTTGAAGTTCTTGAGGTTCTTAAAGTTCTTGAAGTTCTTGAAGTTATTAGAACGTTTGAAGTTCTAGTGGTTCCTGAAGTTCTTTTAGGTTATTAAAACTCGGAAATTCTCGAAGTTCTTGAAGTTTTGAAATTTGTTGAAGTTCTTTGCGATGTTGAAGCTCTGAAGTTCATGAAGTTGTTGAATTTCTTCAGATGATTGAAGTTTTAGAATTCTTGAAAGTTTCGATGGTCTTCAGCGGAGTAGTCATGTATAATATGTTTTATGTGGTCCGGGATAGGTGCAAACTTCTTTCTTCTGGTGCCGCAGGAGTATGCAAGTGCTGAACTGTTTGTAGTTCCAGAAGTTCTTAAAGTCCCGCAAAGTTATTACAGCTTCGGAATTGTCGAAGTTCTTGAAGTTTTGAAATTTGTTGAAGTTCTTTGCGATGTTGAAGCTCTGAAGTTCATGAAGTTGTTGAATTTCTTCGGATGATTGAAGTTTTAGAATTCTCGAAAGTTTCGATGGTCTTCAGCGGAGTAGTCATGTATAATATGTTTTATGTGGTCCGGGATAGGTGCAGACTTCTTTCTTCTGGTCCCGCAGGAATATCCAAGTGCTGAACTGTTTGTAGTTCCAGAAGTTCTTAAAGTCCCGCAAAGTTATTACAGCTTCGGAATTGTCGAAGTTCTTGAAGTTTTGAAATTTGTTGAAGTTCTTTGCGATGTTGAAGCTCTGAAGTTCATGAAGTTGTTGAATTTCTTCGGATGATTGAAGTTTTAGAATTCTTGAAAGTTTCGATGGTCTTCAGCGGAGTAGTCATGTATAATATGTTTTATGTGGTCCGGGATAGGTGCAGACTTCTTTCTTCTGGTGCCGCAGGAGTATGCAAGTGCTGAACTGTTTGTAGTTCCAGAAGTTCTTAAAGTCCCGCAAAGTTATTACAGCTTCGGAATTCTCGAAGTTTTTTAAATTCTCGAAGTTATCGAATGTCGGAAGATATTGAAGTTCTTCGTATTCTCGAAGTTCTTAAAATTTTTTTCGAATTTTCGATGTTCTCGAACTTTTTTAAAGATCTTGGAGATCCTGGGGTTCTGAATGTTTTAAGCACGTATGATGATCTTGAGGATGAACAGTATGGATCTTGCCAATCTGGTGTTGAAGGGTGTCGTCTTTTCACGTAGACGGTAACGGAGGAGGATTCTTTGCCCGTCCAAGATGACAGTGGCCACATCCTTCCACTCAGAGGGCGCGTAGACAACTTGTTGTAATAACTAGTACTAAATGGTGCATATTTGAGTTAATGACTTGCAGAATCTCATTTCCAGTTAATAGCTCACCATTTTTCTATGGAACATAAAATTTGGATTAATATGTGATACAGTATTATTTTTCCTGCGAAAACATATGCTATTTGCATGCGTGGGTGTGCAGGTTTTATTAATCATACTGATAGATGCAAAAAAAAAAAGGATATATGTATGTTTTCGTTTCTTTCTTTTTTTTTCTATTTATTTTATTTACAGATGAGTGCAGTTACGGATAAAGAGGATATATTTGATGTTTTCGACCAGCGAGTTAGGGGTCTAGAGATATCATTTTTGTCAACGGGAGATGATGGAGGGGTGGTAGGACTACGAGGCAGCGGACTAGACGTGGTCAGAGACCTACCAAGGTATTGAGTGGGTGAGGAGATCCCCAAAGTCATATGCAGGTACCGACAACTTGGGTACCAAAAAGCATGCTGTTCCCAAGGATCGTCTTTAATTTCCCAATTTCCCATCACTATTCCACAATGAAAACATGTTACTTCGTCTTCTTTTCCCGAAAAGAAAAATCCGGCGGAAGCTAATTGTATAGGGTCTAATGCGTGAATTTCGGGCCAAAAGGTGAAACTTTCTAATCGTTTTTTATAATTTTCAAAAGCTGGATATGATGGGGTCGATGAACTTCTTATAGGAGGTCTGTCGTCGTGACAGTCCGGGGTCGTGTTGACTCTTACTTCCCGTCGAGAGTCGAACCGTTCCTTGTCGCAAGGAAAAGGAAACTTTCGTGGGTCCTCTCCGATGGGTACGTTTCCGCAGGGGATACTTTGTACAAATCGGCATTGTTCTTGCCATCTACTGTGATCCTTCATAGGGATATCACCTACTTCCCAATTTTTAATAATCACTCTACAGTCAAAGCAACTAACTTCGTCATCTATTCCAGTATAATAAAACCCTGCCGCAGCTAGTTCTACGGGGTTTAAAAATGTAACTGGCCAATTATGATAGCTGTCTAAACGGGCTTGTTCAAACAAAAATTTTCCACGTGGCCCTTTTCTTGACATGATTAAGGTATGAATATGCGCAAGATTCGCAATTTATAGTTAAGAGTAGGAAATGTTATTATTATTAATATTATTATTATTTTCGTTGCAACTATCGTTGTTATTCTTAATCTATACGAAATATTATTATTATTACTTTATTTTAATTCATTTATTCTTTTTTCTATGCTTAATTATGAGGATTAAATTATTTATTGATTCCTAAAACACTAAGGTATATCATATGTCGCGACTATTGTTATGAAAGAATTATCCTCACTGTTTCTATCAAAATTTATTTTTATAAGACTATCAATACTATTAGTATATTACTATCGTATTATTGAAGTATTATTATTATTATTATTATTATTACGTACTTTTTACTAACTTTACTTCTGTTTTTCTTTTGTACGTTACCCTTTTAATAATTTGTTGCAAGGTCTCGAATCCGGTCGTGGTAATTTCCAGAGTTTCCCAGTCTGTCCTTAAAGTAAAAAGTCCAACCTGTTTACTTTGGAATACTACTGCGTTCTAGGGTCTATGTTTGCTCTACTGAAAAACCAGGCCTTTTCTCAATAGTAATACTTCCACATGGTGGGTTTAAGTGAAATACCATATTTCCTAAAATTATACTTGATTCTTGTTATCAATATTCTTATCGTTACCTATTAGGGAAAACATATATGGATTATTAATTAAAAAAAAAATATATATATATATATATTTTTTTTCTTCTTTTTTTTCTTTTTCATTTATTAATTTATTATTCTTTTGAGTGTAACTTAATACTACCATATAGATGTGACTGATTAATTTTATAGTGATGCAAATCTTTAATATTCTTAAGTTTGTTACTATAGCGTTAATACTCTACTAGTTGAATAAATATTCATATTTGAAACTTTATTATTCCTGAATCAACTTTAATTTAAGTTAGCCTTTATTTTATTTTATTTTATTTATTACTATTGTTATTAATATTATTATTATTTAAATTTTCATAACAACAATCACTAAAGATAGAATCTTACAATGGAATTTTTGATTTCCTTAATCTATTTGAGTGTACTATCACGTCTCTTTTTGGAAGTTTAATACGTACATTGCCTTTTGTTAATATAGCTGTTATTTCGTGTGGACCAGTGTAGTGGTCACCAAGTTTTCCAGGTTTAGGTCCTTTCAACAAAAATACTGGTTCGCCGATTTTTAATTCAATCGGATTTATTTTACGATCTTGATATTGTTTCGATTTTTCCTTGGATTTAATCAAATTTTCTCGACCAATTTCTTGTATATCATGAATTTGCGTGACTAATTGGTTTAAATAGTCGTCGTATGTAGCAATTTTCTCCCTATCCAATGGTGCCATCCCAGAGGGGACTCGGGCTATTTTTCCGAACACCATTTCATAGGGTGTATGCTTATTACCTTCGTGTACATTTGTATTGTAATTATAAATAGCCATTTCGACCCATTCGTCCCAATCGCTTTGCTTCGTTGTAAATTGCTTGAGATATTCTCCAAGTGCGTGATGAGATCTTTCTAATGATCCATTGGATTGGGGATGAAAAGCGGTGGTTCTAACTTTCCGAATTTTAAACAACTTCGCTATTTGCTTTAAGAATTTACTTAAAAAGTTGCTACCTTGGTCAGTAAGCACTGCCTTAGGCGATCCAAAATAACAAATGAAACGTTTGACAAATATTTCTGCAATAGTTACTGCTTTTGCATTAGGTATAGGAATAGCTACAGAATATTTTGTTAATTGGTCTTGAATGGTCAATATATACTCATTCTCCTGTTTAGTTTTCGGTAAAGGGCCTACTATATCCATAGCGATTTTATCAAAAGCGATGGCAGGAGTATCCGTAATGATCATTGGCTGTTTAGTTTTTACGCGAATTAGTTTCCTTAATTGACATTATAAACATCGTTAGTAGTATGTGTACACCTTTGCTCCATTTCACTCCTATCCCCACTCCTTCCCCCCACCACGCGGCTACCCCCACCACCCCACTTTTCCACCGCCGCGCTACCCACTCTGCTTGACCAGTGTCGGTAACATGGAGATGGTAAAGTGAGGTGGTGTGGGTACCTTGGTGAACAAGGAAGAGTAGAGATAAGAGTAGGATAGAGCAAAGGTGTACACATACTTGGAATAAAATTTTCAACTCACCCTTGTGTTGGCGGCATCTGCGACGACTCTCCAGGGTGACGGGCACAATATTCAGTCCAGGACACACACACATATGCACTCTCTCTCTCTCTCTCTCTCTCTCTCACTCACTCACTCACTTACTCACTCACTCAGTCACGCACGCACACGCTCACCCACGCATCAAAAGCCGCAGCTACGCGCTCTGGTAATACGAATTACCCGCACCCATGGAGCGTGGGCATCGGCAGGGGTAGGCATACGTACCCCGATCAGCGTATCGTTACCGCGCGTTACATCGATCCGATCTAGATATCCGTCCTCGTCAATTAAATGATCGAGGCCGAATATCGTACACTTCACGAGCAACACAGGTAACTCGCTAATCAGTGGCTCGGGGTGATATAGTTGCTGCCAATCGACGTATACCGATTCATCGATATCGACAAGCAGCACCTCGCAGCACCCGTCATCGTCCATGTTTACGATCTCACCGCGCAGAGCCCTTTGATGCCGCACAACGACACATGAGGCTCCCGCACACAACTCCTCAAATTTAAAAACACTCCTGTCTACGAATCCGTCAATATATAACCGCTCCAAATCGTCCTCTAACCTTAGCCACGCAGCACACATTAATTCAGTGCGCAGGAATATCGTGTTATCCCACGCACCGCAAACCACCCGAAACACAAAAGCCGCGGCTAGCGCGAAGTTATCGTACCGCGGATACATTTTTTTCTATTTAAACTCACGACGTGCACTGCTAAAGACAGACTGAATGCTCCGGATGAGGCTGGCGGTGATCACAGTGTTTGAAGATAACAAACCCCCCTCTGAGTCATAACTAGGTGTGCAGCGCTTTGAATGCAATGTCAGCAGTTTTGCACGTGTGTACCGCTTTGCGCTGTGCTTCTCGTGAAGCGAATGCTTTGCAGTAAAAGACACAGAATATGATACCGTGCCGCGAGAGACCTCGATTATATTTTATATATAATTATAAAAGAGACACAGTAAACCGATGTATTTGTTTTTAATTAATCAATATTTTATTTTAATCACTTTACAGATATTTACCGTCGTATGCAACATCCCTGCAAACACGGTAATCTTCGCTCGGAGACTCCTCTGCCGTTAAATTTATTTTTATCACTGTCTGATCGTCGAGAGGCAAAAGCATTGTAATATTCACGCACTAATCTGTCGTTTTTCGTTACATTATCGCTAAAGAGATTATTAAATCGCGACATGGTGAAGCCGCACGACATAAGGTGTAGGAATACGATGCAAAATTGTCCACACACATCCGACGTATTACTCTGTAGCTGCTTGAGGCCGTACCGATAGAACTTGCAGTTTCTTCGTAGTCGGGCGAGATGTTGCGGTATAACCGGTGGTAGCCCGTAGCTATCAAAGTACATTCCTTTTCCATGATGGTTAACGTACATGGCGATCCAATGCTCTCCAGGTCCGTCGTGGTTATCCGTGTTAACTACGAGGCCGGCTGGTAACGACCATACACGAGGAATTCTGTCAGCCGGGTATACGCCAACGGTTGAAAGTGGTAGATACTGCAGACTCTCGTAGATTTGTCTAGTGTTCATGCTGAACACATAGTCAATGATTAAATGATGACCGATACGCTTTGAAAGACGTATATATATGCAAAATTTATTTCACAGCGTCGTCGATCGTGTCACGACCACATGATGAAGATTTCTCCTCTTTTTTATTCTCTTCCTCTTCGTCTGCTGACCAAACATCCATGTATGATTCTCCTTTAAATGGATGCTCGCGAAGCCAATTTTTTATTTGGAAAGCCTGGCGCATTGCACAATGCGAAGACACTGTATTGTTTATCATAGCGTGTCTGAAGCATTTTCGCAAAGATTTCGGCATAAATGTGTACGATGGGGCGCCCTCCTCATCCTCCAGGTTAGAAATTTCACGACTCGTGATATCGCAAAGAAGTATAGCCTTCTCGTGACCGCTCGTATAGATGCGTCTTGATTTTCGCGAAATTTCACGCAAGTTAGCGTATACCTGTCTACAGCTCACATCGCCCTCGTACCACTCCATACCGTGAAAATATTTCGAGAGAAAATTATTCTGGCTTCTCGATTGCTGTGGTAATTCGGCAAAGTGACACGGCGGTGCAACGATCCAATTAGCAGAGTACGGTCTATCCACTGCTACCACAGCAATTTCTTTCGGAATAAATTCCGAGTCTTTACCACGCATTCCCTGTATATCCACGACGATATCCATTTTCACGTCTAATCCGTACAGATGACCGAGTTCGACTGATTAGTTACTCGCGGACACGCTTCTACGTGTCTTAACACGAAATAATTTTATGCCGACATCAGCACATTTTTCGCTTATCCGGTAAAATCCACCATTACCTGCCGAGAGGCATCAATTTCAAGGACATTATCATATTCCGCGTAGACTACACAATTTATCGTTGAAGCAAGCGCATCCTCAAATCGTACCTCTATTCTCACACTACCGTGCTTTATTAAATTCCAATGTGTATTGCTGTTCGCCGAAAGATCGGGTGTCAAATCAAAAGCAAACAGACAGTATCCATCGCGATAATTATTGCGATCGATCGAATTACCATCGTTCAAGAAATGTATTCCAGTTCCCGAAAACAACGTTTGAAAAGCATCCACATATAGATGATTTTTCGTGAAATCAGGTTGTAACGGTTTCGAAGGTATTTGAGCACCATCTACATACAACGAGAGATAATTTATCTTGCAATTTTGGAAATTGAACGGATTCATACTGAAGTCACCGTTAAACGCTTTGTTATCGACAAAACCGATAATTATACGCTTCGGCAACTGACCTAACACGATATTATCGATAGTCTCTCCATGAACACCCGAGTGTATTGAAACGGCTTTTACCTCGACTCTCGTAAGAGGATATTTAGCCGTAGATTTTGCCAGAGTTCTAGCATGTGAGAGCAGCACACCAGGAGCTATTTTTGTTCTACGAACGAGAAGCGATGCCTCGAGAATCTTTAAGCCGCATTGACCATTCTTTGTATCCCCCACAAGACAAAATGAATCTCTAGACCGAACCAGCCGTAGGCGCATCTCGACACCGTTTAATAGGAACCGCTCCTGATTGAATATATCGCAATGCAGATGACCGAGCAAGTCTACAGTTTTTTCGACATTTAGAAATTGTTTTCTCTTCACAAGCCCCGTATTTTCCGATGTTATATCATCCATTTTTCCAGGTGTATCGTCGTACCAGAGAACGCTCGTAAGATGCGAATTTTTTGCTGCTGGACCGTAATTCAAAAGTGTTTCTATGTACGCTCGATAAGCGTAGGCGTTATTTGGAGGTGAAACTAATTTTTGATTCAGGTATACATCCACTTGATTAAACATAGAATGCAAGAGATTGTTTACAGGGCCGGCACTTACTTTCGACGATGTGCCCACGGCAATTTCCGTAATGGTAGGAGATGTTATTTTCACTCTCAGACTAAGCATAGTATGCGCGAGATCGATATACTCATCACCCTGTCCGGGAATAACAAATTCAATCGGTGAATCATCTGTTAGCGAAGATATTGGTTTGTAATACACCCAATTGGAGCCTTCGATAGTAGTTTGCGTCGGTGGGAGTGAAAATAATTCAAGTTCCGATTTAAGACACTCGCACGAGTGCGCATGTAGAAAAGCCATCTTGTTTCAGCTATCCAAAAATATCTGCAACCGTTCGTTGACGAGTCTTCTTCTTCTTCTTATTGTTCTTATTATTCTTCTTCTTTTTTATTGTTTTTCTCTTTATTACACTTTTATTTTTACGAGAGATACGTCGTGGTTTACGTTCGTTCGATGAATGAGGAGTACGTGAAATTTTGCGCTTTTTATAACCAGACCCCCGCATGAGAGTGTCAATTTTTTCAGAGGCTTTGCGTTTGAGATTACAGCCTGATTCTCGCGCTCTCTCGCGAATAGCATCTTTCACAGCTATATTTCTATCGAGGATATCACCGGCTACGTTTACACCAGCGCGAAACGCCTCTTTTCCAACTGCTTTAGCGCCCTTCTTTAAAAGTGGTAACACTCGACGAAACAGGCCCCCGAGAAAGCTACCGATACCGTGTCCTCGCTGATTAGGTGTTCCGATATAAACATGGCTAATACCACCGTACCCGCGACGACCCCATCCGTGCTGCACACTGTTAATATCATCCATAGTGGTGTAATCAATCGTGGGACCTTTTGAAATGTAGTGTCACAGTCAACGTTCCCCGCTCGAATGGTATAGGATCCCCAAATTCGTCTCTTATATCGATCTCGATAGTGTTTAAATTATTGCGCAAGAGAGGTATATATCGTGGCGTTGAAAACGATTTAATTTTTATCGAACCATACGGACAGTCATCAGTATCAATGGGAACAACTCGTAAGAGGGGTGTTTGTACATCGCCTGTAATATAGCTCTCGCAGATATCTGTGTATAAAAACATGCTGCCCGGTATAGCACCGGTGAGAGATGCAGGCCTCGACCCTGTGTATTCGCAATGCGGTTCTATCATTACGGGGCTACAAGCCTCTTCCGAGAATCCTAGTAGCCTTGCGATAGCGGGCGATACGCGAAAGTCGTGGTAGCGCAGATCGTCGCATACGCGTGCCACTTCGACCTGCCCGCTCGGAAGCGATTTAAAGCGCAAATGATCGGCCACGTGAGGTAGCTGATTTATACTCTCCAAAAGAGCGTCTATAGAGCGATATACACCAGGTGCTACTTGGTCTCTATCAACGCTCCTCCGTATTAAAAGATTTAAACCCGATAAATCATAATCACCATCCTCAAAAGTTACGAGATTTTCTACAGTAGGAACATGTAAAAGAGTCATCGGATAAGCAATTTCCACAAGAGAAACAGCCCATTCTCCGTGCAGGCGTATCTGACGCGGTAGTTTTGTAATAAATTTCGTCGTCGTATTATCCGGAAAATACTGCATACTACTGTTGCTCGGTAGTACGACAAAGAAAGAGCTATCCTTGGAGCTAATATTTATCACGGACGATGATCCCGAGCGTTCTTCTTTTTCTTCTTCTTCTTTGTCCTCTTCTTCTCTTTCGTCTTCTCAGATGACGGAGGCACTCGTACTCGTGATAATTCTGCTTCGTAGAAAATACCGTCGATAGTCTCGTTATTCAGATCGTGTAAAATATACACGAATGGCTCTCGATTCAACGATATTCGTTGAATTTTGAATAATTCGTTACTCCAACCACGCTCATATCCTTTCACGAAAGCTGCTTTAGCTGTACTGATACGTACCAAGTCACCGACGCTGTATTTAGGCTTTTTAATTTTTTTCGCGTTACGCTCGTAACGCCGTGCTAAATTGTCTCGGGCTATAGAGGCATTTTCGAGGGTTACTTCGCTCGGAGGAATACGCGTTCCGCTGTGTCTAGTGTGATTATAAGCATATAAAAAATTTTGTAAAACATCGATGTAACGCTTATTTCGCGTGTATGTAAAGTAGCGCCACATTCGCTCTTTTATTGTTCGATTAAAGCGTTCGGCAATCGAGGCTTTTATATCAGGGTTACGAGCAGCGCGAAAATCGATATTCTTTTTCTTGAGAATTTGCTGAAACGGTGCGCCGATAAATTCTTTGCCTCGATCAGTTTGCAATTGTTGCGGGCGACGATTGTTACTGCGCGCGAGTATGCGTGTGAGACCGCGGGCCACGTTTGCGCTCGTTTTGTCACGCAAAGCCTCGACCCACGCGTATTTGCTCAACACATCAATAACAACAAGCAGATACGCGTACCCATCGTTGTACGTGGCTATCGAGCGAAGATCAGCTAAATCAGCCTCTTATACATCGTCTATATTACTCACACTGTACGTACGACGGGGAAATCGTCGTCCACGAGGCGATGCATGTTATATGAATCCTGTGTCTCGAGCCATGGTAAAACATTTTTTCGCGCTACTCTACGATCCACCTGGGCCAAATTTTTTGCTCGAGAATAGGAAGCAGGATGAGCGGTGTAATAATAGATTTTTTGAAGAATTTTCATAATTTTAGCGATGACCAGTTAAATGGATTCTTTTTCTTTTTCTTTTCTAACTGTGTGGGTGGTCGATATTCTACTTGTGCAAAGTTTTGCAATTGTTCGTCCTCTTCTTCATTCCCCTCCTCCCCCTCGATGATGTCGTTTTCAGCCGTGAGCATTAAATCTCTGTTTGAGTGTGCGGTCTCGGTCTCGTCGTCGTTGTTGTTGTTGTTGCTACCGTTGCTGCTGCTGCTGCTGCTACTATCGTTTTCGCGCGGTAAAATAAGACGCCGCTGTGGTGTCGAGGATGATGTAGGTGTAGGCTCGTGTAGTAACGCGGGGTTACCGATAAATTCACGCGGCATCTGTATCGCTCGCAGGAGTTTGGCAAAGTGAGATCGTCCGACTGGTTTCTCGCGTTTTCTAGCTCGCATAGCATCGTTAACAAGATCAACGATATTGGAATTTGAAATTCTTCTGCCGTCTATGGAAACAACGCCGTTACGATCCCATGTCATTTTTTTACCAACGGCGCTGCGATGCAAATTGCGAAGCAACGATATTGCTTTAGATTTAAATTTTTTTGGTACGCTATCGATAATAAGTGTGTCATTGAGCCGCGATTTAACTTTGTTCGTTAAATCGTCGTCGGATTTATTCTCGTGGCTATCGAGTATTGCTACTTTTCGTTTTGATGAAATATTCGGTACGGCATTATCGTACTCGACCATGTGAAGATATCGCTGTAAAACCTGTTGGTACGCTATCCACTTCTCTTTCTCGCTCTTGTACGAGTGAGAGTTTAGAATTTCACTCAGCTCAGAGTCGAGGCGCGATAATGGCGTACCGGTAGTCTGTACGGAAGGCAACGGGTCTGCACTAGTAGTAGTAGTAGTAGTAGTAGCAGCAGCGGCAGTAGTGGCAAGTCCAGCGAGACGATGTATGTTATCATGAGGAATAAGTACCATCTTTCTGGCATATTCCATGTCTCGCGTAGGCCAAGACAGGCGCAAGAAGCAACTTGAGAAATCCGACACAGTGCTCGACGATGATCTTCCTCTTACCGCTCCAATTTCCCCTTTTGGTGGCTAGTCGTCGAAGAATTGTCGCGTGCCTCCGAAGATGATTCTTTTGCACGTTGTTCAGACTCACGTTTCCCTGTAAAACGTTTAGAGCACACTCGCATATACAGCGTATAAGCGCTACATCTGCTTTGCGCAAAATTGCACGTCGTTGCTCTTGCTTCAGATAACACAACGCTTGCAATATAATTATTTGCTTTTTATCGAGAGGTCCGCGCAACGCCATTACAAGCGCATTACTGGTACATCGCGCGACGCATCGCGAACTTTTATTGCTTTTTGAGGCACGTAAACGTAATGGTATTGGTCATCGGGAAATATACAGGCGCGAAATCGACAATTATCAGACGTCGATTGTTTCAAGTCGAATAATAGATAGCCGTGCGGTACGGCTGTTGCATCGAAATATACTTCCTGCAAAAATCGTGGATTCTCGGGACATACCTGTCGGGCTAGGTGTTGAATTTGCGCGCGATCTCGCGGATTTTTGAAGACAACGATATAATTAGCGTTTAAGGAGATATCGCGCTGCCCGTGACCCTGATGGAAGAGATTTTGCGTGATGAAAATGACACTAAGATTTTTATGATGGCTACCCTTGGTGAAAAGATCGACCACAGTATTGTTGGATGCCTCGCGCATTAAATCGTCAATGACCACAAGTTTAGGTCTTGCGTCATTCGAGTAGTCTACTGCTTGCGGTAAACCCTCGCGAAATTCGATTTTATCATCGTACTCTGAATACCCGGACTGCCACTCTGAGTAATAAAAAAGTATACGCTCGAACGGGACATCCGTCATTTCGCGCATGTATTTTAAGAATTTTTTTACAAAATATGTTTTACCACATCCCGTAGGACCGCTTATCACAGCTGTCCACGGATGTTTCCAACGTGTATCCATATCGACGAGTGTCTATCAAAATCAATCAGCAGACTCTTAAATAAGCTTATACCGCGGCTGCGGCTGCGGCGGCGGCGGCGGCGGCGACCCCGCGGCATCAGCTATTTTCGCGGCCTTAAAGAGCTGATAAGACGCGGCGCGCCTGCACTAGCTGATGAGGCGCGGGCCCGCGGTATAAGCTGGCGTTTACGCTGTATGTATATTAAATAACGATAATTTTTATATTTCTCACAAATAAAGCAATATTTTTATTTCACTATGCATACATCTCTATATACAAATTTTACGAATCATCAAATTCTAAACAACAATATTTTATCCACGGATGTAGCACTAGAAAGCCAGAACAAAAGGAAACACTCGATAAGAAAGACGGGACAAAAGGAATCAACGATGAGAAAGTCAGCACAAAAGGGAACGGTAGAGAGATAGCAGCTACTGTTACGAATATCAGCACAAAAAGAACGATCCGATAACGATTTTATACATGATAAATCAATTTTTTCAATGTATTGTACACTGTAAATATGTTACATGAAATTAGACAAAAAGATTATTTTTAAATATCGCGAATTCACCCGTAAAACTATATACTTTTTTGCGTTATACTAATTAGCGTATTTCACAATAGCCATACGGTACAGTAGAGTACAGCCCGTGCCGTTTTCGCTTCGTGTTAACAGGCTCGCATGATTTCGTTTCTTTACGCGTTACTACATGATGAAATTCCGTACGTCGAATAGCGTCGAATTTTAAAATAATAGGTACGCTCCTTACTCCTGTCACGAAAGATCGTAATGCGTTATAATTTACGTGACGGCTATTCGCAAAGTTTAGCGTGATACCCTTCACTTTACATTTTTCAATAATCGTACTGTCGGGTTTACGAACAAGGTATGCGTAAAATTTTGGTCCACCCGAAACGAACGAAGTTATATAACTACCAGGCCCGTATTCACTTAATTCATCCGTAAGATCTCCTAGAAATTGACCGATTGACGGCTCATACTCGTTACCACCGGGATGGCTCACGTAAATACAGGAGTCCGTATCGCAGTACAATATTCGTCGCCCGAGCCCCTCAAGATAACTGTATAATTTTAGGCGTGCCTGTGCCGTCGTTTATGCTGCAATCACGGCGTTTGATGTCGGTGATGGTTGGATAGCATCGCGGTTGCTCACATAGTTTACATACATAATCTTGTGATTAACCGGTAGCATCCCCGTCACCTCAATTTCCGGACTCGTTAGTAAATTCATTAGCTTCGCGCGCGTGAAAACGATAACGGTTTTCGTGAGATTGTCTCGTTGACCAAACTTTCCCCAGAATGAATTAAGAGCCAATTTCGCTAGTGAACGTAAACCCGGATTTGGCTGCAAAGCACTTCGCTCGAGATATACACCCTCAGACTCCTTGTACAATGCTGTAAAACGCTCTATTGCTTCCTCGTCATCGTTACACTCTGTCGGTGGTCTACTCGCCTCCTGTTTTATTTTTAGGAAGGTATCGATGTACTCGGCAAAATGACCGCCTCGTCGCGTTGTCGCGTCATACTGCGTAACAACGTATTGCCAAATTTCATAGATACGCGTCTTTTTATATCCGAGCGACACAGCTTTTCTCAGTTCGTCCACGACCCATGTGCCGTCAAACGCTCGCTCAGTCGCGTCATCGTGTGTACAAACCTCGGATGTGTCCATATCTGTACAGCACGTTCTACACAGGGGGAACAGTAGTTTCCCATGCATGTGAACAGGCAGTACGGGTATATACAAATCACGCGGTGCCAGCACGGTACACTTCACGAGACCCTCGACGACACTTAGATCGTTTTCAAGTCCTACGAGTTCTCGACACTCGTCGCCTACGTATAATTTCGGGTGTCCAACGGGATATTTTCCATTCTTACATACCCACGGATACAGCGAGCAAACATCCACATAGCGTATCTGCTCCCCGTTCGCGACGTCGTACAAGCTTACAAAATTTTCCGTTCGACCGCCAAAGAATGCATCGCGTGGCTCGAGAGGCGCCTGCTTGACCATGGCGTGATTTTTCACGTATATCGACATTTCCTCGTTATTCTCGAGTAATCTGTCAAAATCGCATTCCCATATTTCGGTTAGAGTGTACCCTTTCGATCTGATTCGCCCGGAAATAAGAATGGTACGCTCGTATTGCTCATCCATTGTATCGCCGAATTTAGTTCGAGCATCTCTATTCACGCGATAACATCGCGGACAACCGTGCCAAAAGCAGCCATGAAATTAAAGAACGTGATGGACCCCCGCATCCACGTAGTAACCGTCCACGGCCGGTAGGCCGGCCGGAGGGCAATACTCTCTCGTGCGTCCAGCATGAGTGATAACGCAGTTGAGCTCACGCTCGAGCCATACGAGCCATACGACGGTCTTGCGCGATTGCTTATCGCCCCAGCGATATCCTCCTGGTGGTAACACCGCAATGCGATCTTTCTGTAGAAAATTCTTTCGAAATACTCTCATACATGCTGATGCTATCGTGCATGCTTCTGTAAAGGGGCACACGCTCCCACAACGTATAAGTAACTCTCGAAAAGCTAAACACGCTCGTCTCAAAACCGTAACATCTGTACGACAATATTGCACAAATTGCGTCGCAAAATCAAATTTATAATCTACGCGACTCGATTCTTCCTCATACGATTTTAAATAGCGCTCGCGATCCGCTGAGAACATGGTATCGGGTAAGTAAAAATGCAAAGCCGGCAGAGGACCTGAGTAATTCTGATATTCCGGTGTGTTGAATAAATGGGGAAATGTACCTTTTGCCACCTCATCAGCGAAACCAAAGGCCTTAGGTAAAGCGCTAAGAGCCATGGGTAAATAGTTTAGACTATCGAGAAAAACGACATCGCCAATTTTCATCGAGACAATCTTCGTACCGTTCATAATCAGAGAGGGCAGCTGTGTTTTTTGCACCTCGATAAAATACCGTAGAATAAATTGTGCGTCGAAACCTCTAGCATTATGGGCGATGCAGATGGTCTTTTTAAATTTTTGCGATAATGCCAATTTTACGAGATCCCCAACAGGATCATCGATAAACACGAATTCACGTTTACCACAGTTAGCACAATCTGTCTCTATATCTGTGATATCCAGACATGCCATACATACGCATTGTGCGACACATAAATTCGGCTCGTGAATTCGTGTCGATTTATCATCATGCAATTGCGCGTGTTGCTGCGTCTCAAAATCATAAAATAAAAATCTCGTGGAAGACTTGTCTTTTTTCTTCTCCTTTTGCGCATCTGATTTCTTAAGAGGTGCTATAAAACATGCATGCGTAGTCGGCCGCGTTTGTTTGCATGTAGCACAAAACGATATACCACATACATGCATCTTTTTATCTGTGGTTTTAATCATACGCGAGCAGTCTCTACAGATTTTCAATGCGTTACAGACGCTGTACCGTCTATATTTACGAGACGTGATGCCCGCGGAGCCCTCACTCTTGTGATGAGCGAGGCAAAAAGCACCAAAGAACGAACGATTACAGTCTGCGCAATACTCAGGCTGAGAGTCTCTATTACCGTTGCAATAAGTGGATTTACATCGACCACATTGATAGCTACATCGATGCTCGAGTACTCGAATATACTTGGAATTACATTGCGTGCAGAACCCCCGACTACCTAGCGCACCGGCGAGATTTAATATCGGTTGATAGTGATGAGAACGCTCGTAATAGAGAATAAAGAGTGTATGATTAATTTTACCTGTTGCAGTGAGTACGTATTTTCGCCCATCATACAGAGCCGGAACGCGTTTTCCGAAGGTGAGAAATTCATAAACAACAATCGCTATACCCTCGTGAACCAAGTACTCCTGAAAGAGCTGAATTTCGCGCGCACCACACCCCCTAGACGGTGTCGTTACCCCTGCATTACGTGTGAGCTCTATCGCCGCTGTATATTGCGCACCTCGAAGCCCGTTCCGAATTTGACACCATCGTCTGTGTAGCACACCCGCACGTATTTGACCGCGTTCGGCATGCGCTCGGGCAGTGACAAGGGATCGTTGTAGACACAAATTATCGCGATTACTTATGCGTAAAATTGACTTTTTTGCTATAGACTCGTGTGTAAGCCTAGTGCCCACACCGGCTCCTTCGACGCCTCGTACTATACACGTCGTCATTCTACATGTACCAGCGTCTATTCGAAATTCGCGCGCGCTCTGAGCTACACTATTAATTAGTCGCCATATATCGTCGGGAACGATGTCACGAGCTGGTCGAAATGATAACCATACAGGTCCTTGCGCAAAAGACGGTACGCTCAGAGTCATACCCACATAATCATGTCCTTCGCACGATTCTGTAAGACGTGTGAGAACATCTCGTACACCTCCCTCGAACCATGTCAGATGATCGATACCGACCGGTGGCTGCCGAAAATAAAAATCTGTCTCTCGACCCTGCATCCTAAAGCGTGAAAAATAACGTCTCTGCTCGTTGTCGATACCGAAACGTTCACCAGGAGGCAAAATATCACCACCCCGTGCAGCAGTCCTTCCATCGCCGGTCTGTCCACCTGCAGGCATAATTAAACCATTTATTAGAATTTTTATTTAATTTACTTTAATTTTTTGTTTGTCGCTGGCTATATACTATGCATATAATTCGTGTAACGTAAGAATTACAAACTTATATTTGCTTCTAGTCCTCGAATCCGTCGACTGCACCCGGGAACCGCCGACGCATTTCGTAAACCAACTCGATTGTCGGCGGTCTCGGCACAGTGAATCGTGCAAAGCGAAAAACGTTTGGGTCCGTCTCGTACCCTGCTTTTTCATTTTACTATTATTATCCGCGTAATTTTTTTATTTTTGTCAGCGTAGTTGTATTATTAAAAGCTTACCTGAATCTACAGGGTCCTCCTCCTTTTCCTCCTCCTCCTCGTCGTCATCGTCTACGTCTTGCTCCTCCTCCTCCTCTTCTTCTTCTTCTTCTTCTTCTTCTTCTTCTTCTTCTTCTTCTTCTTCTTCTTCCTCCTCCTCTTCTTCTCCTTCTTCTTCTTCTTCTTCTTCTTCTTCTTCCTCGCTGTCTGTATTGCTGTTGGCATCATCGTTTGAACTGTATTGTCGCGATGGGTCTGCGACGGATTCATCTGGTTCTCTCGAGGGGCCTGCCATGAAAAGACCGTTTGTAGGTTTAAAACCGCAGAATGGCTGGGTAAAATTTATCCAGCGATTCCCTACGGTGCTGTCGCCATCGTTGTCCCTGCTATGATCATCTGAATCGGTTCTACCCTCCTCATCGAAATCATAGGTGTCGGATCCCATTTCTGCGTCCTCATACCGTCGAACTATATATAAAAATCTTATGAAATAAAGGAAATAAAATAAAAGTAATTAGCGCTGTATATTACTTACGTCTTTCATTGAGTATGGGTTGCAGAGCAGTCTCATTCAGCCAGCCTCGTCGACGAATAACACACACCACCGAATCAATAATTATTTGATTATCAAACAATCCAATATTATACGCGTCAACTAAATCGCGCTGATGACACTCGCACAGCATACCGCGAATTTTACGAACAACCGCCTGTGTCGGAAGTTCCCATAGGGTGATCTGTAAATTTCTTCTACCCTAGCGCGAACGCAACGACGGTCTACGCTTCAATATAAACTCTATCAATTTTCTTATCAATGAGCGCTTTACCACTCTGACCAAGATTGTGCTGTTAGAGTAGTAGTAGTAGTAACCACAGTAAATCAGACAATTAACTAGAGAATTTTCAAAGCGGTTCACTTTTATATATATTCCTTTAACAAGCTCTCTCTCTCTCTCTGCATATACTGCAACGATGTAATGAATACGACTAACCAAGAAGATGGCCGCACGCGATCGCTTTACAAAAGCAAGACCTAGGGAAATATTTAGCGATGATGATGTACTTAGTTATCGAGTTTCGCTGATGAAAGTCATATTGTTTTCATCTAATTTCAAGGCACTTGGCCATGAGGAAAATCATCAAATTTCACCGACGAATATTATCTGTATGTCAATGTGTGGGTGTGCGCATAAGTGTGCGCGAGTATGCAAGAGTTTTGGGATATATCTGCTGCTGTTACTAGGCTGTTGAGGAGAATGCGACAAATATCAAAGGATATTGGCTAGCAATTTTCAGGCGTATGATTTGCAGTATCAAAAGAAGAGGCAATGCAGTTAGGTGGTGGGGGCAATCTGTATAAAACGGAGTATGAACACCACCGACGATTCATTCGAAAAGTTACAGTCTACAGGAAAGCAATAAAAATGGCAAATAACGGTGCTAAGCCTCATGCGATATCGCAGTATATAGCGAACCCCGTTATTTACGGTTTAAATAAATCATTTGGTAAAATAATCGTAGCCGGGTTCGAGTTGAACTCTACGTGTACGCTTACACCGGTGGTGAAAATATTGTCGAATACTTTTACTGGAATTACACTTGGTGCGGACGAGTGGCGAGTGTTTAAAAGTGATTTTTCTCGCGTACAGCAATATTTCGAAGCTCATGGGACTGATGCCGAGAAAATGTGTAATACCCGCATAGAGCACACAACGCATTACACACTTTTAACCTCGTGTTACCAGCACAGAGCTGTGTCATTTAGTAAAATAAGTGGTAGCGCTGATGAGGAATACGAGAATCAAGAGGAATCTGGAGAATCGAAACGGAAACGCTTCCGAAAATACTCTCCAAACATTGTTCTTCAGCGGTCTACATTTGATATGCTCGTCGAAATAAGTAGAAGAATTGATATTCATATGCAAGTTCTAGAGAGCAAAAGTGAAACGATTCAGAGGTGTATGAACGAGGTGGTATCATATGTCCGTGAAAAGATAGTTGCCAGTGAAATGCCTCGTGCAGTAGCGTATGAGATCATCGGTTCCAAGGACTTCTTTGAAGAAGCGCTCGAACACATCGCGATCTTGCTAACGCCAGAGGATACGGAGTTTATGAAAATTATTTTGTCCGAAATAATTGTGCTGTTTCGTGGTCATATCGCTGATCATGCATCGGGTGTTGCGTTGCGAACGCAATAATTCTACGTATGTGCAGCTATTTGTGATAAAGAAACTGTTGTAAATAATTGTATATAGTGTACATTTCGCTCGAAATATTATAAAGTATACACAGATGTCAGTCACAGTGAGAGAGAGAAAGAGAGAGAGAGAGAGACAGTCGTAAAACCGAAGCATCAGCAAAGGTCTGCGCTAGAAAGAAGACGGATCGCTCGTCTCTGTTTTATTAACACAGCAGATCATGGAATACGTGCCAATGTCGATTAGCAGCAAAGCAGCGGAGCTTGGTAAGTAAAAAATATGAAATAATTTTAAATCATGTGATATTTATTTTTAATTAAAAAAATAATGTTTTGCAGAGCGAGCAGCCCCTGCATATGAGCCGACACCGAGGGTTCGTTATTCGTGTCATGGAGAGCGAGAGGAAGATAGAGCTAACTTTGGGAAAGAAAAGTGCCACCCGACATCCTCATCCGCAGTTGTCGTCGGTAGCAGAAGATCAACGCTGCCAACTTTGTATAATGAGTCGTGGCATATCAGGTAAGACAATATCGATTATTCTGTACACGATGTTTTTTATTGATCAGTGCGCTCAATTAAATAGTTGTTTCGTTCTTTTTTTCAGAAGTACACTATGATGACAACGTCCACAGCGAAAAATAATTTAAAAGCAATATTACGAGTGATAATACAAATTAATTCCATATAGCGATAAAAATAAAATTAACGGTGAAGGAATCTCCGAGCGTGGATGACCGTGTTTGCAGGGCTGTTGCATACGACGGTAAATGTATAAAGTGCTTTCCATAAAATATTGGTTAATTTAAAAATATCTGATCTTACTGTGTCTCTTATTTTTATAGCATAATAATTGAAGTCTTTCTCTCTCTCTCTCTCTCTCTCTGTGAGGGAACATATTCTATATCTTTTACTGCAGAGCAAGCACTTTGCGAGGAGCATAGCGCAGGGCTATGCATGCTCGAAAACCTCTTTCGTTGCATTCAAAGTGATGGATACCTAGTTATAATTCATAGGAGGCTGTTATCTTTATGCCCGTGATACTCTCTAGTAGCGTCTCGAGCATTTAGTCTGTCTTTGGCATCCTGTTTGGAAACAATAAAAAGCAATATGTATCCACGATACGGCAAGGAGATTTTAAGCGACGCGTTTTGGTGCCGATTAATGTTTGTCGAGAGTGTAATGAGTGTGTTTCTGCGTACGCAGGAAATGTGCGATGCATACGACGAGTTGGAAGAACTCCTACGTAGTGTGTATTTAGTGGAACGTCGTGGAAGATCCATTGAACTTGGGGAGTTGCATATCGGCATGTCCTGTATTGTGCCTCGTTTCAATAACGTTGCCCGCGGGGAAGTGGCTTACCCGGACTTTGATGGGTACTGCGAGGTGCTGCTAGTCGATTTCGGCGAAACTATTTACATCGACTGGTCTCACCTATTTCATCCGGATCCTCTAGCAAGTATGCTACCGGTTCTTGTCATGGAGTTTTCCATATACGGGCTCGATCGCGTGGACGTTGCAGGTATCGAGCAGCTCGTCGAAGAAGCGTGCGGTGGAGATGACTTGATCGCTGTCATGATGCGACCTCTTGCCGGCGATAGCGTTCCGCGGGTTCGTTTATCGAACGGTGAACGCGTGGATGTGGCGGCGTTTATTATAGAAGCCCTCGGTGATGAGATAGATATCGGCTACGATATCGATGCCGTGGACGAGGGCTTTGACGAGGACATAGTAATGAATTAAAGACGCTGTGCATGTGTATGTGTGTGTGTGTGCGTGTGTGAGAGAGTACATTCGAGAGACAGGAGTTTAAAATCGCTTTGGCAGGAGGGTAGATGCCTACAACAGCTGCGGTGGTGGTGAGTACATAATTTTATTCATTTTTCCAAGTATGTGTACACCTTTGCTCCATCCTACTCTTATCTCTACTCTTCCTTGTTCACCAAGGTACCCACACCACCTCACTTTACTATCTCCACGTTACCGACACTGGTCAAGCAGAGTGGGTAGCGCGGCGGTGGAAAAGTGAGGTGGTGGGGGTAGCCGCGTGGTGGGGGAAGGAGTGGGGATAGGAGTGGGATGGAGCAAAGGTGTACACATACTACTATCGTTGAATATATAGTTGAACGTCAGTTTTTAGATTTTTCCAGTAATACTCGTGACGGATTCTATTGTATGTTTTGCTGACACCTCTGTATCCACCTATAGCTGAAGAGTGCATCTCCTCAATAATTTTTACCTGATCTTCTACGAGGGGTTGTCTAACTAGCCCGTTACAAATAATAACTTTTACTTCACTCTGTGCAAAAAATAATCGAATTTGTGCGATAACATTTTCCCAAGGTATATTCAAGATAAAATCTGATTTTGCGATACTAATAGTTGGGAGCGATAATTTGTCGATTAAATGTCGAGCATTTTTCAATGTTTCTACTATGTTTCCTAAGATTAATGTGGGTCCTTCACCGGAACCGTCGGTGATTGGTAGGGCTATATTGAATCTATTATTTCGTTTTGCAATTGATTGAGGCTTTTTCAACTTTAAATTTTTTAAATGTGAAAAATCGTTATTATCGAGGAGTGCTATCGCTCCTCTATCAATAGGTTCACATTTGGTAGAAACAAAATAAACCAGATTATCTCTACGAGTATGGAATAAGTCGCGTGATTGTTTAATGTTGGAGGCTATAATCCTTCCTTTGGGAGGCTCACGAGTTTTTGTTGCTTCGAGTTCGAGTTCTTCGTCGCTCGAGGACTCGGTATCGCTTACTTCGAGAGGCTTAGGGGTACGTTTTCTCTGAGCTAGCACGCTCGTTTCGTTTCGGGGGTTACTAACGTCGAGTACAGTTTCCTCCGTCGACTCTTTGTGGCTAGAATAGGTGTTGCTTGCAGATGTTTCTGGATATACCATAGGCTCAAACGTACCTGGGTTATTTACCGAAGTATCAGGTAAATCCACCTCGTCTTCTATACGCGCCTGAAACGTTTCGTGGTCGGATGATATTTCGAGTGACCCATGAGGAAAAATAAGTTCCGTAGGCTGTTCGTTAGAGTCAACAGATTCCCGATCCCAATTACATTCATAATTGCGTAATGTATGATTCTGGTAATTTTCCATAATATCCTCATCATCGTCAGATTGTTCTTCTAATAATCGATTTATCTCTGCATCCGTCAATTGATGCTTAGCCTTCGTACGGTTGCCAGTTAAGGGACTTATTTGAATAATAAAAATACCGTCATTCGCGGTTGTTTCATCAACTGGATTTCTCGAAAGTGCATCAGCGTTAACATTAGTTTTCCCGGCTTTGTATACTACATCGTATTCGTATTCTGCGAGTTTTAGTCGCCAACGCAAGATTTTTGAATTACCGTCTGTTGCCCGTCGAAACCATAGCAATGGTTTATGGTCGGTTACTACAGTAAAATAATGCCCATATAAATACGGCCGAAAATGAAGTATGGAATATACTATAGCTAATGCTTCCTTTTCATACGTATCGTATCTTTCTTCTACCTCACTCAGAGCTCTAGAGGCGTAGGCGCATGGATGGTCGTTATTAATTTCTCCTTGTGAGAGTATGCTACCGATAGCATAACCCGACGCGTCCGTAGTTAAAATGAATGGCTTAGAAAAATCGGGATATTGCAAGACCGGAGCGGTACAAAGTTTATCTTTCAATATTTCAAATGACTCTTGTTGTTCAAGTCCCCATTCGAATTTATTTTCTTTACGTAATAGAGATGTCAGGGGTTTCGTGATCTTGGCGTATCCTTCTATAAACCGCCTATAATAACCTGTTAGTCCCAAGAATTGTCGAATATTTTTGATATTTTTAAGCACGGGGTATTCACGTACTGCTTCTAATTTTTTAGGGTCGGGACGAACTCCATTGTTCCCGATTATGTGTCCCAGATACGCGACTTCTCTTTTTAAAAATTCGCATTGATCCGGTTGCAATTTTAAATTCGCGGCTTCTAGTCGCTTAATCAATTCGCGATATATATTCTCATGTTCTTCGAGACTGCGAGCATAAATAACAATGTCGTCCAAATAAACAAATACGCCTTTCCCGAGGATCCCACTCAACGTGAGGTCCATGGCTCTTTGAAAAGTAGGAGGGGCGTTCCGTATCCCGAATGGCATTCTAACGAACTCATAATGACCACGCGGTGTAGTGAAGGCCGTTTTATGACGATCTTCAGCTGAAACTTCAATTTGATGGAATCCCGACGCTAGGACAAAAACTGAAAAATACTGTGCGCCTCCTAACTGATCTAATATATCATTAATATTTGGTATGGGATAAGCATCAGCGACTGTCTTTTCATTCAGTGATCGGTAGTCGAATACTACTCTCCATTTTTTATTACCTTGAGAGTCGGCTTTCTTCGGTACCACCTACACAGGGCAATTGTATGGTGAGGTGGAAGGTATGATTACTCTCTTTTCGAGCATATCTTCAATTTGTTTCCCGATTTCCTCTTTAGTGCACTCAGGCCACCGATAGCCTCGCGTATTTATAGGAAAATCGTCTATTGTGGGGATTCGATGTTGCAATATAGTAGTACACGTTAACATATCTCCCGGTATTTGATATAAATGAGAGCTTTCCTTTAAGAGGGTTTCAATACTTTTCCTTTCTTCTTTACTTAATTCGTCGAGTCTTAATAATTCTTTAATTTGGTCATATCGATCGTGCATTACAGTTTCAGATATCACGTAACACGATCTTTTGCGTATAAAAGGCGTAATTTTGTGAGAAATATGTGATATACTGAGCTTTCGTATTAAAGAAATGTCCATGAATTTATTCCATTTTGAATTATATTTTTGGGTTTCGAATCTTGTTTCTATATTTTTAACTTTTTTAATTATTTCTACTTTTGACGATTCAAGGGTACAGATCGTTTGTACATTCTTTAATGATTCACAAATTTTTAAACTGGTATTTTGATTTGATTCGATTTTAGTAGGTACGAAGGTTTCAACAAGTCCTTGACAACAAAATTCTTTATCTTCTTTCATCATTTCTAAATGCGATGTTTCAACACAATTGATTTTATTTTCTGCTGATAATTTAGTTTCTATCGAATTCGGATAGACAACGCTTTCAGTAATAACACAATTATTAATTTCTTCAAGAGATTCTGTCCTTTCCATAGGCATAGTTTTCCTCAAAAATTCCGTATTTTTTTTTATCTCTATCGAATTCGGATAGACAACGCTTTCAGCAATAACATAATTATTAATTTCTTCCTGAGGTTCTGTCCTTTCCATAGGCACAGTTTTCCCCAAAAATTCTGAATCGAGTTCCCTCAGTCCTCCATCGAGCGCTGCCCGTTCCGTCGGTACAGTCACCCCTGTGAAGCGTAGGCGAGACTCACAATTACTACTATTTCCTTCCGTCTCTATCGAACTCAGATAGACAACGTTATTTCCTTTAGTACAATTTTTAATATCTTCCCGAGGTTCTGTCCTTTCCATAGGCACAGTTTTCCTCAAAAATTCTGACTCGAGCTCCCTCAGTCCTCCATCGAGCGCTGCCCGTTCCGTCGGTACAGTCACCCCTGTGAAGCGTAGGCGAGACTCATAATTATTACAATTTCCTTCCGTTTCTATCGAATTCGGATAGACAACATTTTTTTCGTGAATACATTTATTAAAATCATCATTACTTAGCCCGTTATACCCCATTGGTATCTCTGCTTTTATCGAATCTAAAGAAACAACACTTTTTCCGTGAACACTGTTATTACAATACTGAAGGGATTCTGTCCTTTCCATAGGCACAGTATTTCCCAAAAATTCTGAATCGAGCTCCCTCAGTCCTCCATCCAGCGCTGCCCGTTCCGTCGGCACAGTCACCCCTGTGAAGCGTAGGCGAGACTCACAATTACTACAATTTCTTTCCGTTTCTATCAAATTCGAATAGACAACGTTTTCTTTAGGTACATTTATCTTTACAGGTTCCATACAAGTGATATTTTCAGTTAGATTCGACGTGTAGATTTCCGTAAGGCTTTGGGCTTCGTGTTGCAATTTCTCAAATTTTCCTTCTACTTTTACTTTACAATCCTTCGTACTCAATATATTTTTTTCCAAACCAGTTTCACAAGTGATTTTAATTATTTCCATACAATTTTTTAATTCTTCTTTCACATTTTCCAAAAAATTTAAAATATTCCCTGAGGAATTTTCAGTATTTCTGCGGGGTATTGCCTCTACAGGGAGCTCAATCTCATCCGACAGAGATAAATCCTCTTGATCATTTCCTTTTATATTGTCTTTATTTTTTAATTGACCCAACCTCTTAGAAAGCTCGGGATTCTTTTCCCATTTACTTGAATTGTTTCTAGGATCTTTTATTTTTGTTCTATGAATTAGTTCCTCCGATGACACTAATTCTAGTACTGGTACCTGGACTTGAATCGTATGCTTGTTGCTATTAGTTACGTAAATATAAGCTTTACCATTATCATTAATGACGAACCCGCTTTCTATGTTTATACCTTCACCTGCATCCAGGGGAGGCAGATAGCCTTCCCGTAAATCCAAATTTTTTACTCTCACGAAGCACAATTTGGTGGACTCTGCAGGGATAACAATAGTTTCCTGAGTTGCAAATGGTATTCTTACATTCTGCATTTTCAATTGTCTTTTCTCGTAATCAATTTTCACGCAATTGCCGTCGAGGTATTCCGACCCCAATATACCAGCTTCCTTTATGGGGAAGTTATTGTCTACAATATGGAAAGTAGCGAAACGTCCGAAAATTTGTACGGTAATATTACCCAAAGTAAAAATTGAATTTGTTGTGATTCCATTTAGTTGAAGAATTTCTCCGCGATTTATAGAGATGTGTTCACTTACATGGATTGGATGCATTCTCTGCGGGATCTCCCCAGGCGCACCCGTACTCGGAAGACCGCCGCCGTTTCCCGAATTTTCGTATTCATTTTCTTTAATACGTCGGACGGGACATTCCCGTATAAAATGACCTGGTTGTTTACAATGATAACATTCCCTACCCATCTCGGTGGGTCTCACATCATTATTATCCAAATTCCTTCGGTTATCAAATCGATTGTTAATCAACGGTTGTGAATTATTATTACGAAAAGGACAAATATGGGCTCCATGGCCCTCTTTTTTACATATCTGACACCGAATGTTACTTGAATTCTGATATTGAAGATTCTGCGGTACCTGTTCTCGTGGGAAGGACATCAATTTAGGGGGGGTCGGAGGGAAACGTGAACATCTATTAGCCAAATGACCATAATTTTTACAAAGTTGACAAAGTAGAGATATATTTCTCTGTTCTTTCCTTTCCGGAGGAAAAATTTTATAACAACGATCGGCAGTGTGTCCGCGTTTATTACAGACCTGGCATATAGTAAGTAAAGAGGCTTCGAACTTGGATTTATTGTTATTTAACGGAGGAAAGATTTTAAAACATTTGTCGGCTGAATGTCCAGTCTTCTGACAGATCTGACACATGCTCGGTCCCTTATCGATATTTCCAGAATTTTGTGGACTGACATCCAATGCTTGGTTAGACTTCTGGGTCGAGCATTCTTTAGCACTGTGCCCTTTTTTATTGCACAGCTGACAATACACTTCCTCGCTTGCTACTACGTGTATTCCCCGTTTCGCCTCAGGTTTATTTACCTTTGAACCCGAAGTTTCCAGACCACCACTACGCAAGGCTGCCTGTGACACTAAACCTTTTTCTGTTTGAACCGCGAGTTTAATTAATTCATCAAGATTATTGTTCGGACGTAGACGTTGTTCGATTTCCGGTTTTAATCCGTGTAAAAAACATGCCGGAAGACTTTCCTTAGTGTTATTAATAAATGCGGCAGTCAAAGGATTATTTTCTTTCGCATCATAATTTTCGAGTATTAAATTTCCCAAGTCCCTTACGCGGTTGGAATATGCAATGACAGACTCATTTTCTCTTTGATATATGGATCCCAATTCCCCTTGGAGCTGATACACGTTTCGCGTAGGTGCATAAATATCTTTAAGAAATTTACCTAGTTCCTCTATTGTTTCAAAATTTTGCCCCTGTATGGTGCGACGAGGTTCGCCGATTATTCTTATGCGAACTGCTCTTACTAAATTTGATTCGGCTCCTGGCCCCATCATAGCCAAGGCTTCTTTGCATCCCTGAATAAACATACCGAGTGATAAAGAATGACCGTCATAATTCGGTATGACAGCTAAGGCATCTCGAAGAGACAATGTTTGATTATTATTAACCATTATGGGAGGTGTATTTGGTGGTGAGTCGTTAGATTTAATTAAATTTTCAGTAGCAATTTTTATTGGCGGTATTCTATTCAATGTCTTGTCTGGGCTGGAGTCTTTGATCATGGGATAGGTGGAGCAACTGGGAGTGGGCAAATTGTATTCCGGCAAAAGATGTAATTTCTTTACTAAATTATTAGGTTTTTTAGTATGTGCGGATTCGATAATTGACGTTAATGTGGATTTTTCACGATTCTCAATTATTCCTTTTGGAGTTGATAATAATTCTTTGTCGACAAGGGAAGGTGATCTAGAAATAGTTTCGTCGAAAGGAGTAGATCCGCTTAATAGTGTGTAAAATATATCGCTGTTAGCTGAAGGGATTATACTAGGCGTAGCGCTAGCAACGGTCGAGGGAGTCTGCAAAGGTGTTTCCGTGTTTCCGGGTTCACTTAGAGACTCGAAATTCTCCACGATTCTTTCGAGGGGTTTTATTGACCGACCTAGGTCTTCGTTACGGGGGGTGGGGTATACTAGTGCTGGAAGATATTCGTTGAACTCTTCGTCTGGCCTTATGACAAACCCGACTAATGACAAAGGGTTATTTGAGGACTTTGCTTCTAACGTTTCCTTCAATTGACTCGTAAATAGGTTTAAACTTTCGTCGTCAGAAAATTCTCTGATCTGTAAAGGACTATATTCCGGACTATAATATTTTCCAAAATTACTTTCTATAATTTCAACTGTATCGGTTGAACTTGTCTCGTCTTCTATATTTTCTTGGGATCGAGTGATGATAATATTGTCAGATGTTAACTCAAGTGATTGTATGTTACTGTCTTGATCAAACTTTACTACTTTCGCTTTATGGGTGACAGTTTCGGTTAACTTGTCCGAGTCTACAGTGGACACAACAGAGCTCTTATTTGAACTGGGGGAGGAGGAAATTTTTTCGGAAATCGGAGTTGGTAGCTTGGGAGGTGAATTACTGGGACTATTACACGGGGACTCGGTTATAGTTTCAAGTACAAAATTTTTAGAATTATCCTTTGGCAGCCTTTTTCTTCTTTCCTCAGGATACTCGTGGATTATAGACTCATCAATTCTTACCTTTGAACGAGTTGACCTCATTTATAATGTATTGTATACAAGTGTAATTTTTGGTATACAGCATCAAAGAGACATGCAAAAATACATAAGAATATTATTAACGTAGAAATTGGGCAGGAGAAGAGAATAGGAATGATTTTCTTTTTATTACTTGTAACGGAGAAGAATTATAGAGTTTTATTTCTTTAATTTCGTTTCAAAATTTCCCTGAGGTGAAATCAAATGTGGTTTTTCCTTCGGGAGGATGACTTGATGTTTATTCAACGATTCGATCTTAGTGATTTGAGTTTCGCAAGATGTCACAAACGGGTGATAGCGTATCCCTTCTATCGAATGAGCTTCGTAATCAGCAACAAGTTCGTCTAGAAAATTTTTCCGCTCGATTTCTCGGATTTGCTTAAGGCGTTTTATTCGATATTCACTCGGTGTGTCTGTGTCGACACCCTGTGTGACTTTACTGCTGTTTGCTTTGTACGTAATTTCCCTTAATAAATATGGTATTTCTTCGTTAGAGAGGCCCGTGCAATCTGCTTTTGCACTGTCTGAATGATTTTTATACTTCTCTGTTTGTTCACCTAAAGGTCCCTGAAAACCTGTTATTTTTTCTTGGTTAAGGAAAATACCTTCGTTATCTTTTATAGATTTTATGCTAGAGACTCCAAAATTTTGCTTGTTATACGATTCACTCGCTGTTACTCTTAAAGGACGATTCGTCTTACTAGAATTTAAATGTCTATTCCTTTCTTGCCTCGAATAGTCGTTATGTACTGCAATTGTGTCGTCGCAATCTTTCTTATATTCAGTTATTTCTTTTCCTTCGAGAGGAATAATTTTATTATCGCTTTCTATTTCAATATTAGAGGCTCTAAAATCTTGCTCGTTACACGATTTGCACGCAATTATTGGAACTTGGTACTGTTCTTTTAAGATTCGTTGTTTTAATCTCTGCGCTTGAATTTTCCTTCCTGCTCTATGGATTTTAGGCATGGATAAATGATTCGTGTCAATAGAGGTGAGGTAATTGTTAGAATAAGTAAGTAGTATGTGTAGTTATATCTGTCTTGTTGGTATAAAGTGTTTCGTGAGCGAACCTTGCCAGCCTTAACCCCACTTACGCGAGGAGCTGAAACATAGGATTTCTCTTCACTAGTGTAATGTGTTTTGTGAGCGAGCCTTGCCAGCCTTAATCCCACTTACGCGAGGAGCTGAAACATAGGATTTCTCTTCACTAGTGTAATGTGTTTTGTGAGCGAGCCTTGCCAGCCTTAACCCCACTTACGCGAGGAGCTGAAACATAGGATTTCTTTTCACTAGTGTAATGTGTTTTGTGAGCGAGCCTTGCCAGCCATAACCCCACTTACGCGAGGAGCTGAAACATAGGATTTCTCTTCACTAGTGTAATGTGTTTTGTGAGCGAGCCTTGCCAGCCTTAACCCCACTTACGCGAGGAGCTGAAACATAGGATTTCTCTTCACTAGTGTAATGTGTTTTGTGAGCGAGCCTTGCCAGCCTTAACCCCACTTACGCGGAGGGCTGAAACATAGGATTTCTCTTCACTAGTGTAATGTGTTTTGTGAGCGAGCCTTGCCAGCCTTAACCCCACTTACGCGAGGAGCTGAAACATAGGATTTCTCTTCACTAGTGTAATGTGTTTTGTGAGCGAGCCTTGCCAGCCTTAACCCCACTTACGCGAGGAGCTGAAACATAGGATTTCTCTTCACTAGTGTAATGTGTTTTGTGAGTGATTGTGTTGTTAGTGATACGTGCGCGGGCAAATCTGGTTGCCCATGTGTTAGGTTTGAAAAGTGGATAGGTTGAGGTAGGGTTTTAGAATACTGACCGCTGGTGTAAGCGAGCCGGAGAATTTGTTAAAAGCCAATTTTATCGGAATGGATGAGGTAGGGATTTTAGAATACTGACCGCTGGTGTAAGCGAGCCGGAGAATTTGTTAAAAGCCAATTTTATCGGAATGGATGAGGTAGGGATTTTAGAATACTGACCGCTGGTGTAAGCGAGCCGGCAAATTTCTAAAAGGCTGATTTTATCGGAATGGATGGGGTAGGGATTTCAGAATGCTGACCGCTGGTGTAAGCGAGCCGGAGAATTTGTTAAAAGCCAATTTTATCGGAATGGATGAGGTAGGGATTTTAGAATGCTGACCGCTGGTGTAAGCGAGCCGGAGAATTTCTAAAAGGCTGATTTTATCGGAATGGATGAGGTAGGGATTTTAGAATGCTGACCGCTGGTGTAAGCGAGCCGGAGAATTTGTTAAAAGCCAATTTTATCGGAATGGATGAGGTAGGGATTTTAGAATACTGACCGCTGGTGTAAGCGAGCCGGCAAATTTCTAAAAAGCTGATTTTATCGGAATGGATAGGGTAGGGATTTTAGAATACTGACCGCTGGTGTAAGCGAGCCGGAGAATTTGTTAAAGGCCTATGGTAGAAAGAGTAGCACATGCAGGTGGAGGTGCAATGTTATGAGGAATGAATAGAGGTGAACGATACTAGTGATCGCTCGAGAGCATTGTTAAGACGAGCGACGTAGGAGTGAATAACAGAATTTAACTAATATTTTCAGAATTGTATGCCAACTGTTTTAACGCCTGGTAGATTGATTGAATATTTGTAAATGACAGTACAAGGAAGTTAATATTACGGAGCGAATCGTATAAAAACAATACAAGAAATCTGATGGTTGTTTGGTTGAAACAAATATAATATTACTCTCTATAGTTAATATTCGGGGAAGCTATTTTCCTTGTAGTTCTCCTCACGTATGTTTGAGCGATTATTCTTTCTTGCTGTTTTATTCGTTCTAAACCGAGTTGACTTAAGAAAATTTCTTGCGTGACTCCTTCAATTAGTTCTTGCGCGAGAACCTCGAGTTCCCTTATACGCACTTGAAGTACCAATAATTTCTCCAATGGTCCCATATAATGGAGTGCAACCTATGATTATATATATATCTATCCACATATATGTCCTTCAATACAAATTCTATCTCTTTTTATTCACCAGTCATTATTGAATATTTTTCTCACATTTGATTTCCACAAGGTCAATTTACTCACGAAAAAGACTTACCAAATAACTTGATTAATAGTGGTACTCTCTAAAACGAATCAATTTTTGCAACGATGTCGATCAATGGACTCGAACCACATCAACGAACGTTCTCGATTTATAGTTTTTCTGGGGGGGGAAATCCGATTTATCTAACTCAAATAAAAGTGTCACTTTCAACTACATCAATTTTTATAAGTAAAATCGATTTATAAATCCCGATATAAATAATTTTAAAGAAAGAAAAAATCAATTTTTACACTTTAAATTTACACAGTGGTAAAAAAAAAAGGTGGAAGTTGGATTTAATATTTTTATTGAAGGGGAATAGTAAATTTTCATGAATTAAATTGATTCGCCAAAACACAATAAAAAAATTTTTTTTAAATCGATTTTCACTAATTAAATCAAGATATCAAAACGCGGTAAAAAGGGAAAAGCTAGACCTTTATGAATTAAATCCGTTTACAAGAACTGAGGAGAAAGGAGGGATCACTTTTCATGAAATTAGTCGAATCACTAAAACTTGATAAAAAGTAAAAAAATCAATTTTCGCGAATTAAATCACTTCCAAAAAACGCGGTAAAAAGGTAAAATTTAGATTTTTTTTTTTTTTTGCCTTTAAACAATTTACAGCAAACGCGTTTGAAAGGGAATAGAAAATTTTCACGAATTAAGTTGATTCACTAAAACTCAATAAAAAGGTAAAAAATCAATTTTCGCGAATGAAATCACTTCTGGAAAACGCGGTAAAAAGGTAAAAGCTGGGTTTTATGAATTAAATCGAATTACAAAGGCCGGTCGATTAACACGAACCAAAGTGACACTTTCTTAAGAAATCAATTTTCGCAATTTAATTTATCCACGACAGAACCGATTAATTAATTCAAACTATACGAACAATTTTCTTTATGAAATCACAACTTGTTTTCTTTTCGATTTTAATTTACTCGCAACAAAAATTACTAATTAACTTGACACTTTTCTTTTTCTTTAATTTAATTTCCACTAATTAAGTTTTATTCGCGACAAAAATTACTAACTAACTTGACACTTTTCTTTTTCTTTAATTTAATTTTCACGAATTAATTTTTATTCGCGACAAAAATTACTAATTAACTTGACACTTTTCTTTTTCTTTAATTTAATTTCCACGAATTAATTTTTATTCGCGACAAAAATTACTAATTAACTTGACACTTTTCTTTTTCTTTAATTTAATTTCCACTAATAAATTTTTATTCGCGACAAAGATGACTGGTTAATTTGAACAAAACGAACACTCTTTTAGTATCCCGGACGAGCCCCCAATTTTTGTTACGTCAAATCCGCGCGGTGTTTTTACAAGAACCGACAAATTTAAGACGTGTGAGGCGTTTCGGCGTGAGTTTTCCGTACTCTGGTCAAGGAGAATAAATTCTCCCTTTACCACACCTGACGAGAAACACCGAAGACGCAAGCCCCCTTTTGAGTCTAACCTTTCGGAAAATTACTCGGGACAGGGCTAAGAATGCTCGTTGATTATTCGCGTTAACCCGTCACTCGTCTCGATAAACTAAATTGATAAATTACCCCGCGGAGGAAGGGATTTTAGGTGGGAAGGGAAGTGGTAGGTTACTTTCACTTGGGGAAAAATTTACGGAAATGTCAGATAAAATAAATTAGAAAAATTGGGTTGGTACTTACGTTTGGTTTTCCTGGTGAAGTTGTTTCGCCGGTAACCGATGCGTGGAAGGGAAAATTACTGGCAATCGTTTGTAAAAGAAATCGTTATACTCGATGAATCGTGAAGCTGTTAGATTTTATTCATAGAACCGAATAATTGATACACGTACGTTCGCTATTACCGTGCGCGAGCGATCGTTATTTCTCGATACAATATACTTAACGCCATACTTGTTGTTCGATAAAACAGTAAAACGAAATAAACAGTGTGGACTTGTACAAAAACGGCGGAAAACAATTAAATTCAATTTCTTCTAAGCTTTAGATAAATTCCGTATGATTAAAACTGAGAAAAAGTACATTCGAACCGAACTTAGACCGTTCGACCGTTTTTATTTTCAGTACTCACTCTGGACTTTGGCTGACTCTACAGGGTGGGGTTCCTCTGTACTATGAACTACAAAGTTGAAATGTCGATTTGATACTCCCTGTTTCGGGCATTTTCCCGTCCTTATATAGGTCCTGGAGGGCTTAATTTTCTATGCGGAGGGGGTTACAATAGAGCTCGGACTTTGGACTTTGTCGAAGATCCAATTTTTTCCTTCTAGCTGTGACGTCGTCGTCGTTCGATTATTTTCTTGAGTTGCATCCGAGGCGATACCACATGTCGCGAAGTGGTTGAAGGATTATTCCTTGCTTCGGTGGCACGCGTAAAGATAGAGAGAGAGAAAACGAAAGAGAGAGAGAGAGAGAGAGAGAGAGAGAGAGAGAGAGAGAGAGAGAGAAAAGCGCCTCGGTCAGGCAGCTAGGTGTCGAGGGTTTCGGGCCACGCTGTGCTGTAGATCCGAGTCGCTTCCGCTGTCCCTTTTATGATTAATACCGCATATAGTTCTTCGATAATGTTAAACTTATTTTAATTCTTAATAATGTGTAACGTAAATGGGCATATATAACTACTATAGTAACAAACTGTCTATGGTTTTCATATCCTCTCATGATCCTAATTGTTTAGTTAAAACAATATATTGGCTTTTCAATTTTTTATAATGTTAAATTTTCATATTTGCAATTGTTTCTTGTATCCTTTTAAGTAAGCATTTCTCTTCTGAGTTCCTATCATAATTTTAGCTCAAAATTGTTCATCAGTATAAATGATTTTATATCAAAAGGCTGCTTACTGTCACACTGGGTCACAAAGTAGGTGTTCTATAAATATGTATTGTTGCGAGGGAACACTCCTCGTCTTATAGTGTTAACACAGAGAGAGACGGGAAAGACGGCATCGTCTCGGGTGCGACCCGAGCTTCGAGTCATCTTTACCATCTACAATATGAATCGTTTTTTCTTATTCTATCCTATTTTAACGCTGATTATCTGTATGATATTATTGTTTAGCTCTTATATCGAACTTCCGTTTAAATGGTTTGTTCCTTTTAAATTATTGATTTACTTATTAAATATATATATATATATATATATAACATAGTTTAAATATTTACTTCATAAGAAGTCCAAATCTTTGCTACGATTGTGTTTAAATTTATATTTAAACGTTCAGAGATTCTGAAGAAATGCCTTTTGGGCTTTTGGTGTTCTGTAATCAAAAACAAATTCCAATTTCCTATCAATACCATTAATAAGACATAGGTCTTCGTGTAATATTTTTGTTCATTGCATTATTCGTCATCGGATATAAGAACTTCCGAAGCAACGAAAACGCTGCTACGTCAGTTAGTCTATCTTCGTGTAATATTCCTGTTTATTGCATCATTCGTTGTAGCATCTAGGGACTCTCAAAGCAACGAAAACGTTGCCACGGTAGTTAGTCTATCTTTGTGTAATATTTTTGTTTATTGCATCATTCGTCATAGCATCTAGGGACTTCTAAAGCAACGAAAAGGTTGCCCCGGCAGTTAGTCTATCTTCGTGAGCCAGATACGGTATATGACGGGGGAAGGAAGCGACCACCCGACAGTCACCAATAGAACACGCGGACATGAATCAATTAAAGATTTCGATGACACGCGCCGCCAATGATATTCACCGGCCGTAGAGGGAAAACTCTTGATACGAGATTCATGTCCCTCTACGCTGGCCGTTTAGAGTGGGGCAGTGGCCTACCAACTCTTGGTTTTTCGTTGTCAAGTACAGTGATGAACCTGGCCGTCCATTCCTGGCGCGCACCATGTGTCCCCACTGCCTTGCCTCGGCGTACCTGCAGGCCTCACCCTTCCCGCCGTCATTATACCTGTATAATCTCTGGTAGCTATAGGACTCGACAACGATGCAGGTTTATGATCTTCTTTAAAAGAAAGATAGATATTGGAGCATGGTTACGTCAGGACGTAACAATGCGGCCGATGATAAAATTAACCAGGACTATAAGACTATCGAGGAGACATCTACCACATACCGAAAGATACGACCGATTAACTCATCGAGTAGATCTCCGAAACCAAAAGGTAGGCAAACTTTCCAACAGACAAGAGAGACCGACGGTAAACGGTTACCTGAAGGTAAACAAATAAGGTGGTACCCTTAAGTAGCGGATAAGAAACAGCGGGTAATTACCAATGAATGATGTATGGATAAATCACCTCCGATCAATAAAAGAGACCTACCCAGGATTTACGAGGGAGAGTGTAATAAGACGAGAAATTCAAAAAGCTATCAGGGGTACAAATTGAAAATGCGGGTTTGATAACAGATGGCGTTACTAACGCTATACGCATCAGGCAGTACTGTGACTATGTTCATGTCAAAGCTACGTCTTATAGCTTTAATTTTCAGTATGTGTCAATTTGTCGCAGTGTCAAATTCATAGTTTTTTTGAGCTCTCAATATGTCGAGTTTCGTGCCAACAAAACAGCATTTGCGGGAAGTTTTAATTTACTTCTTTAATTTGAAGAAAAGTGCTGCTGAAGCACATCGATTGGTCTCCGAGGCTTATCCGAGTCATGTTCCATCGGTTTCAACGTGCGAGAGATGGTTTGTGCGGTTTAGAAGTGGTGATTTTGACGTTGAGGACAAAGAGCGGCCGGGCCAAGTGAAAAAGTTTGAGAATGCTGAATTGGAGGCAATACTCAATGAAGACTCGTGTCAAACTCAACAAGAGCTCGCAGATTCATTGGGAGTGACACAACAAGCCATTTCCCATCGTATAAAAGCCCTCGGAATGATCCAAAAGCAAGGACATTGGGTGCCGTATGAGCTGAAGCCGAGAGACGTCGAGCGCCGTTTTTTTGCATGCGAACTGCTGCTCGAACGGCAAAAACGGAAGGGTTTTTTGCATCGCATTGTCACTGGTGATGAAAAGTGGATCCATTACGATAACCCGAAGCGCAAAAAATCATATAGTTACCCCGGCCATGCATCATCATCGACGGCCAAACCAAATATTCACGGCGCCAAGCTCATGCTCTGTATTTGGTGGGACCAGCTGGGTGTGGTGTATTATGAGCTATTGAAATCGAACGAAACCATCACAGGAGCACTATACCGAACTCAATTGATGCGTTTGAGCCGCGCACTCAAAGAAAAACGGCCACAATACGAGCAAAGACACGACAAAGTAATTTTGCAACATGACAACGCTCGGCCACATGTTGCAGCGCCGGTCAAAACATACCTACAAACGCTGAAATGGGAAGTCTTACCCCACCCGCCGTATAGCCCAGATATTGCTCCTTCCGATTACCACCTTTTCCGATCGATGACACATGGCCTAGCTGACCAGCGCTTCCATTCTTACGAAGAAGCCCAAAAATGGGTCGATGACTGGATAGCAGCCAAGCCGGCCGAATTTTTTCGCGACGGTATCCGTAAATTGCCAGAAAGATGGGAAGAAGTTGTGGCTAGCGATGGACAATACTTTGAATAATTCATTTGTTACCATTTTTTCAGAATAAACGTTCAAAAATAGAAAAAAATCCCGCAGTTTCAATTTGTACTCCTGATAACTAATCAAAACAATGGACTTTTTGGATGATGATCAGTCTACTCTGGGAAGTTACGGAATGACAAGGTCCATAGAATACCTCACCATGTCTGTACTAGTCAGACAAGGAGATACCAGAGAAACTTTCACCCTAGAGCCTACGGGATGCTGAAAGCTGAGGAAAATTGCCATAAAAAAACAGCCAAAAATAAAAAGTTGGAGCACGATACTGAAACCAGATCGGGAAAACACGACAAGACTGAAACGCTGGAGTGTTATTTACCCAATGAATCAAAATGGTCTGACCATCCTAATCGATGACAAAATCAAAGGATGGTACCCAGATGTTTATTCAAATTAATAGAGGGCTTGAAGGAACGGCGTCTCTCTCCTGATTACGAAGAATAACCGCCAGCAGCCAAAGGCAAACCTCGATAGAGAGAACACCCAAAAAATGTATCGGAATTGTTCATCGACAACCTCAACGGCAGTTACGGGAACATTGAAGTAATAAATGTGGTGGATCCACGGCGTATGTACGTGTTTTGGGAGGATCTAGAGGGAGTTCGCGAGAGTGTGATACGATACTTCGAAGAACTGGACGAGAAAGGGATCGAGGAATTTGAGCCTGAAGAAGGTCACATCGGCTTTCCGGTATTATACCAACATACTGGTAGGTTCTACCGGGGCCTCATCACTATCGAAGAGGAGGGCGATGGGTACATGCTGGTCTGCTTGGGGGATCTAGGGGTGGACGTGGCGGCCACCATTGGTGAATGCTACACGCCGCCACCTAACGTATACCACCTGGCATTCGGTCTGGTGGGACTACACCAGACCGGACCAAACACAACAACCGAATGAACACAAACAACTACTTCTGGAACCGGATTGGAATATGACGGTCTTTTCGAATGGCACACGCGCAGAAGCAAGGTGGGCAGAATTTTGAAGGACAACAGAAGATGGGAGGATCATCCTCCTCAGTGAAGAACTTATCCGCCGCGGAATGGCAGTCCGGGCGATAATTCTGTCCAATTTGTCCAAATCCACCTGGGACTTGGGATATAGGAGTGCCCAGGAGGACATGGACATCGAAGAAGATGAGATGGACCATGTATCTCAGGCGACAATGGAAGAGGCAAGTTGAGAGGAAATAGGAAATAGAAGAAGGGGAAATTTGGCATTTAAACCTTTCCATTTGTGATCTTCAGAGTGTAACTTGGAGGAAATAATGAAGAATACTGAATATCCAATATTAACATACAAACACTGTTCGTCGATACTACTCGTATAATAGTTTGTGATGACTTCACGTCTCAGTGTTACTTTGTGATTGTCGAAAATGCCTGAAACCGCAAGTACTGGAGAAGTTATTACTAGAAGCTCTGAATCGTAAAAAAATAGAAACCATGAGTTACAAGCAGTGAGTGACAAGACCCCGAACAACTCTAGCGGATCGAAAGACGACAACTGCGGAATTTTGTGTAGCATTTAGCATTATGGCGAAGTAGTTATTGCGTCATTCGTTCATAGTTAAAGAGTAAGGAAATTTTCTGAAACAGACGAAGGACAACTTAAAGGATGATGATTTTTTGGTTCTACGTGACTTATCAGAGAATTATGCATTTGTCGTTCAAAATACGACACCAGGTTTCCACTGAAATAATAATCAAGCAACTGTATTCCCAGGTGTAGGATAATTACAAGCGAGATGGGGTACTCTGCCATCGAAGTATGGTGGTCATAAGTGATTACATGCGCCACGTTGCAATATCGGTATACGTGCACGTAAATATCACTATCGACTTTATTAAATTGATATCTGCCACGGCTAAAAAGACTTTTTATTTTAATGACGGTGCCCGCAGCAATTAAAAAATGTTAAGACTATCGCAAATCTTTACCATTAGGAGGCAAATTGCGAGATTCCTGCAGAGACATTTTTCTTTCGCCATAGCGCACCTGAAAGGCCCCTGTGACGGTCTAGGCGGTACTCTTAAATGACTCGCGGTACGAGCGAGTTTGCAGCTTCCGCCGGAGCAACAAATTATCACCCTCGAGGGATTGTTTATTAGGTCATCACAAGAAGCTAATCTTCCTGCTATTACCGTTCAATACGTAATCTCTAGTGATTATGACTCTTCGAAAGACTTCTTGACTGAAAGATTTGCGAATATGAAGCCCCTGAAAGACGTACAAAAACACCATTATGTAATCCCAAGTATGAATGAGACAATGAGCGTGAAATTGTACTCCACCTTCCCAGAACATGGAACATATTGTATTCTAAAAAAAAAACGGGCTATCCATTCTTCTGCGAAATATTGTCGAGTCTCAAACCCCATTAGCTCTCCCGAATCGACTTAAAATAACTTCTATTCTTCAACGAAAAGTTGGGACACAATGTCCCGGGTCTTGAAATGTTCGTAACGAATACGCCTTTTTATGAAAAGGTTTTTCCTTTTTATGAAATCTAGCACTGCAGGCTAGCGTGGGCAACCGCTCGCTGTTGCTGCTTCGCGGCAAAATCTCACGGGAGCAGTAAATTCGCACTGGGTCAACGTGCCAAGCAGCAGGTCGCTGCACGCACGCGCTCTCCGACTGCTTGGCGAGACAACGTCTGCTTCGTATAACGCAGCCATCTTGCGTTTTGCTCTTGGACGGCTTTGACCGATTCCGTGATTCCTCTGCTCTTATCTATGATAAGATTCTGTGCATTTTCATCGTTCTCATCGTTCCACTCTACCGACTTACAGTCACCACGAAATTCATCCAGCATATCAGCGTTGATATATTGACGTCGGCCCACCAGAAAATTAACATATTGGCTCATCGTGTCGTGCACCCGGCTTTAACTTCACTGCATGGCCCGATCGCGACAGAACATCTCATCGCTTACACCGATTAATATCATCGTGTGTGGTACCAAGCGACCTCACTTTATTCTATATTTTTCTGTACACAGTTTGATATATTATTTTCCATATTTTACTTGTTTTATTTGTATATTTTCGTCCACGGCATTTGACAGGTGAAGCAACAAATGTAAACCACATCCGTGTACTGCTTATTAATTCACCTGCAACACTTTACAGTCCACTTCTCTCCATCGACTGAATTCTCGAACAGAAGGATTAATCGCTTTTTTTCTGAAGTAATATTAATAATTATCTTGGAAAACATTGGAATTTGTAGCAAAAGTACCAACATATATAGAAAGGATACGTGAAATTTTAAGAATATTTTAAAGTAAAGTGTCAAAAAAGTAGCCGAAATAAAAAAAAGTTGAAACTGCAAACGAGTTTTCAATACAAATTATTCTTACAAAGACGCGAGCATGCATCTCCGTGCAACGAAAAACGCTTTCGCGCAAGACTGAACAGCGATTTAACCGACTTGTGTACGGACGAAATATATGATTAATGGAGTCGGGCGAGTCGCTCTCGTGCAACATAGCCTGTTTTTCTCTCTCTCTCTCTCGTTTCCAGAGCATGATAATCATTATCTTACAAGCGGGTGTTAGTTAAATAAAAGGCGTAACGATAAGTTGATTAATTGTTGGTTAAACGATGATCCAATAACGACTAGAATAAGTAATCATTCAACGAAAAGATTCATACAAACAGGAGATTAACGCGAAAGTTAGTTTGCGGATGGTAACGCAAGTTAACAACGAAACATATAACACTATAGAATTATTAATATAATTTTAGATTTTTGCAGATATTTTAATTAATATCCGTATAAACGTCAAAATCCGTAGATACACATATATACACATCTACCTACAAATGATCATCGAAATATTACCTATACTAAGAAACCAAGTAAAAAGTAGGCCATGAAACGGGGAGGTAAAATCTCTTCATTTTAAGGGGAAAAGCAACTCGAGCGCGGTGTATTCTCATGTAGTCGCTCGGTCCCCTGTGTGTTGCATCGCTCAGACCAATCAGCGCGCGACATACCGTTCCATTTACATAGAACCACTGTTCTCTATCCTTAAGAACTGATCTGCGGGGTAAGAGGAACGAATGCGTGTATGGTTAAGATAAGCCACAGGGGAGTCCTCATAATTAGCCTAGATACGTATCCCTTCCTTTTTTTAATCCGCTTGACAACGAAGATTTCGACACTCAAGAGCCCTATGAAAGGCCGCGAAAAATGCCCTGAGACAGAGAAGAGTCGGTTGTTTTCAATTTTAAAGACTTAGAAATATACTGTGAAACGAATTAATTTCACTCTTCGCATTTTTAAACTTCGCACTTAGAAGAAAATCGAATTAAATTCATTTGTTAACTTCCCGGGATAGGGAAATTATTGTAATCACCCCGATAATCGAAAATCGATTTTTCATCATATCTCCACGTTTCAAGGTCTCCACAACACTCCCCGACCATTTTCAAGGTGATGTGTGTATGTGTGGGTGTGTGCGTGTGTTTTTGTAAATGCAGGTATATCTGTGACCAAAAATTGGTTAACGATAACTCATGAACGAATAATGCAATCGTAGAATCTTCATGTAACTTAGAGCGGATAAGATTTTAGAAAGAATTCGTCCAGTAGTTCTCCAGTTTTCCCAGAAAAATCTTTATTTTTTTCTTTTTCATTTCGCCGAAGTGTGCATAGGTATATGTTAAATTCGTGGGTTCGGTAGAATAGGCCGCGATTTTGACGTGACATTCTCGAGGCCGTGTCAGCAGTCGTTCATTCGTTTGATTTATTTTTTTAAGGAATGGAGTTTTAGTACCTCTTTCACTTACACATTTTTAAAAGATAAAAATAATGTGTAGTTATTAATAAAATGCATTAAATACTTAAACAATTTGTCGGAACAAATTGCTTATCAGGCGGTTATCATTTGACTTATTTTACGCTGATGAAACAAATATTCTTTTCCGAATATAAAATAGCAAGTGATATCCTGTCATTGGTTACCCTTTCTATTTTGTTATAGATGACGTATTATTATTGTAGCTTAAATACATTGTTACAGTTAATTAAAACGCTTATTCCACAAAGTTTAGAAAAACTTTGTGAAATCAGCACCACTTCATAACTTTTCTCTAAATATGTTAGATATAGACGTTCGATATTGGTGTCAAGTTTTTACTCAATTGTTAAGCCATTTATGAGCTATAACTTTCTTTACTGTTTTTCAGCAAATGCATTCGATATGTATTTCTGACTATTGTTACGTCCCGACGTAACGTCGCATTTATATTTTTGATTTCAATTACGTTAAAGTTCATCAGTTTTAGTTTCGCTACAATAAAAGTAACTTTTTACATTTTTCGTTTATTTTCGAATTTCTTAAGAGAAAAGGAGAGCGATTTTAACAACAGAGAGCGGAGCAGGGTGGAGGTACGGCTCTACCAACCGTTTCCCGTGAAAATTAATCTCGTAAAGATGGAATTTTTTCAGCGCCCCCGGTCAAACGGCAAACTTTCAAAGCATGGGATCTACTGCGTAGACCCGGTTATTGACTGCCATTTATGGATCTGTGAATCAGCGCAGCGTTACCCTCAATCCTCGACCAGGGGTTCGGCTATTCGCCGCCGGGGCGTTGTTGGTCATAGGGGAGCGGTTGGAGGGAACGCTATCACGTGATCAGGCGACCGCATCTTTTCTTCTCGCTTTTGCCTAAAATCTTCTGTCTCTCTCTGTTGGAAAATCAGCTGGCGCACGGCGATCGATATTCGCCGTGCGTCGACCTATTGCTGCTGTGTAGCACGCCGTGCTCGGTTCGGTCGGAGATAGCCGAGAAAGGGCCTCGCGGAGCCGAGGCTGTGCCTCGCAGGCATGTCGCGTTAAGCGAGAGGTTATCTCTCTCGCTTGACTTCGGCTTTGCTCACCGGCTATCTCCCTCATTTGACTCCAGCGCTCAACGACGCTTTCGTATTACGCAGCCATATTGCTATTTTTGACACTTCTGTGAAAGACCGCCTGGACAGCGCACACATCCTCGGTACACTCTCGGATTTATCACCAGCTCACCGGATTTTCTCAGTTACAGGGTAAGAGCACACCGTCACAATTCAGTGCAATTCAATGTCGGTGAGGAGTAGAAAATAAGTCGGTACATCAACATAAAGGTCTCACACTTTGGCATGCTCTGTAGCACTGGCTGTACCACGGTTTTCATCACTACATTTTGCCTGCTCGATTAATATAATTGTGCATGTGCTCTCTATTCACTGTATTTTCCCCCAGTAAACCTGCTGGGAAAATACTGTGAATATTTCTACTCATTTGTGCATCCTCATACTCTCCTTTTGTTGTGCAGTGCAGCGTTGACTGCTTTACAGTCCGTTCTAGTAGAATTCCAGCACTCAAGTACCAGAGTTGCATGTGCCAGCACTGACTCTCTGTGCATTCAAATTTTCTAGCTTATTGGGAAGTTCCTGGAATTAGTAAAATCAAATTGCGCACTCACATATCTCATTGCGTGACGTGCTCCGCAGCACTGGCTGCAGCACGTACACTGCTCTCAATAATCACAACAATTATATTAATTGTGTGCTACTCAAGGAACTCATAAATGTAGCACACAATTAATGTAATTATGTGCTGCTCAAATGTTTCACTCAAATCAAAATTTAACTTCAATTCTTTGTATTTTAATTTATATCTTTTTTTTTTTTCTATTTTAGATATTTTGTAGTGAAAGAGTGGATGGTAGAATAAAAACCACTTTCTCTATAGACCATCTTTCTGTGTGGTTTTATTTTTCCTTGCGTCGAGTGAATACTCATATTTTTTCAATATCTTCTCAGATTCCATCCAACACATCTGGACGGATTCTCAAACACTCTCTCTCTCTTTACAAAGATGATGAAATCATGAACAATTATTATTTCAGCGAAACAATTAACAAAAGTGGAGGAACTATTGTTTAAACGAAAATGTTGTGACCATTAAAGTGTTTACACGAATACTTTAGGTAAATTATCAGCAGCAAAAAGAACAATTATGCTTCCATATCGAAACTACCCAGGGTTGTCACTCGAAAACGAGTACAATCCACATCGAATTAATGAGCTTCCCAGTTGTAACCGGGTAATAGAAGAAAGATCAGTATATCAGGATTAATTTCCGTTTCCTCTTGAAATTATGATAATAAGTGTCTCATAAAATATTGGAATCTATAGTAAAAATACCATCATATACACACATATATAGAATATGTTATGCATACTAGGTGTACAAGTATGAAATGCGGATTTCAGACAACAGATGGCGCACGAATGCAGTTTGTGCTATAAAGATTTGGCACTACGCCATTTTGTTGTGTCCATCAACAAGTGTCAGACGCGCACGAGTGATAAATTGGAAAAGTGTGTGCATAGTGTTGTGTTGTTGTGTTCAATATGTCGAAATTTATACCGAACAAAGAGCGTTCGCGGACAGCATTCATTTTTTGTTTTCATTTGCAGAAAACTGCTGCTGAATCATACCGATTACTTCAAGAAGCTTATGGTGAATATGCTCCATCGCAAAATTTATGTGAACGATTGTTCCGGCGTTTCAAAAGCGGTGACTTCAATATGCAGACAAGGAACGTGGAAAGCCGCCAAAGAAAAACGAAGATGTGGAATGCAAGCATTGTTGGACGAAGATGATTCGTAAACACAAAAACAACCCGCCGATCAATTGGGCGCTGGTCAACAAGCTGTTTCCAATTGGCTACGAGAGATGGAAAGGATTCGGAAGACCGGTAGATGGGTACCACATGAGTTGAACGACAGGCAAATGGGAAAGCGCAAAAACACATGTGACATTTTGCTCGCTCGATACAAAAGGAAGTCGTTTTTGCACCGTATAGCGCTTTGGTTCATACGAAGATGTGAAAAAATGACTCGATGATTGGTTCGCAGCAAAATGGGAAGATTTTTACTGGCGTGGTATTCACAAATTTCCCGAAAGATGAGAAAAATGTATAACAAGCGATGGAGCATACTTTGAATAGAGCACTTTTTATTATTCTTCCAAATTTAACATGTTTATTTATAAAAATAATCCGCATTTTATACTTGTACCAGGTCTATAAATATGAAACCGGAATTTGCCCATAGATGGTCCTAGCTGTCAATGTAGTTACCGTCAAACCGCGTCATTGGCGCCATTTCCTTGTTGACATCTCTCACAAAGATTTTCAACTCACAACAATACAAGTTTCATACAACAGCAAAGTTTGTAATAGCGTTGAACATGTCGAATTTTGTGCCTGGAAACTACGATTTGCGGACAGCATTGATTTTCTGTTACCATTTAAAAAAAACTGCTGCAGAATCGCATCGAATGCTTGTCTTTGAGTGGTTTAAAAAATTCAGCAGGAAAACCGAAAAACCACTTGCGAAATGCTGCTCGCCAGGTCCAAAAGAAAGTCATTTCTCCATCGAATTGTGACTGGCGATGAAAAGTGTATATATTTTGAGAATCCTAAGCGTAAAAGATCATGGGTAACTCCAGGCGAACCATTGACATCGACTGCAAGGCCAAATCGCTATGGACGGAAGACAATGCTCTGTGTTTGGTGGGATCAGAAGGGTGTAATCTATTATGAGCTGCTAAAACCTGGCGAAACCGTTAATACTGAACGCTACCATCAACAAATGATCGATTTGAATCAAGCTTTGCGTGAAAAACGACCAGAATATCAAAAAAGGCAACACAAAGCCATTTTGCTTCATGATAATGCACCATCACACACAGCAAAACTGGTCAAGGAAACGATTGAGGCATTGAGTTGGGAAACACTTTCGCATGCGGCTTACTCACCAGACTTGGCTCCGTCCGATTACTACTTGTTTGCATCGATGGGACACGCACTTGGTGAGCAGCGCTTTACTTCTTACGAGAATGTACGAAAATGGCTCGATGACTGGTTTGCCTCAAAAAAGCAACAGTTTTTTTGGCGTGGCATCCATACATTGTCAGACAGGTGGTTAAAATGTATAGCTAGTGATGGGCAATACTTCAAATAAAATATTTTTTATCATTTTCATACAATAAACGTGTATTTTCTATACAAAAATTCCGGTTTCATATTTATAGACCTGGTACACCTGGTAGAAATTGATTTTTTACTTTTTATTGAGTTTTAACGATTCAAAGAAAATTTATCATCCTTTGCTACTGAGCTTTTATAAATCAATTTAATTCATAAAATCCGCCGTTCCTTTTTTACCGCATTTTTGAGAATTGATTTATTTCATAGAAATTGATTTTTGTTTACTTTTATTGAATTTTAACCATTCTGTTACGCATATGGCTCAGAAAATGAATCGAATCCAACTAGCGTTCGTTATTAACTCTCCTTGTGCAAAATACACATCACAAGGGAACCCGTCATAATAAAGAACCTAAGGTTTTCGAATCGCCAGGTTAAGTTTTTTCGTGAAGCCTTTCCAAGGCTGTATTACGTCGTCCAATGGTAATACGCGTAACAATAGGTCTGTAGCGTAACGGTGTTTTTATCGACGGCGCAGTCTTCTTTCGATTATCAGAGTCAAGATCAATATGAGAAGCGAGTCGAACGGCGTGCGTATGAATATACTTATCCAAATGTTGATCAAAGGTCTCGTTTCCTTGGACTTCCGTTACAGCAAACAGACGATGTCTTCAGAGAGCGAGTAACGAACCTTGATGATTACGATGCAAAGCAGGCGAAGAATCAGAGCTTTCTAGGAATCAGGAAGATGTCGTCGGGCTTTACGCAAAGGAGAGGATCACGATGTATAAGCGAATGGTGATATTTATTCACGTCGATTATCACTTGCTATCGGATACAAATAACAGTTTCTCGGAATAAACGCTTTGTAGAACATTCTATAATAGCACATGCACCGCGTTATTAGTTAGAGTCTCTGTTATTCCGTTATTAATACGTAGCAATTAGCGCAGCAGCTAATTGCGGCAGAGAGGACCTCCGCACTCTATCGCATCACAACGACTTCTGTCGATCATTCCTCGCCTCGCAATGCATCTCGCTGCAGCATGCAGGGGGAGAGAGGCAGGGGTGGCATGTCACGAGACAAAAAATGAATCTTGGCCCTTTCTCCATGAGTTGGTGTATCACCGCGAGCCGATAATTCGTAGCGTATGCAGACTGGATGCAGCGAGGGATATTATATGTCCTATGAAATAAATCTGTAGCAGAGGAGCGCGACACCAGAGCACCAGCGGACAAAACTTCTCAAGTCGCGCTCGCCGAAGAAAATCTTATCCTATGATATTATTCTACGAATACGAAAGCAAAGTCTTCTCGTTTAAACGCGAGGCTTAACAATTCAATGAAAACTTATCCTTCTCTGCTACTGACAAGGAAAGGTACTTTGGTGTCCCCCTCCGATTTTAATGCAACTCACGTATGTTGTAGAGCATCGAAAACTAAAAGACACGTATTTTTTTTTATCGGCGGAAAAACATTTTTAAGGGGTGAAATCGCCCTTCAAAAATAGCATGTCGAGGGGTGATTTTGCAGTTTCACCCAGAAGGCGTCAACCGATTTTAATAAAACAAAAACCAAAATACTCCTCATTGAAGACAATCAAAATTCCACGCTAAGTTGAAGAAAAAAATTCATTTGCAGGGGTGAACAACCCCCTGATTTTTTAAATTTCCACCCTACACAAAAAACTAATCAACCAAATTAAACAGAACATGTACCATTTGGAAGGGCAAGTTAAAATAAAGTTGACGTATTTTTGCACATTCACAGGAAAATGAGTTTACGGGGGTAAACTACCCCTTATCCATTAGTACGTATATTTGTGCATACATTTTTGTTTCTCGTTATTTAAATGTCCGAATTGATTCAAAACATTCCTGTTAGCCGAAGTCAAGGGGGGGAACTTCGCATGATGCTTTATTTATTATTAAGGGGGTGACCGGCTGGTACTTACAAGAAGGTCAGATTGGTGTCCCCCTCCGATTTTGATGAAACTCACGTATGTTGTAGAGCATCGAAAACTAAAAGACACGTATTTTTTTTTATCGGCGGAAAAACATTTTTAAGGGGTGAAATCGCCCTTCAAAAATAGCATGTCGAGGGGTGATTTTGCAGTTTCACCCAGAAGAACTAAGAAGAAATTACGTACGGAAATTGTGCATAAAAAGTGTGTGACAACATATTCAAGGCAAGATTTTAAACCTAGTGAGACCCAATCAACTGATAATGAATCACGAAGGTGAGTGCGTATCTCATACTAGTTGCTGGCGTCGTTGGGGCGCGTTTGATTCTCTGTCCTTTTCTTCTCTCTCTCTCTCTCTCTCTCTCTCTCTCTCTTTCTCCTTGTTACTCTTCCGTATTTCGGCCTCGCGTTTCTACAATTTACTTCAGCAAATTTTTAAAATAGGATAACATAAAATTTAACTAGTACGTAAATAATAAAATAATTATTAATTGTAGAGGTTCACCATTACAAATAATTGGTGACATCGTGATTGAACATGACAATAATCAAATGGAAGTTGATGATGAAAATCCTACTATAGATCATGTACAAAAACCGAGACAAATTATTAAATTAATTTTAATTTTATTATTTTTATAATCATTCATGACTCTAATAATAATTTACTAAATTTTGCAAACTAAAATGATGAAATTATAGGTTGAATAAAGCGCCAAAAACTTCTGCAGAACGTGGTCGAGAATTCAGAGCACGAAAAGCACCGCTTAAACAACAAATTAAGCAACAACAGGAATCAGATGCAATAGTTGAAATTGCTACAGAAGATATTCGAAATGCTGGTCCCTCAGAAGACAATCAAGTCCCTGGACCCTCTGAAATAAGGACAATAGAAAAAAGAGCAAAGTCTGCAGAGGCAACACGGCGATGGAGAGAGAAAAAAAAGGCGTTAGTGAGTCATCAAAAAAACAGGCGAAGACTGCAGCTCAACGCATGCGAGAATACCGGGAGAGAAAAAAATTGTAAATTTTAATTCATTTTTATTTATAAAACTTATGCCATTGAAGGCTCGTAAAATTCTTATTTGCATTTTCTTACTTAGAGCAAAGAAAATACTGTTGAAGCAGGAAAGTGATCAAGATTTAGATGCTATAGTCAGCACATCATCATCACAAGTAAATCAAAGGGCTGGTCCATCAACAATAAACAGCATATCCGCAGAGCTAACTAGAAGAGAAGATGTTGACATCCCGAATTTTTATTGTATTGCGAAATTTAAGCGTAAAAATGTTAGATCAGCAGGAGTGGCGATTTATCAGAAATCAAATGATGTCTCGAATATAGTAACTTCGAAAATGGACATTTTATTACGACATATCCGTGAAATCGATATTGGTCAATCATCAATTGATGATATATGTGCTGCTCACTGTGTTTTGGACGATGGAACAAACATCATAGTGGTAGTTGCTTACATTTCGCCCAATAACACAGTTAATAATATTATAAAGTTTTTATATAAAAGACTTATGATTTACGATCGAGTAGGCTCTGAAGAATTAGAAGAAAACTATCATACATTGCCACTAATTTTAGCAGGAGATTTCAATGTTAATTTCGCGTCCGAAGATGGACAACTCTTGGTAAACTTTCTACAAGATAAATTAGAACTACAAATGAATAATAACCGAAATGAGCCTACCACAAGACATGGAACAACAATCGATGCAATTTTCTCTAGATATCTTTCTGATTTTCATTCGAAAACATATGTATCTTATTTCTCATACCATAAGCCTATTGTCTCGGTCTTACAATCAACCACAGTAATTACTGATGTATCCGATAATGAAAATAATAAATAAAAATAAAAAATCTATTAAAAAATGATAATTTATCAATGAAAACCCATAATAAATTTAAATATTTGTAGAAAATTAATATATGTATATGTATATACATGTATATATTATACATATATACATATATAAACATATATATATATATATACAGTAGCGGACAAAAGTTTAAGACGATGAATTACAATTTGGTTCATAGATCTGTCATACAAGTACTAACGTTTCTTTCGGCTTGTTGTTTTTTTACAATACATGTGTACGTTTGACCTTCATAATGTAGAAGTCTCGGTCGTCAAATGTAAACAATATAGATTATACAATTTTTTTTTCTTCCAACCATCTGTAAACAGCGGACATTAGTTTAAGACGATCTGTCGAACAAGATACCCGTAGTCGATCCACGCAATAATTTGATATATTAATACTGTAAATAGTTTGTGGTGTATCATCCAGTGTCTTAAGTTTAATTACGTACGAAAAGAGTATGGGTAAAGCCCGTAATTTGTCATCAACTGAACGAAAACTAATCGTGTCTCTACGGAAGCAAAATGAGACATTTTCTTCAATTGCAACTCAAATGAATCGATCAGAAACTTCTTGTAAGCAAGCGTGGTACAAGTTTGTGAGGACTGGGGACTATTTTGATCGACCAAAAAACGGTAGACCGCGGAAAACCACGCCAACGCTGGATCGTCGGATTCATCGATTAAGCGAGAGAGATCGTTTTCGTTCAGCAGTCGATATCAGAGCTGAAATATCCAGTAATAATAATGCACAAATTAGTGTAAGAACTGTCCGAAGACGATTAGACGAATTCAATTTGAAAGCACGAAAGCCACGGAAGAAGCCGATGCTCAGTAAAAAAAATTAAAAAATTACGACTGCAATTTGCTAAGGCTCATCGGCATTGGACAAGTGAGGATTGGCAAAATGTGCTATTTTCGGACGAATCCAAATTCAACCGAATTTGTTCTGACGGGATGCTGTATGTAAGACGTCGAATTGGCGAAGATTTAAATCCTCGATGTGTTTTACCGACAGTTAAGCATGGAGGTGGAAACGTAATGGTGTGGGCATGTTTTTCTCGCAATGGTCCTAGACCAATACGCTGAATTAATGGAATCATGGACCGTTTTCAATACTTGGATATATTGAAAAATACTATGTTACCGTATGCCTACGAAAATATGGGTGATAATTTTATTTATCAACAAGATAATGACCCAAAGCATACGGCTCGGGTAGTGAAAAGTTTTTTTCAAGATGAAAAAATCACTTTATTACCGTGGCCGTCGCAGTCGCCGGATTTAAATCCAATTGAAAACTTATGGTGTACCATAAAAAGAAGGGTTCAAAGAAATAAACCAAAAAATTTTGACGATTTGTACTCTTTGGTTGAAAAAACGTGGAATGAAACAACTGTGGACGACTGCAAAAAATTAATTGATTCAATGCCTCAAAGATGTGCTGATGTGATAAAAAATAATGGACTGTGGACAAAGTATTGAAGGGAGGAAAATATCTGTATACTTTCTACCAAAAAATATTTTTTTACGTATAGTCTTAAACTTTTGTCCCCGAAGATATCAAACAAATTTATGTTTTCTTTGTTTATTGTATCTAATGTTGTTACGCGCAAAATTGAATTTATGTAATAAATATATGAATTAATGATTAATTAGCTAATACAAAAAAAATCCACTGAGTCAATTCTTTTCATAAAAAAATCAACGATTACTTTTTTTTCCTCTCCGTCTTAAACTTTTGTCCGCTACTGTACATATAGATGGAGCTAAAGAAGTTTTACTTCAGTCGTGTGGTCTAAAGCACACTCACTTTTTGTTGTTGTTGTTGTTGTTCTTCTTCTTCTTCTTTATTCGTTCGATGAATGAGCAGTTCGCGAAATTTTGCGTTTTTTATAACTGGACCCCTGCATGAGTGTGTCAATTTCGGGGGCCTTGCGTTTGAGAATACTGCCAGATTCTCGCGCTCTCTCGCGAATCTTTCACAGCTATATTTATATCGAGGATATCACCGGCTACGTTTCCACCAGCAGGCAATGCCTCTTTTCCAACTGCTTTAGCACTCTTCTTTAAAAGTGGCAACACTCGATGAAACAGGCTCCCGAGAAAGCTGCCGATACCGTGTCCTCGTTGATTAGGCGTTCCAATATGAACATGGCTAATGCCGCCGTACCCGCGACGGCCCATCCGTGCTACACACTGTCAATATCATCCATAGTGGCGTAATCAATTGTAAGACCTTTTGAAATGTAGTGTCACGGTCAACGTTCCCTGTTCGAATGGTATAGGGTTTCCAAACTCGTCGCATATATCGATCTCGATAGTGTGTAAATTGTTGCGCAAGAGAAATATATCTATATTGTGACGCCGAAAACGATTTAATTTTTATCAAATTGTTGTGCCGCGGAATATTTCGCTTCATGGTATACTCTGGAATATTCCTTAGTTGACACAGAATTCTAAGACTAAGAATTCGTTTTAGGCGATCTAGGATAGGCTAAAGCAAAAGCTGCCAACTAAGGGATTTTCGCAAACGCAGTTAGCAACTGTGTTACGAAAACCAGTTATAAACTAGACTCAACAGAGAACGGGTTGGTTCCTCGTCAAATACTCGAAACAACGAATTATTGTACATTCGTTTATTGACTTTTAAATAGACAACGGAAAGTTGCCTATAATAAATACTTCCATTTATATAAATTCGCGTTTTTATCAATTACTCGAGATCCATCTCCTAATTGGCAAACGATCCCAAAAAATACTCACTTTTTAAAATTACACCGAATACCGAATAATCCAATTACTTGGTACCGGCATAACAAAATCATGCTGAAAGTCGGCAGCATCAATATATTTTTACATAATATAATATAGCTCTCGTAGATATCGCTGTATAGAAACATGCTGCCCGATAGAGCAGCCGTGAGAGATGCAGACCTTGACCCCGTGTATTCGCTGTGCGGTTCTATTATTACAGATCTACAGGTCTCTTCCGAGAATCCGATTAGCCTTGCGAGAGCGGGAGACACGCGAAAGTCGTGGCATCGTAGATCATCGCATCCCCGTGCCACTTCGACCTGACTTCTCGGAAGCGATTTATAGCGCAGATAACCGGCTACGTGAGGTACCTTATTTATCGTCTCCAAAAGAGCGTCTATAGAGCGATATACACCAAATGGAACTTGGTCTCCATCTACGCGTCTCCGAGTTAAAAGATTTAAATCCAATCAATCTAATCACCATCCTTAAAAGATACGAGATTTCCTACAGTAGGAACATGTAAAAGAGTCATCGGATAAGCAATTTCCACAAGAGAAACAGACCATTCTCCGTGCCAACGTATCTAACGCGGTAGTTTTGTAATCAATTTCGTCGTCGTATTATCCGGAAAATACTGCAAACTACTGTAGCTCAGTAGTACGACAAAGAAAGTGCTATCCTTGGAACGCATATTTATCAGGGACGGTGATTCCGAGCGTTCTTCCTCTTTATCCTCTTCTTTTTTTTTCGTCTTCTCAGGTGACGGAGGTACTCGTACTCGGGATAGTTCTGCCTCGTAGAAAATACCGTCGATAGTCTCGTGATTTAGACCTTGCAAAATATATAGGAATGGCACGAATCACATATATTCGCTGAATCTTGACAGCTCGTTACTTCAACCACGCTCATATTCTTTTACGAATGCTGCTTTAGCTGTACTGATACGTACCCAATCACCGACACTGTATTTAGGCTTTTTAGTTTTTCTCGCGTTACGCTCGTAACGCCGTGCCAAATTTTCTCGGGCTATAGAGGCATTTTCAGGGTCACCTCGCTCGAAGGAATAAGCGTTCTGCTGTGTCTAGTGTGATTATGAGCATATGAAAAGTTTTGTAAACATCAAAGTAACGCTCATTTCGCGTGCATGTAGAGTATTGCCACATTCGCTCCTTTAGAAATGGCGTGCTAATAAATTTGTTGCCTCGATCAGTTTGCAATTGCTGTGGGCGACGATTGTTACTGCGTGAGAGTATGCGTGTGAGACCGCGGGTCACGTTAGCGCTCATTTTGTCACGTAAAGCCTCGACTCACGCGTATTTGCTCAACACATCGATAATAACAAGCAGATATGCGTACCCATCGTTCAACGTAGCTATCGAGCGAAGATCAGCTAAATCAGCCTCCCATACACCGTCTATATTACTCGCATTGTGCGTACGACGGGGAAATCGCCATCGCACGAGACGATACATGTTTTATGAATCCTGTGTCTCGAGCAAGGGTAAAACATTTTTTCAAGCCCCTTTCCAATCTGCTTAAGCCACATTTTTTGCTCAAGAATAGGATGCAGGATGAGCATCCTGTGTCATAAAACATTTTTCAATCATTTTTATAATTTTCACGATGACCAGTTAAATGGATTTTTTTTCTTTTTTTTCACTACCTGTGCGGGGGACTGATATTTGCTGGAGTGTTGTTGGCTCTCTACTTGTGTGATGTTTTGCTATTGTTCGTCTTCTTCTACCTTCCCCTCTACTCCTTCGATGACGTCGTTATCCGCCGTGAGCATTAAATCTCTATTTGAGTGCTGCTGCTATCACTATCGCGTGGTAAAATGAGACGCCGCTGCGGTATCGAGGATGATGTAGTAGGTGTAGGCTCATATAGTAACTCGGGATTGCCGATAAATTCACCGGGCTTCTGTATCGTTCGCAGGAGTTTGACAAAGTGAGATCGACCGACGGGTTTCTCCCGTTATCTAGCTCGCGTAGTATCATTAAAAAGATCAACGATATTGGAATTTGAAATTCATCTTCCGTCAAGGGAACAATACTGTTACGATCCCATGGTATTTTTTTACAAACTGCGCTGCGATGCAAATTGCGAAGAAATGATATTGCTTTAGATTAAAATTTGTTTGGTAAGCTATCGATAATGAGTGTGTCATTAGGCCGAGATTTTACTTCGTTCATTAAAACGTCATTGATTTTATTCCCGCGGCTATCGACTATTGCTATTTTTCGTTTTAACGGAATATTCGGTACTGTATTATCGTACTCGACCAAGAGAGAATACCGATGAAGAACCTGCTGGTACGCTGTCCATTTCTTTCTCTCGCTTTCGTACGAGTGTAAGTTTAGAATTTCACTCAGCTTAGAGTGCGATAATGGTGTACGGACGGCGACGGCTTTGTAGTAGTAGTAGTAGTAGTAGTAGTAGTAGTAGTAGTAGTAGTAGTAGTAGTAGTAGTAGTAGTAGTAGTAGTAGTAGTAGTAGTAGTAGTAGTAGTAGTAGTAGTAGTAGTAGTAGTAGTAGTAGTAGTAGTAGTAGTAGTAGTAGTAGTAGTAGTAGTAGTAGTAGTAGTAGTAGTAGTAGTAGTAGTAGTAGTAGTAGTAGTAGTAGTAGTAGTAGTAGTAGTAGTAGTAGTAGTAGTAGTAGTAGTAGTAGTAGTAGTAGTAGTAGTAGTAGTAGTAGTAGTAGTAGTAGTAGTAGTAGTAGTAGTAGTAGTAGTAGTAGTAGTAGTAGTAGTAGTAGTAGTAGTAGTAGTAGTAGTAGTAGTAGTAGTAGTAGTAGTAGTAGTAGTAGTAGTAGTAGTAGTAGTAGTAGTAGTAGTAGTAGTAGTAGTAGTAGTAGTAGTAGTAGTAGTAGTAGTAGTAGTAGTAGTAGTAGTAGTAGTAGTAGTAGTAGTAGTAGTAGTAGTAGTAGTAGTAGTAGTAGTAGTAGTAGTAGTAGTAGTAGTAGTAGTAGTAGTAGTAGTAGTAGTAGTAGTAGTAGTAGTAGTAGTAGTAGTAGTAGTAGTAGTAGTAGTAGTAGTAGTAGTAGTAGTAGTAGTAGTAGTAGTAGTAGTAGTAGTAGTAGTAGTAGTAGTAGTAGTAGTAGTAGTAGTAGTAGTAGTAGTAGTAGTAGTAGTAGTAGTAGTAGTAGTAGTAGTAGTAGTAGTAGTAGTAGTAGTAGTAGTAGTAGTAGTAGTAGTAGTAGTAGTAGTAGTAGTAGTAGTAGTAGTAGTAGTAGTAGTAGTAGTAGTAGTAGTAGTAGTAGTAGTAGTAGTAGTAGTAGTAGTAGTAGTAGTAGTAGTAGTAGTAGTAGTAGTAGTAGTAGTAGTAGTAGTAGTAGTAGTAGTAGTAGTAGTAGTAGTAGTAGTAGTAGTAGTAGTAGTAGTAGTAGTAGTAGTAGTAGTAGTAGTAGTAGTAGTAGTAGTAGTAGTAGTAGTAGTAGTAGTAGTAGTAGTAGTAGTAGTAGTAGTAGTAGTAGTAGTAGTAGTAGTAGTAGTAGTAGTAGTAGTAGTAGTAGTAGTAGTAGTAGTAGTAGTAGTAGTAGTAGTAGTAGTAGTAGTAGTAGTAGTAGTAGTAGTAGTAGTAGTAGTAGTAGTAGTAGTAGTAGTAGTAGTAGTAGTAGTAGTAGTAGTAGTAGTAGTAGTAGTAGTAGTAGTAGTAGTAGTAGTAGTAGTAGTAGTAGTAGT